>JAGSMV010000033.1:0-1200000 GCA_029286815.1 Troides helena
TGAACTGCGGGTGACTCGCTCGCGGGCGATGACGAACGCGGATGACGGCAGGCAGCTCGTAACCTGTGAACTCGATGTGAAAGTAAACGTAAGGCGCGGCAGTTGCTGAGCCTTGGCGACTTGGAACACCCGGTTTGCGAGCGAACGAGAGCTGGCTGGAGCTCAATCGGACGTGCGTCTCAATCGAATGTTCGAACCGGAATGAATGATCCTAATCCATCTCCTCCAACCTGGCTTCCAGCCCGCTCATAACAAGAATATAGGCGCGTTCCTCCGTGTTCGTCATCACCCGCGAGCGAAGCCACCTCGGCGAGTAAAGTTGCTACCCGCGCGTCGCCACGCGCGTCCCCACACAAAAAAAAAAAATCATCTGGGTACTGCCCGCCGTACCGATCGGACGATTCGGGTTCTGCCCGCCGTACCGATCGGACGTCCCATGCGTCCGCTGCCAGTGCGCGATACAGATACGCCCGCTCAGTGCGTCTCGCTCGTGCTCGTGCGCGTCACAACGCCGCTAAGGCGGCCGCCATTTGCGCTTGCGCGCGTCAGTGCAGTGCAGTGATAGTGCTGTGAATTAGTGTATCAGAACGCGAAAACTCTGCCGGAGCCTGGTCTCGCACTGTGGGTGAAGTTTTTTAATCGCCCCCAGAGGTTGAGGCGGTTATAGACAGTGTCTGTCGGCTGCCAGGGCGCACGGCTAGGCCCCTGCTCGAACAGCATTGAACCCTTCACGCACGGCGGGATGGTAGCTCAAATGGCGTCCGGTGCAAACGGACGCCTTATCGAACACTTGCGTGCTTTGTATCGTAAACAGTTCCCAGAAGTCTGGGAACACTTACCAATCCCGGCCTCTGGCCGTCTTCGCACGATCCGTGAGCTTTGACACGACAGCCCGGCCTTCCACCCGACCCCGCGACCGAGCGCACAACAAGGCGAGGGTTCATGGCGGGCTCTTCTGGCCTCGAGTTGCCCGCCTCCTCCGAATCAGACTCGAAGGCCCGCTAGCGGTAGCGATAGTGGAGGACCGTCCTCCAATACTGACGAAGAGAGGGCTTCACCCTTTCACGTCAAGAAGCGCAAACGCGCTTCTAAGCGCCTCCGGGTCAAACTCGGACCGCTCCTCGCCGACCAGCACGCCGGCAAAAAGGCTGCGCTTCCCCGCGCACCCCTCCTCCCAACACCTCGGGCTCCCGCCTCGCGAAACGCGGCCCGAAGCCGCTCTCCCCCGATTGTCCTCCAGGACAAGTCCAAGCGGGAACGATGTTTCCAGGTGGCCTGCGGACCACAAAATCACATGCCCCAAAGCGCAGAACACCGCGCAGGGCATCCGCATCAACCTCCAAACGGTTGACGACTTCCGCCTGCGGAACGCCGGACTCGGCTTCACACCTTTGCTCTCCCCGAGGAGAAGGTTCCGCGTTGTCACACGCGGAACTCCAACGGATCGACACTTCCGAGGTCGTCGACGACCCGAAAAGCCGAAAATTTCCCAGTGCTGAGTCAGTCGGCACTTGTAGTATGCAAACGTTAAGCCGCACTCCCCACTGATAATGATGTTTCGAACTCTTCTCCGAGGGTAAAGAGATTTTCAGCATCACCCGCCTGTGCAACCTCACCAGCGTGAGGGTAGAGGTCCCGGCAGACAAAAGGCATCATCGGCCACGCCACCTGATGCCAAATTCTACGCAACAGCCCGTAATTGCTTCGCTCGCCTGACGTGCGCCAAAATGCACCGCACCGGACGGTGAATGCCTACCCACGGAAGCGATGAACCCACCGAGCTGCGTCTCAGCAACCGAGGGACACCTCTGCGAATTATCGCGGGTGCACCAAAGCCCCAAAACCTGTGGGTCGCACAACGGCGCACCACCGTCCCACAGCTAGCTGCACTGCAGCCATCTGTCTCGTCCAGGCCACACCGCCCGCACAGCTTACGCCCTGCCGGCGGTGTCGGCGGAGCAAACCGCCTTAAGCCAAAAGCCGCCGAGGTTCTCCAGTGCCTGTCGGGGCTGCTGAAACCACAGGCTGCTCCTTGTACAAACAGCTCCGCTTTCGAGAGCAGAACATTCTCGCCTACATATCAAAGCAAGGTGAGTATCAAAGATGTCTTTCTCTTAGGAGAAAATTGCGAGCCGCGAAAAGCTCGCATTTAGGTTGAGGGGTCGCATCGAGCACGCCATACTTCTGCACTCGAAGAAACCCTTTGCTGAAATTCCCACAGCCCAGGATTTCCGCCCTGAGACCCAGTTCCATCTCACTCAACCGTTATGGAAATACACCGGATCTTAGGAAGAGTTAAACCCTGCTCGCTGACTGTCGTGTACTTCAACGCGAACGGCATCCGCTCTCAAAAGGAGGAAATAAGCCTTTTTCTTAGGAACCATGACGTCGACGTCATGCTCATTCAGGAAACATTCCTCAAACCGTTTCATCGCGATCCGAAAATCGCGAACTACCATATTATCCGCCACGACAGGCTCACCGCCCTAGGAGGCGGCACTCTCATCTACTTCAAGCGGGCCCTGCATTGCATATCGCTTGTTAGTCCAACCTCGCCAAAATAGAAGTCTCGGCGTGTAAAATCTCCTCACCGGTCATCAACCGATCGTCCTAGCGACCATTCTGTCCCCGACAAAGCAGCCGCGGGAAACAGATAAGAACCCTTCTTCGACCTAGGGCCGGCTACAAGGTCATCGTCGCCGGCGATCTAAACAGCAGGCATAGCACCTGACCTGATCGCGTCAAACCAAATGGTATAATCTCTCCAAGCTCGCGGATAAGCTCTGTTTAACATTGTAGCTCCGCAAACCCCCGACGAGATAATTCTACCGTCGCGTTTCACAACCCATCCACACTGGTGACATTGCGTTATCTCAATAACGTAACCGTCCCACTGCATTCGATCGAGACCATAGACGATCTCAGATCCGACCACCGCCCGGTTCTTATGAAGCGAAGCCGGCCGCTGGTGAGGTCCTCTGACCAAAACTATCGTTAACTGGCGCAGCCTCGAGGTCAAACTCAAGGCCGCGAACCCCCAGCACTCAGACGGAATCCCTGATACGATCGAATCGCTGGCGCTGCAAACCGAGCGATCGACTCGTTAACGCATCATATCGCCACAGCCGTCGAGGAATCGTCGCGAACGGTGCCGGGGTCGGACTACCTTCTCGGGTCCTTCCCGGCGGACATTCGTCGGCTGATAAGAGCGAAAAACGCCACAATGAGACTCTATACACGATACAGATCCGAGGAGCTCAGGATAAAACCGCGCCGCTCCAAAAAGGCTAAAAGAGCGCATATCCGAACTCAGATCCGACAGATGGGACAATCTGCTTTGCGACTTTGAGCTTTCGAGCTAACAACTTTTGGCGTCTGGCCCGCAGTCTCAAAGCGGAGAACATGGCCCGCATGCCTCGTAATGAGTTTACGGTTCCTCCTTGCGCTGGAGGATGCCGAAAAGCAGATTGTCTCGCCGACAGTCTAGAGAGCCAGTGCACTCCCTCTACCGCACCAGTGGACCCCGATCACCTCAAATTGGTCGAGGACGAGGTGCGTCGCAGGGCAGCCCTCCAACCAGAAGGTCCCCTCTAAAACCGGCTTCCCCGGTGAGGTCGTTGACATCATAAAGAGGCTGAAAACCAGACTTCGATCCGACAACATCTCCAACAGAGTTGTGAAAGTCTCCCGCCCCCGATCGTCGGTCTGCTAGTGGCCATATTCCGCCCCAGCAGCCGACTGCTCCTTCCCAGACGCTTCCAAAGAGGCCGTAGGTGATAGGTATTCCGAAGCCCGGAAAGCCGAGGAACCTACCCAACAGCTACCGTCCGATCAGCCTACTGAACACCTTGGGCAACTCTACGAGCGCATCATTCTAGAGCGTCTGCGCCATTTCACCGCAGAGAACAATCTCTCCCCGACGAAACAAGTTCGGATCCGTGAGCAAATCCACTCTGCACCATCAAGTGCGCCCCACCGACCGAGCATTGGCCGGTCTTCGAGCACGGGTGACAAACGATCGACTCCGTGCCGTCCTATTCGACGTCGCGAAGGCGTTCGACAAAGTCTGGCACGAAGGCTTGATATTCAAGCTTTACTCTCACAAAGTGCCTGACCGTTCAGGTCACCGTCATTCGAGACTACCTCCTCTCGAATCGCTCCTTCCGCTTTCGCGTCGACACGCTCACCTCGCCCCGGCAGATTAAAGCCGGCGTCCCTCAAGGCTCTTGCCTCTCTCCGCTACTCTTCTCGCTCTACACGAGCGACATACCCAGAGACCCCTTTGTCAAGATGGCCCTTTTCGCGGACGACACCGCTCTTTATCACTCTGGCAGAGCCCTGGGTCTTATAACGATGCGCCTACAGAACGCGGTTCAATTCGCTTAGGCGATTGGTTCCGACGTGGCGAATCGACGTAAACCCGGAGTAGGTGCGAAGCCATTCACTTCACCCACCGAAAGCCATCTACCCTCTCGCTGGGCGATTAAAAAGCGGCCATAAACTCGGCCAGATCTCCCTTTCGGCCAGTCCATCCCATGGAGGAACTCGGTCAATATCTCGGCGTCACGCTCGACGCCAGATCTTCTTGCTTCTCTAATCGCCCACATTCGCGAGGCGAGAAGATAGCGGCCGAGTACTGGGCAAGCTATACCCCCCTGCTGTGTAAGAAGAGCAAGCTCTCTCTCAGACACAAGCTTCACCTTTACAAGGTATGCGTAAGACCAGTAATGTCTTACGCAAGCGTTGTTTCGCCCATTCGTCCGAAGACCGTCTCAAACCTCTCCAGACTCTCCAGAACCGTTTCACCCGCATCGCGACTGGTGACGAATGGTATCAGCGCAACGTGGACATCCACAGCGACCTTAAACTTCCATCAACTGGGTGAGCACTTCAGAGAGTGCCCAAGTGACCACTGCTGGGCAAGGGTAACTCATCCCAACCCTGGTGGCCAGCGCGGCCAATCCGATGAGCACTCCGAATCCCCAGGAGAGAGCGCAGACCGCGGCACGCGCTTATTCCGACATCCCAAGGGTCCCGCAAACCACACACACGCCCACAGTCACCGACAACACCGACGTCACCACACACACTTCTGACAATACCTGGCCAACACGTGCTCCGAATATCATCATCACGCCGCCCTCGCTTCAGAACGCGGCGCCGCAGCTACCCACACACCGCGCATACCTGGCACACCAGTGATCGTGGGCGGTCCTCACCGCCCAGAAATTCCGATACAGGCGAAGGTAGTCAGGAACGGGCCCGCGCCCGGCCTCGACGACCGCCAGATAACCACAAGAACCAGACACATACAATCATCCGCCAGACGGCTACATCCCGCGTAGCTCATTTTAGTTTTAAGAAACTTCAAGCTGTGGATCAACCACGAGCCCAGTGTCAGATGAGCTGTAAGAGCCGCTGTGGCTTCCAGCTCGCTCATAACAAGAATATAGACCGATCGGACGTCCCATGCGTCCGCTGCCAGTAGCGATACAGATACGCCCGCTCAGTGCGTCTCGCTCGTGCTCGTGCGCGTCACAACGCCGCTTAGGCGGCCGCCATTGCGCTTGCGCGCGTCAGTGCAGTGCAGTGATAGTGCTGTGAATTAGTGTATCAGAACGCGAAATCACTTGCTGAGCCTGGTTCCGGCACTGTAAGTAGCATTTTTTTAAATCGCCTCAGAGGCGAGGTTATTACGTAGAGTCTGTCGCATTAGGCGACGGCTAGGTCCCTGCTCGGAATAAGCATTGACAACCTGCCGCACGGCGGGCGGTTGGTTAATAAAATGGCGTCCGTGCACGGACGCCTTTATGAAATACCTGCGTAAGCTTTTGCACGCAAACAGTTCCTGTGAAGCCCGGGGAACAATTTCACCCGGCTCTGCCCTTCCGCGCTTTGACACGGACAGCCCGGCCTCTCCGGACCCGACCCCGCGACCGAGCGCACAACAAGGCGAGGCCCCATGCGGGCCTTCAAGCCCGAGCTGCCCGCCTCCGAATCCGACTCGGAGGGCTCCTGCTAAGCGGCAGCGATATGGAGGTGGACCGTCCACTTCAGCGACCACACGGACGAAGAGGGCTTCACCTTCACGTCATTAGCGTAAACGCGCTTCTAAGCGGCCCTCTGACAAACTCGACCGCCTCGCCTAAAGATGTCCGCCAAGATGTGTCCGACCACTGGCAAAATGGGGACCGAGCCCGTGGTGTAAATAATTCCTCGAATTGTGCGCTAAGCACGTTTACATACCGCGAGAAATGCAGAGTGAGCTTATACAATAGAGACAATAATTGTTTCTATAAATTTCACCGTAGCCAACAATAATATATACCGAGTGATCGACCAAAAAATATTGTGTTGCAAATAACTATCCGCCGACTGCGCGATGATAAGATCGCGGCCGCGCGTGCGCTGCTCGTCACCGCCGCGCAGCTCTTCGGTGCCGGCTCAAAGTCAGCGGGGCTTCTACGTTAACGAACAGTTGACTTGAAAACAAAATATTGTTCAGTAACGCACGTCAATTGGCTAAGACTAAAGGCTACAAATTTGTTTGGGTGGAGAACGGCAACATCCTGGTAAGAAGAGTGACGAATCGCGTGTAATACACAATCGTAATTCTGTTGACTTAAAAAAAAATCTTGTGACTGACTATTCATAGATTTTTTCAACATTTATCTTAACTTATTTGCACTTCACATCACAGACATTACATATTTTTTACAATTACTATTATTAGCGAGATGCGGGAGCAGAAACATTACAAATGTAACAATTCAAACACAAAAAAAAAAGGAGAAAAAATACAATAAAATCTGTCGCGCCTGAAAACGAACCGTGATAAATTGTCTATATTTTATCAAAATTGTGGAGGATTAACCACTAAAATAATACAATTAAAATTAAACTTGCTTACTAGTAACTACGATATTATACAGTAGCTTGCCAAATTATTAGACCCAAGGTATTAAAATTAGATTTTTTAACTTTAGAGGATATTAGTGTCATTATTTAGATGTCAGTTGTGTTAGTTTTTGTATTTTTATGTTATGACAACATTATCAATATATTTTAATGCTTGTAACATAATAAAATAAAAAAAATAATGACATTATTGGCTCGTCAGTGCACTGAGTGATTTATAACCTAAAAAAAGTTGTGAAATTAAAGTGACTTTTTTTTAATAAAACGGTAAGTTTGCAGTTTATTTTTTCTTTTATTATAACAGTATATCATATTATTTTTTGTTTGTTACAATTATTTACAGTTGTAGTAATAAATTTATGACAAAAAAATTGTTCTTTTAAAATTTTAGATGGGAAAAAAATTGTGACCTTTCTCTCCCAAGAAAGTTAGACAAGTACGGGGACTTTACAGTCTACTAAGTTATCACAATATGATATAGCAGAAGCGGCAGGGCAATGAGAAGTTCTGTTAAGAATATTAAAAGAAAAATGGACCTTGAGTATAAGTTTATCGCCAAAAAGAAAAAGGTGCATGTGGACGACGACGCATTACGACGCCAAGAACAGATAGACACATCAGGGATACCTGTATACAAAATAGAAAATTACAGGTTCGTTTATTAACAAAGAACATCAGGGACGATGGTATACTAATTTCTCAGCGAACTGTGCAGCGACGTCTCGCTGAAAATGAACTGGTTGCACGTAAACCTGCGCGAAAGCCAAAGTTGACTCCGGCTATGATAAAGAAGCGACTTGACTGGGCTCGTAAATATAAAATTTCACTATTCAAGACTGGGAAAAGGTAAAAACAGGCGTTCATCAGTGCTATAGGTCAATATTATTAATGTTTCACATTGTAAACTCAAAACATTTTATTGTAACAGGTTTGTTTCTCCGACGAGTCCGTTTTCAAGTTTTGATGGAAAAATCGATGTTTGTACGCCGCAAACCAGGCGAGAAATACAAACCAGATTGCATCGTTCCCACTGTTAAACATCCACCTTCTATTATGGTCTGGTCTGTTATATCGGGCAAAGGGACTGGTCGCCTTTATATCGTAGAAAGACCATGCGCCAGGACCAGGCCAAAAGTCTCGAAACGAGATTCTTATTCTCTCAACCTGGCGACCGGTTTTCTAATGAAGAAGAACCACTTTCGGCGCTGATGGGATATCCCCTTGTCAAAGCTCGCAGTATAACAAATTTCTTACAACAAGAAAATATCAAAGTTTTGGATTGGCCGGGCAACTCGCCAGATATGAACCCTATCGAGAATGTTTGGGAGCCGCCAGGTGGGAAATCGCAAAATCCACCATAACCACAAAAGGGAACTCATTGAAAAATTAATTTACGAATGGAATCATAACGCCCATTTGTAAATATGAAACCATCCAGGCATGCATTAAAAGTATGCCTCGCCGAATAAAAGCCCTTATTGCAGCTAAAGGAGGGTCAACCAAATATTGATCAGTTGAGAGTATTCCAAATAAAACATGTCTAATAACCGCATAATATAAAATGTTTAAAAATATATGTTTTATTTCATTGTTATTATGTTTATTAATCCATACAAAACTGAAAACAGTTAAAATCACGTAATTACTTACCGATTTTACTCTTGTACAAAAATAAGCTGCTTTTTTTGTTTGGGTCTAATAATATGGCAAGGTACTGTAGTTTTAGTGGAAACCTGGTTGACTGATGCAATTTTAGACGGTGAAGTCGAAACTAAAGGGTACAGTCTATTCCGCCGCGATAGAAATCGCGTTATCTCTAAAAGAAAAAGGCGGAGGTGTTTTGGTGTTTGTGAAAAATGTATTCATGTAATCAGAAAATTCGAATTGGAGGCTACCGACTTAGAACAAATATACCCTCTACTACCTTGTGGTCTGGAATGCTACTGTATGCTTGCTACATACCACCTGCATCCAAAATGATTATTTATGAAAAGTTATTCAACAAATTACACAAGATACATTCTGAGGCATTATTTACCAATTATATGATTATCGGTGACTTTAATTTACCCAATCTTCAATGGTCACTTGGTGAACATTCTACAGGTCCATCTGTTACTACCACTGACACCGCCAATCCCATTCGCCACCATGGTTTTCATGAATTCTTAAACCAAATAAACGCAGTTCAAAATGAAAAAGGCAGAATACTCGATCTTGTTCTATGTACTATATCAAACTGCTTTGTTAAAACTACAAATGACTCGCTACTAAATATAGTCCCGCACCATCCCCATTAGATATAACGTTCATTAACAGAATCCAGTACTGTGCCCACAGTAACTAAATTTTAAAGAAACTTTTTTCAAAGCAAACTACGACCAAATTAATGCCGAGATTGTCAGAACAAATTGGATCACAGAACTAAAGTCTTCTTGTGTGGACTCATTAGTGGATATATTTTATAAACATATTAATAACATCATCGAAATATATATACCACTCATTAAGGCTAATTCATCTAAGTTTTCTTTATGGTTTTCGAAGAGTCTTATACACACACTTAGGCGTAAAAACAGAATTTGGGCACGGTGGAAAACGTATAGCTCGATACGTGATTATCAAGAATTCTCTTTACTCAGAAAACGCACTAAAACTCTTACAGCTAAATGCTACAATAAATACATTGAAAATATTGAATCTTCTTTAAAAAACAACATTAAACATTTTTGGAAATATACATCAGACCTAAAAGCAACTAATACAGGATACCCTCAAGAAATGAGACTGGATTCTGAGGTATCTAAGGACCCAAATATCATTGCTGAGATGTTTTCGCCACTTCAAATCTGTTTTCGAACCATTAACTCACGATCACAATACCATAATACATCTTAACGAAACCACTGACATAAATCTGTGTGACATTAAACTAACGCTGTCTGAAATCCACAGAGCGTTAAGAAATATTAACTCAAATAAAGGAGCAGGGCCAGATAAAATTGCTCCAATATTTTTAAAGCAAACTTACAAAACCATATGTGTTCCCCTTTATATCATCTTCAACAAAAGTTTAAAATTCGGAACATTTCCAAATCGATGGAAAGTAGCAAATATAACACCAATTCATAAATCTGGCTCTAAGAACGACATAAAAAACTACCGACCGATATCGATCCTTTCAGCAATTCCAAAGGTACTTGAGAGACTTATTCATCACCACACGTACCAGACACTTAAAAATCAGATTTTGGAAAAACAACATGGGTTTGTAAAGAACAGATCTACTTTGACGAATCTTCTTATTTTACTAACCACCTCTTTACCAATTTAGATCATAAAGCACAAGTAGAAACCATCTACACTGATTTTCAAAAGCTTTCGACAAAGTCGATCACATACTTTTGCTGCACAAAATTTCCTTTAACGGCATCAAGGGAATCTTCTTCGTTGGTTTGCCTCTTATTTACAAAACCGCACACAAACTGTAGTCATCAACGGTCATTGTTCCTCACCTGTGGAGGTCACTTCCGGTGTACCACAGGGTCAATTATCGGGCCACTGCTCTTTGTCCTATTTATTAACGATATTTCATCATGCTTCAAACATTGCAAATTTTGTTTTACGCAGATGACTTAAAATTATATCATTCAATATCATACGTAAACGACATAAAGATAATGCAAAGTGACCTGGACAAGCTAGATTACTATTGTAAAATAAATAAACTACACTTGGCCTACAACAAGTGCAAGCATGTAACTTTTACAAAAAATAAAAACATATTAACTACCAACTTCCATCTGGGCGCACATAAGCTTGATTCGGAATCTACTATTCGGGACTTGGGAGTGATTCTTGATACGAGGTTAACCCTTGATAAGCATAGCGACCAAATTTTAAAGAAATCCCACAGAATATTGGGTTTTATCACTCGTGTAACAAAACCTTTTAAATGTAAAGATAGTTTCATTATTCTGTCTAATTCATTAGTAAGATCACAATTAGAATACGCGAGCTCTATCTGGAATCCATATTATACAATATACTCTTCTAAAATAGAAGGCGTGCAAAAGAAATTTCTACATATACTCAATTATCGAGTGCGTTGTACTCGCGATTCCTACGAAAAGTTATTAACAAAACATAAAATGCTTTCGCTCCAAAATAGACGATCATTGTCTGACGCATACACTCTCAGGAACATATGTGTTGGAGAGATGAAAGCCCTGCGTTGCTGTCCAAAGTAAAGTTTCTAGTACCATCTAAGGTCACACGATCAAACATCTATTTCATGTTTCGACTACCCGAACCAATACAGGTAAACGCGACAAATTTTTCAGTAACCTGGATATGTTTTCATGCTCCCGCACTGCTTATAAGGACAAAATTAAAAAAATACTGTGCAACAATACATAAATGTTCTCGTTTGATTTTTCGTGTCTCGTAGTTTATAATTTATATAAATTTTGGCTTAATATTAAATTCGACTCGATTTAATTTATAACCATAATCCGTTTCTATGATTCAAATTACTATTTATTAAACTCGTGTTGTCATGTTGTGTAAATCAAAATGTTCTCAGTGAGACTACTTAAGGAAGCAATTGTTAATTATTTCTATGAATTTTCGCTTGTGATTTATTAGACTTATTGTTTCTGTTTGTCTCAATAAAAGAAAAAAAAAGAAGGCAAAAATCGCGGCCATAAACTCGGACAGATCTCTCTCTTCGGCCAGTTCATCCCATAGAGGAACTCGGTCAAATACCTCGGCGTCACACTCGACGCCAGACTCAATTTCGTCGCCCACATCCGCGAGGCGAGAAACAAAGCGGCCCAAGTACAAGCTATACCTCCTGCTGGGCAAGAAGAGCAAACTCTCTCTCAGACACAAGCTTCACCTCTACAAGACCTATAATGTCTTACGACAGTGTTGTCTTCGCCAATTCGTCCCAAGAACGCCTCAGACCCCTGCAGGCTCTCCCGAACCGCTACCGGTTTTTTTTATTTATTTACGTATGTAACAAAATACTAACGGAAATGCATACCCCGTCGCCAAATTGGGCCGGCGACGGTGGTAGTGTCGGACTCCAACCGACTAAAATGCTTCACACGGTATTCCACTCTCATCCACGTGTTCGTGGGTCGCGGATAAAGTATTGCAGTTCATCTACGACCCTCGAACGGCGCCCGAATGACTGCTCATCTCCGGGGAGAGGGGTGAAGCACCTCCCTCCCTTAAAATCCTTACGTGGCGACGCGTCGGAATACGAGAAGCATCACCAAATCCACCCCAGGAACCCTCTCCAAGGGGGGCACCGGACCGACGGCCCTTGTCGGTCGCGGCGCCAGGTTCCTGCCGAGGAACCATTCGGCGGTCGTGCGCTCGGCCCCGCCTTACGGCGGTGAGCTGTCATCGCGCTCCGACCGCGTCCTGTCCCCTCGGCACCGCGACCGGTGCCGAATGGTACCAGCGCAATGTGGACATCCACAGCGACGTCAAACTCCCAACGATCACGTAGCATCTCAAAGAGTGCTCCGAAACCTACTTCGCCAAGGCGGCAACTCACCCCAACCCTCTGGTGGCCAGCGCAGCCGACTACGCGCCGCCTCCGAATCCTAAGACGAAAAAGCGCAGACCGCGACACGCGCTTACTCCAACATCTCAAACGGTCCCCCGCACACACCCACAGTCACCGATAACACCAACGTCACCACACACACTTCGGACACTACCAACACGCTCCGAATCTCAGAATCACGCCGCCCTCATTTCAGAACGCGGCGCCGCCTGGCTACACAAACGCCACCGCGTACACTAAGTACACACGCGATCGCGGGCGGTCCTTTACCGCCCAGGAGATTCCTGACAGGCGGAGTTGTGGTTTGAACGTAATGCGCCCGCCCTCGACGACCGAGTAGAATCGCTGGAAAAACAAAAACTGCAGAAACCAGACACACACAGCGAGAAATATCGGCAGCAGGACAGCTGCACTATACGTAGCACACTTGGTTTTTCCTAAAAACCGCAAGCCGTGGATACGGTTCACGTGCCCAGTGTCACATAAGCTGTAAGAGTCACTATGGCTTGCAGCCCTATCATCATCATGAATATAGTTCTTCCTTTTTCGATGAAGACTTTTTTATAGATGTGCAGTATTTGGAACCATTTTCAAGTTCTGATAACCTATAATTAACTAATAATGAAAATTAACAGAGTAATTGGAGTTTTCGTTTAAATTTTGAACCCCACATTCGACACAGTAAGATTTTAAAATTTTTTTTGATCATTGGATAAATTTTTATATTTGCATGTATCACACGCAGAATCAGCTGCTATGAGGAAAAAAACTATCAAAACATTTTACTCCAATTTCTCCAGTATTGCTAGCGTCAACTTATTTCTTCCCTTTTGCCATGACATCGTTTCACTGTATTAAGCCTGTGCATCTGTCAGCGATTTTTGCTTTCTATAAAAACGATTTGTTTACCTAATTTTGGCAGTCGACCTCCATACTCGGTCCGATTAACACTCTTTTGTGAATATCTTTGTGGTCCTTTATCTTACAAAGAGAATTGGAGAAAGCAAAGGTCAACAGCTATAAGGTAAAAGGCCATATTATGGAACACTGTCCTGGTTTATGAAACATTCGATAAAAATCTCTAGAACAAATAATTTTTAACTTATTTGGTACTTATAAAATAATATTTATGATTGTTAATTACTAATATATTGATTAAATTAATTTATTTTCATGAATACTTTAAAATGTAGAGAAAAAAAAATATATTGAATGCCCGCGTCAAGTTGCATGAAAAAAAACTGTTTTTTGGAGTAAAATAGTCACGTGTGTCAATGCAATTATTTCAAGTTTTGAGAAATATATCAATGATTAAATAATACTTGAAACACGTCAACTAAAGTTTAGCTTATTATCTTCCTATTGATAATGAGTTTTAGGTAGTTTAATAAAGTATTTACTTTTATTTTAAGTGTTTCATAATAGGTACAAAAAATTCTTTAATAGTCCGTATTTATGGAACAGTATATTCCATGTTCCATGTCCCACGTACGTTCATTTTTCAATGTGGTCCATAATTATGAAACAGTGATTCGTGAGAGTATTATTTATTTAATTTCGGGTTAATAATTGTTAATTATTTATAAAAAAAAGCAGTTTATATCAGATAAATGTTACTACAGTGTATATTTCTATAAATTTGTATTAGGTAAGTACTTGAATTTGAAAATTCTATCAAAATTAAAACTAACCTCTAAAATTTGTAAGTTGGATAATAAATATTGTTTAAGTTAATCAAATCAATAATTTTTTATTTCAGATAAAATTTAAATTGTGTAAATATGGGAAAAACTACAAAAAAATGCCAAAAAATAAATCAAGCAAAAAAAAAATAAAGTTAAATCTGTGAATCTAAGTGTAAATAACAGTTCCAAGGCTCCAAAACGGCTGTTGTCTTAGTTAATACGTGTGTAGCTGTCGCGTAAATAAATCTACGCGTATAAATTATTCTCCTGATGATTTAGCTAATGCTTTGAAAGCTGTTGACACTGGTATTTCACTGAGAAAAGCTGCTGCAGTGCAATGATATTCCCATAGCTACACTCTCTAGAAAAAAAGGGAACCCTGAAATATCCAAACAAAAAACTGGACCAGCAACTGTTTTTCTGATACCGAAGAACAAAAAAATAGTTGACTGGATTCTTTTTTAGAGCTCAGCGTGGTTTACCAGTAACTAAAACAGAGCTCTTGGATTCTATTCAACAATATGTGAAAAGTCAAAAAAAAGAAACCTGTTTATTGATAGTCGGCCGAGCCGACATTGGTATGAGGGCTTTCGAAAACGACACCCTCAAATGTCAATCAGGAAGCCACAACATCTGACTCATAGTAGAGCAGCAGTGACCGGTGATGACCTGAAAGATTGGTTTGATGAACAAGCTAAGTATTTAACTGAAAAAAATTAATGGAGATTCCTTCTACGAGAATTTTCAACTGTGACGAGACTTATGTAAGTTTATGCCCTCCATCTGAAAAGTATTGTTAGCTAAAGGATCCCGTTCTGCATATAAGGTGGTTGATTCTGATAAAGAAGGATTTACTGTATTGTTTATGTATAGTGCTAATGGTGATCGTGCACCTCCCATGATCATGTTTCCTTATAAAGAAGAAGTACCAGAGAAAATTGTCAAAAATTGTCCTGAAGGTTGGGGTGTTGGGCTCTCAGATAATGGGTGGATGACCTCAGAGTCATTCTATGAATATATAACAAATATATTTTACCCATGGCTAGTGAAACAAGGAACTCAGTTTCCAATCGTGTTATATTTGGATAATCATTCATCACATATGACTATGCCTCTGGTTACATTTTGTCGTGAAAAGGGTATTGAGTTGATTGACTTGTTCCCAACTCAACCCATATAATGCAACCACTTGACATTAGTTTTTTCACCCATTTAAAGAGACATGGAAAAATCTGTACCAAGATGGAAAAATTCTAAAATGTTTCCCGAGTAAAAAAGAAGATTTTCCATTAGTTCTAAAGTTTGCATTGGATGCTATGGCACAAGAAAAAAATGCTGTTATCAGTGGATTCAAAGCTGCAGGCTTGTATCCTTTCAATCCTTCTGCCGTTGACTATGATGTATTTGATAAAAGAAAGAAATCTAAAACAACAGTAACTAAAGAAAATGTACAAGATGAAGTAACAGAAGATAAGGAAAAACATCTATTAACCTTCGAAACCAATTTATCAAAGGATATTCTGGAAGAATTTAATACTGCTTGGTTGAATCACACATTGCCTAAGGATCTAGAAATTAGAGGCTTGTATAAATACTGGCTTGATGTCAGTGGAAAATCTGGTAAAGAAATTAATAACATCTTATTTTAATCATTGTTTTCGCGGTATACATTAAAATTTTTATAAATAGCTATTTTTTTAATAAATTAATTTTTCTATGATGATTTTTTTTATAGATATTCATATTGATATTTTTATTTTATAAATTTTTTGGTATAATTTTAATAATTTGGTATACAGGTTCTAATGAAAAAAGTAAACCAACTGTCAAAGAAGTGACGTTGGTAAATGTAAATTTAAACATAGTAAGACAAGAACAACCTGTAAATAATTTAATTAATGATCAAGCCTCTACTTCGAATGATAATAATAACACTGATATGAATCTTAACGATCATAGTCATTCTTTTAATGAAGAGTTTCTTCCTTTGATAACTAATCCTGAAATAGACACATCAGCATCTTCTGAAGTATTATACGAATTTATAGTAGATAATAAACCTATAGAAATTGTCTCTCAAGCTCAGTCAGGTACTGATCAAAGTAAGAATTTGAATTTATTAAATTTATCTGATGTTTTGGAATGTAACATTGGTGATGAATTGATATTTGAATCAAATGTTTTGGATGCTGATAATCAAACAGGTTTGTAAGCAAATTAAAAAACAATCCTTCATACTTGATATGGATTTAAGAATAAAAATATATTTTTTTTTTTAGATTTTCTTGACAGTACACCTGCTATTACAACTGCTTCTACAGCTGCTTGTACTACGCCAACTATTGACAAATATTCTGAGCTTCAAGAATGTCAAACGTTTAGTCAATCAGTTATTGGTAAAGAAAATGACTCTATATCTGCTAATAAAAGTTAGTAAAATAATATTTAAAAATTACTGACAAGAAACTTTAACTTTAATAATAATATTTGTGGTATTTTTCAGTTGAAACCGATGCTGGGAATCCTTTTGACGACGCATTTAAGATGCCAACTAATTATTTACCGAAGAAAAAAAGGATTAAACTGGAGTCATCCGGCAAACCCAAACTACCTTCTGCTGGTACATCTGATCAGTGGATGCAATATCACTCAAAAAAAGAAAATGATCGGAAAATAAAAGAAGAAAAGTTACAAAAAAAGAAAAAATTACAAGAAGAGAAGAAACTTATAGCTGAAGAAAAGAAAAAATTACAAGATAAAATGAAAGCAATACAACGAAAAATCAAAGAAGAAACGAAATAGTTAAATTTTAAATTCAATTTGAAATACTTACATCTTGTCATTATTTTTTAATTATTCATCCAAAGATTCGAAACTGTTCTTGTCATGCTTATTTTTTAAATCAATGTTTATTTATTGTTTCATAATTCGTTTTATTTTTGAATATAACTATATTAATAGTTGATAAAAATATTAAACAACATTTAATATTATGGATAAACAAATTAAAGACTAAAAAAAAAATTTTTAATCTTAATGTTTCAATTTATTTTGTGTTCCATAATTTGGGACATACCTTATGAAACACCCGTACATGCTGCTTCATACTGTTCCATAAATACGGTCATAAGTACTCATCTTTTATTTCAATTAATTTATTAATATTTTCAGCTAAAACTCACTTCATAACAATTTTTATCGCTTCAATAGATATCACAGAAACATTTAATTTGAAAAAATTCAATGTTTCAACTCTATTTTCTTTTAAAAAGAATAAAAGATACAATTCCTATTCATAGAGTGTTCCATAATATGGCCTTTTACCTTACTTCGGCAACTATTTTTCGTTCTACCATCTGCTACAAATTTTAAAACAGAGAGGAATTATGGCTGCTGGCACTATCCGTATCAACAGATTTGTAAAGCCATTATTGCTAAGCGACAAAGAAATCAACAAAAAACTGCGAGGCTTTGCTCAAGAAATGACTAGCTTTGATGAAGATGTGACTGTGGTCAAATCGTTGGATAATAAGATTACCCATTTAGCATCTAATTTTGTTGGAATTGGTGAAAAAGATTTAGTGAAGAGGTGGTGTAAAAAAGATAAGCACTTTTTTGAAGTGGAATGTCCCGAAGTTGTAAGGAAGAACAATCATGCGATGGGTGGAGTAGATTTGCTAGATCAACTCATGAGTTACTATAGGACATTTATAAAATATAAAAAATGGACATTAGATGCATCAGATGCATGCATCAGATTTAGCAGTAGTTCAATCATACCGAGAATACCAAGTCGACAACGAGGCGCTTAACATATCTAAAAACAAACAACTGACATTGCTTCACCTTAGGCGTCGGTTGACTGAAAGTCTGGTGTTGCAAAATAAAATTTCGATGGGTAAAAGAGGCTGTCCAAGTGGCAGTAGCCCAACTCTTCAAATTGTACCTAAGAGACCGGAAGAGACACGCCCAGAAGCTGAAATAACTCGAGACGGTTTTGGGCATTTTCCTGCACACGTTGAGAGGCTTGGGACACGGTGTAAAATGATGGGATGCAAGGGTAGAACTGAATCAAATGCATGAAATGCAATTTTCACTTATGCCTAACTAAGAATAAGAATTGCTTCTTAGCATTTCATACATAAGATGCTATATTGATGCCTTTGATTTAAAAATTTTATTTAGACTGTGATTTAAGTGCAATTAGTTAAATCTACTCAAAAGAAAAAAGCTATTTTGGTAATTTTATAAAGAGAATACTATTATTTATATTTGTTATTTCATATTGCTTCGTATTTCCTAATAAAAGTTGTAAAATAAATGTTTTATCATTATAGATAAACATCCCTTAATACTAATATTTTCATTACGTTGTGTACGGATGTCTGTGAAACGGATGAGTACATTTGTACACAAAAAAAGCGGTTTTCTTAAAAAGCTTGTAATCAGGATTTATTTTTCCTTAAATCTGTTTACAATAGCATAGTTGCAGGATTTTTTTCAGATCGATTAACGAAAATAAAAAATCAGGTCTGAAAGGGTTAACAAATGAATATATTGATCTCTATTTAGTTTATAACATAAATCCCTTATTTTTTGTATCTTTTGTATTATGTAGGTTAACTTAATTATTCTAGAGAAATTATTTTGTAAACGTGTTTTACTTTTAATAAATCAATTATTGTTATAAAATTAGTTTTATATTCTACGAAGATCTGGTACTAGACTGGTTAGTAAAAATGACACGTCTTGATACTTTGGTTTATTAACGTTAAAAAAACGTTTGATTGAATAAAAACGTCAATAGACCTATAAGTGATATAAAATCTTTAACAGAAAAAGCTATCTCTCAAATAGGGATCGATGAATGGCAAAAATCTTGTGAACATGTAATAAAATTTGAAAATCAGTTCATAGAACTAAATCGATTAATTGAGATGCAGGAGGAAAGGTTTATCATAAATACTGCGTGTCTTCCTTGTCTTCCTCTTCCGATGAAGACTTTTTTATAGATGTGCTGTATTTGGAACCATTTTCAAGTTCTGATAGTCTATAATCAATTAATAAACTCATGAACAGAGTAATTGGAGTTTTCGTCTAAATTTTGAGCCCCACATTCGATAAGTAAGATTTTAAAAAATTTTCTTTGATTTTTGCATAAATTTTTATATGTGCGTGTATCACACACAGCAACAGAAGAAAATTATTAAAATCAACAAACTTTGTGGCCTCACCAACGTCACCGTTGAGCCACCACATAAGCGTGGCATCATTGGCCAATGCCTCAGATGCCAACTATATGGCCACTCGGCCAGAAACTGCTTCACCCGACCCCGTTGCGTAAAATGCACCGGCGACCACGGCACTAAAGAGTACACGCGCACACCCAAGTCCGAGGACCCGCTGCTGCTGCTTGTGCAAGCCTGCGCCCTCCGGCGAATTACCGCGGGTGCTCCAAAGCTCCACGCAGGAGTGTAGTAGCACCCGTAAGACCCAGAATACCGATCGCAGGTATTCGGGGTTCGCGCCCTCTGCCCTATCGCGGTTGGATTCGGGTTCTGCCCGCCGTACCGATCGGACGTCCCATGCGTCCGCTGCCAGTGCGCGATACCGTTACGCCCGCTCAGTGCGACTCGCCCGTGCTCGTGCGCGTCACAACGCCGCTTAGGCGGCCGCCATTTGCGCTTGCGCGCGTCAGTGCAGTGCAGTGCAGTGAAGTGCTGTGATTTAGTATACCAGAACGCGAAAACTCTGCCGGAGCCTGGTTCCGGCACTGTAAGTAGCTTTTTTTAATCGCCTCAGAGGCGAGGTTATTGAATAGTGTCTGTCGCATTAGGCGACGGCTAGGTCCCCTGCTCGAATAGGCACACAACCCCCCGCCGCACGGCGGGGCGGGCTACACACAAAATGGCGTCCGTACAAACGGACGCCTTAATGACACAATTTGCGTGCTTTGCACGCAAACAGTTCCCAGAAGTCTGGGAACAATTCACCAACTCGGCCTCCACCCTTCCCGCGCGTTCCGTGTGCTTTGACACGGACAGCCCGGCCTCTCCGGACCCGACCCCCGCGACTCGAGCGCACAACAAGGCGAGGGCCCCCATGGCGGGGCCTTCCAAGCCCGAGCTGCCCGCCTCCTCCGAATCCGACTCGGAGGGCTCCGCTAACGGCAGCGATATGGAGGTGGACCGCCCACTCTCCAAGACCACCGACGAAGAGGGCTTCACCCTCTACGTCAAGAAGCGCAACAAGTGCTTAAGCGGCCTCTGACAAATCCCTGGACTGCTCCGCCGACCAGCACGCCGGCAAAGAAGGCTGCGCCTCTCGCGCAACCCCCCAGCACTTCGGCCCCGCCCGAAAAACGCGGCCCGAAGCCGCCTCCCCGAGTGTCCTCCAGGACAAGAGCAAGTGGAACGATGTTTCCAGGTGGTTCGCAGACCACAAAATCGCATGCCCTAAAGCGCAGAACACCGCGCAGGGCATCCGCATCAACCTCCAAACGGTTGACGACTTCCGGGCTGCCACCAGGCACCTGCGGAACGCCGGACTCGGCTTCCACACCTTCGCTCTCCCCGAGGAGAAGCACCTCCGCGTTGTCATACGCGGAATCCCAACGGAGATCGACATCTCCGAGGTCGTCGACGACCTAAAAAAGCAAAATCTCCCTGTGCTGGAAGCCCGTCGCATGACTAGCATGCGAACAAAGGCCGCACTCCCACTGATAATGACAAGTCTCGAACTCTCTCCGGAGGGTAAAAAGATTTTCAGCATCACCCGCCTGTGCAACCTCACCAGCGTGAGGGTAGAGGTCCCCGCACAAAAGGCATCATTGGCCAATGCCACCGATGCCAACTTTACGGCCACTCAGCCCGTAATTGCTTCGCCCGCCCGAGGTGCGTCAAATGCACCGGGGACCACGGGACGAAGGGTGCTCTCGCACCGCGGAAGCGACAAACCCACCGAGCTGCGTCCTTTGCAAAACCGAGGACACCCCGCGAATTATCGCGGGTGCACCAAAGCCCCGCGTAGGCAACCCGGAGCCGCACAACAGCGCACCACCGCCCCACAAGGCTGCACCGCAGCCATCTGCTCCTGTCCAGGCTTCACCGTCTGCACAGCTGAAATGTTCCAAGGCCGAGGAAGTCATGGAGCAACCGCCTTGCCGTGCCGCCGAGGGAACCTGTGTGCCGCCCCTTGTCGGGGCCGCCGAAACCACAGGCTACTCCCAGCCAAACACTTCCGACTACAGAGCTCGAAAATGTTCTCGCCTATATACAAAGGTGAAAGATACGAGACATTCTCCTCTTAGGAGAAAAACTGCGAGCCGCGAAAAGCTCGCATGATAGGTTGAGGGCCTGCATCGAGCACGCCGACACTCTCGCTGTGCTAGAAGAACCCTTCGTCTAGCCGCCGCCCAGGACTCTGTCCGCGACCTTTGGTATTCCATCTCACTCATACGTAATGAATATACACAAGATCTTAGGAAGAATCAAACCCCGCTCTCTGACTGTCGCGTACTTCAACGCGGACAGCATCCGCTCTCAAAAGGAGGAAATAAGTCTATTTCTCAGGAACCATGACGTCGACGTCATGCTCATCCAGGAAACGTTTCTCAAACCGTTCCACCACGACCCTAAAATCGCAAACTACCACATCATCCGCCACGACAGGCTGACCGCCCCAGGAGGCGGCACACTCATTTACTTCAAGCGGTCCTTGCACTGCGTACCGCTTGTTAGTTCAACCCTCGCCAAAATAGAAGTCTCGGCGTGTAAAATCTCCCTCACCGGTCATCAACCGATCGTCCTAGCGTCCGTCTATCTGTCCCCGACAAAGCGTGCGGGAAACAGACATAAGAACCCTTCGACCTAGGCCCGGCTGTTATCCTCGCTGGCGATCTCAACAGCAGGCATAGCACCTGGGACCCGAACAAGTCAAAACGGAATGGTAAAATCCTCTCCAATCTCGCGGATAAGCTCAAGTTTAACATTGTAGCTCCGCAAACCCCAACGCGGTACCCTACCGTCGCGTCTCACAACCTATCTACATTAGACATTGCGTTGTTCAACAATGTCACCATACCGCTGCACTCGATCGAGACCATAGACGATCTCAGATCCGACCACCGCCCGGTTCTTATGAAACTGGGCCGGCCCGCTGGCGAGGTCCCTCTGACCAAAACCATCGTCAACTGGCGCAGCCTCGAGGTCAAACTCAAGGCCGCGAACCCCCAGTATCTAGACGGAATCCCCGATACGATCGACTCGCTCGGCGCTGCGAACCGAGCGATCGACTCGTTAACAAAGCACATCGCCGCAGCCGTCGAGGAATCATCGAGAACGGTGCCCGAGTCGGACTACCTGCTCGGGTCCTTCCCGGCGGACATTCGTCGGCTGATAAGAGCGAAAACGCCACAATGAGACTCTACTCACGATACAGATCCGAGGAACTCAGGATAAAACTGCGCCGCCTTCAAAGGCAGGTAAAAGAGCGCATATCCGATCTCAGATCCGACAGGATTGGAGTCCGGTTTGAGCATTCGCTTGAGACGCACGTCCGATTGAGCTCCAGTCAGCTCTCGTTCGCTGCCACACCAGGCCGAATTCAAAACCGTTCGTCGCAAGGCTCAGCAACTGCCGCGCCTTACACATTTGACACCGAATTCGCGGGCTACGAGCTGCCTGCCGTCATCCGCGTCATCACCCGCGAGTGTAGCTACCCGCGCGCATCGTCACCCGCGCGTCGCCACGCGCGTCCGTACACCCGCGCGTCCCTACACCCGCGCGAACCGAGCCGCGTCGCGCGATATTACGTCATCCTAACCGTCGCCCGTGACCGTTAGGATACGCGTCCGCGTTGTTTACCGCGTCCGTTTAATTTAAATTTAAATTTAAATTAAAACTTATTTTTACTTTCCGCGCTTCAACAAATCAAATCAAAGTGAATTTTTAAGTGCTCAGCCGGGGATTCCCCTGCCAGGTGTGTGCTGTACCCAGGTGCGTACCTCTCTAATTAATCTTAGTTAATTAATCAACTCCCTGCTCCCCACCGCGTGGTGGGGAGCCAAGCTAACTACGATGGCTGAGTCCATAGGGACTCAGTTCATCGAATTTGTTAAAGTAGCCTGTCCCGAGCTATGGGACAAATTCGAGGCCCACCAGGCCTCAATAAAGACGAAGCTGGCTGCATCAGTCAGCCCGGCGTCCCCCTCATCTTCTTCATCATCATCTTCGAAGTCCCGTCCGGGCACCCCTAAGGGGCCTGCTGAATCGCCGGCCACCCCATGCTCACGCGACGCATCACCGTGCAGCATGTAGCTCACGTCCGACAGTGAGGGAGCCACCTCCGACATGGAGGTGCAAGTCCCCATCCCCCCGCAATCAGACGACGAGGGATTCGTCGTCTACACGGGGAAACGAAAGCGGGCCGCAGCCCGCAGCTCCCCGACTTGCGAATCGCCCTCTGCCACTCCGGCGAGGAAGACGATTCGCGCCTCGCGTTCCGCGGCCGCTGCAAAAGCGGCGGAGCGGGAGACTCCCCGGGCCAAGTTGCCCCCCCCTCCGTCAACCTCCAGGACAAAGCCGCCTGGAAAGATCTGTCCAAGTGGTTCTTGGACAACAGGATCTCGTGCCCCAAGGCACAAAACACAGCGCAGGGTATCCGCCTGCGCCTGACGTCAACCGACGATTTTCGTCGCGCGACAAAATACATGCGGGAGCTGAACCTCAGCTTCCACACGTACGCGCTCGAGGAGGACAAACTCCTCAGAGTTGTCATCC
Organism: Troides helena; assembly: GCA_029286815.1. Classification (NCBI taxonomy): domain Eukaryota; kingdom Metazoa; phylum Arthropoda; class Insecta; order Lepidoptera; family Papilionidae; genus Troides; species Troides helena. The sequence goes on from JAGSMV010000033.1 coordinate 23,964, forward strand.
GGGGCATTCCCCTGGAAACGACCATCGCCGAGGTCATCGAAGACCTCAAATCCAAGGGCCTCCCCGTGGTTGATGCACGGCGGATGGCAAGTCAACGGACTCGACAAGAGATCCCGTTGATTATAGTCACTCTTCCGCTCTCTCCTGAGGGGAAGAAAATCAACAATCCGGACAAGCTTTGTGGTCTCACCAACATCACCGTCGAGCCACCACACAAGCGCGGCATCGTTGGCCAGTGCCACAGATGCCAGTTATATGGCCACTCAGCCAGGAACTGTTTCGCCCGACCCCGATGCGTAAAATGCACCGGCGATCACGGCACCAAGGAGTGCACGCGCACTCCCAAGTCCGAGGGCCCGCCAAGCTGCTGCTTGTGCAAGTCCGAGGGCCACCCGGCGAACTATCGCGGGTGCTCCAAAGCTCCACGCAGGAGCGTAGTAGCACCCGCAAGACCCAGAATACCGATCGCAGGTATTCGGGGTTCACGTCCTCTCCCCTCTCGCGGAGCAGGATCGCAGAAGGTTGACGAACCCGCTCCGATCCCTGCGGTATCGGCCTAGGCAAAGCCCTTGCCGATGACCCAGACCCCACAGGTTCCAGTTGCCAAACGGTCTCCACCGGTGAGCAAATCTGTCGAGCCCCAGGTGCTCGATGCCCGGGGTGCAGCAGACATCGCGGCCCTGATGAGATACATGGGCCGCTTCTTCATGTAAGATCTGCTCAGCTACACGGAAAAACTCCGTGCCGCTAAAGGGCATAAGGAAAGGCTGCAAGTCGTACTCGAACACTACGGCTTGATAGCCGCGCTCGAGGCGGATGTCTAAGGACACCTCCTCTGCCACCAGGACACCGTCGTCCGAGTCCTTGTACACACCTTTGGGATCAGTACGGAGCTCCCCAAAGTATTAGGCAAAACCAAACCTGGCTCGTTGACCGTAGCGACTTTTAACGCGAACGGCGTTCGACACCAGAAGGAAGAAATCAGCGCATTTCTCCGACACCACGACGTCGACGTCATCCTAATCCAGGAATCATTCCTGAAACCATCCCACAACGACCCTAAAATCGCTAACTATCTCCTCGTTAGGAACGACAGGTTATCCGCCATGTACGGCGGCACCCTGATCACTTATAAGAGTCACTTTACTGTGTCCCTCTCGAATGTCCTCACCTGAAAACCATCGAAGTCTCGGCGTGTAAAATTGGTCTCACCGGCCATCAACCCCTCGTTCTCGTCTCTTGCTACCTTTCACCATCCAAAAAGGTAGAAATCGAAGATATCAGGACCCTTCTCGATCTCGGTCCATCTGTTGTGCTCGCTGGCGATTTCAACAGCAGGCACAGCGGCTGGGACCCCCTCGGCCAAAATCCAAATGGCCGTAGACTCTCAAAGTTAGCGGAAAAGCTCAACTTTGACATCATCGCCCCTTCTTCGCCGACGAGATTCCCTCAGCGGCAAGACCAGACCTTCTGTCCTGGACATAGCGCTACTGAAAATGTAGCTCTCCTCATTCGTTCAGTCGAGGTCATACATGACCTCGGATCTGATCATCTTCCGGTCCTTATTAAGCTGGGCCGGCGCGCCGGTGAGGTCCTCTGACCAAAACCGTCGTTGACTGGCGTAAACTTGAGATCAAACTCAAGTCTACGAATTCCCAGCACCTGGACGAGATACCGAAAACGATCGAAACGCCCGAAGTGGCATTTCGGGCGATCGATTCACTCTCCAAACACATCTCATCGGCCGTCGAAGACTCCACGAGGACGATACCCGAGTGGAACCTCAGTTCGGGGCTCTCCCCAGGACATTCGACGCCTGATCAGATTGAAAACGTCGCCTTGAGACTGTACGACAGGTACCGATCCGAGGTGAATAGAATAAATGCGCGCCGCCTTCAGAGGGCTGTAAAAGAGCGCATCAGAGAACACAGAGCCGATAGATGGGACTCTCTACTCGGCGACCTCGAGCCTTCCAAAGACGCTTTCTGGCGTCTGGCTCGGGAATCTCAAGGATAGAGAACCCTGGACTCATGCCACCACTAATCAAAGACGTCGACGCGTCGTCGTTGGCCTTCGAGGACGAAGAAAAGGCCGAGTGCTTAGCCGACAGCCTGGAAAGCCAGTGAACTCCATCATCTTCTCCAGCCGACCCCACTCACCTTAAACTGGTGGAGGATGAGATCGCACGCAGATCCTCCGACCCTACGGTGGGTCCACCCCTATCTCCGATTTCAGAGGACGAATTCACAGTCACTATCAGAGGACTAAAAGTCAAGTCAGCTCCGGGCCTTGATGGCATCTCGAACAGAGTGCTCAAGTCCCTCCCCGCTCCTATGATCGTCTTGCTGACGACAATTTTCAATGTGCTTCTTTGTAGCTGCTCCTTTCCGGATGCCTGGAAGGAGGCCGAAGTTGTGGGAATTCCTAAGCCAAACAAGCCTAGGAACATTCCCTCCAGCTACAGACCGATAAGCCTTCTCTGCAACATGGGTAAGGTTTATGAGCGTCTGATCCTTTCGCGTCTCTCCGACTTCGTGTCGGAGAACAATCTTCTACCCGACGAACAGTTCGGGTTCAGAAGAGACCACTCCTGCGTCCACCAAGTACATAGACTGGTGGAGCACGTCCTCAAAGGGTTCACGCGCAAAGACCGCACGACACCGTAGCCCTATTCTTCGATGTAGCCAAGGCATTCGATAAAGTCTGGCACGATGGCTTGATTTACAAGCTATATGCACTCAATGTGCCGGACAGGCTCGTCACCATCATCAGAGCCTTTTTGTCGAATCGCACCTTCCGCTACCGAGCTGGAAGCGCTCACTCCACTCCCGTCACATCAGAGCGGGGGTTCCGCAGGGCTCCTGCTTATCCCCTCTCCTCTTCTCGCTGTACACCAGCGACATCCCCAGAGACCTCGGTGTTAACCTGGCTCTATTCGCAGATGACACTGCGCTCTACCTTTCGGGCCCGATCTTGCCGCGGTTGACGAAACGGCTCCAGTCCGCAACCAAACGCCTAGGCGATTGGTTTAGGAAGTGGAGAATCGACATCAACCCTGACAAGAGCGAAGCCCTCCACTTCTCGAGGAGAATAAAACCTCGAATCCCCACCCGCGCTTGGCGCTACACTCCCAAGCAAATCCATATCTTCGGCCGATCTGTCCTTGGAGAGACTCGGTCAAATACCTCGGTGTCAATCTAGACCGAAGGTTGAATTTCAGGAGTCACATTCGCAGAGTGAGGAACAAGGCTGCCTATGTAATGGGCAGACTCCATCCCTTGCTCTGCAAATCGAGCAAATTGGCCCTCAAACATAAGGTGCACTTGTACAAGGCCTGCATAAGACCTATTATGACTTATGCGTGCGTTGTATTCGCGCACTCCTCCCCTACCACCCTCAAACCTATACAGGTTATCCAAAACCGCTTCACCCGGAAGGCCACGGGTGCGGAATGGTATCAGCGCAGCATCGATCTGCACAGCGACCTCAACTTCCTTCGATAGCACAATTCATGCAAGATTGTGCTATCCACCACTTCGACAAGGCCACACACCACCCGAACCCACTGATAGGGCAAACGGTAAACTACGTCCCGATCTCCGATGCCACCAGTAAGAATCGACGTCCACGGAACGCGCTTCCGCTCCGCGTCGATACAGAGGGTCGGCACGACACTCCCATCAACGACACAAGACATTCACTCACCACATTTCGGACGCGCCGCTTCCACCGTCGGTTGCGGCGCCCGTTAAACTCGCACACCGCGCACACAAGTCACACCTGGCCGACAGGGCGGTCCACACCGCCTCGTCCTGTGTCACAGGCGAAGGTGATCGAGGACGGGCCTGAGCCCCCTCCGATGACCTCTTAGGATTGCCGCCACCCAACGCGCACCGCGCGCGTCTTAAATTCATATGTATATTTATCTATGTATATATTATAATACACCCCTCTCTTCCCTCATAGCACTGTCCTACTCTTCAACCCTTCCACATCCAATATCTTCTCATCTTTCTCCTTCCCTCATACACGCCACTTTATTTACATATATGTGTATATATCAACTTATTTAGTTTAGCTCGCGGATACCGGATCCGCGAGCCCTGAGTCCGATGAAGCCGCTATAGTTGTCAATAAAACTGCGGCGAAAACATCACCATAAAAAGATGATAAGATCGCGGCCGCGCGCGTGCGCGCCGCTTCGCTCACCGCCGCGCAGCTCTTCGGTGCCGGCTCAAAGTTAGCGCTTCTACGTTAACGAACACCTGACTTTGAAAAACAAAATATTGTTCAGTAACGCACCTCAATAGGCTAAGACTAAAGGCTACAAATTTGTTTGGGTGAAGAACGGCAACATCCTGGTAAGAAAGAGTGACGAATCGCGTGTAATACACATTCGTAATTCTGTTGACTTAGAAAAAATCTTGTGACTGACTATTCATAGATTTTTCAACATTTATCTTAACTTATTTGCACTTCACATCACAGACATTACATTTTTTTTACAATTACTATGATTAGCGAGATGCGGGAGCAGAAACATTACAAATGTAACAATTCAAACAAAAAAAAAGGGAAAAAAAAATAGCAATAAAATCTACAGTTATGCCTGAAAATGTACCGTGATAAATTGTCTATATTTTATCAAAATTGTGGAGGATTAACCACTAAAATAATACAATTAAAATTAAACTTGCTTACTAGTAAACTTTTGATAAATGCCAGTAGCTATACGTTCTGACAGGACCCAAGGTATTAAAATTAGATTTTTTAACTTTAGAGGATATTAGTGTCATTATTTAGATGTCAGTTGTGTTAGTTTTTGTATTTTTATGTTATGACAACATTATCAATATATTTTAATGCTTGTAACATAATAAAATAAAAAATAATGACATTATTGGCTCGTCAGTGCACTGAGTGATTTATAACCTAAAAAGTTGTGAAATTAAAGTGACTTTTTTTTTAATAAAAACGGTAAGTTTGTAAAGCTATTTTTCTTTTATTATGACAGTATATCATATTATTTTTTGTTTGTTACAATTATTTACAGTTGTAGCAATAAATTTATGAAAAAAATTGTTCTTTTTAAAATTTTAGATGGGAAAAAATTGTGACCTTTCTCCCAAGAAAGTTGGACAAGTACGGGGACTTTTACAGTCTACTAAGTTATCACAATATGATATAGCAGAAGCGGCAGGGGTGTCGAGAAGTTCTGTTAAGAATATTAAAAGAAAAATGGACCTTGGTATAAGTTTATCGCCAAAAAGAAAAGGTGCATGTGGACGACGACGCATTACGACGCCAAGAACAGATAGACACATCAGGGATACCTGTATACAAAATAGAAAATTACAGGTTCGTTTATTAACAAAGAACATCAGGGACGATGGTATACTAATTTCTCAGCGAACTGTGCAGCGACGTCTCGCTGAAAATGAACTGGTTGCACGTAAACCTGCGCGAAAGCCAAAGTTGACTCCGGCTATGATAAAGAAGCGACTTGACTGGGCTCGTAAATATAAAAATTTCACTATTCAAGACTGGGAAAAGGTAAAAATATATGCTATCAGTGCTATAGGTACATATTATTAATGTTTCACATTGTAAACTCAAAACATTTTTATTGTAACAGGTTTGTTTCTCCGACGAGTCCGTTTTTCAAGTTTTGATGGAAAAATCGATGTTTGTACGCCGCAAACCAGGCGAGAAATACAAACCAGATTGCATCGTTCCCACTGTTAAACATTCACCTTCTATTATGGTCTGGTCTGTTATATCGGGCAAAGGGACTGGTCGCCTTTATATCGTAGAAAAGACCATGCGCCAGGACCAGTACAAAAAAGTCCTCGAAACGAGACTTATTCCTCAACTTAAGGACTGGTTTTCTAATGAAGAAGAACCAATTTTCATGCATGATGGGGCCCCTTGTCATAAAGCTCGCAGTATAACAAATTTCTTACAACAAGAAAATATCAAAGTTTTGGATTGGCCGGGCAACTCGCCAGATATGAACCCTATCGAGAATGTTTGGGAGCTTCTCAAGAGGGAAATCGCAAAATCCACCATAACCACAAAAAGGGAACTCATTGAAAAATTAATTTACGAATGGAATCATAACGCCCATTTGCAAGAAACCATCCAGGCATGCATTAAAAGTATGCCTCGCCGAATAAAAGCCCTTATTGCAGCTAAAGGAGGGTCAACCAAATATTGATCAGTTGAGAGTATTCCAAATAAAACATGTCTAATAACCGCATAATATAAAATGTTTAAAAAATATATGTTTTATTTCATTGTTATTATGTTTATTAATCCATACAAAACTGAAAACAGTTAAAATCACGTAATTACTTACCGATTTTTACTCTTGTGCTGAAAAATAAGCGTTTTTTTTGTTTGGGTCTAATAATATGGCAAGGTACTGTAGTTTTAGTGGAAACCTGGTTGACTGATGCAATTTTAGACGGTGAAGTCGAAACTAAAGGGTACAGTCTATTCCGCCGCGATAGAAATCGCGTGATCTCTAAAAAGAGAAAAGGCGGAGGTGTTCTGGTGTTTGTGAAAAAATGTATTCATGTAATCAGAAAATTCGAATTGGAGGCTTCCGACTTAGAACAAATACCTCTACTTCCCTTTGTAGTCTGGAATGCTACTATATGCTTGCTACATACCGCCTGCATCCAAAATGATTATTTATGAAAAGTTATTCAACAAATTACACAAGATACATTCTGAGGCATTATTCACCAATTATATGATTATCGGTGACTTTAATTTACCCAACCTTCAATGGACACTTGGTGAACATTCTACAGGTCCATGTAACTACCACTGACACCGCTAAACTCTTATCTCACACTATGGCTTTCATGAATTTAAACCAAATAAACACAGTTCAAAATGAAAAAGGCAGAATACTTGATCTTGTTCTATGTACTATATCACACTATTTTGTTAAAACTACAAATGACTCGCTACTAAATATAGTCCCGCACCATCCCCATTAGATATAACGTTCACATTAACAGAATCCAGTACTGTGCCCACAGTATCGAATTTTAAAAGAAACTTTTTCAAAGCAAACTACGACCAAATTAATGCCGAGATTGCTCGCATAAATTGGATCACAGAACTAAAGTCTTCTTGTGTGGACTCATTAGTCGATATATTTTATAAACACATTAATAACATCATCGAAATACATATACCACTCATTAAGGCTAATTCATCTAAGTTTTCTTTATGGTTTTCGAGGAGTCTTATACACACACTTAGGCGTAAAACAGAATTTGGGCACGGTGGAAAACGTATAGCTCGATACGTGATTACCAAGAATTCTCTTTACTCAGAAAACGCACTAAAACTCTTACAGCTAAATGCTACAATAAATATATTGAAAATATTGAATCTTCTTTAAAAAACAACATTAAACATTTTTGGAAATATACATCAGACCTAAAAGCAACTAATACAGGATACCCTCAAGAAATGAGACTGGATTCTGAGGTATCTAAGGACCCAAATATCATTGCTGAGATGTTTTCTCGCCATTTCAAATCTGTTTTCGAACCATTAACTCACGATCACAATACCATAATACATCTTAACGAAACCACTGACATAAATCTGTGTGACATTGAACTAACGCTGTCTGAAATCCACAGAGCGTTAAGAAATATTAACTCAAATAAAGGAGCAGGGTTAGATAAAATTGCTCCAATATTTTAAAGCAAACTTACAAAACCATGTGTTCCCCTTTATATCATCTTCAACAAAAGTTTAAAATTCGGAACATTTCCAAATCGATGGAAAGTAGCAAATATAACACCAATTCATAAATCTGGCTCTAAGAACGACATAAAAAACTACCGACCGATATCGATCCTTTCAGCAATTCCAAAGGTACTTGAGAGACTTATTCATCACCACACGTACCAGACACTTAAAAATCAGATTTTGGAAAAACAACATGGGTTTGTAAAGAACAGATCTACTTTGACGAATCTTCTTATTTTTACTAACCACCTCTTTACCAATTTAGATCATAAAGCACAAGTAGAAACCATCTACACTGATTTTCAAAAAGCTTTCGACAAAGTCGATCACATACTTTTGCTGCACAAAATTTCCTTTAACGGCATCAAGGGGAATCTTCTTCGTTGGTTTGCCTCTTATTTACAAAACCGCACACAAACTGTAGTCATCAACGGTCATTGTTCCTCACCTGTGGAGGTCACTTCCGGTGTACCACAGGGGTCAATTATCGGGCCACTGCTCTTTGTCCTATTTATTAACGATATTTCATCATGCTTCAAACATTGCAAATTTTTGTTTTACGCAGATGACTTAAAATTATATCATTCAATATCAAACGTAAACGACATAAAGATGATGCAAAGTGACCTGGACAAGCTAGATTACTATTGTAAAATAAATAAACTACACTTGGCCTACAACAAGTGCAAGCATGTAACTTTTACAAAAAATAAAAACATATTAACTACCAACTTCCATCTGGGCGCACATAAGCTTGATTCGGAATCTACTATTCGGGACTTGGGAGTGATTCTTGATACGAGGTTAACCCTTGATAAGCATATCGACCAAATTTTAAAGAAATCCCACAGAATATTGGGTTTTATCACTCGTGTAACAAAATCTTTTAAATGTAAAGATAGTTTCATTATTCTGTCTAATTCATTAGTAAGATCACAATTAGAATACGCGAGCTCTATCTGGAATCCATATTATACAATATACTCTTCTAAAATAGAAGGCGTGCAAAAGAAATTTCTACATATACTCAATTATCGAGTGCGTTGTACTCGCGATTCCTACGAAAAGTTATTAACAAAACATAAAATGCTTTCGCTCCAAAATAGACGATCTTTGTCTGACGCATACACTCTCAGGAACATATGTGTTGGAGAGATGAACAGCCCTGCATTGCTGTCCAAAGTAAAGTTTCTAGTACCATCTAAGGTCACACGATCCAAACATCTATTTCATGTTTCGACTACCCGAACCAATACAGGTAAACGCGACCCTCTATATAGGATGTGTGACCTCCACAATAAATTTTTCAGTAACCTGGATATGTTTTCATGCTCCCGCACTGCTTATAAGGACAAAATTAAAAAAATACTGTGCAACAATACATAAATGTTCTCGTTTGATTTTTCGTGTCTCTCGTAGTTTATAATTTATATAAATTTTTTGGCTTAATATTAAAATTCGACTCGATTTAATTTATAACCATAATCCGTTTCTATGATTCAAATTACTATTTATTAAACTCGTGTTGTCATGTTGTGTAAATCAAAAATGTTCTCAGTGAGACTACTTAAGGAAGCAATTGTTAATTATTTCTATGAATTTTCGCTTGTGATTTATTAGACTTATTGTTTCTGTTTGTCTCCAATAAAGAAAAAAAGAAGGCGAAAAATCGCGGCCATAAACTCGGACAGATCTCTCTCTTCGGCCAGTTCATCCCATAGAGGAACTCGGTCAAATACCTCGGCGTCACACTCGACGCCAGACTCAATTTCGTCGCCCACATCCGCGAGGCGAGAAACAAAGCGGCCCAAGTACTGGGCAAGCTATACCTCCTGCTGGGCAAGAAGAGCAAACTCTCTCTCAGACACAAGCTTCACCTCTACAAGACCTATAATGTCTTACGACAGTGTTGTCTTCGCCAATTCGTCCCAAGAACGCCTCAGACCCCTGCAGGCTCTCCCGAACCGCTACCGGTTTTTTTTATTTATTTACGTATGTAACAAAATACTAACGGAAATGCATACCCCGTCGCCAAATTGGGCCGGCGACGGTGGTAGTGTCGGACTCCAACCGACTAAAATGCTTCACACGGTATTCCACTCTCATCCACGTGTTCGTGGGGTCGCGGGATAAAGTATTGCAGTTCATCTACGACCCCCCGAACGGCGCCCGAATGACCGGGCCCACCTCGGGGAGGGGTGTGAAGCACCCCTCCCGTTAAAAATCCTTACGTGGCGACGCGTCGGAATACGAGAAGCATCACCAAATCCACCCCAGGAACCCTCTCCAAGGGGGGCACCGGACCGACGGCCCTTGTCGGTCGTGGCGCCAGGTTCCTGCCGAGGAACCATTCGGCGGTCGTGCGCTCGGCCCCGCCTTACGGCGGTGAGCTGTCATCGCGCTCCGACCGCGTCCTGTCCCCTCGGCACCGCGACCGGTGCCGAATGGTACCAGCGCAATGTGGACATCCACAGCGACGTCAAACTCCCAACGATCACGTAGCATCTCAAAGAGTGCTCCGAAACCTACTTCGCCAAGGCGGCAACTCACCCCAACCCTCTGGTGGCCAGCGCAGCCGACTACGCGCCGCCTCCGAATCCTAAGACGAAAAAGCGCAGACCGCGACACGCGCTTACTCCAACATCTCAAACGGTCCCCCGCACACACCCACAGTCACCGATAACACCAACGTCACCACACACACTTCGGACACTACCAACACGCTCCGAATCTCAGAATCACGCCGCCCTCATTTCAGAACGCGGCGCCGCCACAGCTACACAAACGCCACCGCGTACACTAAGTACACACGCGATCGCGGGCGGTCCTTTACCGCCCAGAGATTCCGACACAGGCGAAGGTGGTCGGGGAACGGGGCCGCGCCCGGCCTCGACGACCGAGTAGAATCGCTGGAAAAACAAAAACTGCAGAAACCAGACACACACAGCGAGAAATATCGGCAGCAGGACAGCTGCACTATACGTAGCACACTTGGTTTTTCCTAAAAACCGCAAGCCGTGGATACGGTTCACGTGCCCAGTGTCACATAAGCTGTAAGAGTCACTATGGCTTGCAGCCCTATCATCATCATGAATATAGTTCTTCCTTTTTCGATGAAGACTTTTTTATAGATGTGCAGTATTTGGAACCATTTTCAAGTTCTGATAACCTATAATTAACTAATAATGAAAATTAACAGAGTAATTGGAGTTTTCGTGTAAATTTTGAACCCCACATTCGACACAGTAAGATTTTAAAATTTTTTTGATCATTGGATAAATTTTTATATTTGCATGTATCACACGCAGAATCAGCTGCTATGAGGAAAAAACTATCAAAACATTTTACTCCAATTTCTCCAGTATTGCTAGCGTCAACTTATTTCTTCCCTTTTTGCCATGACATCGTTTCACTGTATTAAGCCTGTGCATCTGTCAGCGATTTTTGATTTCTATAAAAACGATTTGTTTACCTAATTTTGGCAGTCGACCTCCATACTCGGTCCGATTAACACTCTTTTGTGAATATCTTTGTGGTCCTTTATCTTACAAAGAGAATTGGAGAAAGCAAAGGTCAACAGCTATACTTCGGCAACTATTTTTCGTTCTACCATCTGCTACAAATTTTAAAACAGAGAGGAATTATGGCTGCTGGCACTATCCGTATCAACAGATTTGTAAAGCCATCATTGCTAAGCGACAAAGAAATCAACAAAAAACTGCGAGGCTTTGCTCAAGAAATGACTAGCTTTGATGAAGATGTGACTGTGGTCAAATCGTTGGATAATAAGATTACCCATTTAGCATCTAATTTTGTTGGAACTGGTGAAAAAGATTTAGTGAAGAGGTGGTGTAAAAAAGATAAGCACTTTTTTGAAGTGGAATGTCCCGAAGTTGTAAGGAAGTACAATCATGCGATGGGTGGAGTAGATTTGCTAGATCAACTCATGAGTTACTATAGGACATTTATAAAATAAAAAAAATGGACATTAGATGCATCAGATGCATGCATCAGATTTAGCAGTAGTTCAATCATACCGAGAATACCAAGTCGACAACGAGGCGCTTAGCATATCTAAAAACAAACAACTGACATTGCTTCACTTTAGGCGTCGGTTGACTGAAAGTCTGGTGTTGCAAAATAAAATTTCGATGGGTAAAAGAGGCTGTCCAAGTGGCAGTAGCCCAACTCTTCAAATTGTACCTAAGAGACCGGAAGAGACACGCCCAGAAGCTGAAATAACTCGAGACGGTTTTGGGCATTTTCCTGCACACGTTGAGAGGCTTGGGACACGGTGTAAAATGATGGGATGCAAGGGTAGAACCCGAATCAAATGCATGAAATGCAATTTTCACTTATGCCTAACTAAGAATAAGAATTGCTTCTTAGCATTTCATACATAAGATGCTATATTGATGCCTTTGATTTAAAATTTTATTTAGACTGTGATTTAAGTGCATTTAGTTAAATCTACTCAAAGAAAAAGCTATTTTTGGTAATTTTTATAAAGAGAATACTATTATTTATATTTGTTATTTCATATTGCTTCGTATTTCCTAATAAAAGTTGTAAAATAAATGTTTTTATCATTATAGATAAACATCCCTTAATACTAATATTTTCATTACGTTGTGTACGGATGTCTGTGAAACGGATGAGTACATTTGTACACAAAAAAAAAGCAGTTTTTCTTAAAAAGCTTGTAATCAGGATTTATTTTTCCTTAAATCTGTTTACAATAGCATAGTTGCAGGATTTTTTTTCAGATCGATTAACGAAAATAAAAAAAATCAGGTCTGAAAGGGTTAACAAATGAATATATTGATCTCTATTTAGTTTATAACATAAATCCTTATTTTTGTATCTTTTGTATTATGTAGGTTAACTTAATTATTCTAGAGAAATTATTTTGTAAACGTGTTTTACTTTTAATAAATCAATTATTGTTATAAAATTAGTTTTATATTCTACGAAGATCTGGTACTAGACTGGTTAGTAAAATGACACTTGATACTTTGGTTTATGAACGTTAAAAAAAGTTTGATTGAATTAAAACGTCAATAGACCTATAAGTGATATAAAATCTTTAACAGAAAAAGCTATCTCTCAAATAGGGATCGATGAATGGCGAAAATCTTGTGAACATGTAATAAAATTTGAAAATCAGTTCATAGAACTAAATCGATTAATTGAGATGCAGGAGGAAAGGTTTATCATAAATACTGCGTGTCTTCCTTGTCTTCCTCTTCCGATGAAGACTTTTTTATAGATGTGCTGTATTTGGAACCATTTTCAAGTTCTGATAGTCTATAATCAATTAATAAACTCATGAACAGAGTAATTGGAGTTTTCGTCTAAATTTGGAGCCCCACATTCGATAAGTAAGATTTTAAAAAATTTTCTTTGATTTTTGCATAAATTTTTATATGTGCGTGTATCACACACAGCAACAGGAGAAAATTATTAAAATCAACAAACTTTGTGGCCTCACCAACGTCACCGTTGAGCCACCACATAAGCGTGGCATCATTGGCCAATGCCTCAGATGCCAACTATATGGCCACTCGGCCAGAAACTGCTTCTCGCCATTTGCGCTTGCGCGCGTCAGTGCAGTGCAGTGAAGTGCTGTGATTTAGTGTACCAGAACGCGAAAACTCTGCCGGAGCCTGGTTCCGGCACTGTAAAATAGCATTTTTTTTTTAATCGCCTCAGAGGCGAGGTTATTAGATAGTGTCTGTCGCATTAGGCGACGGCTGGGCCCTGCTCGAACAAATACACAACCCCCGCCGCACGGCGAGCAACGCTCACAAAATGGCGTCCGTGCAAACGGACGCCTTAATGAAACAATTTGCGTGCTTTGCGCAAACAGTTCCCAGGAGTCTGGGAACAATTTACCAACCGGCCTCTGCCGTTCCGCACGATCCGTGAGCTTTGACACGGACAGCCCGGCCTCTCCGGACCCGACCCCCGCGACTCGAGCGCAAAGCAAGGCGAGGGCCCCCATGGCGGGGCCTTCCAAGCCCGAGCTGCCCGCCTCCTCCGAATCCGACTCGGAGGGCTCCGCTAGCGGCAGCGATATGGAGGTGGACCGTCCACTCTCCAAGACCACCGACGAAGAGGGCTTCACCCTCTACGTCAAGAAGCGCAAACGCGCTTCTAAGCGGCCCTCCGAGTCAAACTCGGACCGCTCCTCGCCGACCAGCACGCCGGCAAAAAAGGTTGCGCCTCTCGCGCACCCTCCCAACACCTCGGCCCCGCCCGAGAAACGCGGCCCGAAGCCGCCTCCCCGGTGTCCTCCAGGACAAGTCCAAGTGGAACGATGTTTCCAGGTGGTTCGCGGACCACAAAATCGCATGCCCCAAAGCGCAGAACACCGCGCAGGGCATCGCATCAACCTCAAACGGTTGACGACTTCCGGGCTGCCACCAGGCACCTGCGGAACGCCGGACTCGGCTTCCACACCTTTGCTCTCCCCGAGGAGAAGCACCTCCGCGTTGTCATACGCGGAATCCCTACGGAGATCGACATCTCCGAGGTCGTCGACGACCTGAAAAAACAAAATTTCCCAGTGCTGGAAGCCCGTCGCATGACTAGCATGCGAACAAAGGCCGCGCTCCCACTGATAATGACAAGTCTCGAACTCTCTCCGGAGGGTAAAGAGATTTTCAGCATCACCCGCCTGTGCAACCTCACCAGCGTGAGGGTAGAGGTCCCGCACAAAAAAGGCATCATCGGCCAATGCCACCGATGCCAACTCTACGGGCACTCAGCCCGTAATTGCTTCGCCCGCCCGAGGTGCGTCAAATGCACCGGGGACCACGGGACGAAAGAATGCTCCCGCACCACGGAAGCGACAAACCCACCGAGCTGCGTCCTTTGCAAAACCGAGGGACACCCGCGAATTATCGCGGGTGCGCCAAAGCCCCGCGTAGGCAACCCGGGGCCGCACAACGGCGCACCACCGCCCCCACAAAGGCTGCACCGCAGCCATCTGTCTCGTCCAGGCCACCGCCCGCACAGCCGGCCGTCCGCCGGCGGTGTCGGCGTGGAGCAAACCGCTCCTTAAGCCAAAAGCCGCCGAGGCTCCAAAGCCGCCCTTTGTCGGGGCCGCGGAAACCACAGGCTGCTCCCAGCCAAACAGCTCCGCCTTCGGGCTACAGAACATTCTCGCCTACATATCAAGGTGAGTATCAAAGATATTCTTCTCTTAGGAGAAAAATTGCGAGCCGCGAAAAGCTCGCATGATAGGTTGAGGGCCTGCATCGAGCACGCCGACACTCTCGCTGCACTCGAAGAACCCTTCGTTTAGCCACAGCCAGGATTCTGTCCGAGACCTTTGGTGTTCCATCTCACTCAACCGTTATGCAAATACACCAGATCTTAGGAAGAGTTAAACCCCGCTCGCTGACTGTCGCGTACTTCAACGCGAACGGCATCCGCTCTCAAAGGAGGAAATAAGCCTTTTCCTTAGGAACCATGACGTCGACGTCATGCTCATTCAGGAAACATTCCTCAAACCGTTTCATCGCGATCCGAAAATCGCGAACTACCATATTATCCGCCACGACAGGCTGACCGCCCCAGGAGGCGGCACTCTCATCTACTTCAAGCGGGCCCTGCATTGCATACCGCTTGATAGTCCAACCTCGCCAAAATAGAAGTCTCGGCGTGTAAAATCTCCCTCACCGGTCATCAACCGATCGTCCTAGCATCCGTCTATCTGTCCCCGACAAAGAAATGCGGGAAACAGACATAAGAACCCTTCTCGACCTAGGGCCGGCTGTCATCGTCGCCGGCGATCTAAACAGCAGGCATAGCACCTGGGACCCGATCATGTCAAACCGAAATGGTATAATCCTCTCCAAGCTCGCGGATAAGCTCAAGTTTAACATTGTAGCTCCGCAAACCCCGACGAGATACCCTACCGTCGCGTTTCACAACCATCCACACTAGACGTTGCGTTATTCAATAACGTAACCGTCCCACTGCATTCGATCGAGACCATAGACGATCTCAGATCCGACCACCGCCCGGTTCTTATGAAGCTGGGCCGGCCCGCTGGTGAGGTCCCTCTGACCAAAACCATCGTCAACTGGCGCAGCCTCGAGGTCAAACTCAAGGCCGCGAACCCCAGCACCTAGACGGAATCCTGATACGATCGAATCGCTCGGCGCTGCAAACCGAGCGATCGACTCGTTAACGCATCATATCGCCACAGCCGTCGAGGAATCGTCGCGAACGGTGCCCGAGTCGGACTACCTTCTCGGGTCCTTCCCGGCGGACATTCGTCGGTTGATAAGAGCGAAAAACGCCACAATGAGACTCTATACACGATACAGATCCGAGGAGCTCAGGATAAAACTGCGCCGCCTCCAAAGGCTGGTAAAAGAGCGCATATCCGAACTCAGATCCGACAGATGGGACAATCTGCTTTGCGACTTGGAGCCTTCGAGCGCCAACTTTTGGCGTCTGGCCCGCAGTCTCAAAGCGGAGAACATGGCCCGCATGCCTCCCCTCGTAATGAGCGATGGTTCCTCCCTTGCGTTGGAGGATGCCGAAAAAGCAGATTGTCTCGCCGACAGTCTAGAGAGCCAATGCACTCCCTCTACCGCACCAGTGGACCCCGATCACCTCAAGTTGGTCGAGGACGAGGTGCGTCGCAGGGCAGCCCTCCCACCAGAAGGTCCCCTCTAAAACCGGTTTCCCCGGTGAGGTCGTTGACATCATAAAGAGGCTGAAAACCAGATCAGCCCGGGATCCGACAACATCTCCAACAGAGTTGTGAAAAGTCTCCCGCCCCGATCGTCGGTCTGCTGGTGGCCATATTCAACGCCCTGCTAGCCGACTGCTCCTTCCCAGACGCCTGGAAAGAGGCCGTAGTGATAGGTATTCCGAAGCCCGGAAAGCCGAGGAACCTACCCAACAGCTACCGTCCGATCAGCCTACTGAACACCTTGGGCAAACTCTACGAGCGCATCATTCTAGAGCGTCTGCGCCATTTCACCGCAGAGAACAATCTCCTCCCCGACGAACAGTTCGGATTCAGGAGCAACCACTCTTGCGTCCATCAAGTGCATCGACTGACCGAGCACATTTTGGCCGGTCTCGAGCACAGACAAACGATCTACACCTGCGCCGTCCTATTCGACGTCGCGAAGGCGTTCGACAAAGTCTGGCACGAAGGCTTGATATTCAAGCTTTACTCTCACAAAGTGCCAGACCGTCTAGTCACCGTCATTCGAGACTACCTCTCGAATCGCTCCTTCCGCTTTCGCGTCGAGCACGCTCTCTCCTCGCCCCGGCAGATTAAAGCCGGCGTCCCTCAAGGCTCTTGCCTCTCTCCGCTACTCTTCTCGCTCTACACGAGCGACATACCCAGAGACCCCTTTGTCAAGATGGCCCTTTTCGCGGACGACACCGCTCTTTATCACTCCGGCAGAGCCCCGGGTCTTATAACGATGCGCCTACAGAACGCGACCACCCGCCTAGGCGAATGGTTCCGGACGTGGCGAATCGACGTAAACCCGGAGAAAAGTGAAGCCATTCACTTCACCCACCGAAAGTCATCTACCCTTCTCAAGAAGGCGACAAAAAGCGGCCATAAACTCGGCCAGATCTCCCTTTTCGGCCAGTCCATCCCATGGAGGAACTCGGTCAAATATCTCGGCGTCACGCTCGACGCAAGACTCAACTTTATCGCCCACATTCGCGAGGCGAGAAAGAAAGCGGCCCAAGTACTGGGCAAGCTATACCCCCTGCTGTGTAAGAAGAGCAAGCTCTCTCTCAGACACAAGCTTCACCTTTACAAGGTATGCGTAAGACCTGTAATGTCTTACGCAAGCGTTGTCTTCGC
The DNA here is from genome assembly GCA_029286815.1 of Troides helena. Classification (NCBI taxonomy): domain Eukaryota; kingdom Metazoa; phylum Arthropoda; class Insecta; order Lepidoptera; family Papilionidae; genus Troides; species Troides helena. The sequence continues at coordinate 41,596 of JAGSMV010000033.1, forward strand.
CCATTCGTCCGAAGACCGTCTCAAACCTCTCCAGACTCTCCAGAACCGTTTCACCCGCATCGCGACTGGTGCCGAATGGTATCAGCGCAACGTGGACATCCACAGCGACCTTAAACTTCCAGCAATCAAGGAGCACTTCAGAGAGTGCTCCGCGACCTACTTTGCCAAGGCGGCAACTCATCCCAACCCTCTGGTGGCCAGCGCGGCCAACTACGAGCTACCTCTCGAATCGCTCCTTCCGCTTTCGCGTCGAGCACGCTCTCTCCTCGCCCCGGCAGATTAAAGCCGGCGTCCCTCAAGGCTCTTGCCTCTCTCCGCTACTCTTCTCGCTCTACACGAGCGACATACCCAGAGACCCCTTTGTCAAGATGGCCCTTTTCGCGGACGACACCGCTCTTTATCACTCCGGCAGAGCCCCGGGTCTTATAACGATGCGCCTACAGAACGCGACCACCCGCCTAGGCGAATGGTTCCGGACGTGGCGAATCGACGTAAACCCGGAGAAAAGTGAAGCCATTCACTTCACCCACCGAAAGTCATCTACCCTTCTCAAGAAGGCGACAAAAAGCGGCCATAAACTCGGCCAGATCTCCCTTTTCGGCCAGTCCATCCCATGGAGGAACTCGGTCAAATATCTCGGCGTCACGCTCGACGCCAGACTCAACTTTATCGCCCATATTCGCGAGGCGAGAAAGAAAGCGGCCCAAGTACTGGGCAAGCTATACCCTGCTGTGTAAGAAGAGCAAGCTCTCTCTCAGACACAAGCTTCACCTTTACAAGGTATGCGTAAGACCTGTAATGTCTTACGCAAGCGTTGTCTTCGCCCATTCGTCCGAAGACCGTCTCAAACCTCTCCAGACTCTCCAGAACCGTTTCACCCGCATCGCGACTGGTGCCGAATGGTATCAGCGCAACGTGGACATCCACAGCGACCTTAAACTTCCAGCAATCAAGGAGCACTTCAGAGAGTGCTCCGCGACCTACTTTGCCAAGGCGGCAACTCATCCCAACCCTCTGGTGGCCAGCGCGGCCAACTACGAGCTACCTCCGAATCCCAGGACGAGAAAGCGCAGACCGCGGCGCATTCCGACATCCCAAGGGTCCCGCAAACCACACACACGCCCACAGTCACCGACAACACCGACGTCACCACACACACTTCGGACACTACCAACACGCTCCGAATATCATCATCACGCCGCCCTCGCTTCAGAACGCGGCGCCGCGGCTCTCACACATCGCGTACACTAAGTACACCCGCGATCGTGGGCGGTCCTCACCGCCCAGAAATTCCGATACAGGCGAAGGTAGTCAGGGAACGGGCCCGCGCCCGGCCTCGACGACCGAGTAGAATCGCCAGATAAAGCACTACAAGAACCAGACACATACAATCATCCGCCAGACGGCTACATCCCGCGTAGCGCATTTTAGTTTTTAAGAAACTTCAGGCCGTGGATCCGGGTCCACGAGCCCAGTGTCAGATGAGCTGTAAGAGCCGCTGTGGCTTCCAGCCCGCTCATAACAAGAATATAGGCCGCGCGTCGCTTTACGCGCGTCCCTCCGCGCTCGTCATCGCCCGCAAGTTAAGCCACCCACAAGTACAACTACCCGTGCGTGTCGTCACCCGCGCGTCGCCACGCGCGCGTCCCTCCGCGCTCGTCATCGCCCGCGAGTGAAGCCACCCGCGAGTGTAGCTGCCCGTGCGCGTCGTCACCCGCGTGTCGCCACGCGCGCGTCCCTCCACCCGCGCGTCTCTTCGCCCGCGCGCACCGCGCCGCGTCGCGTAATATTGCGCAATATTACGTCATCCTAACCGTCGCCCGTGACCGGGAGTCCGGTTTGAACACTCGCTTGAGACGCACGTCCGATTGAGCTCTAGTCAGCTCTCGTTCGCTGCCACACCAAACCGAGTTTAAAGCCGTTCGTCGCAAGGCTCAGCAACTGCCGCGCCTTACACACTTGACACCGAATTCGCGGGCTACGAGCTGCCTGCCGTCATCCGCGTCATCACCCGCGAGCGAAGCCACCAGTGAGTGTTGCTACCCGTGCGCGTCGTCACCCGCGCGTCGCCACGCGCATCCGTACACCCGCGCGTCCGTACACCCGCGCGTCCGTACACCCGCGCGTCTGTACACCCGCGCGTCCGTACACCCGCGCGTCCCTCCACCCGCGCGCACCGCGCCGCGTCGCGCGATATTACGTCATCCTAACCGTCGCCCGTGACCGTTAGGATACGCGTCCGCGTTGTTTACCGCGTCCGTTTAATTTAATTTAAATTTAAATTAAAACCATTTTTATATTCCGCGCTTTAACAAATTAAATCAAAGTGATTTTTTAAGTGCTCAGCCGGGGATTCCCCTGTCAGGTGTGTGCTGTACCCAGGTGCGTACCCTTTAATTCAATCTTAGTTTATTAACTAACTCCCTGCTCCCCACCGCGTGGTGGGGAGCTAAGCAAATTACGATGGCTGAGTCCATAGGGACTCAGTTCATCAGGCCCCAATGAGTAGCCTGTCCCGAGCTATGGGACAAATTCGAGGCCCACCAGGCCTCCATAAAACGAAGCTGGCTGCATCAGTCAGCCCGGCGTCCCCTCATCTACATCATCTTCGAAGTCCCGTCCGGGCACCCTAAGGGGCCTGCTGAATCGCCAGCCACCCCATGCTCACGCGACCCATCGCCGTGCAGCATAGAGCTCAACTCTGACAGTGAGGGAGCCACCTCCGACATGGAGGTGCAAGTCTCAACCCCGCAATCAGACGACGAGGGATTTGTCGTCTACACGGGAAACGGAAGCGGGCCGCAGCCCGCAGCTCCCCGACTTGCGAATCGCCCTCTGCCACTCCGGCGAGGAAGACGATTCGCGCCTCGCGTTCCGCGCCCGCTGCAAAAGCGGCGGGCAGGAGCTCCCCGGGCCAAGTTGCCCCCGTCATCCTTCAGGACAAAGCCGCCTGGAAAGACCTGTCCAAATGGTTCTTGGACAGCAAGATCTCGTGCCCCAAGGCACAAAACACAGCACAGGGTATCCGCCTGCGCCTGACGTCAACCGACGATTTTCGTCGCGCGACTAAACATATGAGGGAGCTGAACCTCAGTTTCCACACATATGCTCTAGAGGAGGACAAACTCCTCAGAGTCGTCATCCGGGGCATTCCCCTGGAAACGTCCATCGCCGAGGTCATCGAAGACCTCAAATCTAAAGACATTCCCGTGGTAGATGCACGGCGTATGTCTAGTCAACGGACTCAAAAGGAGATTCCGTTGATTATTGTAACTCTTCCGCTCACTCCTGAGGGGAAGAAGATAAACAATCTCAACAAGCTATGTGGCCTCACCAACGTCACCGTTGAGCCACCACACAAGCGCGGCATCGTTGGCCAGTGCCACAGATGCCAACTGTATGGCCACTCGGCCAGAAACTGTTTCGCCCGACCCCAATGCGTGAAATGCACCGGCGACCACGGCACCAAAGAGTGCACGCGCACACCCAAGTCCGAGGGCCCGCCAAGCTGCTGCTTGTGCAAGTCCGAGGGCCACCCGGCGAATTACCGCGGGTGCTCCAAAGCTCCACGCAGGAGCGCAGTGACACCCGCAAGACCCAGAATACCGATCGCAGGTATTCGGGGTTCACGTCCTCTCCCCTCTCGCGGAGCAAGACCACAAGGTTGACGACCGTCGACCCGCTCCGATCCCTGCGGTATCGGCGGGCGAAGCCCTTGCCGATGATTCAAACCCCACAGGCCCCAGTTGCCAACCGGTCTCCACCGGTGAGCAACCACGTTGAGCCCCAGGTGCTCGATCCCCGGGGAGCAGCAGCAGACATCGCGGCCCTGACAAGATACATGGGCCGCTTCTCCATAAAAGATCTGCTCAGCTACACGGAGAAACTCCGTGCCGCTAAAGGGCATAAGGAAAGGCTGCAAGTCGTACTTGAACATTACGACTTGATAGCCGCGCTCGAGCGGATGTCTAAGGACACCTCCTCTGTCACTAGGACACCATCGTCCGAGTCCTTGTACACACCTTTGGGACAGTACAGAGCTCCCCAAAGTATTAGGCAAAACCAAACCTGGCTCGCTGACCGTCGCGACTTTTAACGCGAACGGCGTTCGACACCAGAAGGAGGAAATCAGCGCATTTCTCCGACACCACGACGTCGACGTCATCCTAATTCAGGAAACATTCCTGAAACCATCCCACAACGGCCTAAAATCGCTAACTATCACCTCGTTAGGAACGACAGGCTATCCGCTATGTACGGAGGCACCCTGATCTATTATAAGAGGTCACTTCACTGTGTCCCTCTCGATTGTCCTCACCTGAAAACCATCGAAGTCTCGGCGTGTAAAATTGGTCTCACCGGCCATCAACCCCTCGTTCTCGTCTCTTGCTATCTTTCACCATCCAAAAAGATAGAAATCGAAGACATCAGGACCCTTCTCGATCTCGGCCCATCAGTTGTGCTCGCTGGCGATTTCAACAGCAGGCACAGCGGCTGGGACCCCTCGGCCAAAATCCAAATGGCCGTAGACTCTCAAAGTTGGCGGAAAAGCTCAACTTTGACATCATCACCCTTCTTCGCCGACGAGATTCCCTCAGCGGCAAGACCAGAGACCTTCTGTCCTGGACATAGCGCTAATGAAAAATGTAGCTCTCCTTATTCGTTCAGTCGAGGTCATACATGACCTCGGATCTGACCATCTTCCGGTCCTTATTAAGCTGGGCGGGCGCGCCGGTGAGGTCCCTCTGACCAAAACCGTCGTCGACTGGCGTAAACTTGAGATCAAACTCAAGTCTACGAAATCCCAGCACCTGGACGAATACCGAAAACAATCGAAACGCCCGAAGTGGCATTTCGGGCGATCGATTCACTCTCAAGCACATCTCATCGGCCGTCGAAGACTCCACGAGGACGATACCCGGAGTGGAACCTCAGTTCGGGGCTCTCCCTCAGGACATTCGACGCCTGATCAGATTGAAAAACGTCGCCTTGAGACTGTACGACAGGTACCGATCCGAGGTGAATAGAATAAATGTGCGCCGCCTTCAGAGGGCTGTAAAGAGCGCATCATAGAACACAGAGCCGACAGATGGGACTCTCTACTCAGCGACCTCGAGCCTTCCAAGGACGCTTTCTGGCGTCTGGCTCGGGGTCTCAAGTTAGAGAACCCTGGACTCATGCCACCGCTAATTAAGGACGTCGACGCGTCGTCGTTGGCCTTCGAGGACGAAGAAAAGGCCGAGTGCTTAGCCGACAGCCTGGAAAGCCAGTGCACACCATCATCCTCTCCAGCCGACCCCACTCATCTTAAACTGGTGGAGGACGAGATCGCACGCAGATCCTCCGACTCTACGGTGGGTCCACCCCTATCTCCGATTTCAGAGGACGAGGTCGCAGTCACTATCAGAGGACTAAAAGTCAAGTCCGCTCCGGGCCTTGATGGCATCTCGAACAGAGTGCTCAAGTCCCTCCCCGCTCCTATGATCGTCTTGCTGACGACAATTTTCAATGTGCTTCTTTCCAGCTGCTCCTTTCCAGATGCCTGGAAGGAGGCCGAAGTTGTGGGAATTCCTAAGCCAAACAAGCCTAGGAACATTCCCTCCAGCTACAGACCGATAAGCCTTCTCTGCAACATGGGTAAGGTTTATGAGCGTCTGATCCTTTCGCGTCTCTCCAACTTCGTGTCGGAGAACAATCTTCTACCCGACGAACAGTTCGGATTCAGAAGAGACCACTCCTGCGTCCACCAAGTACACAGACTGGTGGAACACGTCCTCAAAGGGTTCACGCGCAAAGACCGCACGACACCGTAGCCCTATTCTTCGATGTAGCCAAGGCGTTCGATAAAGTCTGGCACGATGGCTTGATTTACAAGCTATACGCACTCAATGTGCCGGACAGGCTCGTCACCATCATCAGAGCCTTCTTGTCGAACCGCACCTTCCGCTACCGAGCCGGAAGCGCTCACTCCACTCCCGTCACATCAGAGCGGGGGTTCCGCAGGGCTCCTGCTTATCCCCTCTCCTCTTCTCGCTGTACACCAGCGACATCCCCAGAGACCTCGGGGTCAACCTGGCTCTATTCGCAGATGACACTGCGCTCTACCTTTCGGGCCCGATCTTGCCGCGGTTGACGAAACGGCTCCAGTCCGCAACCAAACGTCTAGGCGATTGGTTTAGGAAGTGGAGAATCGACATCAACCCTGACAAGAGCGAAGCCCTACACTTCTCGAGGAGAATAAAACCTCGAATCCCCAGTCGCGCTTGGCGCTACACTCCCAAGCAAATTCATATCTTCGACCGAGCTGTCCCTTGGAGAGACTCGGTCAAATACCTCGGTGTCAATCTAGACCGAAGGTTAAATTTCAGGAGCCACATTCGCAGAGTGAGGAATAAGGCTGCCTATGTAATGGGCAGACTCCATCCCTTGCTCTGCAAATCGAGCAAATTGGCCCTCAAACATAAGGTGCACTTGTTCAAGGCCTGCATAAGACCTATTATGACTTATGCGTGCGTTGTATTCGCGCACTCCTCCCCTACCACCCTCAAACCTATTCAGGTTATCCAAAACCGCTTCACCCGGAAGGCTACGGGTGCAGAATGGTATCAGCGCAGCATCGACCTGCACAGCGACCTCAAACTTCCTTCGATAGCACAATTCATCCAAGATTGTGCTATCCATCACTTCGACAAGGCCACACACCACCCGAACCCACTGATAGGGCAAACGGTGGACTACGTCCCGATCTCCGATGCCACCAGCAAGAATCGACGTCCGCGGAACGCGCTTCCGCTCCGGGTCGATACAGAGGGTCGGCACGACACTCCCATCAATGACACAAAACATTCACTCACCACATTTCGGACGCACCGCTTCCACCGTTGGTTGCGGCGCTCGTCAAGCTCGCACACCGCGCACAAAGCCACACCCGGCCGACAGGACGGTTCACACCGCCCTCGTCCCGTGTCACAGGCGAAGGTGATCGGAGGACGGGCCCGAGCCCCTCCGATGACCTCTTAGGATTGCCACCACCCAACGCGCACCGCGCGCGTCTTAAATTCATATGTATATTTATCTATGTATATATTATAATACACCCCTCTCTCTTCCCTCATAACACTGTCCTACTCTTCAACTCTTCCACATCCATTATCTTCTCATCTTTCTCCTTCCCCTCATACACGCTACTTTATCTATTTATATGTGTATATATCAATTATTTAGCTTCGGATTCCGGTTCGAACATTCGATTGAGACGCACGTCCGATTGAGCTCCAGCCAGCTCTCGTTCGCTGCCAAACCGAATTCAAAACCGTTCGTCGCAAGGCTCAGCAACTGCCGCGCCTTACACATCGATTTCGTGGGCTACGAGCTGCCTGCCGTCATCCGCGTTCATCATCGCCCGCGAGCGAAGCCACCCGCGAGTGTAGCTACCCGTGCGCGTCGTCACCCGCGCGTCGCCACGCGCGCGTCCCTCCGCGCTCGTCATCGCCCGCGAGTGAAGCCACCCGCGAGTGTAGCTGCCCGTGCGCGTCGTCACCCGCGTGTCGCCACGCGCGCGTCCCTCCACCCGCGCGTCTCTTCGCCCGCGCGCACCGCGCCGCGTCTCTTCGCCCGCGCGCACCGCGCCGCGTCTCTTCGCCCGCGCGCACCGCGCCGCGTCGCGTAATATTGCGCAATATTACGTCATCCTAACCGTCGCCCGTGACCGTTAGGATACGAGTCCGCGGGGTTTACCGCGACCGTTATTCATTAATTAAAACTTCATATTCCGCGCTTTTGTAAATCGTAGTGATTTTTTAAGTGCTCAGCCGGGAATTCCCCTGCCAGGTGTGTGCTGTACCCAGTGCTCTGCCGGGAACTTCCCTGCCAGGTGTGTGTTGTACCCAGGTGCGTACCTCTGTCTTTATCCTAGTATTTAATTAACTCCTCGCTCCCCACCGTGTGGTGGGGAGCTAATCAATACGATGGCTGAGTCCATTGGGACTCAGTTCATCGAATTCGTGAAGATAGCCTGTCCCGAACTATGGGATAAATTCGAGGCCCACCAGGCCTCATTGAAGAAGAAGCTGGCTGCATCAGCCAGTCCAGCGTCCCCTCATCCACATCATCATGCGCATCGTCAGGGACCCGTCCGGGCACCCTAAGCGACCTGCCGAATCGTCAGCCACTGCATGCTCACGCGACGCATCGCCGTGCAGCATGGAGCTCACGTCGGACAGCGAGGGAGCCACCTCCGACATGGAGGTACAAATCCCCAACCCCTCAATCAGACGACGAAGGATTCGTCGTCTGCGAAGGAAACGCAAGCGGGCCGCAGCCCGCAGCTCCCCGACCCCGAATCGCCCTCAGCCACTCCGGCGAGGAAGACGATTCGCGCCTCGCGTTCCGCGCCCGCTGCAAAGCGGCGGGCAGGAGGTCCCCAGGGCCAAGTTGCCCCGTCATCCTCCAAGATAAAGCCGCCTGGAAAGATCTGTCCAAGTGGCTCTTGGACAATAAAATCTCGTGCCCCAAGGCACAAAACACGGCGCAGGGAATCCGCCTGCGCCTGACGTCAACCGACGATTTTCGTCGCGCGACTAAACATATGCGGGAGCTGAACCTCAGCTTCCACACATATGCTTTAGAGGAGGACAAACTCCTCAGAGTCGTCATCCGGGGCATTCCCCTGGAAACGTCCATCGCCGAGGTCATCGAAGACCTCAAATCTAAAGACATTCCCGTGGTAGATGCACGGCGTATGTCTAGTCAACGGACTCAAAAGGAGATTCCGTTGATTATTGTAACTCTTCCGCTCACTCCTGAGGGGAAGAAAATAAACAATCTCGACAAGCTATGTGGCCTCACCAACGTCACCGTTGAGCCACCACACAAGCGCGGCATCGTTGGCCAGTGCCACAGATGCCAACTGTATGGCCACTCGGCCAGAAACTGTTTCGCCCGACCCCGATGCGTGAAATGCACCGGCGACCACGGCACCAAAGAGTGCACGCGCACACCCAAGTCCGAGGGCCTGCCAAGCTGCTGCTTGTGCAAGTCCGAGGGCCACCCGGCGAATTACCGCGGGTGCTCCAAAGCTCCACGCAGGAGCGCAGTGACACCCGCAAGACCCAGAATACCGACCGCAGGTATTCGGGGTTCACGTCCTCTCCCCTCTCGCGGAGCAAGACCACAAAAATCGACGACCGTCGACCCGCTCCGATCCTGCGGTATCGGCGGGCGAAGCCCTTGCCGATGATTCAAACCCCACAGGCCCCAGTTGCCAACCGGTCTCCACCGGTGAGCAACCACGTTGAGCCCCAGGTGCTCGATCCCGGGAAGCAGCAGCAGACATCGCGGCCCTGACAAGATACATGGGCCGCTTCTCCATAAAGATCTGCTCAGCTACACGGAGAAACTCCGTGCCGCTAAAGGGCATAAGGAAAGGCTGCAAGTCGTACTTGAACATTACGACTTGATAGCCGCGCTCGAGCGGATGTCTAAGGACACCTCCTCTGTCACTAGGACACCATCGTCCGAGTCCTTGTACACACCTTTGGGACAGTACAGAGCTCCCCAAAGTATTAGGCAAAACCAAACCTGGCTCGCTGACCGTCGCGACTTTTAACGCGAACGGCGTTCGACACCAGAAGGAGGAAATCAGCGCATTTCTCCGACACCACGACGTCGACGTCATCTAATTCAGGAAACATTCCTGAAACCATCCCACAACGACCCTAAAATCGCTAACTATCACCTCGTTAGGAACGACAGGCTATCCGCTATGTACGGAGGCACCCTGATCTATTATAAGAGGTCACTTCACTGTGTTCCTCTCGATTGTCCTCACCTGAAAACCATCGAAGTCTCGGCGTGTAAAATTGGTCTCACCGGCCATCAACCCCTCGTTCTCGTCTCTTGCTATCTTTCACCATCCAAAAGATAGAAATCGAAGACATCAGGACCCTTCTCGATCTCGGCCCATCAGTTGTGCTCGCTGGCGATTTCAACAGCAGGCACAGCGGCTGGGACCCCTCGGCAAAATCCAAATGGCCGTAGACTCTCAAAGTTGGCGGAAAAGCTCAACTTTGACATCATCACCCTTCTTCGCCGACGAGATTCCCTCAGCGGCAAGACCAGAGACCTTCTGTCCTGGACATAGCGCTAATGAAAATGTAGCTCTCCTTATTCGTTCAGTCGAGGTCATACATGACCTCGGATCTGATCATCTTCCGGTCCTTATTAAGCTGGGCCGGCGCGCCGGTGAGGTCCTCTGACCAAAACCGTCGTCGACTGGCGTAAACTTGAGATCAAACTCAAGTCTACGAAATCCCAGCACCTGGACGAGATACCGAAAACAATCGAAACGCCCGAAGTGGCATTTCGGGCGATCGATTCACTCTCCAAGCACATCTCATCGGCCGTCGAAGACTCCACGAGGACGATACCCGAATTGGAACCTCAGTTCGGGGCTCTCCCTCAGGACATTCGACGCCTGATCAGATTGAAAAACGTCGCCTTGAGACTGTACGACAGGTACCGATCCGAGGTGAATAGAATAAATGTGCGCCGCCTTCAGAGGGCTGTAAAAGAGCGCATCATAGAACACAGAGCCGACAGATGGGACTCTCTACTCAGCGACCTCGAGCCTTCAAGGACGCTTTCTGGCGTCTGGCTCGGGGTCTCAAGTTAGAGAACCCTGGACTCATGCCACCGCTAATTAAGGACGTCGACGCGTCGTCGTTGGCCTTCGAGGACGAAGAAAAGGCCGAGTGCTTAGCCGACAGCCTGGAAAGCCAGTGCACACCATCATCCTCTCCAGCCGACCCCACTCATCTTAAACTGGTGGAGGACGAGATCGCACGCAGATCCTCCGACCCTACGGTGGGTCCACCCTATCTCCGATTTCAGAGGACGAGGTCGCAGTCACTATCAGAGGACTAAAAGTCAAGTCCGCTCCGGGCCTTGATGGCATCTCGAACAGAGTGCTCAAGTCCCTCCCGCTCTATGATCGTCTTGCTGACGACAATTTTCAATGTGCTTCTTTCCAGCTGCTCCTTTCCAGATGCCTGGAAGGAGGCCGAAGTTGTGGGAATTCCTAAGCCAAACAAGCCTAGGAACATTCCCTCCAGCTACAGACCGATAAGCCTTCTCTGCAACATGGGTAAGGTTTATGAGCGTCTGATCCTTTCGCGTCTCTCCAACTTCGTGTCGGAGAACAATCTTCTACCCGACGAACAGTTCGGATTCAGAAGAGACCACTCCTGCGTCCACCAAGTACACAGACTGGTGGAACACGTCCTCAAAGGGTTCACGCGCAAAAGACCGCACGACACCGTAGCCCTATTCTTCGATGTAGCCAAGGCGTTCGATAAAGTCTGGCACGATGGCTTGATCTACAAGCTATACGCACTCAATGTGCCGGACAGGCTCGTCACCATCATCAGAGCCTTCTTGTCGAACCGCACCTTCCGCTACCGAGCCGGAAGCGCTCACTCCACTCCCCGTCACATCAGAGCGGGGGTTCCGCAGGGCTCCTGCTTATCCCCTCTCCTCTTCTCGCTGTACACCAGCGACATCCCCAGAGACCTCGGGGTCAACCTGGCTCTATTCGCAGATGACACTGCGCTCTACCTTTCGGGCCCGATCTTGCCGCGGTTGACGAAACGGCTCCAGTCCGCAACCAAACGTCTAGGCGATTGGTTTAGGAAGTGGAGAATCGACATCAACCCTGACAAGAGCGAAGCCCTACACTTCTCGAGGAGAATAAAACCTCGAATCCCCAGTCGCGCTTGGCGCTACACTCCTAAGCAAATTCATATCTTCGACCGAGCTGTCCTTGGAGAGACTCGGTCAAATACCTCGGTGTCAATCTAGACCGAAGGTTAAATTTCAGGAGCCACATTCGCAGAGTGAGGAATAAGGCTGCCTATGTAATGGGCAGACTCCATCCTGCTCTGCAAATCGAGCAAATTGGCCCTCAAACATAAGGTGCACTTGTTCAAGGCCTGCATAAGACCTATTATGACTTATGCGTGCGTTGTATTCGCGCACTCCTCCTACCACCCTCAAACCTATTCAGGTTATCCAAAACCGCTTCACCCGGAAGGCTACGGGTGCAGAATGGTATCAGCGCAGCATCGACCTGCACAGCGACCTCAAACTTCCTTCGATAGCACAATTCATCCACGATTGTGCTATCCATCACTTCGACAAAGCCACACACCACCCGAACCCACTGATAGGGCAAACGGTGGACTACGTCCCGATCTCCGATGCCACCAGCAGAATCGACGTCCACGGAACGCGCTTCCGCTCCGGGTCGATACAGAGGGTCGGCACGACACTCCCATCAATGACACAAAACATTCACTCACCACATTTCGGACGCACCGCTTCCACCGTTGGTTGCGGCGCTCGTCAAGCTCGCACACCGCGCACAAAAGCCACACCCGGCCGACAGGACGGTTCACACCGCCCTCGTCCCGTGTCACAGGCGAAGGTGATCGGAGGACGGGCCCGAGCCCCCCTCCGATGACCTCTTAGGATTGCCGCCACCCAACGCGCACCGCGCGTCTTAAATTCATATGTATATTTATCTATGTATATATTATAATACACCCCTCTCTCTTCCCTCATAGCACTGTCCTACTCTTCAACCCTTCCACATCCAATATTTTCTCATCTTTCTCCTTCCCTCATACACGCTACTTTATCTAATATTCCGATGTTGCACCATCGGATTCCATATTCGAGCGCTGCAACACTTTTAAGTGGCAAAACATTTGCAAATTTGGATGATATCAAAATGCCATCTCTAGATATTTTGCCGAAAACCAATTAATTTTATCGATCAGGGATTGAAAATTTACTCACTAGATGGCAAAGGTTATTGACAATGATGGGAATACATCATTGATTAAAAATAAAGACTCGTTAAAAATGTATGTGTTTGTATTTAGCGTAAGAAAACGACATTACTTTCCGGTCACCCTAATACATATATGTGTATATATCAATTTATTTAGTTTAGCTCGCGGATACGAGGACGCGTTTCACGGACGCGTTTTGGGATTGAGTCCGGTTTGAACACTCGCTTGAGACGCACGTCCGATCGAGCTCTAGTCAGCTCTCGTGCGCTGCCACACCAAACCGAGTTCAAAGCCGTTCGTAGCAAGGCTCAGCAACTGCCGCGCCTTACACACATTTCGCATCGGTTGCGGGCTACGAGCTGCCTGCCGTCATCCGCGTCATCACCCGCGAGCGTAGCCACCCGCGAGTGTTGCTACCCGTGCGCGTCGTCACCCGCGCGTCGCCACGCGCGCGTTCCTCCGTGTTCGTCATCACCCGCGAGCGAAGCCACCCGCGAGTGTTGCTACCCGTGCGCGTCGTCACCCGCGCGTCGCCACGCGCGCGTTCCTCCGTGTTCGTCATCACCCGCGAGCGTAGCCACCCGCGAGTGTTGCTACCCGTGCGCGTCGTCACCCGCGCGTCGCCACGTGCGTCCCCACAGAAGTCAAAAACAAAGTGATTCGGGTTCTGCCCGCCGTACCGATCGGACGTCCCATGCGTCCGCTGCCAGTGCGCGATACAGATACGCCCGCTCAGTGCGTCTCGCTCGTGCTCGTGCGCGTCACAACGCCGCTCAGGCGGCCGCCATTGCGCTTGCGCGCGTCAGTGCAGTGCAGTGATAGTGCTGTGAATTAGTGTATCAGAACGCGAAAACTCTGCCGGAGCCTGGTTCCGGCACTGTAAGTAGCATTTTTTTTTTTTTAATCGCCTCAGAGGCGAGGTTATTACGTAGAGTCTGTCGCATTAGGCGACGGCTGGATCCCCTTGCTCGAATAAGCACACAACCCCCGCCGCACGGCGGGCGAGGCTACACAAAATGGCGTCCGTGCAAACGGACGCCTTAATGAAACAATTTGCGTGCTTTGCGCAAACAGTTCCCAGAAGTCTGGGAACAATTCTCAATTCGGCCTCTGCCCTTCCCGCGCGCGCTTTGACACGGACAGCCCGGCCTCTCCGGACCCGACCCCGCGACTCGAGCGCACAACAAGGCGAGGGCCCCATGGCGGGGCCTTCAAGCCCGAGCTGCCCGCCTCCTCCGAATCCGACTCGGAGGGCTCCGCTAGCGGCAGCGATATGGAGGTGGACCGTCCACTCTCCAAGACCACCGACGAAGAGGGCTTCACCCTCTACGTCAAGAAGCGCAAACGCGCTTCTAAGCGGCCCTCCGAGTCAAACTCGGACCGCTCCTCGCCGACCAGCACGCCGGCAAAAAAGGTTGCGCCTCTCGCGCACCCTCCCAACACCTCGGCCCCGCCCGAAGCGGCAGAAGCCGCCTCCCCGGTGTCCTCCAGGACAAGTCCAAGTGGAACGATGTTTCCAGGTGGTTCGCGGACCACAAAATCGCATGCCCCAAAGCGCAGAACACCGCGCAGGGCATCCGCATCAACCTCAAACGGTTGACGACTTCCGGGCTGCCACCAGGCACCTGCGGAACGCCGGACTCGGCTTCCACACCTTTGCTCTCCCCGAGGAGAAGCACCTCCGCGTTGTCATACGCGGAATCCCGACGGAGATCGACATCTCCGAGGTCGTCGACGACCTGAAAAACAAAATTTCCCAGTGCTGGAAGCCCGTCGCATGACTAGCATGCGAACAAAGGCCGCACTCCCACTGATAATGACAAGTCTCGAACTCTCTCCGGAGGTAAAGAGATTTTCAGCATCACCCGCCTGTGCAACCTCACCAGCGTGAGGGTAGAGGTCCCGCACAAAAGGCATCATCGGCCAATGCCACCGATGCCAACTTTACGGGCACTCAGACCGTAATTGCTTCGCCCGCCCGAGGTGCGTCAAATGCACCGGGGACCACGGGACGAAAGAATGCTCCCGCACCACGGAAGCGACAAACCCACCGAGCTGCGTCCTTTGCAAAACCGAGGGACACCCGCGAATTATCGCGGGTGCACCAAAGCCCCGCGTAGGCAACCCGGGGCCGCACAACGGCGCACCACCGCCCCCACAAAGGCTGCACCGCAGCCATCTGTCTCGTCAGGCCACCGCCCGCACAGCCGGCCGTCCCGCCGGCGGTGTCGGCGTGGAGCAAACCGCTCCTTAAGCCAAAGCCGCCGAGGCTCCAAAGCCGCCCCTTTGTCGGGGCCGCCGAAACCACAGGCTGCTCCCAGCCAAACAGCTCCGCCTTCAGACTACAGAACATTCTCGCCTACATATCAAGGTGAGCATCAAAGATATTCTTCTCTTAAGAGAAAAATTGCGAGCCGCGAAAAGCTCGCACGATAGGTTGAGGGCCTGCATCGAGCACGCCGACACTCTCGCTGCACTCGAAGAACCCTTCGTTTAGCCACAGCCAGGATTCTGTCCGAGACCTTTGGTGTTCCATCTCACTCAACCGTTATGCAAATACACCAGATCTTAGGAAGAGTTAAACCCCGCTCGCTGACTGTCGCGTACTTCAACGCGAACGGCATCCGCTCTCAAAAGGAGGAAATAAGCCTTTTCCTTAGGAACCATGACGTCGACGTCATGCTCATTCAGGAAACATTCCTCAAACCGTTTCATCGCGATCCGAAAATCGCGAACTACCATATTATCCGCCACGACAGGCTGACCGCCCCAGGAGGCGGCACTCTCATCTACTTCAAGCGGGCCCTGCATTGCATACCGCTTGATAGTCCAACCCTCGCCAAAATAGAAGTCTCGGCGTGTAAAATCTCCTCACCGGTCATCAACCGATCGTCCTAGCATCCGTCTATCTGTCCCCGACAAAGAAATGCGGGAAACAGACATAAGAACCCTTCTCGACCTAGGGCCGGCTGTCATCGTCGCCGGCGATCTAAACAGCAGGCATAGCACCTGGGACCCGATCATGTCAAACCGAAATGGTATAATCCTCTCCAAGCTCGCGGATAAGCTCAAGTTTAACATTGTAGCTCCGCAAACCCCGACGAGATACCCTACCGTCGCGTTTCACAACCCATCCACACTAGACATTGCGTTATTCAATAACGTAACCGTCCCACTGCATTCGATCGAGACCATAGACGATCTCAGATCCGACCACCGCCCGGTTCTTATGAAGCTGGGCCAGCCCGCTGGTGAGGTCCCTCTGACCAAAACCATCGTCAACTGGCGCAGCCTCGAGGTCAAACTCAAGGCCGCGAACCCCCAGCACCTAGACGGAATCCCTGATACGATCGAATCGCTCGGCGCTGCAAACCGAGCGATCGACTCGTTAACGCATCATATCGCCACAGCCATCGAGGAATCGTCGCGAACGGTGCCCGAGTCGGACTACCTTCTCGGGTCCTTCCCGGCGGACATTCGTCGGTTGATAAGAGCGAAAAACGCCACAATGAGACTCTATACACGATACAGATCCGAGGAGCTCAGGATAAAACTGCGCCGCCTCCAAAGGCTGGTAAAGAGCGCATATCGAACTCAGATCCGACAGATGGGACAATCTGCTTTGCGACTTGGAGCCTTCGAGCGCCAACTTTGGCGTCTGGCCCGCAGTCTCAAAGCGGAGAACATGGCCCGCATGCCTCCCCTCGTAATGAGCGATGGTTCCTCCCTTGCGTTGGAGGATGCCGAAAAAGCAGATTGTCTCGCCGACAGTCTAGAGAGCCAATGCACTCCCTCTACCGCACCAGTGGACCCCGATCACCTCAAGTTGGTCGAGGACGAGGTGCGTCGCAGGCAACCCTCCCACCAGAAGGTCCCCCTCTAAAACCGGTTTCCCCGGTGAGGTCGTTGACATCATAAAGAGGCTGAAAACCAGATCAGCCCCGGGATCCGACAACATCTCCAACAGAGTTGTGAAAAGTCTCCCGCCCCCGATCGTCGGTCTGCTGGTGGCCATATTCAACGCCCTGCTAGCCGACTGCTCCTTCCCAGACGCCTGGAAAGAGGCCGTAGTGATAGGTATTCCGAAGCCCGGAAAGCCGAGGAACCTACCCAACAGCTACCGTCCGATCAGCCTACTGAACACCTTGGGCAAACTCTACGAGCGCATCATTCTAGAGCGTCTGCGCCATTTCACCGCAGAGAACAATCTCCTCCCCGACGAACAGTTCGGATTCAGGAGCAACCACTCTTGCGTCCATCAAGTGCACCGACTGACCGAGCACATTTTGGCCGGTCTCGAGCACAGACAAACGATCGACACCTGCGCCGTCTATTCGACGTCGCGAAGGCGTTCGACAAAGTCTGGCACGAAGGCTTGATATTCAAGCTTTACTCTCACAAAGTGCCAGACCGTCTAGTCACCGTCATTCGAGACTACCTCTCGAATCGCTCCTTCCGCTTTCGCGTCGAGCACGCTCTCTCCTCGCCCGGCAGATTAAAGCCGGCGTCCCTCAAGGCTCTTGCCTCTCTCCGCTACTCTTCTCGCTCTACACGAGCGACATACCCAGAGACCCCTTTGTCAAGATGGCCCTTTTCGCGGACGACACCGCTCTTTATCACTCCGGCAGAGCCCCGGGTCTTATAACGATGCGCCTACAGAACGCGACCACCCGCCTAGGCGAGTGGTTCCGGACGTGGCGAATCGACGTAAACCGGAGAAAAGTGAAGCCATTCACTTCACCCACCGAAAGTCATCTACCCTTCTCAAGAAGGCGACAAAAGCGGCCATAAACTCGGCCAGATCTCCTTTTCGGCCAGTCCATCCCATGGAGGAACTCGGTCAAATATCTCGGCGTCACGCTCGACGCCAGACTCAACTTTATCGCCCACATTCGCGAGGCGAGAAAGAAAGCGGCCCAAGTACTGGGCAAGCTATACCCCCTGCTGTGTAAGAAGAGCAAGCTCTCTCTCAGACACAAGCTTCACCTTTACAAGGTATGCGTAAGACCTGTAATGTCTTACGCAAGCGTTGTCTTCGCCCATTCGTCCGAAGACCGTCTCAAACCTCTCCAGACTATCAGAACCGTTTCACCCGCATCGCGACTGGTGCCAGCGCAACGTGGACATCCACAGCGACCTTAAACTTCCAGCAATCAAGGAGCACTTCAGAGGTGCTCCGCGACCTCACTGCCAAGGCGGCAACTCATCCCAACCCTCTGGTGGCCAGCGCGGCCAACTACGAGCTACCTCCGAATCCCAGGACGAGAAAGCGCAGACCGCGGCGCATTCCGACATCCCAAGGGTCCCGCAAACCACACACACGCCCACAGTCACCGACAACACCGACGTCACCACACACACTTCGGACACTACCAACGCGCTCCGAATATCATCATCACGCCGCCCTCGCTTCAGAACGCGGCGCCGCGGCTACTCACACACCGCGTACACTAAGTACACCCGCGATCGTGGGCGGTCCTCACCGCCCAGAAATTCCGATACAGGCGAAGGTAGTCAGGGAACGGGCCCGCGCCCGGCCTCGACGACCGAGTAGAATCGCCAGATAAAGCACTACAAGAACCAGACACATACAATCATCCGCCAGACGGCTACATCCCGCGTAGCTGTTTGGATTTTAAGAAACTTCAGGCCGTGGATCCGGGTCCACGAGCCCAGTGTCAGATGAGCTGTAAGAGCCGCTGTGGCTTCCAGCCCGCTCATAACAAGAATATAGGGCGTCCCCACACCCGCGCGTCTCTTCGCCCGCGCGCACCGCGCCGCGTCGCGCGTTATTACGTCATCTAACCGTCGCCCGTGACCGTTAGGATACGCGTCCGCGCTGTTTACCGCGTCCGTTATTTTAATTTAAATTTAAATTAAAACTACTCTTGTTTCCGCGCTTTAAATAAATCGAATCCAGGTGATTTTTTTTGAGTGCTCAGCCGGGAATTCCCCTGCCAGGTGTGTGCTGTACCCAGGTGCGTACCTCTCTATCTAATCCTAGTTAATTAATCAACTCCTGCTCCCCACCGTGTGGTGGGAGCTAATCAATACGATGGCTGAGTCCATTGGGACTCAGTTCATCGGAGGCCCGTAAAAGCAGCCTGTCCCGAGCTATGGGACAAATTCGAGGCCCACCAGGCCTCAATAAAGACTAAGCTGGCTGCATCAGCCAGTCCAGCGTCCCCTCATCCACATCATCATGCGCATCGGCATGCGCATCTTCTAAGTCCCGTCTGCTTCCCAAGGGGCCTGCCGAATCGTCAGCCACTGCATGCTCACGCGATGCATCGCGGTGCAGCATGGAACTCCCCATCCGACAGTGAGGGAGCCACCTCCGACATGGAGGTGCAAGTCTAACCCCCGCAATCAGACGACGAAGGATTCGTCGTCTACAAGAAACGCAAGCGGGCCGCAGCCCGCAGCTTCCCGACTTGCGAATCGCCCTCTGCCACTCCGGCGAGGATGACGATTCGCGCCTCGCGTTCCGCGCCCGCTGCAAAAGCGGCGGGCAGGAGGTCCCCAGGGCCAAGTTGCCCCGTCATTCTCAAGATAAAGCCGCTTGGAAAGATCTGTCCAAGTGGCTCTTGGACAATAAAATCTCGTGCCCCAAGGCACAAAACACAGTACAGGGTATCCGCCTACGCCTGACGTCAACCGACGATTTTCGTCGCGCGACTAAGCATATGCGGGAGCTGAACCTCAGCTTCCACACATATGCACTCGGGGAGGACAAACTCCTCAGAGTCGTCATCCGGGGCATTCCCCTGGAAACGTCCATCGCCGAGGTCATCGAAGACCTCAAATCCAAGGCCTCCCGTGGTTGATGCACGGCGGATGGCAAGTCAACGGACTCGACAAGAGATCCCGTTAATTGTAGTCACTCTTCCGCTCTCTCCTGAGGGAAGAAAATAAACAACGTGGACAGGCTCTGTGGTCTCACCAACATCACCGTCGAGCCACCACACAAGCGCGGCATCGTTGGCCAGTGCCACAGATGCCAGTTGTATGGCCACTCGGCCAGAAATTGTTTCGCCCGACCCCGATGCGTAAAATGCACCGGCGATCACGGCACCAAGGAGTGCACGCGCACTCCCAAGTCCGAGGCCCGCCAAGCTGCTGCTTGTGCAAGTCCGAGGGCCACCCGGCGAACTATCGCGGGTGCTCCAAAGCTCCACGCAGGAGCGTAGTAGCACCCGCAAGACCCAGAATACCGATCGCAGGTATTCGGGGTTCACGTCCTCTCCCCTCTCGCGGAGCAGGATCGCAGAAGGTTGACGACCGTCAACCCGCTCCGATCCCTGCGGTATCGGCCTGGGCAAAGCCCTTGCCGATGATTCAAACGTCACAGGCCCCAGTTGCCAACCGGTCTCCACCGGTGAGCAACCACGTTGAAACCCAGGTGCTCGATCCCCGGGGAGCAGCAGCAGACATCGCGGCCTGACAAGATACATGGGCCGCTTCTCCATAAAGATCTGCTCAGCTACACGGAGAAACTCCGTGCCGCTAAAGGGCATAAGGAAAGGCTGCAAGTCGTACTCGAACACTACGACTTGATAGCCGCGCTCGAGGCGGATGTCTAAGGACACCTCCTCTGCCACCAGGACACCGTCGTCCGAGTCCTTGTACACACCTTTGGGATCAGTACGGAGCTCCCCAAAGTATTAGGCAAAACCAAACCTGGCTCGTTGACCGTCGCGACTTTTAACGCGAACGGCGTTCGACACCAGAAGGAAGAAATCAGCGCATTTCTCCGACACCACGACGTCGACGTCATCCTAATTCAGGAAACATTCCTGAAACCATCCCACAACGACCCTAAAATCGCTAACTATCACCTCGTTAGGAACGACAGGTTATCCGCCATGTACGGCGGCACCTGATCTATTATAAGAGGTCACTCCACTGTGTCCCTCTCGAATGTCCTCACCTGAAAACCATCGAAGTCTCGGCGTGTAAAATTGGTCTCACCGGCCATCAACCCCTCGTTCTCGTCTCTTGCTACCTTTCACCATCCAAAAGGTAGAAATCGAAGATATCAGGACCCTTCTCGATCTCGGTCCATCTGTTGTGCTCGCTGGCGATTTCAGCAGCAGGCACAGCGGCTGGGACCCCTCGGCCAAAATCCAAATGGCCGTAGACTCTCAAAGTTAGCGGAAAAGCTCAGCTTTGACATCATCACCCTTCTTCGCCGACGAGATTCCCTCAGCGGCAAGACCAGAACCTTCTGTCCTGGACATAGCGCTACTGAAAATGTAGCTCTCCTCATTCGTTCAGTCGAGGTCATACATGACCTCGGATCTGATCATCTTCCGGTCCTTATTAAGCTGGGCCGGAGCGCCGGTGAGGTCCCTCTGACCAAAACCGTCGTCGACTGGCGTAAACTTGAGATCAAACTCAAGTCTACGAATTCCCAGCACCTGGACGAGATACCGAAAACGATCGAAACGCCCGAAGTGGCATTTCGGGCGATCGATTCACTCTCCAAACACATCTCATCGGCCGTCGAAGACTCCACGAGGACGATACCCGGGTGGAACCTCAGTTCGGGGCTCTCCCCAGGACATTCGACGCCTGATCAGATTGAAAAACGTCGCCTTGAGACTGTACGACAGGTACCGATCCGAGGTGAATAGAATAAATGCGCGCCGCCTTCAGAGGGCTGTAAAGAGCGCATCAGAGAACACAGAGCCGATAGATGGGACTCTCTACTCAGCGACCTCGAGCCTTCAAAGACGCTTTCTGGCGTCTGGCTCGGGTCTCAAGTTAGAAGAACCCTGGACTCATGCCACCACTAATCAAAGACGTCGACGCGTCGTCGTTGGCCTTCCATGACGAAGAAAAGGCCGAGTGCTTAGCCGACAGCCTGGAAAGCCAGTGCACTCCATCATCTTCTCCAGCCGACCCCACTCACCTTAAACTGGTGGAGGACGAGGTCGCACGCAGATCCTCCGACCCTACGGTGGGTCCACCCCTTTCTCCGATTTCAGAGGACGAGGTCGCAGTCACTATCAGAGGACTAAGAGTCAAGTCCGCTCCGGGCCTTGATGGCATCTCGAACAGAGTGCTCAAGTCCCTCCCCGCTCCTATGATCGTCTTGCTGACGACAATTTTCAATGTGCTTCTTTCTAGCTGCTCCTTTCCGGATGCCTGGAAGGAGGCCGAAGTTGTGGGAATTCCTAAGCCAAACAAGCCTAGGAACATTCCCTCCAGCTACAGACCGATAAGCCTTCTCTGCAACA
The DNA here is from genome assembly GCA_029286815.1 of Troides helena. NCBI lineage: Eukaryota > Metazoa > Arthropoda > Insecta > Lepidoptera > Papilionidae > Troides > Troides helena. Next base: position 63,689 of record JAGSMV010000033.1, read on the forward strand.
TGGGTAAGGTTTATGAGCGTCTGATCCTTTCGCGTCTCTCCGACTTCGTGTCGGAGAACAACCTTCTACCCGACGAACAGTTCGGGTTCAGAAAGACCACTCCTGCGTCCACCAAGTACATAGACTGGTGGAGCACGTCCTCAAAGGGTTCACGCGCAAAGACCGCACGACACCGTAGCCCTATTCTTCGATGTAGCCAAGGCATTCGATAAAGTCTGGCACGATGGCTTGATTTACAAGCTATATGCACTCAATGTGCCGGACAGGCTCGTCACCATCATCAGAGCCTTCTTGTCGAACCGCACCTTCCGCTACCGAGCTGGAAGCGCTCACTCCACTCCCCGTCACATCAGGCGGGGGTTCCGCAGGAGCTCCTGCTTATCCCCTCTCCTCTTCTCGCTGTACACCAGCGACATCCCCAGAGACCTCGGTGTTAACCTGGCTCTATTCGCAGATGACACTGCGCTCTACCTTTCGGGCCCGATCTTGCCGCGGTTGACGAAACGGCTCCAGTCCGCAACCATACGCCTAGGCGATTGGTTTAGGAAGTGGAGAATCGACATCAACCCTGACAAGAGCGAAGCCCTCCACTTCTCGAGGAGAATAAAACCTCGAATCCCCACCCGCGCTTGGCGCTACACTCCCAAGCAAATCCATATCTTCGGCCGATCTGTCCTTGGAGACTCGGTCAAATACCTCGGTGTCAATCTAGACCGAAGGTTGAATTTCAGGAGTCACATTCGCAGAGTGAGGAACAAGGCTGCCTATGTAATGGGCAGACTCCATCCCTGCTCTGCAAATCGAGCAAATTGGCCCTCAAACATAAGGTGCACTTGTACAAGGCCTGCATAAGACCTATTATGACTTATGCGTGCGTTGTATTCGCGCACTCCTCCCCTACCACCCTCAAACCTACCACGAGCTCTAAAACATGGTTAAACCGTTAATACTGATCGCTACCGACAACAACTAATCAATTTGAACCATGCATTAATCGAGAAATGACTAGAATGGGCCAGAAGATACGGCAAGGTAATTTTGCTCCATGACAATGCACCTGCACACAAAGCAAAACCGGTTCAGGATACTATCAAAACACTTGGCTGGGAGCTGCTACCTGCGACCCCACCCGCCGTATTCACCAGACTTGGCTCCTTCCGACTACCATTTGTTTTCATCGATGGGACACGCATTGGCTGAGCAGCACTTTGGTTCTACGAAGAGGTCGAAAATTGGGTGTCTTGTTGGTTTTGCTTTAAAGACGAACAATTTTATTGGCGTGGTACCCACAAATTACCAGAAAAGTGGTCAAAATGTGTAGAAAACAATTGCCAATACTTTGAACGAAATGTTTTTTCATTTCCCATTAATAATTAGTGTTTTAATTTCATAAAAACGCACATTTCATATCGGTACTCCTGATAGAGTTCTCCTCACCGGTCATCAACCGATCGTACTAGCATCCGTCTATCTGTCCTCGAAAAGAGAGTTGCAGGAAACAGACATAAAAACCCTTCTCGACCTAAGGCCAGGCTGTTATCCTCGCTGGCGATCTCAACAGCAGGCATAGCACCTGGGACTCGAACCAAACCGCAATGGTAAAACTGTCTTAAAACCCGCGAATAAGCCCAAATTTAACATTGTAGCCCGCAAACCCCGACGAGATACCCGCTCGTCGCATCTCCTGATGGTATATCGGTGAAGTCAGTGCGCGAAAACTCTATCGGGCTTGGTTCCAGCATTTTAAGCAGCGTTTTTATTCGCCTCAGAGGCGTAGTCATAGTTTGCAAATAGGCGACGGTTAAGTCTTCTACGCAAATAGGCACGCAACCCTTCCGCCGTACGGCAGGGCGGCACAAAACAAATTGCGTCCATGCAAATAGACGCCGTATTAGCCAGTTCGCGTGCTGCACGCAAGCATTTCAGAAGTCTGGGAACAATTTACGAAGGGCTCCTACCGTCCCTACTCCCGGTGTAGCGATCAAACTATTCTGCCCGCCTGTTCCGATTCGGTCTCGGAAGCGAACAACAACGCCAGCGACATGGGGTTGAATGCCAGATCAAACGCACCGACGACGAAGGCTCCACCATCGTCAAGAAGGGCAATCGCGCTACCAAACAAGCCTTCGAGCCCAACTCGGACACGTGTCGTCATTCGCGGAATCCTTGGAGAAAGGAACATCCCCGAGGTCATCGATGATCTTAAAATTCCCGTGCTGCATGCAAGCCGTCGCATGACTACCATGCGCACAAAAGACACTTCCGTCCATCCTTACGAGGTCTCAAACTCTCTCCGGGTGCAAACAGATATTAAGCATAGACCGATTATGCAAGCGCCACCAGCGTCGGTAGAGATCACACAGAAATGTATCATCGGCCATGCCACCGGTGCCAATTATACGGCCACTCGGCCCGTAACTGCTACGCCTGCTTGAGATGTGTGGGGGTACTAAGAACCACAAGACAAAAGAGTTTTCCCGCATCGCGAAAGCGAAAGGAACCCCCGAGCTGCGTCTTGCGCAAGGCAGAGGGCACCCGCAAACTGTTGCACCATAACCTTTCACCTCCGCCCCTTTGGGCTACTGCATTCGCAGCCAGCCCCTTCGCCGGCGGTCTCGGCATAGAGTAAACCCTTGCCCTGATGAAATCGTCAAGGCTCGCCGAAACCGCTCTTTTGGTCAGTCCGCCAAAGCCCCAAGGTCCAACCACGTACCCTGCTTTCGAATCCAAGACCTAATCACATACATCAAAAAGGTGAATATAAAGAACACTCGTTTTCCGAGAAATACTCGAAGGACAGACTCGGGGCCTTCCTCGAACACGACGACACTCTCACGGTACTGGAGGAGAATTACCCCTAACCTTCACGAACTCTGTCCGAGACCCTTGGTTCCCTTCAATAGTAAAGAGCTCACCAAAATCTTAGGCAGAACCCCGCTCACTAACTGTCACATACTTCAACATAAACAGCTTCCTCTCCCAAAAGGAAGAAATAAGCATATTTCTCAGGAACCATAACGTCAACATACATACATACATATATATCACGCCTCGTTCCCAGCGGGGCCAGGCGAGACCACCTCTCTCCACCTGCTACGATCCTGGCACACCTCTCTCGCTTCCTCCACTTTCATAAGCGTCTTCATGCACGCTCGTACGTCATAACGTCAACGTCATGCTAATTTAGGAAACGGTCCTCAAACCTTTTAATAACGACCCAAAATCGCCAATTATCACACAATTAGACGCTACCGGCTTGACTGCCAAACAAGGCGGCATAATTTACTTAAACGGTATCTGGAAACACCCGGTAGAAAGTCCACCCCTTGTTAACATAGACGTCTCGACGTGCAAAATCTCCTCACACGTCATCATCCAATCGATCACGCATCCCTTTATCTGTCCCACGCCAAGGGTGTGCAAAATCAGGCAATAGAACCCTACTCAACTTAGGCCAGTTTATTATCCTCGCTGGTGATCTCAACAGCAGGTATAGCATCTGGGGAGCTATTAGATCAAACCCTAATAGTAAAACGCTTCAAACCCGCAGGCAAGCTCAAGTTTAACATTGTAGCCCCGCAAACCCTGACTAGATACCCTCAATCGTATCTCAGAAGCTATCCACCCGTGACATTGCGATGTTCAGCAATGTATCCATCCCTCCATTCAATTAGGATAAACTCTCGACGATCAAGTCCGATCACCGTCCGGTTCTTATGAAGCGGGCCGGCCCACTGGTAAGGTCGCTCTGAACAAAACCATTGTCAACTGCCGCGAAACCTCAGCACCTGGGCGGAAACCCTAGCACGATCGACTCGCTCGATACTAAACCGAGCGATCAACTCGTTGATCCATCACATCGCCACAGCCGTAGAGGAATCGTCGAGGACGGTACCCAAATCAGACTACCTTCTAGAGTCCTTCCGGCGGACCTTGGACGTCGATCGAAGCAAAACGCCGCACACACACCGCGTACATGAAGTACACTAGCGATTAGGTGCAATTCTCACCGTTTAGAGCTTCCTATACAGGCAAAGGTCGTCGAAGATCAGGCTGCCAGACATGCTTCGACGACTCCGTCAGATAACTACACTCAAAGTAGTATACTTTTAAAACTGCCGTGGATCCTGGTACATGAGCCCGGTAACAGATGAGCTGTAAGAGTAAACTTTCAAGCGTTTAACATCTTCAGAAAACAGGAACAAAATGTCAATCGAAAACCAATGGTGCACGTCCAAAGATTCATTACAAACCATTTCAGTCACAAATCACATATAAGATTTTGCTGTCAATTCAGTGGGACTGGATAGGTCTTGTGTATTCTAAGATGTTTCCAAAGTACCAAACTATTAATTTGGTGGTCTACTGTCGGCAACTGAACAAATTCAATACATTGGTCAAGGAATAGCGATTAGAATTAATCAATCGTTATAGTGTCATTTTCCACCAGTGCAATGCTGTTAACAGTTAAAGGTTGCTGTTACACCCACTATATAGCCCTGATCTAGCACCAACGTATTACCACTAATTTCGATACCAGCACTACCTGGAATTGCACCCTTCGTGGTTAAATTTTCAATGATCATGGCACTGTAAAATCTCATTTAACTCAATATTTAATTTAACGAGCGTGGAAATTTCCAAGTTTTCAGAAAGATGGTAAAAGGTCATCGAACAAAATGGAAAAGTACCTATTAAACTTCATTCTAAGTACATATAAAATAATTATTTCATTGAACAAATTGGCAATTGCTTAGTCCTTAACCCAATATACATTACTATAGCTGGGAAGCAAAGGGATGAAATCTCACTTCTCTGCTAATTAGCTATTGAACACTTTAATAGTATTGCTATCTTAATTCTAAATCTTGAAATATTCAAACTATTTATTTACTCATAAAAGCCCAGAATGTAGAACTGTTTATTAATATAATATTCTATTTTGATTCTATCAATTGAACTGATAACCAACAATATGACTGTTCTACGTTAGCCACAGTATTACTAAATTGAAACATAAACAGCATAATATTGAAACTGTTTCCAAAAATTATATATTATTTTTGTATACACATACTTCAAACCATTTTAAATCCAATACCGACATGTAATGAACCATCAGAGCCATACACAAATAATGGTAACCGTGCAGTATCCCATCATACAACATCTAGCGGAGTAAAATTGAGTATTGGATTAGAAAATTATCAACATCAATAATTGCTCTGGATCAAAATTACTAAAACAGAGGATAATATTAAAAGATGTGTGTAAGGTGCTATAAACAATTGACACAGATGGCAGATTTTTGCTGTATCATGATATATCAACAAGCTTTGTGCATAAAGTCTAACTTTTACTGCTAAGAATATCTCAGTTATCGTCCAAAATATACACCAGAAATGACAACTGTTCATTTTCTGTTCAGAATTGGAACAAAAAGTGCAAGTGAATTGCACCAACGGTAAATACCAACACCACTACCACAGCATATTATTTTATGATTTCATGTAAAAACTTTCATTTGAATAGCAATTTTCTTTTTGAAAAACTAACTGTAGCTATTTTATAATTACTGGGATTTATATTTTGTTATAAACATTCTTCATAGTATTATAATACACTTGAAATATATATATCGACCAGTTTAATTAAACAATGTTATTTTATATTCTTATTATGTGTAAGCATTGATATAATCATAATTATATTTCAATGTTACATTATCCTCTTAAAGTGATTAAATTACATAATGGCTCCTTAATATTCCATCGTCACTATGCTCAGAGAAGGATAGCCTATTTTTAAAATATAACAAACAATACAAGAATATGTGAATGTGAATGTAATTTATGTTATGATATGATTGGACTGACATGATTGTACATTTAAAAGTTCAAAGAGAAACTACATATTCACAACATAACATTTAGTTTATCCAATAAACATATTTCAACAACAGTTCCATAGTATTTGCTTTGTTTTTACACATTCAGAACAAACTATAGTAAATAAACTTTAACAATGACGAACAACAACTTTTCTATTTTAAATAAATCATTATCACAAGTTGTATTAAAACCTTTACATAATGAGGATCATTGACTTAAATTTAAAGTGTGCACACTCTTTTTTTAAATCAATTCATAAAATTTTTATGATAAAAGAAACCGAACATACATGAGCTTTTTCAGAGATGAAGGTGTGTTATAAGCGAACAATAATAATCATTACATAAACAAATCCTATTTTTTTAAAAGAATACAACTTTCCTTAAGTTTTACTTAAAAGTGTATAACCTGTCATTATAATGGACTTATGGAGACAAAATACAAATCTTAGAACCCAGCTGAAATTTCACAGAACTAACATAAAATAATAACAAAGTAATCAATCAACAAATGCAATAACAATTCAAAGAACCCTGTTCTATAACAATACCTGATTTTTTTTTCTAATCCATTTTATAATGGTACCGATATAATGGCGAAACTTTCGCCAGCATGTGGGACTGCAAAGCGGTTTGCTGGATTTCAAGAGGTGAGACAAACCAAATTTCAGAACACTTTTTTAGAGAATACATATATATATATATATATATATATATATATATATATATATATATATATATATATATATATATATATATATATATATATATATATATATATATATATATATATATATATATATATATATATATATATATATATATATATATATATATATATATATATATATATATATATATATATATATATATATATATATATATATATATATATATATATATATATATATATATATATATATATATATATATATATATATATATACACTTACATATTTATAGAAATAAATAAATAAATGAACAACCACCAATTAGTGAATAATTAGTCTAGATTCTAATCCGCGACGCATGATATTAAAAAAAAAAAAAAAATAAAATATATATATATATATATATATATATATATATATATATATATATATATATATATATATATATATATATATATATATATATATATATATATATATATATATATATATATATATATATATATATATATATATATATATATATATATATATATATATATATATATATATATATATATATATATATATATATATATATATATATATATATATATATATATATATATATATATATATATATATATATATATATATATATATATATATATATATATATATATATATATATATATATATATATATATATATATATATATATATATATATATATATATATATATATATATATATATATATATATATATATATATATATATATATATATATATATATATATATATATATATATATATATATATATATATATATATATATATATATATATATATATATATATATATATATATATATATATATATATATATATATATATATATATATATATATATATATATATATATATATATATATATATATATATATATATATATATATATATATATATATATATATATATATATATATATATATATATATATATATATATATATATATATATATATATATATATATATATATATATATATATATATATATATATATATATATATATATATATATATATATATATATATATATATATATATATATATATATATATATATATATATATATATATATATATATATATATATATATATATATATATATATATATATATATATATATATATATATATATATATATATATATATATATATATATATATATATATATATATATATATATATATATATATATATATATATATATATATATATATATATATATATATATATATATATATATATATATATATATATATATATATATATATATATATATATATATATATATATATATATATATATATATATATATATATATATATATATATATATATATATATATATATATATATATATATATATATATATATATATATATATATATATATATATATATATATATATATATATATATATATATATATATATATATATATATATATATATATATATATATATATATATATATATATATATATATATATATATATATATATATATATATATATATATATATATATATATATATATATATATATATATATATATATATATATATATATATATATATATATATATATATATATATATATATATATATATATATATATATATATATATATATATATATATATATATATATATATATATATATATATATATATATATATATATATATATATATATATATATATATATATATATATATATATATATATATATATATATATATATATATATATATATATATATATATATATATATATATATATATATATATATATATATATATATATATATATATATATATATATATATATATATATATATATATATATATATATATATATATATATATATATATATATATATATATATATATATATATATATATATATATATATATATATATATATATATATATATATATATATATACACTTACATATTTCCAAAAATCCTACTTTTAATATAATTACGACCCTGTAATGAAATAAGAACTGTACCTTCAAGAATAACCAACTTCTATTACTGATAAATAAAATAAACAACAATTTTTTCCCCATTAGGCTCGGAACCTTCTATTACAAGGAACGAGTCAAGACCCTTTTCCACCACGCTAATAATGTGCGAATTGGGTGACTTGACACAACCAAAAAACAAGATTTCTAAATTGCACAATATTTGCGTAATCCTTAAGATTTGAAAGATAATGCAATTGAATACAATCTCCATTTTATAGACATCTTATTCTAACAATAATGGCTACCAAATGGTAGATAGAACATATAAAATATAATTACATCATAAAACTCATCTAGACGTACAATCATTGCTTTTATAAAAAAAAAAAAAAAAAAAAAAAAAAAAAAAAAAAAAAAAAAAAAAATTTTTTTTTTTTTTTTTTTTTTTTTTTTTTTTTTTTTTTTTTTTTTTTTTTTTTTTTTTTTTTTTTTTTTTTTTTTTTTTTTTTTTTTTTTTTTTTTTTTTTTTTTTTTTTTTTTTTTTTTTTTTTTTTTTTTTTTTTTTTTTTTTTTTTTTTTTTTTTTTTTTTTTTTTTTTTTTTTTTTTTTTTTTTTTTTTTTTTTTTTTTTTTTTTTTTTTTTTTTTTTTTTTTTTTTTTTTTTTTTTTTTTTTTTTTTTTTTTTTTTTTTTTTTTTTTTTTTTTTTTTTTTTTTTTTTTTTTTTTTTTTTTTTTTTTTTTTTTTTTTTTTTTTTTTTTTTTTTTTTTTTTTTTTTTTTTTTTTTTTTTTTTTTTTTTTTTTTTTTTTTTTTTTTTTTTTTTTTTTTTTTTTTTTTTTTTTTTTTTTTTTTTTTTTTTTTTTTTTTTTTTTTTTTTTTTTTTTTTTTTTTTTTTTTTTTTTTTTTTTTTTTTTTTTTTTTTTTTTTTTTTTTTTTTTTTTTTTTTTTTTTTTTTTTTTTTTTTTTTTTTTTTTTTTTTTTTTTTTTTTTTTTTTTTTTTTTTTTTTTTTTTTTTTTTTTTTTTTTTTTTTTTTTTTTTTTTTTTTTTTTTTTTTTTTTTTTTTTTTTTTTTTTTTTTTTTTTTTTTTTTTTTTTTTTTTTTTTTTTTTTTTTTTTTTTTTTTTTTTTTTTTTTTTTTTTTTTTTTTTTTTTTTTTTTTTTTTTTTTTTTTTTTTTTTTTTTTTTTTTTTTTTTTTTTTTTTTTTTTTTTTTTTTTTTTTTTTTTTTTTTTTTTTTTTTTTTTTTTTTTTTTTTTTTTTTTTTTTTTTTTTTTTTTTTTTTTTTTTTTTTTTTTTTTTTTTTTTTTTTTTTTTTTTTTTTTTTTTTTTTTTTTTTTTTTTTTTTTTTTTTTTTTTTTTTTTTTTTTTTTTTTTTTTTTTTTTTTTTTTTTTTTTTTTTTTTTTTTTTTTTTTTTTTTTTTTTTTTTTTTTTTTTTTTTTTTTTTTTTTTTTTTTTTTTTTTTTTTTTTTTTTTTTTTTTTTTTTTTTTTTTTTTTTTTTTTTTTTTTTTTTTTTTTTTTTTTTTTTTTTTTTTTTTTTTTTTTTTTTTTTTTTTTTTTTTTTTTTTTTTTTTTTTTTTTTTTTTTTTTTTTTTTTTTTTTTTTTTTTTTTTTTTTTTTTTTTTTTTTTTTTTTTTTTTTTTTTTTTTTTTTTTTTTTTTTTTTTTTTTTTTTTTTTTTTTTTTTTTTTTTTTTTTTTTTTTTTTTTTTTTTTTTTTTTTTTTTTTTTTTTTTTTTTTTTTTTTTTTTTTTTTTTTTTTTTTTTTTTTTTTTTTTTTTTTTTTTTTTTTTTTTTTTTTTTTTTTTTTTTTTTTTTTTTTTTTTTTTTTTTTTTTTTTTTTTTTTTTTTTTTTTTTTTTTTTTTTTTTTTTTTTTTTTTTTTTTTTTTTTTTTTTTTTTTTTTTTTTTTTTTTTTTTTTTTTTTTTTTTTTTTTTTTTTTTTTTTTAATCGCCTCAGAGCAGTTCGGATTCAGAAGAGACCACTCCTGCGTCCACCAAGTACACAGACTGGTGGAACACGTCCTCAAAGGGTTCACGCGCAAAGACCGCACGACACCGTAGCCCTATTCTTCGATGTAGCCAAGGCGTTCGATAAAGTCTGGCACGATTGCTTGATCTACAAGCTATACGCACTCAATGTGCCGGACAGGCTCGTCACCATCATCAGAGCCTTCTTGTCGAACCGCACCTTCCGCTACCGAGCCGGAAGCGCTCACTCCACTCCCGTCACATCAGAGCGGGGTTCCGCAGAGGCTCCTGCTTATCCCCTCTCCTCTTCTCGCTGTACACCAGCGACATCCCCAAGACCTCGGGGTCAACCTGGCTCTATTCGCAGATGACACTGCGCTCTACCTTTCGGGCCCGATCTTGCCGCGGTTGACGAAACGGCTCCAGTCCGCAACCAAACGTCTAGGCGATTGGTTTAGGAAGTGGAGAATCGACATCAACCCTGACAAGAGCGAAGCCCTACACTTCTCGAGGAGAATAAAACCTCGAATCCCCAGTCGCGCTTGGCGCTACACTCCAAACAAATTCATATCTTCGACCGAGCTGTCCTTAGAGACTCGGTCAAATACCTCGGTGTCAATCTAGACCGAAGGTTAAATTTCAGGAGCCACATTCGCAGAGTGAGGAATAAGGCTGCCTATGTAATGGGCAGACTCCATCCTGCTCTGCAAATCGAGCAAATTGGCCCTCAAACATAAGGTGCACTTGTTCAAGGCCTGCATAAGACCTATTATGACTTATGCGTGCGTTGTATTCGCGCACTCCTCCCCTACCACCCTCAAACCTATTCAGGTTATCAAAACCACTTCACCCGGAAGGCTACGGGTGCAGAATGGTATCAGCGCAGCATCGACCTGCACAGCGACCTCAAACTTCCTTCGATAGCACAATTCATCCAGATTGTGCTATCCATCGACAAGGCCACACACCACCCGAACCCACTGATAGGGCAAACGGTAAACTACGTCCCGATCTCCGATGCCACCAGTAAGAATCGACGTCCACGGAACGCGCTTCCGCTCCGCGTCGATACAGAGTCCGGCACGACACTCCATCAACGACACAAAACATTCACTCACCACATTTCGGACGCGCCGCTTCCACCGTCGGTTGCGGCGCCCGTCAACTCGCACACCGCGCACACAAGTCACACCCGGCCGACAGGGCGGTCCACACCGCCCTCGTCCCATGTTACAGGCGAAAGTGATCGGAGGACGGGCCGAGCCCCTCCAATGACCTCATGGGATTGCCGCCATTCTACGCGCACCGCGCGCGTCTTAAATTCATATGTATATTTATCTATGTATATATTATAATACACCCCTCTCTCTTCCCTCATAGCACTGTCCTACTCTTCAACCCTTCCACATCCAATATTTTCTCATCTTTCTCCTTCCCCTCATACACGCTACTTTATCTACATATATGTGTATATATCAATTTATTTAGTTTAGCTCGCGGATACGAGGACGCGTTTCACGGACGCGTTTTGGGATTGAGTCCGGTTTGAACACTCGCTTGAGACGCACGTCCGATCGAGCTCTAGTCAGCTCTCGTTCGCTGCCACACCAAACCGAGTTCAAAGCCGTTCGTCGCAAGGCTCAGCAACTGCAGCGCCTTACACATTTCGCATCGAGTTTGCGGGCTACGAGCTGCCTGCCGTCATCCGCGTCATCACCCGCGAGCGTAGCCACCCGCGAGTGCAGCTACCCGCGCGAGTCGCCACCCGCGAGTGTAGCTACCCGCGCGCGTCGTCACCCGCGCGCCGCCACGCGCGCGTTCCTCCGTGTTCGTCATCACCCGCGAGCGAAGCCACCCGCGAGTGTTGCTACCCGTGCGCGTCGTCACCCGCGCGTCGCCACGCGCGTCCCCACACCCGCGCGCACCGCGCCGCGTCGCGCGTTATTACGTCATCCTAACCGTCGCCCGTGACCGTTAGGATACGCGTCCGCGCTGTTTACCGCGTCCGTTATTTTAATTTAAATTTAAATTAAAACTACTCTTGTTTCCGCGCTTTAAATAAATCGAATCCAGGTGATTTTTTTGAGTGCTCAGCCGGGAATTCCCCTGCCAGGTGTGTGCTGTACCCACGTGCGTACCTCTCTATCTAATCCTAGTTAATTAATCAACTCCCTGCTCCCCACCGCGTGGTGGGGAGCCAAGCTAACCACGATGGCTGAGTCCACAGGGACTCAGTTCATCGAATTTGTGAAAGCAGCCTGTCCCGAGCTATGGGACAAATTCGAGGCCCACCAGGCCTCAATAAAGACTAAGCTGGCTGCATCAGTCAGCCCGGCGTCCCCCTCATCTTCTTCATCATCATCTTCGAAGTCCCGTCCGGGCACCCCTAAGGGGCCTGCTGAATCGCCGGCCACCCCATGCTCACGCGACGCATCACCGTGCAGCATGTAGCTCACGTCCGACAGTGAGGGAGCCACCTCCGACATGGTGGTGCAAGTCCCCATCCCCCCGCAATCAGACGACGAGGGATTCGTCGTCTACACGGGGAAACGAAAGCGGGCCGCAGCCCGCAGCTCCCCGACTTGCGAATCGCCCTCTGCCACTCCGGCGAGGAAGACGATTCGCGCCTCGCGTTCCGCGGCCGCTGCAAAAGCGGCGGAGCGGGAGACTCCCCGGGCCAAGTTGCCCCCCCCTCCGTCAACCTCCAGGACAAAGCCGCCTGGAAAGATCTGTCCAAGTGGTTCTTGGACAACAGGATCTCGTGCCCCAAGGCACAAAACACAGCGCAGGGTATCCGCCTGCGCCTGACGTCAACCGACGATTTTCGTCGCGCGACAAAATACATGCGGGAGCTGAACCTCAGCTTCCACACGTACGCGCTCGAGGAGGACAAACTCCTCAGAGTTGTCATCCGGGGCATTCCCCTGGAAACGACTATCACCTCGTTAGGAACGACAGGTTATCCGCCATGTACGGCGGCACCCTGATCTATTATAAGAGGTCACTTCACTGTGTCCCTCTCGAATGTCCTCACCTGAAAACCATCGAAGTCTCGGCGTGTAAAATTGGTCTTACCGGCCATCAACCCCTCGTTCTCGTCTCTTGCTACCTTTCACCATCCAAAAAGGTAGAAATCGAAGATATCAGGACCCTTCTCGATCTCGGTCTATCTGTTGTGCTCGCTGGCGATTTCAACAGCAGGCACAGCGGCTGGGACCCCCTCGGCCAAAATCCAAATGGCCGTAGACTCTCAAAGTTAGCGGAAAAGCTCAACTTTGACATCATCGCCCCTTCTTCGCCGACGAGATTCCCTCAGCGGCAAGACCAGAGACCTTCTGTCCTGGACATGGCGCTACTGAAAAATGTAGCTCTCCTCATTCGTTCAGTCGAGGTCATACATGACCTCGGATCTGATCATCTTCCGGTCCTTATTAAACTGGGCCGGCGCGCCGGTGAGGTCCCTCTGACCAAAACCGTCGTCGACTGGCGTAAACTTGAGATCAAACTCAAGTCTACGAATTCCCAGCACCTGGACGAGATACCGAAAACGATCGAAACGCCCGAAGTGGCATTTCGGGCGATCGATTCACTCTCCAAACACATCTCATCGGCCGTCGAAGACTCCACGAGGACGATACCCGAATTGGAACCTCAGTTCGGGGCTCTCTCTGAGCACATTCGACGCCTGATCAGATTGAAAAACGTCGCCATGAGACTGTACGACAGGTACCGATCTGAGGTGAATAGAATAAATGCGCGCCGCCTTCAGAGGGCTGTAAAAGAGCGCATCAGAGAACACAGAGCCGATAGATGGGACTCTCTACTCAGCGACCTCGAGCCTTCCAAAGACGCTTTCTGGCGTCTGGCTCGAGGTCTCAAGTTAGAGAACCCTGGACTCATGCCACCACTAATCAAAGACGTCGACGCGTCGTCGTTGGCCTTCGAGGACGAAGAAAAGGCCGAGTGCTTAGCCGACAGCCTGGAAAGCCAGTGCACTCCATCATCGTCTCCAGCCGACCCCACTCACCTTAAACTGGTGGAGAACGAGATAGCACGCAGATCCTCCGACCCTACGGTGGGTCCACCCCTATCTCCAATTTCAGAGGGCGAGGTCGCAGTCACTATCAGAGGACTAAAAGTCAAGTCCGCTCCGGGCCTTGATGGCATCTCGAACAGAGTGCTCAAGTCCCTCCCCGCTCCTATGATCGTCTTGCTGACGACAATTTTCAATGTGCTTCTTTCTAGCTGCTCCTTTCCGGATGCCTGGAAGGAGGCCGAAGTTGTGGGACTTCCTAAGCCAAACAAGCCTAGGAACATTCCCTCCAACTACAGACCGATAAGCTTTCTTTGCAACATGGGTAAGGTTTATGAGCGTCTGATCCTTTCGCGTCTCTCCCACTTCGTGTCGGAGAACAATCTTCTACCCGACGAACAGTTCGGGTTCAGAAGAGACCACTCCTGCGTCCACCAAGTACACAGACTGGTGAAGCACGTCCTCAAAGGGTTCACGCGCAAAAGACCACACGACACCGTAGCCCTATTCTTCGATGTAGCCAAGGCGTTCGATAAAGTCTAGCACGATGGCTTGAACTACAAGCTATACGCACTCAATGTGCCGGACAGGCTCGTCACCATCATCAGAGCCTTCTTGTCGAACCGCACCTTCCGCTACCGAGCCGGAAGCGCTCACTACACTCCCCGTCGCATCAGAGCGGGGGTTCCGCAGGGCTCCTGCTTATCCCCTCTCCTCTTCTCGCTGTACACCAGCGACATCCCCAGGGACCTCGGGGTTAACCTGGCTCTATTCGCAGATGACACTGCGCTCTACCTTTCGGGACCGATCTTACCGCGGTTGACGAAACGGCTCCAGTCCGCAACCAAACGCCTAGGCGATTGGTTTAGGAAGTGGAGAATCGACATCAACCCCGACAGGAGCGAAGCCCTATATATCTCGAGGAGAATAAAATCTCGAATCCCCAGTCGCGCTTGGCGCTACACTCCCAAGCAAATTCATATCTTCGACCGATCTGGCCCTTGGAGAGACTCGGTCAAATACCTCGGTGTCAATCTAGACCGAAGGTTAAATTTTAGGAGCCACATTCGCAGAGTGAGGAACAAGGCTGCCTATGTAATGGGGAGACTGCATCGCTTGCTCTGCAAATCGAGCAAATTGGCCCTTAAACATAAGGTGCACTTGTACAAGGCCTGCATAAGACCTTTTATGACTTATGCGTGCGTTGTATTCGCGCACTCCTCCCCTACGACCCTCAAACCTACCACGAGCTCCTAAAACATGGTTAAACCGTTAATACTGATCGCTACCGACAACAACTAATCAATTTGAACCATGCATTAATCGAGAAATGACTAGAATGGGCCAGAAGATACGGCAAGGTAATTTTGCTCCATGACAATGCACCTGCACACAAAGCAAAACCGGTTCAGGATACAATCAAAACACTTGGCTGGGAGCTGCTACCTGCGACCCCACCCGCCGTATTCACCAGACTTGGCTCCTTCCGACTACCATTTGTTTTCATCGATGGGACACGCATTGGCTGAGCAGCACTTTGGTTCCTACGAAGAGGTCGAAAATTGGGTGTCTTGTTGGTTTGCTTTAAAAGACGAACAATTTTATTGGCGTGGTACCCACAAATTACCAGAAAAGTGGTCAAAATGTGTAGAAAACAATTGCACATACTTTGAACGAAATGTTTTTTCATTTCCCATTAATAATTAGTGTTTTAATTTCATAAAAAAAACGCACATTTCATATCGGTACTCCTGATAGAGTTCTCCCTCACCGGTCATCAACCGATCGTACTAGCATCCGTCTATCTGTCCTCGAAAAGAGAGTTGCAGGAAACAGACATAAAAACCCTTCTCGACCTAAGCCAGGCTGTTATCCTCGCTGGCGATCTCAACAGCAGGCATAGCAGCTGGGACTCGAACAAGCCAAACCGCAATGGTAAAACTGTCTTAAAACCCGCGAATAAGCCCAAATTTAACATTGTAGCCCCGCAAACCCCGACGAGATACCCGCTCGTCGCATCTCACAGTGGTATATCGGTGAAGTCAGTGCGCGAAAACTCTATCGGAGCTTGGTTCCAGCATTTTAAGCAGCGTTTTTATTCGCCTCAGAGGCGTAGTCATAGTTTGCAAATAGGCGACGGTTAAGTCTTCTACGCAAATAGGCACACAACCCTTCCGCCGTACGGCAGGGCGGCACAAAAACAAAATTGCGTCCATGCAAATAGACGCCGTATTCGCCCAGTTCGCGTGCTTTGCACGCAAACATTTCCCAGAAGTCTGGGAACAATTTACGAAGGGAGCTCCTACCGTCCCTACTCCCGGTGTAGCGATCAAACTATTCTGCCCGCCTGTTCCGATTCGGTTTCGGAAGCGAACAACAACGCCAGCGACACGGGGGTTGAATAACCAAGATCCAAACGCACCGACGACGAAGGCTCCACCATCGTCAAGAAGGGCAATCGCGCTACCAAACAAGCCTTCGAGCCCAACTCGGACACGTGTCGTCATTCGCGGAGTCCCCTTGGAGAAAGACATCCCCGAGGTCATCGATGATCTCAAAAATTCACCGTGCTGCATGCAAGCCCGTCGCATGACTACCATGCGCACAAAAAAGACACTTCCGTCCATCCTTACGAGTCTCAAACTCTCTCCGGAGTGCAAACAGATATTAAGCATAGACCGATTATGCAACCTTACCAGCGTCAAGGTAGAGATCCCACACAAGAAATGTATCATCGGCCATGCCACCGGTGCCAATTATACGGCCACTCGGCCCGTAACTGCTACGCCTGCTTGAGATGTGTGAAATTTACTAAGAACCACAAGACAAAAGAGTTTTCCCGCATCGCGAAAGCGAAGGAACCCCCGAGCTGCGTCTTGCGCAAGGCAGAGGGGCACCCGCGAACTGTTGCACTATAACCTTTCACCTCCGCCCCCTTTGGGCTACTGCATTCGCAGCCGGCCCCTTCGCCGGCGGTCTCGGCATAGAGTAAACCCTTGCCCTGATAGAAATCGTCCAAGGCTCTTAAAGCCGCTCTTTGGTCGGTCCCGCCAAAGCCCCAAGGTCCCAGCCACGTACCCCTGCTTTCGGAAATCCAAGACCTAATCACATACATCAAAAAGGTGAATATAAAGAACACTCGTTTTCCGAGAAATACTCGAAGGGCAGACTCGGGGCCTTCCTCGAACACGACGACACTCTCACGGTACTGGAGGAGAATTACCCCTAACCTTCACGAACTCTGTCCGAGACCCTTGGTTCCCTTCAATAGTAAAAGAGCTCACCAAAATCTTAGGCAGAATCAAACCCCGCTCACTAACTGTCACATACTTCAACATAAACAGCTTCCTCTCCCAAAAGGAAGAAATAAGCATATTTCCCAGGAACCATAACGTCAACATACATACATACATATATATCACGCCTCGTTCCCAGCGGGGTAGGCAGAGACCACCTCTCTCCACCTGCTACGATCCTGGCACACCTCTCTCGCTTCCTCCACTTTCATAAGCGTCTTCATGCACGCTCGTACGTCATAACGTCAACGTCATGCTAATTTAGGAAACGGTCCTCAAACCTTTTAATAACGACCCAAAAATCGCCAATTATCACATAATTAGACGCTACCGGCTTGACTGCCAAACAAGGCGGCATAATCATTTACTTTAAACGGTATCTGCATTTTTTACCGGTAGAAAGTCCACCCCTTGTTAACATAGACGTCTCGACGTGCAAAATCTCCCTCACACGTCATCATCCAATCGATCACGCATCCCTTTATCTGTCCCACGCCAAAGAGGTGTGCAAATCAGACGTAAGAACCCTACTCAACTTAGGCCAGTTTATTATCCTCGCTGGTGATCTCAACAGCAGGTATAGCATCTGGGGAGCTATTAGATCAAACCCTAATAGTAAAACGCTTCAAACCCGCAGGCAAGCTCAAGTTTAACATTGTAGCCCCGCAAACCCCTGACTAGATACCCTCCAATCGTATCTCAGAAGCTATCCACCCGTGACATTGCGGTGTTCAACAATGTATCCATCCCACTCCATTCAATTAGGATAAACTCTCGACGATCTCAAGTCCGATCACCGTCCGGTTCTTATGAAGCTGGGCCGGCCCACTGGTAAGGTCGCTCTGAACAAAACCATTGTCAACTGCCGCGAAACCTCAGCACCTAGACGGAAACCCTAGCACGATCGACTCGCTCGATACCGCAAACCGAGCGATCAACTCGTTGATCCATCACATCGCCACAGCCGTAAAGGAATCGTCGAGGACGGTACCCAAATCAGACTACCTTCTAGAGTCCTTCCCGGCGGACCTTAGACGTCCGATCAGAAGCAAAAACGCCGCACACACACCGCGTACATGAAGTACACTAGCGATTAGGTGCAATTCTCACCGTTTAGAGCTTCCTATACAGGCAAAGGTCGTCGAAGATCGAACGCGAACCCGTCTTCGACGACTCCGTCAGATAACTACACTCCAAGTAGTATACTTTTTTAAAACTGCCGTGGATCCTGGTACATGAGCCCAGTAACAGATGAGCTGTAAGAGTAAACTTTCAAGCGTTTAACATCTTCAGAAAACAGGAACAAAAATGTCAATCGAAAACCAATGGTGCACGTCCAAAGATTCATTACAAACCATTTCAGTCACTGTCACTGTCAATTACACTGTCAATTCGGTGGGACTGGATAGGTCTTGTGTATTCTAAGATGTTTCCAAAGTACCAAACTATTAATTTGGTGGTCTACTGTCGGCAACTGAACAAATTCAATACACATTGGTCAAGGAATAGCGATTAGAATTAATCAATCGTTATAGTGTCATTTTCCACCAGTGCAATGCTGTTAACAGTTAAAGGTTGCTGTTACACCCACTATATAGCCCTGATCTAGCACCAACGTATTACCACTAATTTCGATACCAGCACTACCTGGAATTGCACCCTTCGTGGTTAAATTTTCAATGATCATGGCACTGTAAAATCTCATTTAACTCAATATTTAATTTAACGAGCGTGGAAATTTCCAAGTTTTCAGAAAGATGGTAAAAGGTCATCGAACAAAATGGAAAAGTACCTATTAAACTTCATTCTAAGTACATATAAAATAATTATTTCATTGAACAAAATGGCAATTGCTTAGTCGCCAACCCAATATACATTACTATAGCCCAGGAAGCAAAGGGATGAAATCTCACTTCTCTGCTAATTAGCTGACAGACACTTTAATAGTATTGCTATCTTAATTAAAGTATACGAAATATTAAACTATTTGTTACTCATAAAAGCCCAGAATGTAGAACTGTTTATTAATATAATATTCTATTTTGATTCTATCAATTGAACTGATAACCAACAATATGGCTGTTCCTACGTTAGCCACAGTATTACTAAATTGAAACATAAACAGCATAATATTGAAACTGTTTCAAAAGGTATATATTATTTTTTTTGTATACACATACTTCAAACCATTTTAAATCCAATACCGACATGTAATGAACCATCAGAGCCATACACAATAATGGTAACCGTGCAGTATCCCATCATACAACATCTAGCGGAGTAAATTTGAGTATTGGATTAGAAAATTATCAACATCAATAATTGCTCTGGATCAAAATTACTAAAACAGAGGATAATATTAAAAGATGTGTGTAAGGTGCTATAAACAATTGACACAGATGGCAGATTTTTGCTGTATCATGATATATCAACAAGCTTTGCGCATCAAGTCTAACTTTTACTGCTAAGAATATCTCAGTTATCGTCCAAAATATACACCAGAAATGACAACTGTTCATTTTCTGTTCCGATTGGAACAAAAGTGCAAGTGAATTGCACCAACGGCAAATACCAACACCACTACCACAGCATATTATTTTATGATTTCATGTAAAAACTTTCATTTGAATAGCAATTTTCTTTTTGAAAAACTAACTGTAGCTATTTTATAATTACTGGGATTTATATTTTGTTATAAACATTCTTCATAGTATTATAATACACTTGAAATATATATATCGACCAGTCTAATTAAACAATGTTATTTTTATATTCTTATTATGTGTAAGCATTGATATAATCATAATTATATTTCAATGTTACATTATCCTCTTAAAGTGATTAAATTACATAATGGCTCCTTAATATTCCATCGTCACTATGCTCAGAGAAGGATAGCCTATTTTTAAAATATAACAAACAATACAAGAATATGTGAATGTGAATGTAATTTATGTTATGATATGATTGGACTGACATGATTGTACATTTAAAGTTCCAAAGAGAAACTACATATTCACAACATAACATTTAGTTTATCCAATAAACATATTTCAACAGTTCCATAGTATTAGCTTTGTTTTACACATTCAGAACAAACTATAGTAAATAAACTTTAACTTTGACCCGAACAACAACTTTTCTATTTTAAATAAATCATTATCACAAGTTGTATTAAAACCTTTACATAATGAGGATCATTGACTTAAATTTAAAGTGTGCACACTCTTTTTAAATCAATTCATAAATTTTATGATAAAAGAAACCAGACATACATGAGCTTTTCAAGAGATGGTGTGTTATAAGCAGACAATAATAATCATTACATAAACAAATCCTATTTTTTTAAAGAATACAACTTTCCTTAAGTTTTTACTTAAAAGTGTATAACCTGTCATTATAATGGACTTATGAGACAAAATACCATCTTAGAACCCAGCTGAAATTTCACAGAACTAACATAAAATAATAACAAAGTAATCAATCAACAAATGCCAATAACAATTCAAAAGAACCCTGTTCTATAACAATACCTGATTTTTTTTTTCTAATCCATTGTACTGTTTATAATGTTACAAATATAATGCATGAAACTGCTATGTATCAAATTTGGACTACAACAAAATGGTTCCTTTATTTTGGATTTCAAGAGGTGAGACAAACCAAATCTCAGAACACTTTTAGAGAATACAATATAATCAACCATACTATATACTGATTAAAACCATGAATTTCCAAAAATCCTACTTTTAATATAATTACGACCCTGTAATGAAATAAGAACTGTACCTTCCAAGAATAACCAACTTCTATTACTGATAAATAAAATAAACAACAATTTTTCCCCACGACTAGGCTCGGAACCTTCTATTACAAGGAACGAGTCAAGACCCCTTTTTTCCACCACGCTAATAATGTGCGGGTAGGTGACTTTGACACAACCAAAAAAAAACAAGATTTCTAAATTGCACAATATTTGCGTAATCCCTTAAGATTTGAAAGATAATGCAATTGAATACAATCTCCATTTTATAGATATCTTATTCTAACAATAATGGCTACCAAATGGTAGATAGAACATATAAAATATAATTACATCATAAAACTCATCTAGACGTACAATCATTGCTTTTTTTATAAAAAAAAAAGCATAATAGACATCAAATACGTAAAAACGTTAAAAAATGAACTTCTATGAACAACCAGAAACGGCAGCGAATAACCTACTATTCATATTCTCAAGCACTACAACAGAATAAACGAAGTACGAATTTGATACTAGCCTATTTTATATAAGTCAAGGTTTTCTAGATTACAAACATTTTCACCAATTATCTATTTTTTCCACAAAACAACCATGAAAACCTTACCACACATCAACCAACACCATAGTACCTAGTCCATTGCCAGTTTGGTAGAGATGTTACAATAATTCATACAGATAATATCGATTATTTTGTCAAAAAAATCGATACTATATCAAGCGATAAAATCGAATGAAAAAATTTCATATTTGCGAATAAATTTAAAAAAACTATATGCGCTAATCAAATATATGAGTGGATGGATTGTGTGAAAGATGACATGTATAAGAAGGGTGTGAATTCAGATATGACGGCTTATAGAGGATAGCTGGGAAAAGTACAGGAAGAAGAAGACTTTAATAATATAAATAAAAAGCTTTAAAATGGTACAAAAAATATTTTTATTATTCCTGGAAGAAGTAAAACGGAATACGTTCTCTTACTAGTATTAATTACGCAGAACATAAGAATAAATCACCATATATTGAGACTTTTAAGTAATTTTTTTTGCCTCGTGATTCTGTTACCTCAGTAATTAGCATATATTTTTTGCACACTAAATATCAGTTGGTACCAAAAAAAGACGTTTCGATAGTATCTCCTTAAACGGTCTCCAGCAAATAAAGCCAACCATAAATAAAAAGTGTATCGGTCACTCAATTATTTTTATCAAATTAAATTTAACTAGTTTTATATCACAGGTAGGTTTTTGCAAACGACTATTAAGAAAACAGCCAAGTTAAGAATCGGTGATGATTTTAAACAGAATTTACTTTAAAACATATGCGGTAAGTTTTATTATCTTTTTTAAACGGTTTTTTATTTGACGAAATGACAAAATAAGCAAGACATTCATCATTATCAGCCTACAGATATCTACAGTTAAATAAATACCTTTCCCATAAATAATTTATCTGCACAAAAACAGTGAATAATCGGGTTCTTTCGAAGGGAAACACCGAGCCTTATGTACATACATATACATACATATATATCACGCCTCGTTCCCAGTGGGGTAGGCAGAGACCACCTCTCTCCACCTGCTACGATCCTGGCACACCTCTCTCGCTTCCTCAACTTTCATAAGCGTCTTCAAGCACGCTCGTCTGTTGCGTGTGCTTTTGATCCGGCCTTTCTTTAGGACATCTCCGATTTGATCGGAATATGTCCGCCTAGGTCGGCCTGCACCTATTTTTCCAATCATTCTTACCTTGTATATTTCTTTCGTTAATCTTCTTTCATCCATTCTTTCGACATGGCCGAACCATCTAAGCATCCCTTTCTCTATCCTTGTCACTACATCTTCAACCACGCCGCACCGCTTCCTTATCACACTGTTCCTCACTTTGTCCATCCGTTTCACTCCAGTTATACTTCTCAGGCTTCTCATCTCCACAGCATTAATCTTACTTTCATGTTTCTTCTGCCATACCCAACATTCACTACCATACATCAGTATGGGGACCAACACGCCTCTATGCACAGCCAGTCGTGCTCTTTGTGAAACGTTCCGGCTATTCATAAAGTTATTGCCCCATTGACTTGATTCCTTTTAAAACTCTTCTTTCAATATCATCATCACACTTGCCATCTCTCGTAAACTGTGAACCCAGATATACAAATTCTTTCACTTGCTCCACTTTTTGTCCCTCAATCATAATGTCACAGTTTGTCATACATTCTTCTCTTTCAAAACCATTACTTTCGTCTTGCTTACATTCACTTTCATTCCTTCGCTTGTTAAAGCTCCTTGCACCATGTCGACCATCGCTTGCAACTACCTCTCCGATGATGATAATAAAACTTGATCATCAGCGTATAGGAGGCACTTGACGGTCAACTCATTCATTCTTAGTCCATAATCACTATCTTTCAAATCTTTCAAGCAATTGTCTAAAAATAGGTTAAACAGCCACGGCGAGGCCACACATCCCTGTCTAACACCCTTCTGGATGCTAAACCAGTCTGAGTAAGCTCCGTTTATCCTGACACAAGCACTAGAACCCCCATAAAGTGATTTCAACGCTCGTATCAGCGTGCTGTTTACTCCATAAGCAGACAATATGGACCACAATTCATTCCTCACCACTCTGTCATAGGCTTTTTCCAAATCTACGAACGCGCAATAGACCTTTTGGCCGAGACCGAGCCTTATGTGTGGAAACAAAAATTATGTATTGCTTTCATAAATTATGTATTGCTTGTATACCGTAAGTTTAATAACACATATGTATTTATAAAAATGTTGTATATAGTTTAATAATCAATCTGTACAGATATGTATGATATGTTTACTTGATAAATATATATGTTCAATATTTTATAGTTGTTGATGATCTTGCGCACATCACTGGCGGGCAATGGTGATGTTTCATCATTTCAATTGGTAAGGAAATGTGTTTTAATATAAAGTATGCTTTATTTGTTACATTTTGTTTATGTAGGTTAATGTGACTTAAAATAATTTATTATCCCAATAAGCGTACATAGTATAATAGGCGCGTCTACAACGTAGTGACGAGATGAGCAGGACATTTACCTGTAGGTAAGTAATACGCCCGTAACAATATTATACACAGCACGACATAGCGTTCGTCACTTTAAGAGATAAGATGTTAAGTCTCGTTACCCTAGTAAGTACACTAACTACAACGCCATTCAAACCGGAACACAGTAACGTTTGCACACTACTGTTTGTCGGCTGCAAGAGGCTCGGTGATAGTACCTACCTCGACGGTCTCCGGCAACAAATACCTTCTCGCCATAAACTAAACCATTTTATGCTGCGTTCATTTGTATGTTGCATACATATAATTTGGCAAACCATAAACTAATTTTATGTATTTTTTAGTCTTTATTGACTGTTGTTTTTTTTTGTATACTATAGTATTTTAAGCAACTTCATAACAGCCAATTTACGTCCCCACTGCTGGGGTACAGGCCAACTGTCAATATGAAGGGGATTGAGACATAATCACCACACGGGCTCAATGCGACGGTGACTTCACACACACCTTAGAATAAATTCTAATTCATGTACAGGTTTTCTTCACGATGTTTTCCTTTACCGTTTGTATTTCGCTGTTGTTACTAAAGTAAGCAGTTAATGTAACAACTTGAAATGGTATATACTTTACTTGCAATTTATTATTTTTTTAAGCTGGCAAGACTGTCCTTTCCAACGGTGGAAACGGTAAGTAATATTTTGTAATATATTTATTTATATATTATATATGAGGAACATGATGTGATAATGTGTAATATTTATTTATAATTTAGTACTTACACATTGAGAACAAAAAGATTTTTTTCTTTCATAATTGTTACTTAAATATAGTAAAGAAGATTGTCTTTATCAAGGTTAAATCCTTGTTGTATAAAACTAAATTTAAGTACAGCATGATCAAAACTTTTGCATCTTGCGACTCGCATCGGGAACTAAGGAACCTACCTGGACTATCACTAGTGTGGGAAAAAATCTTATAAATTTACCTGAAATCGGAGAATTTAGGTCTTGGTACTAAAACCTATTGAGTAATCTCCTTTAATGCATTAAAAGGGTCCTAGCATTTTAATGTAATTTAACAGTGCCCCTCTCCTATATTCATAAACCTATCTCTGGCATAAATATGTAAGACTTCCTAAATTCTATGGAAGATACGACAAAACTTAGTATTCGCCGACACAAACATACTTAACATCATAAAGAAAATCTCTGTATACAGAAACCATATAATCTACCTTCAACCAAAGAAATAGATCCAAGGCACAGCTACGCCGATGAGAAGTTCGAGAGGCTGCAGGAGTATTACAGCTACATGAACAGCAGGATTAAAGAACCCCATAACCCGGTAAGTAGAGATTCATTAGGCAAAAAAAAGTCAAAGGGTTGCTGATTTCGGTAAATACCTTGGAAACCTTTAGATAATGTTTTCTACCGTATTTCCGATCTACAGACCGAACGTCGTGAAATATTGGAGATGGCACAGAAGAAGCTGTTCAGTTTTATTGATACCCACATAAAGGACCTCAAGCGTCTACTCTTTGAGACGGACATGGCTCTAATGTCCATGGTATTGTTGAAACTCAACAAGAAGATGGACACATCTGAAGCGAAAATCAAGTCAACTCAGGCTAAGATACCTTTCGGATTATACGCCAGTCCAGGTAAGGCGTCGAACTGCCACTACAGTAGTTTAGCTACCTCTTTTATTATATTTTATCAACGAGACTTATACCCTATAGTAAGCTACAACTACTTCTATCAACGTGACGCTAGCTAGAATGATATACACTGACCACATTGTGTTCGTTGGCTTCAGTAGGTAGATCTTGTTACCTCATAAAAACAACAGAATTTACACTCTGCTACCCGATGGCAGAAATAGGAGCTATGGTGGTTCCTACATAGACAATCTCCGGAAATAGAGACCTACCTGTAGACCTTCCACATCTTGTAATACCATCACCGTGGGATATTATTATCATACTTATTCATAATTGATGATGAATAATTAATTTCAGAGTTTAAGTGCCTCGGAACGTCTTACTACATAGCATCCGCCCACAACCAGGAGGACGCTCAGATGATACTGTCCAGCGAAAGGAAACCACACTGCTATACGTTCAGAGGTATTTCTTGTTACATCCTTATCTATATTAATATAATCTACTGTTGTCCACTTCTATTCGGCACATAACAATTTATAATACATACATTAATTTAAACCACCAAGAAATGGCATCCAACTCAGCTACATGCTGCAGCTAAAAAGTGCAACGCTGATTTTTAGCTGTTGCCTGGGTGTAACTTTATCCTACCTTGTGTATCTGATTCCGTACCTCTTTTTACGTTTATAAGGTCACATCCTAAATCTAGTGATGCTTTTATGGCGGCAGATTTACATTATAAAAATTGAAGCGAGACCGTTATTTCAGAAAAGATTATAAACATCCAAACACGACACGCGGTTAGATATCGAGAGCTGTCACTATTCATGTTCCACTGATATAAAACTTTAGGTGCTTTCGCCTTCTCCGGTTTCTACCACCGTCATTCGGAGACAACATACGTGGGGCCACACGCGGAACAGTTCCAGGCGAAGGACCCCAGCCAGGGTCTGTACTGCCACTCGGACGACAATTGGAGCGATGCGCAATGTATTTACAAGTAAGCGACTAATCTTACTGATACTGATGGTAGGCATCTGTTGCGAAAGACTATCTAGGTCTAAGCTGCGGTGATACCTAGACAATTTTAGTATATAACGATATATCGAATGTTCAAGGATAAATCCTCGCGAGGAGTTCCCTGAGTCAGTGGAGTACGAACCGAAAGTGTCGTACTGGTGCGGTCCGTACCGCTACTTCCTGCCTGCCACCACCGACATACGCTGTATCTTCTCGATATTTTCTATGAACTTTGTTCTCCGCTTCGGCTACGACGGTGTAACCTACAAGAGTTCAGACCTGTCTTTTGTGAGTACAGTTCACTCAACCTGTAATCATTAGTATTATATTAATTATAGTGAAGGGGTTGAGAACCGTTTTTTTTTTAATATAAAGATACTACGTATACAAACTCGCCCATTAAATAAATGAACAGGTCACTTAATGTACTCACTGTTGGTACTCTGGCCTTATCTCATAAGGAGGAAGTCAAACCTGTTCACCACACGGGTAGTACGAGGTATATATAGCTTACATATATAAGAAGTGAAGTAAGTCTCGTCACCCCAATAATTACACAACAGATTGGTCAGTTAACCTAGACTTCTAGACTAGTGGGCTTTTTACTACTTAGACTATGTCTCCGCTTACTATCAGGTGATAAGGTCGATACAAACCTGCCACCAGTAACATATAATATGAAAATTTCCAGATGTACCAGAATGGTCAAGTGTTCTACACTGACGAGCCCTGGGCGGGCATGTCGTGCTGGAACTGGGCTTGCAAGTGGCGCCACAACCAGAACCTGCGCTCCAACGAATTCTTCGTCAACTGAACCTATCATTTAATAAGGAATATTCTAGCTCTACTCCTTTAACATTCACTTTATTAATATATTATTGCATTAGGAAAACCAGTAGCGATATAAATACAACCAAGTAACAGTGAAACTATTTACACTTTTAAGTCACATTAATTATATCCGAAAAATATTTAATATTATGAATGTTACAGATAAGTTATAATAACTATGTATTAATGAAATTGTTAAGTAATAAATAAATATAAACATATATAGTGTAGACCTAGTATGGAAGGCTGTTAATTTGTTCATTAAACTAATACAATTCAGCTGATAATTAAAGCGAAGGTGTTGCTTCAAATCCTGTTCCTTACGTGGTAGTATCAGATTGGTGGTAGTTTTATCTAGGCTACAGGTTCTCAATCTTATATGAAAAGGGGAATAAATGAAACTTCCCTTTGTAGATTGTCAATTATACAAATCGCTTGTGTTTATCATAATAATAGGTTGGGGAAAAAGAAATCCATTATTTTTATATGAACTTCAGGACTTTATTTAACATGCTTCGGATTGTCCGATTTGAGTCAAATATGCACCGTTTTGTTCTATGATTTGTTGCCATTTTAAAGGTAACTTCATAATGCCTCTCTCGTAGAAGTACTGGTCTCTATTTGCAAAAAACTCTAGTAGCCGATTTTCACAATCTTCCCTAGATGCCAATTCTTTATCACTAAAGAAATTTTGTAATGCAAGAAAAAGATGGTAATCGCTTGGTGCCAAGTCCGGACTATATGGCGGATGCATTAAAACTTCCCAACCAAGCTCCCGAAGTTTCTGGCGAGTCACTGTAGACGTGTGTGGCCTAGCGTTGTCCTGGTGGAACACGACACCTCTCCTGTTGGCCAATTCTGGCCGTTTCTGGTCAATTGCTATCTTCAAACGGTCCAGTTGTTGACAGTAGAGATCAGAATTTAGTGCTTGGCCATATGGAAACAACTCATAATAAATAATCCCCTTCCAGTCCCACCAAATGCACAGCAGAACCTTCCTGGCCGTTAGTCCTGGTTTGGCCACTGTTTGAGGTGCTTCACCGCTCTTTGACCATGATCGTTTTCGCACAGGGTTATCGTATGTGATCCATTTCTCATCTCCAGTCACCATCCATTTAAGAAATGGGTCTATTTCATTCCGTTTGGCCAAGGCTTCGCAGATGGAAATTGGATCCATCATGTTTTTTTGTGTTAATTTGTGTCGCACCCAAACATCGAGCTTCTTTTTGAATCTAGCTTTGTGTAAATGGTTTAAAACTGTTTCGTGGCCCATTTTAGCTCCTGGGCGATGTTACGACTGCTAACATGCCGGTCAACTTCGATCATTTCTCCGATTTTATCGACATTTTCGGCGACCGGCCTACCTGTGCGAGGTGCATCTTTAACATCAAAAATTCCTGAACGGAATCTACGAAACCAAAATTGCACATAATTGGCTGTTACAGTATCGGCTCCATAAACACCATTCACAATTTTAGCCGCCTGGCTTGCATTTTCGCCTTTGTCAAAGAAAAACTGTAAAATGTACCGAAATTTCTATTTGTTCACTTGCATTTTAACACTATAACTCACAATTGAATGCACCAAAACAAAAACAGCAAAAGAATTTTTTACTGCGAAATGTCACCTTTCCAACGAGCATAAATCTGAAACTGTTTGATCGATACTTTACGAGAAATTTATCACTGCAGCCATCTACCGAAAAAATAATGAATTTCTTTTTCCCCAACCTAATATATCAAGAATCAAAAGTTTAAAATAAATTCTGTATATACTATTATATATTAAGAACCCAGCGCACACTAGGTATTTTTTATTCAACGAACGATACGAGCAGGACTTTCACCTGATGGTAAGTGATACGCCTGCTTATAACGTCTTGATTAAGATAGTATACACTGCATAACATTGCCCTCATCACCTTGAGATGTTAAGTATCATTACCCCAGTAATTTCAGTAGCTACAAATCCCTTCAAACCGTCACACAGCAATGATTGGATACTATTGTTTAGCGGTAGGAATAGGAGGTGACGGTACCGACTCCATTGGAAGCCTATTACCTATTATAAATCTGCCGCCATAACGTCGCTGTTTCGTCACAAGTAATTATATCACTAAATAATCCAAACTCGGCGTTTCTTGTATGTCAAATGATCAATAGTGATCTCAGGATCACTTACTGATTTTAGTTGGTGATAACATTTATTTAAACTAACCCGACTACTTTCAACTCATAGCAAATCTGCCGCCATTGTAAAACTGTGCTCCAACTGTCATTTTTTTTTTTTTTTTTTGATGGTGATGTTTTCGCCGCAGTTTTATTGACAACTATAGCGGCTTCATCGGACTCAGGGCTCGCGGATCCGGTATCCGCGAGCTAAACTAAATAAATTGATATATACACATATATGTAGATAAAGTAGTGTGTATGAGGGGAAGGAGAAAGATGAGAAAATATTGGATGTGGAAGGGTTGAAGAGTAGGATAGTGCTATGAGGGAAGAGAGAGGGGTGTATTAAAATATATACATAGATAAATATACATATGAATTTAAGACGCGCGCGGTGCGCGTCGGATGGCGGCAATCCTATGAGGTCATCGGAGGGGGACACGGGCCCGTCCTCCGATCACCTTCGCCTGTAACACGGGACAAAGGCGGTGTGGACCGCCCTGTCGGCCGGGTGTGACTTGTGTGCGCGGTGTGCGAGCTTGACGGGCGCCGCAACCGACGGTGGAAGCGGCGCGTTCGAAATGTGGTGAGTGAATGTTTTGTGTCGTTGCTGGGAGTGTCGTGCCGACCCTGTGTATCGACCCGGAGCGGAAGCGCGTTCCGCGGACGTCGATTCTTACTGGTGGCGTCGGAGATCGGGACGTAGTTTACCGTTTGCCCTATCAGTGGGTTTGGGTGGTGTGTGGCCTTGTCAAAGTGATGGATAGCACAATCTTGCATGAATTGTGCTATCGAAGGAAGTTTGAGGTCGCTGTGCAGGTCGATGCTGCGCTGATACCATTCCGCACCCGTGGCCTTCCGGGTGAAGCGGTTTTGGATAACCTGAATAGGTTTGAGGGTGGTAGGGGAGGAGTGCGCGAATACAACGCACGCATAAGTCATAATAGGTCTTATGCAGGCCTTGTACAAGTGCACCTTATGTTTAAGGGCCAATTTGCTCGATTTGCAGAGCAAGGGATGGAGTCTGCCCATTACGTAGGCAGCCTTGTTCCTCACTCTGCGAATGTGGCTCCTGAAATTTAACCTTCGGGCTAGATTGACACCGAGGTATTTGACCGAGTCTCTCCAAGGACAGCTCGGTCGAAGATATGAATTTGCTTGGGAGTGTAGCGCCAAGCGCGACTGGGGATTCTAGGTTTTATTCTCCTCGAAGTGTAGGGCTTCGCTCTTGTCAGGGTTGATGTCGATTCTCCACTTCCTAAACCAATCGCCTAGACGTTTGGTTGCGGACTGGAGCCGTTTCGTCAACCGCGGCAAGATCGGGCCCGAAAGGTAGAGCGCAGTGTCATCTGCGAATAGAGCCAGGTTGACCCCGAGGTCTCTGGGGATGTCGCTGGTGTACAGCGAGAAGAGGAGAGGGGATAAGCAGGAGCCCTGCGGAACCCCCGCTCTGATGTGACGGGGAGTGGAGTGAGCGCTTCCGGCTCGGTAGCGGAAGGTGCGGTTCGACAAGAAGGCTCTGATGATGGTGACGAGCCTGTCCGGCACATTGAGTGCGTATAGCTTGTAAATCAAGCCATCGTGCCAGACTTTATCGAATGCCTTGGCTACATCGAAGAATAGGGCTACGGTGTCGTGCGGTCTTTTGCGCGTGAACCCTTTGAGGACGTGTTCCACCAGTCTGTGTACTTGGTGGACGCAGGAGTGGTCTCTTCTGAATCCGAACTGTTCGTCGGGTAGAAGATTGTTCTCCGACACGAAGTTGGAGAGACGCGAAAGGATCAGACGCTCATAAACCTTACCCATGTTGCAGAGAAGGCTTATCGGTCTGTAGCTGGAGGGAATGTTCCTAGGCTTGTTTGGCTTAGGAATTCCCACAACTTCGGCCTCCTTCCAGGCATCTGGAAAGGAGCAGCTGGAAAGAAGCACATTGAAAATTGTCGTCAGCAAGACGATCATAGGAGCGGGGAGGGACTTGAGCACTCTGTTCGAGATGCCATCAAGGCCCGGAGCGGACTTGACTTTTAGTCCTCTGATAGTGACTGCGACCTCGTCCTCTGAAATCGGAGATAGGGGTGGACCCACCGTAGAGTCGGAGGATCTGCGTGCGATCTCGTCCTCCACCAGTTTAAGATGAGTGGGGTCGGCTGGAGAGGATGATGGTGTGCACTGGCTTTCCAGGCTGTCGGCTAAGCACTCGGCCTTTTCTTCGTCCTCGAAGGCCAACGACGACGCGTCGACGTCCTTAATTAGCGGTGGCATGAGTCCAGGGTTCTCTAACTTGAGACCCCGAGCCAGACGCCAGAAAGCGTCCTTGAAAGGCTCGAGGTCGCTGAGTAGAGAGTCCCATCTGTCGGCTCTGTGTTCTATGATGCGCTCTTTTACAGCCCTCTGAAGGCGGCGCACATTTATTCTATTCACCTCGGATCGGTACCTGTCGTACAGTCTCAAGGCGACGTTTTCAATCTGATCAGGCGTCGAATGTCCTGAGGGAGAGCCCCGAACTGAGGTTCCAATTCGGGTATCGTCCTCGTGGAGTCTTCGACGGCCGATGAGATGTGCTTGGAGAGTGAATCGATCGCCCGAAATGCCACTTCGGGCGTTTCGATTGTTTTCGGTATCTCGTCCAGGTGCTGGGATTTCGTAGACTTGAGTTTGATCTCAAGTTTACGCCAGTCGACGACGGTTTTGGTCAGAGGGACCTCACCGGCGCGCCGGCCCAGCTTAATAAGGACCAGAAGATGGTCAGATCCGAGGTCATGTATGACCTCGACTGAACGAATAAGGAGAGCTACATTTTTCATTAGCGCTATGTCCAGGACAGAAGGTCTCTGGTCTTGCCGCTGAGGGAATCTCGTCGGCGAAGAAGGGGCGATGATGTCAAAGTTGAGCTTTTCCGCCAACTTTGAGAGTCTACGGCCATTTGTATTTTGGCCGAGGGCCAACTGTCAAAGTTTAAGAGACGTAGTCCTTAAAAGTCCCTTTATCTCCCTCTCCCTCTCTCTCTCTATCAAATTTAGTTAAGGGTGAACAAAAACGATTTGAAAAAAAAAATTTATTCAACAAATTATCAGATTACACACAACACGTAACAAACTGACAGACTGTACAATTCTATACACAACATTTCAAACGATGTTCATATATCATAACAAATAATAAAATTTACATCTTATATTAATGGTGGTTTGGACGATCATCATCATCACCAAGTTGGGGAATGGTGAGCGCAATATAGGCAAACCTACCAACGGATTGATATTAAATCAACCGGTGGAAGCCAATGGACTGAAACAGCGCAACACCGCGCCCACCATGTCCAGCAGTGGGCATCTATTAGTAATGATATTAATGTATATTAAAAGACCAAATTTTATTGGCAGGGACCCAGGTACCAGTGCCAAGGAGTAGTTAAAGCTTTGAATCGTTTGTAATTTATTTACATCGAGACATTTTTTTAAGAGACCAGCGGTCGGCAACCTATTCATCTACGTTAGCATCTCTAGAGATCTTTGTCCAGCTATGGACGTTCATGCGGTTGGGATGATGAAACTGGGGTCACATACAAGTATAAAATGGGTGGATCAATGACGACACGAGTTTTAAGATGCTGACCCCAGGTTTTTTGGTGGCCACGTGAAGTAAATTTTAATGTATGATAACTAGTGGAATTACTGGGAACCTCCCATCATATTTTATGAAGACGAAGGACATCTGGTAGTGAGTCAGGAAATTTCAGTCGCGGACTTAGATTACGAAAAATTAAATGTGAAGATTTTTAGAAAATCTTATGCCCAGGAGTGGACGTCATAGACGATAACGAATGGACAACTTATACATAAAAGAAAACCCATTAAAACCATTTAAAATGCTACTCCTTGTTTGTCTGTGATGACTTAAAGAAGGAAAAGATGATCAGGTGGATAAATAAACTGTAGAAATGCTTCAGGTGACTGGTGAGAAGAGTATACAAAGTAATGAGTTCGGAAGAGGAAAGATGTTTAGAAATTAAACTGTAAAGAAAGACATCGTAATGAACATCACGGAAAGAAGACGAAATTAAGCAGACTGCTACACTCAGGAAAAATATGGAAATTGCAGTGTCAACACTAATTTATTTTTCCTAACCTATATTGCTTTGCTAAAGAATATTGATTATATAGTATGTCAAACTTTTTGACCCTCTAGGTAGCTATCTCCTCCGCTAATCAGTAGTGTGCAAACATCACTGTGCACTGCAGGATACTGTAGCAATTACTGCAGTAACGGAATATAACATCTTATTCCATATCATCTGAAGAAGATATCTACCTCGCAGTCCGCCAGCGTTACGAATAAAGGGCTTCGACTTTTTCCTTATGAGAAGAGACTCGTGTCCCAAGAGCGTGATGTCCCTTTTAAATTTAATTGACATATTTATATACATAGTCTTAATATTAATATAAAAAAAATGAATCTTTTTCATAGATTATTTTAACAGTAGGTTTATGACAAATAAACCTTTCTCCGATCTCATGATACATAATGTAGATTTCATCTCTATAACTTTAAATCTAATAATTTATCTATAATATAACATTTCCTACACGTGACTTAAAATTTTTGTCCTAAATGTCTTAACTACTACAACAAGATGGCGGTTAACTATTACACTGACATTAGATTGTACCTTATACAAAATGGCGGAAAAACTTCTCGACATATATTTTATATTTAACTATATTTTCATTATACACTTATAAAATGGATGATAAATATCAATAGTGTTTATATATACATATTTTTCCAAAAAAATTGGATAAAACATTTCATGGTGAAGTCAATAAGACAATGAAATTTGTAAGCTTGAAAGATGAAGCGACATTATTTTAATTTAAATAACTTTATCGCCAAGTATCAAACAATTGTAATATTATTATTATATATAGCATTACAACTTCCTTACCAGGGTTGTTGATACGGAGGATGACAACCATTGTTAAAACCCTTTGGTTCAGACATATTTTCTCTGTCATTTATTGATATTACAGTTTATTTACTGGTGGTAGGTTTCATTTGCCGGAGACCGTCTAGATAGGTATCACCGCAGCTGCTATTTCAGCCGACAAACAGTAATGTGCAAACATTACTGTGTTCCGGTTTGAAAGGCGTTGAAGCTAGTGCAATTACTGGGGTAACGAGACTCGACATCTTATGTCTCAGGCAATAAACGCTGTGTGGTGCTTTTTATAACATCATAACTAGCGCCACATTGTCGTGGGTATCACTTACCATCAGGCAAACATTCCGCACATCTCGCCGCTTAATTGTATTAAAAAAAATAACTAAAATGGGATATTATTAAATTATCGGTATATATATCATATACATATATAAATGAGTGTCTTACTGGCGACTCCTACAACTTCATCAGATGTTTATGTATTTATAGACATGTGACAATAATACTACCCTCAACAAGATATTAAATTTTTAGTCTTCACGTCGATAACTTCAACTTCTATTTGAGCCATTGAGACGACTATCAGAAAATATAAAAAAAATCATACCAAATACAATTCAAACTGCGCATTGATACATAATTCTTAAATTAATTTTGTAAAATTTAATGAACACATTTCTCTGAAACTTATGAAAAATTGCCGCTTCACGCCACCCATCGCAACAAACTTATACGAAATAATAGAAAGGGTAGAGATATCTCCACCAACTTCCGTTGCTTTCTTCACCCTCCACACCCGAGGCTACATCCTGAAATTAAATATATATTTAAGCATCATACGCTTTCAAACCTAACCCAACTGTCTCCGTGGCTAATCGCTTGTCTTGTAACGCGAAGGTCCCTAGTTGGATCCCTGTTGTGGTCTTCTACCGTCATGAAACATCATTGTGTTTCGACTTTCATCGAGCTATACCACCTTTGACCTTGACTAACCTTCAAGTCAATTGAGAGACTACTGAGAATAAAGAAAATCATAAAAGTATGCTAAAATACCTTTTTTACTTCTGATTTTTCATTTGAATTCTCCACTTCCCTTGCACGTTTACTCTTCACTTCTCTTACCTCTTCATTTGATTCCTTAACTTCTACCTCGCATTTAACTGCTTCTTTATTAACCGTCACTTCAGTTGCATCGACCTCACTGTTTATATTCTTCTTTTTGCTTTTTTCTTCAGAGATCTCTAATCCGTTTTCTCTTTCTTCCTCTGTCTGCGTGCTTTGATCTCTTGTTTTCGCGATGTTCTCCATTTCGGGACCATCTTTCGAAGACTGCAAAGAGTATATTAGTGCTTTATAGGTTGCAGTTATTTTTATTGAACCACGTAAGGTAGTTAACCTAATAAAAGGTTAACCACTACACAGGCCTAAGGCAATTGGAATTTGTTTTATTTGAAAATTTTAATCTTAAATTTTTATATAAATCTCACCTCCATATCCTGCTCGCTGATTTGTTCACTGGCACTCTCTTTTTCCTGATTGACGAGGTGCGGATCGAAAGGCGTGAAGTCTGGCATCTCCTGGAATGTTCGGAAATTTGTTTTTATGAAAAAAAAAGCAGTGCTTTTACTGAATAACGGTGGTTATTGTTATATTATTGTTCTTTCTACTAACCTGTCCATGCGGAGGCGTGTCAGCGGCCCAGTGGCGATAGTGAGCAGCAGCCGTGCGCATGCGTGCTAGGTACCCAGGCGCTGCACGGCCCGACGCCCACGCGGCCACCCCCACCGGCAGCCCACCCGCCGCCGGCTCGTCGTAATACGTCAGCACAAACTCCATCCCCGGCTGCTGACAGCAACAATTTTTTTTTAAATTCAAAGCGTCGTGACGAGAATGATAGTCACCTGATGGCAACTGATATATCTGCGATTAAGTTATGGATTATAATATCACATCAACATCAGCGCCCTATAAATAGAGGCTGCGGTGGTAACTACCCAGGATATCTCCGGTAAAAATATCCTATCACCATTAAATTAATTTCTCGAAATACCATAGAAGCGGTTAATCCAGCGATTCTCAACCTTTTTTTTGTTGCGGCACACTTTTAACAATTTCAAAATTTGGCGGCACACAAAGAAAAAAATAAGCTTAAATATTATTTATGTTCTTTCTCGCCCCCACCGCTATGCTCGTCGCTTTACTATAATCCGGCACCCGGCACTAAGAAGGAACGCATTGCCAAACAAATAATCAAATAATTAAAAAAAATGTATAAAATTATTTAATAATCTTAACATTATTATTCATCTAAAATTTGGCGGCACACTTTTAGAATTTCGCGGCACACAAAAGTGCCGCGGCTCAGTGAATGAGAATCACTGGGTTAACCAACTCACGAGATCTTCGTGGGAAACACTGCAGCATTTAATCCTGATGCAAAGCAGCAGAAGAATGTTGTAACATGATTACCATGTTATTGAGAAATATCATCTCAAGTCTTAATGCGATGACGCGTTGTGCTCTTGTGTATATATCTTAACGAGATTCATACTGTTATAACAGTTATGTTAGGAAGTATTTTCGCGAACAACAATTTATATCTGCAGTCTCAACAATAGAAATTTTAAGATTTTATAATCTGTTACAATCAGTTATTCATCGCACCTTGTCGGCTCCGTTCATCGTCTTCACCACCATGTGGCTCCAGTACTCTGACACCCTGATCGCGTGCTTCGTCTCCGGCACATCCGGGTGCTCGCACGACCTCGAAACTATCACGTACACCTTGTTGTTGACAATTTGTCTGGCAGCCCTCTCCCTCTTCCTCTCGTAGTATTCGATAGATTTCCGTTTCGCTTTCGCGTGAACGTTCGTCGGCTCTTTGGGCACGGGCGCCGGCGTCGGCTCTTTGAGCTCGGGCGCCAGCGTCGGCTCTTTGGGCTCGGGCGCTGGAGTAGGCTCGGCGACGCATGTTTTCTCCGCTTGTACGACGAGCTCGTTCATCGCGTCGAACTCCTTGTGCCGACGGATGTAGACGTAATCGCGATTAGCGAATAACCGCTGGAAATGTAAATTTTAAAATAAGTTTTAAATAAAATATGAAATATTTAAACATTTTTTCAATGAGAAAAAGTAGGTGTATGCCTACGATTCCATCTGGTGTTAAGTAGTAAGATAGTACGCGGTGGTAAAACGCATTAACTTAGTAACAGCCTATTTAGACAACAACTATGTCGTATGTTGTTAGTAATACTGAATTGATGGTAATACTGTTGTAGACAGAGACAGTGGAGGTGCCACCGCAGCTCCTTCTGCCGTCTAATAGTAGTGTAAATATTTTTTGTTTATTGAAGGCCGCTGTAGTTAGTGAAATTATATCAGTAACAAGATATTTATAAAAGTATCAACAAGACGAGCACAATTAGATGTGGTAGAAACATCCTAATATTATTATTGGCGTGCTTACCGATAACCAGTATGTCAACATTACTGTGTTCATTGAAGGATGTTGTAGTTAGTGAAATTATTGCGGTACCATGCGTTGCTGTGTGTAACGTCCGTACGAGCGCCAGGTTTTGCACAGACGCATCATTTCATTCGTTCCCCATCTTCCTTTACCCTCCCGCCATTTCACTACCGCAGTTCCGGTAATGGTTGACCCAATAAAGAGCTTCAACGTACTATGGAGCTCGCATAGAATCCAAGACACCGGTCCTTTGTGCAGAAAGCATCATACGCAATACATAAGTTCTAGTGTACAGGGTGGCGGTTATCACCGTTTCACTACAACTGATGGTAAGTGTTTGTAGCTACCATCAAGGTACCACCGCACCTCTTATTTCTACCGCCAGATAGTAGTATGCAAACAATAACGTGTTCCAGCACGAAGAGCGACGTAGTTAGTGTATTGGGGTAACGAGAAAATATCTTATGTATCAAGGCGATGAGCACAATGTGGTGCTGTCCTAACCGGCACCCCGTTTTTATGGGGAACGATGAAAGTCTCGTTCGTCTTGTCGCTTCGATAAATAATATTAAAAAAAAAAACTTTTCGTGAAGAGACGTTTGACACTAAAATTGCGAGAAATGATTAAGCAATAGACAATGATATTTATTCTATTTCGAGTTGGAATACTCGACTAGGGATGAAAGTATTCCCACATAACTTACGGGATCCAAGCCAACCTTAAGTGCTCGTTTTGCACCCTACTTATGAACAAACGAGGCTCTGGCTCCCACCAACCAGCACTAGGCCAGCTGGCGGCTGGTGGAAAATGGCCCAAATCCCTTATATGAACGCCTCATGATCGATGTGGGAATCTTTGGAGAGGCGTGTGTCCAGCAGTGGACTTCTATCGGCCGATGATAATGTACTCGACTGACCGGCCATAGAACCTCCCAATGCAGCACCGCCTGACCCTGAACACCCATGGCTGAACGTTCAACCACCGCCAGCGCCGCCACCGCCGCATCCCACACACGACGGTACGCACCATCCAACTGTACCGCAGCGAAGTCGCGCGCGTTCACATCCGGATAGCGTCCGTACACTGCAACAGTAACACATACACATATTAAACGTCAAATTGAAACCAGAAGCACAATTTATCGGAAGTACTTTTAATATTGTCTGTACCTTCACCACAAAAAGTAATTGGAACTGGTGAACAGTGAGATTTAAACAGGCTACTTAAAGGTAGAAATACGCGCGGCGGTGATTTCTATATAGATATTGTTCTAAAGAGATCCTTACCTTATGGAGGTCGTAATCTGAGACATATTACATGCTGGTGTTGGAAGAGAAGAGAGAGTTCAATTATGTAGCAGACCGTCGAGTCGGAGTTTGCTAAGTGCGCTAAGAATACACCCCTTCCTTCCCAGAAAAAGGCAACGAATCCGAAAACCCCTAAGTCGCCTTTAATGACATTCTGCAGTTTACCTAAGTAAGAAAATTGTATTAAAAACTCACCTTTATAAGCATAGAGCCCATGGCCAGGCTTGTACTCTTTCCTCCATATGATCACATCCTCAGCCTCCATAAACGGTACCCAGCCATCGGACGATTTAGCAACGGATTGGCCATCTTTGCAGCTGTGGACAGCGAAGAGTGGATAAGAAGCTGCAATATAATTTATTTTAAACAATAGTAAGTTATATATTTTGTTAGTTATTACAAAACGTGCACGTGGTAGACAGCGCTAGAAATGATTTGACAACATAAGGAGTGGACTGGGCTTAAATATCATTAGATGAAAATAATAGCTGAGGATCATTGTTAGAGTTGCTGAATTGCGAGGCGGAAAAGGCCAGTGAGAAACTTTTAAAATCAAATTTATTCATAGAAATTTACAAATAATATTAGAGTAAGTCATTGCTTCAATCTTGTTCCTACAGAGTTCTTGCATGGTCCTGACGACTGCCTTCTTACTTCTTAGTTCGCTGGAACCTGACAACTGACTGATTGAGCCCTCAAGCGCTGCCATTTCATTCTCATTGACGAGCCTGCTTGGGTGGCATAACTAGTGAATGTTACTTCACAACAGCAACAGAGCGGAACAAAACTATACACCTATCTCTTAAAACTATGTAATAAAATTAATCTATAAAGTTTCACTATTGTCCTGCACAATTATATTACTTTTCTCAATCTATCACCAAACTTCAGTTTGAAGAGAGCACCTCATGATGATGATAATGGTTATTAGCCGAGTTTTGCATTAGGTAAGACAAATGGAGGAACCAGAGTTATCAAATTTAGCAGAAAAAGACCTCTAGTAGATCAATATACATTTTTTTTTGGTATTTCTCTTCTTATCCACATAGTTTCTAACAGACACCATAGTTTTTAATATCAATATCAACGCCTTAAGAAAAAGTAAAAGCAATAAAGAATTTACATGTTACAGAAAATATTTTTGTTTTCTTCTAACATAGATATATGATAGATAAACAGTCATTGTCGCTTACAAAAGAAATGCCTGTTGCCTATAGACGCATGTTATACCAAAGGCAGACATAGTGCCCAGAGGCATTCTCTCAAAGTCTATCAATGAAAAATAAATATATATAACGTTGGCAAATATCTCCCTTCCGCCTTTTTGTCTTTTGAATTTCGCTGCTATGTACAAAGCGCTACAGAGCTCGTATCTGGCAATACTATACATAATTTGAAAGGTCTTGACATAACCTACAAAACGACGCTATGCATAATTAATTTGGATATTGCGTTCAACAGTTATAGACGTGTAAACATTGAGTTCACTAACGCCGAAAACGCGCTATTTTAATATATTAAGAGGCGTGATATATATGTATGTATGTATAAGAAATAACTATTTTCTAAATAACTGATAAATGAAGTATAAATAAGCACAGATAATTCAGTTACAGTGTACATATTGAACCTAAAAAACTGACTACATATTGCCATGTAGTTCGCTCTACACTTGTGGACACATACTTCATACTTATATTAAGCACCATATTATGCATGTTGAACTCATAAGCTTCTTATATAATACTGCCTTGATTCACACTAAAGGTACACAACTATGCACAATTGTAATTGGTAAGTTTACAAGTATTGTTAACTATAGATAAGCACAGAGCTTACATACATCACCTCACATCTCTGTAGACATCCTGACATTGACCCAACCTGAATTTTTTTTAATCAAAATAGCAACTAGATGGTCAAATGTTAACCAGATGATATGTGATATGCTTGCCCATAATAATGTGGCACTAGTTTGCATAATATAAACAGGACCACATGTGTCCAGCGCCTTAAGACATGAGATATTGAATCTTATTTGACCAGTAATTTCACTAGCTGCAATGGCAGATATAAGAGCTGTGGTGGTACCTATCTTGACAGTCTCTGACAACAGAGACCTACCATGTGATGACCTACCAGTAAATCTAATATTTGCTTGGAAGAAAAGTTATGTTCTTATTTAGCATTACTTCTGTGTAATATTTCTTCTATTCTAGGCTATTGTAACTGAATCTCTGGTTGCAGTGAATATAAAACATAATACGTACTCACAGTACTGCACATGGTTTTGCCTCTTGTCTATTACTATTCGTTTCCCGCACAACATGCACTGGAGTGTTGTCTTTACCAGCTCCTTTGTAACCTCCAATTCACTTAGTAGACCCTGGTAATATACACATTTGTTACATTGTTTAAACAGCACATTTCATGTTTCTGAATTAATATATATTATATAACAATTAGCACCTCTATTATCAACAGGCAACAAAAGCAAAGTGTGTACTTATTTCAATGCTACATTTTCTAAAAAACGATGTTGCAATTATTGATTATTCTCAGTTTTAATATAATAGATTTGAATTATTCTTACCATTGTACTAAATATTAGATGTAGTACTATTAAAGCACAAATGATGGCTATCTTATATGGTACCTATTTAAACTGTTTTCCTAACCAAATTTTAGTAATCAATTTATTATGGACAAGAAAATATATTTTTTCATTAATTTCACAAGACTAAGGAACAATACATAAGAAAACCACATGTTAATAAATTATATAGCATTTAAATTTATTACAAATATTTATTTCTAATTATTATGTAATTCAAATTATATTAAAAACTTTATTTATTTATTAATAGATTAAAACACAGTTTTAATTTATTAAAAACACAAACCATAGTGGTAATCAATAATAACATAGTTATTTCGGATTACAAAGGTGCATTAGCAACCAGACCACCATTTTTATGTCTCTAAAGTCAATATATGAGAGCCAGAATATTTTAATTCTGCTTGATCTATCATGTTTGACCACAGTGTTACGTGATTTCATGAATTTAAAGCGTTACCTAATTGAAGATTAGAAAATACAAATAAACTTTGTTGACAACTTAATAATGACACTTATGACCTTGAGTAATGGAATTCTCCGTACCTCCAACTCGTCGTCCGAGATCCCAATGTTACAATCCGTTGTCTCTTCACTGCGACTGTTAAAGGCTGCGGTAACCGACATTAACAGAGTCCGGCGAGGCTTGAAAAATGCCTGCCTAAAACAATGGAGCACCTCTAGCATTGCTCGTTCACGGCGGCAACGACGTACCACAGAGCTGAATATGCAACCACGATTCCAAACACTCCATATCTTTTTAACAATGATATCTTTGAATAAAAAAGATCTAAACGACGAAGACATCACGGTTAATTCTGAGCGATTCACGTCTTGTTTATTGTGTTTACACGTCGCCGATTAATCAAGTCATGTAGCTATGCATTTTACATTATGTCGGTTAGTTTATTTGTCTTATTATATTCGAAGTCGGACGCCTTAAAGAATTGCGAAATTATAACCTCTAAAGTATGAATTGATAAT
Organism: Troides helena; assembly: GCA_029286815.1. NCBI lineage: Eukaryota > Metazoa > Arthropoda > Insecta > Lepidoptera > Papilionidae > Troides > Troides helena. The sequence continues at coordinate 107,369 of JAGSMV010000033.1, forward strand.
ACCATTTGACAGATAGATGTTGTCATGCTGAAATTATGTAATCAGTAATGTCTACTTTTGACTAAAGATAAGTATAAGCTTATGATAAAAACATTCAAATATCATAAGCGTAATGTAGATTATAATAAAACCTTTTGTTTTACAATAAAACTTCTAAATTACATATCTAATTTTGAATCTTTTTAAACATATGTCACAAAAATCATTACAAAAACTTAAAAATAAATATGATTTTTTTTTAAACATCTACTTTATTTTTATTTTAATATGGTTATATTCAAATAAAATTAAATGGTAAAAAGGTATCTTTAAGTACTTCATTAAAATTTATTAACGTGATAATAAAATTCTGCTTAAAGGAACAGCTGTAAACACTAGATATAAATTTTTTGGTGTTGCAATAATTTTTCGAATTTTTTTCTTTCATTTCCCCGATCAGCAACGAGTGCAAGCGTTCGTTCGATCGCTTACGTTCACGTCACCTTTTATCCTCAAATGTCTGATTTTTGTATCCCACATGCTTAGGGGTAATCGAATAAAGAAAAAATCCAAGAATCCCCGCACCAGAAGAAAAGTACGAGTGTCGGAAGACGTAAATGTAAACTAGAAAGTGTGTGAACAACGTCGCGAGGTGTCTCGTCCGTCCGGTTCGATCTGGATTTGAGCAGTTAGAACCGCGAGTTTGGTCCCTTTCCCTCGAATTCCTCTATTGTTAAAGTTTAGTGTTGTGTTATACAAACTTATACGTTTATTTATCCGTTATTCGGAGTGTTTTTGTGGAATATTAGTTAATTTAACTCTATCCGAAATGTCTGAAGAATCATCAGCCGATCGCAATGTCGAAATTTGGAAGATTAAGAAACTCATAAAGAGTTTGGAGATGGCGAGGGGGTGAGTTATGAATGAAATATTACATTCCTGTATAGATTGACGCTATGCAGTAAAAACGTGGTTTTCGGACTATGCTATGTTTGTGGCTGTTTCATTGGACGACGTTGCCAACTCGGCTGCGTCACTTGCACGAGTGGACACATGCGCGTTTTGCATGCGCCGATATAACCTTGCGGTACACGCAGGGGTAGTGAAATGCGCATTTTAATGCCGCTGGATATTTTGTATCGACCAAATTACATTTATAACATGCTTGAATATGTACCGTGTAATTCATATAAAGTACGAGAGTCTAAAATATATCATCAGCTGATCTGTCGTTAGTTTACCGCGTCATCCTTTTCGCAGTGATTTTTGAAAATCGAACGCGTTTTAGGCAAACCTTTTGTCTCAAGTCTAATGCAAATATATTTTGAAGCAGTTACGAAATTTCATAAATAAATTACGTTTAAGTATTTTTAATTTTGTTCTATAGATAATATGAATAACAACTATGTATAGATCAATAGTCAAGATGTATATTGTAACAAAAAAACTATTCACACATTTATTTGTTCTTGTTGTGAAAGACTAATTAACTTAAAAAATTAAAACAGTCACGGGATTAACAATGTATATAATATAGAGCCCACGAAATATTTTTTCTGATAAATTGATTGAGAAAATTTTATCAGTTAATATTGTTATGATATGTTCACATTCATTGGCCCATTTGTTTTGTTTATCTAATGATTAGTTAGTTTTATGTTAAGCTAGTAAATAAACAGACTAAATAATACTTAAATCTCAATGTTCTGTTTAATGACAGCATTGACAAGTGGGATGGGGGGGGGTCACCTGTAAAGTATAATGATAATTTGAAGGTCACAGGAAGCCACTGAATATGAGGCACATCAATCTGTGGCCTGTCTTACAGTAGAACTATAATAATGATGAATAGCATCAAAATAAATATGGAAATTCTAGTTTATAAGATACACTTGTGGTGAGGAAAAGTTACTTTGCAAGTCATGAAAACACTGAAAATTTGTTAGACATACATACATATATATCATAGCCTCATTACCAAATCTGTAGAGCTGAAAATATTATGCTCTCACAAGTTTTTTCATTATTGCTAAATCATCTAAGGTTGTTGACTTCATGAATCACAGTTAAGTACCAAATGGAATTATAACATGACCCGGTACTGAGTTATGCTTATGTACCACCTAGGTATATGTACATTAAATGCCACTTTTTATTCCAAGCTCCAATATGGAATTTTTAGTTGTAGAAGAGAAAAAGATTGAATACTGTTCCTTATTTAAAAAATTTAAGTCAATTACATTACAAATTATTATTTAAGATGGAATGATTTTAGGCATGCTGGATAGAGGTTTTCAATTTTGCGAGAGATTTTTTTATACAAACTAGGATTAAATAACTTGATTGAAATTCAGACAATGTTTGCCTAGTAGTAAACAAAACTCTACTACCACTACATATCTGCTTATAGCAATGAGACAAGTCAAGACAATATAAGGAATGTTTACTCAATACAACATCATAACAACTTAAAATCATTAGTCTCTATCGTATTGTTATTATTAAACATATCTTTCACTTTTCAGCAATGGTACATCAATGATATCTCTGATCATCCCTCCCAAAGATCAAATCTCACGGGTGTCTAAGATGTTAGCCGATGAATTTGGAACAGCCTCTAACATCAAGTCACGAGTCAATCGTCTGTCTGTACTCGGTGCTATCACATCTGTGCAACATCGACTTAAGCTGTATACTAAAGGTAAGAGTAAAATTATTTATGGTGATAGATATTTATCTAGACAGATAGACTACTACCACATTGAAATTACAGGTCCTAAGAAACAGTGTTTTTGAATAAGGATGTAATTTGATGCTGTGTAGTTATTAAATTAGCATGATATTTCTATGAGTTAGGTGTCCTCTAAGAACCAGATCAATGTATTACTAGTACTTTGGTACTATTTTATTTATTGTTTATATTTATTGTCAATTTTCTAAATCCATTTCAACATTAGAGCAACACATTGAAATGGTTATAAAGCAGGGTTATTTTTTATTATTCAAAACAGTATAATGATTAGAGGTTAAAATGGAGAGATTTTCACATGGTGGTATGTGAAATATTTTTCTTATGAGTATACCTTTTATACTTATTTTTTATCAAATTTGCAGTGCCACCAAATGGCCTGGTGATTTACTGCGGTACCATTGTCACTGAAGAGGGTAAGGAAAAGAAAGTGAACATCGATTTTGAGCCATTCAAACCCATCAACACTTCATTGTACCTATGTGATAATAAGTTCCACACAGAGGCTCTCACAGCTCTTCTCGCAGATGACAACAAATTTGGGTTTATTGTTATGGATGGTAATGGAGCCCTATTCGGTACCCTCCAAGGAAACACTAGAGAGGTAAATGGTCCCCATGTTTTAGTGTATTTGTTAAATGAAACATAATATTTGATATCTCAAGTTTACATTATGGACTTTAAGTATATCAATGCAAAGAATATCTATTCCTGCCTAGACTAACATCATAAGAAATTAAGGTGTTATACTTTACTTATATTCAATGATGATCTTTCCCAGGTATTTTTTTTTATCTAATATACAATGGAGTAACTAAAAATATTAGTACCATTGCAGCCTCTATCTATACAGCTAAACATTAGTGTATCAACATGTACAAATTTATTATTAGCATACTAACACATAACACCCTTCAAACTGGAATACATTAGTGTTATAGCTAGGTAAATTAAACTTAATATCTAACGGCAAGTATTACGATGTGGTGCTGTGTGTAAGACTAAAAAGAGTAGAGATTCAAAAGAATTCTCTTCATCCATACTCCTATGTCTCGGAAGCTCCCGTGTTTTGAGGCAAACTTAACCACTGCTTCTTGGAGGCAGCCTATATGAAGAGCAGTGAAATAATTTGTAATATTTATGTTCTCCAATCTGTAGCAACGCCAACAATTGTACTTTCAGTAAAGTTTATTCATAACTGTCTTATATTCCAGGTCCTCCACAAGTTCACAGTAGATTTGCCCAAGAAGCACGGTCGCGGTGGTCAATCCGCTTTGCGTTTTGCACGTCTCCGTATGGAGAAGCGTCACAACTACGTGCGCAAGGTTGCTGAGGTGGCCACGCAGCTTTTCATCAGCGCTGACCGGCCCAACGTGGCCGGTTTGATCCTGGCCGGTTCCGCCGACTTCAAAACTGAGCTGTCACAGTCTGATATGTTTGATCCAGTACGTAAACGAAATAACATAATTTTTATAAGAGGCAGTTGAAACCCAGTGATGTTGTCAGAGTATTTATAATTACAATTTATAAAGCGTTAAAATGTCGATAATATAATGGTGTTACGAGGCAGCTATTGGACTCGTCGTTGAGTGTTTCAGGACTAGCACGACATTTATGAAGTGCGTGACAAAGAAGAAAAGATATTTGATAAACATTTATTATCCAAATCATGGAAAAATAATTAGTTATCATGTTAATTGAAATTAAGTCTAAAACAACTTATTCATGTGTCAATTATAATGGCACTAAGACAAGCACAGACTTCACTGTTATATGAAGGATGTAACACCAATCAAGTTAAAGGGTATATAATAAGGCCTATAATGCCACAGGGTGTATAACACCCCTCATACTACAGGAATGGAAGGAATAGAAATATCAGTGCTGTATTGAAAATTTCCAACCTTATACCATTCTTTTTAGTGTAAAGTAATTAAAATGTATAATCTCTCACACCAGCTCATAGCAATATGGTACAAGTTAAGACGACATACACTGCACCACTTTGCGCTAGTCACATTGAAACAATATTTTAAGTCTGATTACCCCAGTTATTGCACTAGATGCTGTAACACCCTTCATACTTGAACACAGTAATGTTTCTACTCCACTGTTTAGCGGTATAAATAGGCGCTGCGAAGAAAGCTTCCTAGACGGTCTCCATCAACAGAGACCTATCACCATTAAATTAATTCACAACTGAAGGTTGTTTTTAATTAATTTAACACAATATCTATCTTCTTTATGTTATATCAAATTTATTTAATCAATAATACTCTAGTTATTTCTTCAAACATCTAGCTACTGTCTCTAGGCTCTTTCAAGATCCATCTACAAAGCCTGGAGCATCCAATTTATTTCTTAAGCTGAGCTTAAACATAAGCTTGTACCAATTTCAAGAAACTGTGTTGAATTGAAGAAATATATGTCTTATGCCATCTTTTACATAAACTTTTCATTGTGTTTTCCAGCGTCTCCAATCGAAGATCATCAAGCTGGTAGATGTGTCCTACGGCGGTGAGAATGGTTTCAACCAGGCCATAGAACTTGCGGCTGAATCATTGCAGAATGTCAAGTTCATACAGGAGAAAAAACTCATTGGCCGTTATTTTGATGAGATCTCACAGGTGATAAGATTATGTATGACTGACGAAATTGTTGGTTCCTCTCTACCATTTTGCATTCGTTATTTATTCTTATATGCTCATGAAATAATTTTTTTTCTTCATTCCTGTGGTTTAGTGGGGATAGATCTATTGCTTACCTAACGGTTTTATCTTTTCTCATGTTCTACTACCTCACAATTTCATTCAAAACTTTTAATGTTTAATCTTATTTTCTCCTCACTCCGAATGAAAACAATTTTCTTTTATTTTACATTTTACAACCTTACCGACTTAGGGAGTTAAAACTATTTTTTTTTTCCTACTTTACTGATAATTACGTAACTTTTTAATAAGCAGTAGCTTTCCTTAATATCCAATTAAAAGACGGGCGTGACGTTTACCTGATGTTAACTGATATGTCTGCCCATAAAAATATGGAGCTAGTTAGGATGACATACAGCAGCATATTATACTCATCGTCTGAGACATAAGATGTTGAGCTTACAATATGACAGTATTTATCATGTCTTGTTCAGCTTTATTATTTACGCTATAGCCTGTTTACAACATATCAACAAAATTCAATCATCAAGGTGTATTGGTATTGGTATATGAGGAGTATTTGTGGCACCTACGTGCTTTAGTATGATTGTTGCTGAAACTAGTGATATTACTGGGGACACAAAACAACATTTTATGTCTGAGTTGAGTGAGTACTGTAAAATGCAGTGTAAATATCATATATAGAGCTACATTTGTAATGGACCATCATTGCACTTTCCATTAGATCAATGTGCAGCAACTGGAGGTTTTGAGGCTCAGCAGTGAATTACCGTAGGTTGTTCTTTTTTAAAAAATATTTCTTCCAGTTATAATAATAATATAATTCTTTATTCAGATAACATAAATTCAATAGTTTAGTACAAAAAACTCTAATGTTAGTAGCACACAAGTTATTGTTTGGGCATTTACGACACCCGCAAGTAGACTCATAAATGCCCAATCATCAATTTATTCACATGCTTGTGTATTTGCGAGTCCGGTTTACTCACAAATACCTGCATAATACTGTTGCTGCTGTCCCACAGCCTGCGCATCAGTGAAGCAGCTCTTTTGCGCAAGATGGCCTGGAATCCGTCAATTCGTGCCTCTGCGAACATTTGCGATGCGCTACAGAAGCGGGGCAGCCTCAACAGCGCCCTGAACACATTATTGTATTGAATACGCAGAGCACTCAGCGACTTCTGGGCAGCATCAAACCACAGGCCGCTCGTATAAAAGCTCTGACAATACGCAGCGAACAATGTAACCTTTACTTCATCCGAACAGCGAGCAAACCTGCGGGCCAGCATGTTACCCCTCACCGCCAGCGCCTTGCGTTCTCGTTTAATGTCTAAATTATCTTTAAGGTCATCGGCAAGATAGTGTCCTAAATATTCAAAATTATGTACCCTTTGCAACGGTATACGGTTAAGGCAAATTTTTGGTACGTTCTCGGGTATTTTCTCAGGACTTTTGTCGGCGGCCTTAAATACCAAATATACACTTTTGTTTACGTTGTAGCTTAGGCCGTGACTAGTCGCATATGATTCACATATTTTAGCCTTCGGAGTGCCCTCACCGTAGGGCTTAGCAGCACCATGTCATCCGCGTAGCTTATGTGGTTTACACATACACCATCCACTCGGCATCCCACCTGTGTATTGCTGAGCTTGCCGATGAGCCCGTCTACGTACAGGTTGAAGAGCTTTGGCGACGACAGCCCATTCTGGCTCACCCCCCACTCCAACCCGTACCAGTCCGACAGTGCACACTGTTACTCTTGTTTGCATACCAGTATTGGAATATGCTTGTCAATTCAACTGGGATGTTTCTATCCCTCATCTTCTGCCATAAAACATCGTAAGAGACTAAGTCGAAGGCCTTAGAGAGGTCCAAGAAACATGCGTATATAGTAGTACTTCGCTTAGTATAGTATTGTACAGCATGCTTAAGGCCCAAAATGGCACTTTCAGTCGAGAGGCCAGGTTTAAAACCAAATTGTCCGTCATGAAAATGTAAATAATCGTCAAGTTGAGCATTAAATAGGCTGTCCATCACTTTAGCGAGAACATTCGCCAGTGAGATTGGTCTATAATTCGTTTTGTCGGCAATATATCCTGCCTTGTATTTAATTATAGGTACTACAATTGCTTTTATTAAATCATTAGGAAGGTAAGTATGACTTATACACTGTGTAAAACACCGATAAAACTTTCGGCAAATGATCCCCTGCATATTTTAGATGCTCGATACTGAGACAGTCAAAACCAGGCAATTTACCTTTAGTTATTGTTCTAATAACGGCTGCGATTTGTGTCGATGTAAAATTAATCGTTGTCCTGGCGTGACTAGACTCGGCGTCGATCACCGCCCGCGCCGGACCTAAGGGCGATTTTACCGTAAAATGCTCCTTAAAGACCATAGCAATGTCCCTGGGCTCACTCACGCCCGATACGCACACGGGTAGGCTAGGCTTCAAGTTAAGTTGATTTGTAGCCTTCCAGAATTTACTAAAATGTTTTGCTTTTCAATGAGTTGCGATGATATCCATCTTGATTTGTTCTTGGTTCTTTAGGCACCAGTTAAGCTTACTTTTAAATATCTTACGCAATGACAAAGGTTATCACTACACCCAGTGAATTCCTGAGGAAAATCTAGATCCCTTAATTTTTTATTACATATACTATGATACATATAAATTTGCACATAGCTTCTGTCACCCCAAATAATTTTATTATTTTTGTCACGTACATTTTGTACTTCCTTTGTTACAATTGTGTTAAAATCACAATCGATAATTAATGGCAAATGATCAGAACAATAAATGTTATAATCTATGTAGACCCGGGAAATAGTGCGCCAGGCGCTCTCAGTAACCACACAATGATCCAACCACCTTCTACTTCCGTAAGCATCGCTTATAAAAGTATGATTTTTGGAGTTTAAATCTAAAAAGTCTACATCAGCACATACCCATGATTGTTCAACACAGAAATTTAGTAGTTCCATACAAAACGGTTCACCTGGATGCGCGTTAGTCTCCAAGCATATACACTGTCTCCACGTCACTACTTTCCACTACCGCACTAATTTCACTAAGGCACTCCGTGAAAACAGGTAGATTATCTGATGAGTCTGTAGGCATGTATATGCTAAACATCAATAATGAACGCTCACTCAGCGTCACCTTTATGGCCGCAATACGTGCACTGCTGCATTCCACCACCGACACGGACTGGAAGACGCCTTTATGCCATATGGTCTTCCTCTCAGTATTCCAGATGAAATATCAACCGCTGATTTTCCTGTATATTCAAAATTCCTATCGATGGTCCCAAGAAATGGTATGTCAAATGGCAGTAACCATGTTTCTCATAAGTGACGAATATTTTCTGAAGAAGTCTTTACAGACTTACCATTAAAACTAATAAACCGGATTTGTTAATTTGAGACTTGAGATGTACTATAATTAATTAATTATTTATTAACTTTTTATTGTCACTGTGCACGGGACCAGAGTCGCGTCCTTCTTTATCCTTAAGTATCCGCTTTGCAAAACGTATAATGAAATTTAAATTTTTCCTACAGGACACAGGTAAATATTGTTTCGGTGTGGACGATACGTTGCGCGCACTCGAGCTTGGTGCCGTAGAGACCCTAATCTGCTGGGAGAATCTCGACATCCAGAGGTGAGTTTAGCTAAGGTTAATTAAGAGTATCATTGGTGATAGAAAGCTTGCCGAAGATCACCTAGGGAACATTGCAGCTCAATTTTTCTATTACCAAACATCACTAAAATCTTTCTACTGACATTACTGTGATTCGGTATAAAAGTCACAATTATCAGCTTATATACCTCAAGGTAACGAGCAGAACGCGGTGAGAGGAGGACTAGTTTGACTTTGTTATGTGCAGACATAATACTATCAGATGAACAGTATTAGTCTAAATCTTGAACTATTTTTTTTATTACAGATACGTGCTGAAGTCTCATGCTACCAACCAGGAGACCATATTGCATCTGACACCTGAACAGGAGAAGGATAAGTCTCATTTCACTGACAAAGAGGTTAGTTTTCAGGTCAAAAAATACTTTTGTATTTTACAAAGCGACGATATGAACAGAATGTTCATGGTATGAAGGTGTTGCAATCTACCCATAACAGAGCGGCGCATAGTAGGTTCATATATAACACATTGTGCAAATCGCTTTGAGACATAACAGGTTTAGTTTTATTAGTCTTTAAAGCCTATGCATTTATTGTTGTTTTCCTTTAACCATTAACTCAAAGGAAAGCTTTTGTCGACATGTCAAATGATATGTGACAAAGTTAAAGTTGGTAAAAACATACTCTTCAAGGATACATTGGTTTCCACACCCATGTTGAAGCTAAGTTTTGTCTCTTGTCACCCATTGCCTCTGGGTGACGGATTCGGAGGATCCATTTCCCAGGTGTCAATAAGAGGCCGAGAGGAGGGTATGCTATAGGTTACGGCGCGCTCTTATAGAGGTGGAAAGGGGTTTACTATCCGAAATAGGGCTGCGTGATGGAGCCGGCGCCAGCCGAGTCGCAGACGTATGTGAAATCGTTCCCGTGAATTCGCCGCAAAGCGAGTGGGAACAGTGGAACATCGTGATAGTTTTAGTCGGTGTAAGTCCAACATAAACAGTCTTTGCCCCTGCGAGAGCAGGTATGCAAAGGCATTTCCCACACGTAAAACAAAAAAAGGGGCCAAAGTTATATGTAGAATTAAAACTATTTCTATAGTGTAGAGATAATATGTTTAAAAGTAATTGTTATGTATCACATTCTCAGAGTGGGGTAGAGCTTGAACTAGTGGAGTGTCAACCGTTGCTTGAGTGGCTCGCTAACAATTACAAGTCATTCGGAGCCACTCTCGAGATCATCACTGACAAGAGCCAGGAGGGCAGCCAGTTTGTTAGAGGATTTGGTGGCATCGGAGGTCAGTATACAAACTATAATGTTTTGTGGCCATTAAATAGTTGTGAAGTAACCAAGCTTATTATACGGGTAATGTTACATTATACAGCTAGAACTTCAGCTATGTTATAGTTATATAAATTAAATATTGAAGTTATATAAGAAAGCAGCACAGAGTTCTCTCTATAGTCAAATGTCATCAGGCAACAGAATGAACTCCTTGAAGAGGTCTTCTTAACAAACTTTAGTAAGGGATTTTCCATAAAGGTTTAATGGTTGGCTTCGCTTTGGTTTGAAATAAATCTTATTAGTGATGTAACCAATATCTGCATTTGCTAATGTACAAAATCGATATTAGTTAAATCACTAACAGGGTCATCTTTTAAATCGATAATAACAAAAAACGTGAAAGGTATAAATAAAAATTAATGTTCATTATAATTAATAATAATATTAAAAATCCATAACCGCGAAAGACATGATGACAGAAAAAATAAAAAGAAATATTGAACTGTATGATTTATTAAAATCATTTTATTATCTGTATATCATAGAAATATTTATGTAGTTTATGCTGTTATGGTGTATTTTATATAAATAATATTTAACGTATTTATAATGGTTGTTAAACTAAACATATACTAACAAATTAATTTTCTCTTTCACCCGCTGCTTGGATAACGCAACTAATATCAGGTATACTGCGGTACAAGGTGGACTTTCAGTCTCTACAGTTGGACGAACCGCTGGATGACGTAGACCTCGACGACTATTAAAATAAAATAAAAAAACTGCACTGGAAAAAAAAGGAAAAAACGACTAAAGCAAAACGTTAATAATACACCACATAAATATTAATGTAGTGATAAGGAGGAAGCTTGCATGATATATTTTAAGTCAATTTTTCGCTGGCGATGCTTTACGGGCGGTTGGAAATTTGGTGTTGCAATATCATATAATAAACCAGTAATATTGACATAACAGGAAGTTGTAGTTTATATACCTAAAAAGAGTAAATAAAGTATTTTGATAACTTCCATCTTCATAAATGAAAATTTTACTAGTGGTAGGTTTCTGTTGCTCAAGACCGTGTAGATAACACCACAGCTCCTACTTCCGGTTTGAAGTGCTGCAGTTAGTGAAATTACTGGGGTAATGGTAATGAGGCAACACCTTATGTATGAAAACAAAAAGCACATCGTGGTGCTGTATATCATCCTAACTGGGGTCACGTTGTTTTATGACTAGGCATTTACCATCAAGTCAACTTGCTTCACCAGTCACTACGTAAAACAAAAAAAAAAACCGGTAATAATTTTTAATTTCTTTTCATATCGATTTAAACATTGAAATCATTTCACACCTCGTACATATCATTCTTTTGGTGTTGTGAAATAATTCAAGAGAGGCACACTAGGACAGTCCACACCAGGACATGATGACCGAAGCGTTTTCTTTCTCTCTCGAGCGGTTTTTAACCGCCGCGTTCCAACCGCCCGCGTCGTCGCCGGCCTTTTAATAATTTTTATCTAATACGTTTTTTACATTTCCCTCAACACTTGCCCTATTTACGATTAGTTTGACACTGTCGTTTATTTGTTTTGCTTCTCCTACCTTCTCTTCCCTTCTCTTCTACATTCTAGCTTTGTATTACTGCCGCTTTACGTTCAAACCGAAAATGCCTTCAGCAATAGAACGCCTTATATATAAACGATATAGAGATTATAATAGTTCCATTCAAGTCGAGAACGTTTGAAGATTTACTAAATTAGTGTATTTTAGTTTCGGTACTTTTCTAAACTTGTAGATGTTACGGTTATTTATTAGAGGAAGTACTTAAATATTTGAAACAAACTTGCTAATCTAAATCAGAATTTACGAGACCATGGAATTTTGTCGTAGGCTGTAATTAAGGGAACTGCCGAGTTAACGAGTCTTAATGTATTAAGTAATAATGTGACGAGTACGATGTAATAAGTAAATATCACCATCAGGTGAACTTACTGTTGAAAAGAAAATAACATTATATCTAATTTTCATTAATATAAAAGTAACTATAACTTCTTTAGAAGTGAACTACATGTCTTTTAGCTAACAGACGAGGAATTCTCAATAGTTCAAGGGTAGAAATTGAAGTAATTTAAAATCAGTTAATGGTACATAACACCAATTTATATTGAACCGGGTTATGTTTACCCTGGAAATAACTACTCACAAAATACTTAAATTTATGTTAGCGATAAGATGTACAGTGCCATTTAAATATTTTCATTATATTATAAAGAACATAAGAGACCAAAATATTTAATGCTTACTGCGATAACCTCATCAATTGTGATTTGTCGAATAAAAGCAATTTATAGTAGAAGATATAAGTATAATAGATCTTATTTAACAGCCTTGACGGCGCAATCGATTAGAGCTTGTAACAAGTGCTCCTAGGTTCGTTACGTGATAGTGATGTTTAGATGGTGATAGGGTTTTCTCTAACCCGCCTGGTTAGTTACTGCCATCATAGCAGTCTGTCGCGATAGCAGCATTACTATGCTCACTGACAATATAAATCCAGATTATGGAAGGGATCCACCATCTACAGCATCACTGTCATTTAACCTTATGTGAAATTGATTAGCCATTTGTTGTAAAACAAATTTAGTATGGCAACCGCTAGATTTTAGTATTAATAAGAATATTTCGGCTCAGTCAATCTGCTAATAATGATTCTGCTTGGTGTTGTGTGTGATAATTTTTTTTATATATTTTATTACAAAATATGGAATATGCATGTATTACATATAATAAAGAGCTAGGTTAATCATCCATCATCTAACGGTCTGAGGATGATTAAAAGATATGTTGTGGTGTTTAAAAATAATTAGAAGTAACCATCTGATCTCGTTCCTCCATAGTGTCCATATTAAACAAACTTATACAACACTAATATTGATTATACGAACTTGTACAACAAACGCGATACAAAAAGGCGTGATGTTACAATTGTTCTAAAAGTTTAGATCTTAACAAACACATATTTATCTAAGATCTTTACTTCCGGTACATAACCGCGCTTATTTCTGCTGCTATTGGGGTAACGACGTAACGAGACATGCAATGTGGTACTGTGAATAAAATCTCTAACTAACGCCACGTTTTTATGAACACGCGTATCATCACCATCAATTGAACCTCCCGCTCGTCTAGTCGCTTAATAGTATAAACAAAAAAGAATAAAAGAAATTATGGGATAGAAAATGAATAGAACTGGTCCAGGCTCAAGTACCATCACATATGTGAATGAATGAAATTATAAATTTGATTAATAGCTGAGGTGTGATAGGCTCCTCAATCTAACTGCTTTCAGCAAAGGGTACTCATGATGACTACAGAAATATTGCTGAGGGCATAATTCTTATGTAAAGATTTTCTTGTAATGTAGCTCGCTGGTCTAATGGTTAGAGCGTGCGGCTTTCATTCCGAAGGTCGCGGGTTAGAATCTCGGCATGTACCGATGACTTAATATTTAAGTTATGTACATATGTGAACTTTAGTTACAACAGCGAATCACAAACGGTGAAGGAAAACATCGTGAGGAAACTCGCACACTGAAATCATATTTGTGTGCGTGTGGTGGTCCCAATAAAGTGGCAACAGGCTCGCCCCCTGTTACACGGGACCTAATCTGACCACATCTAGCGAAAAGTGGGTGTTTATTCACCTCTGCCTACCCCTACTGTAAAAAATGTCTAATACTTACTTCTGGTCATATAAGAGAATGTTAGACGATATTGATAAAAAAAAATTCATGCATATTCCTTATTGTTGCTCTTATCTTTCAACTTGAGCATACGAGCTTTATAAAACTTGTTATGGTTCTCTATTAAGTCAAAATTGCGTTTGAAATGAAAATCTGTATTACATTAGAACCATACAGACCTAAATGAATTACTTTATTTTTAAAACACCAATCACAACTATGTGGAGATCCATGGTTTTTTTAACATCACTCAAATTCAAGTGAACTATATGCCTGCAGATGCGTTAGTGACTGAGCGCGCAGGATACACCAATTATATAAGTATTTTTGTAGGGCTTTGCCGGTTAGATAACTATGTACCTTGGTGAACATGACATTGTAGAGTGTATAAGTGACTAGTAATATAGGTTAGTACTTTAGCTTCGCAATAAAATCTAGCTTAAAGACTTTGAATGTACAAATATTTTTATGCCGACGTTTTATATCGTGAAGTTGATACACTAATGCAATAAATATCTAGTACGGACTGACTTTGTACCTGATGTATTTCTCAAATGTTCTTTGGATATATGTGTGGATGTATGATGATGAGGTCGCACGTAAAATACGCTCCTTGACTCCTCCCTACACCAGCTTCTACATCTAATCCTATATCCCCTATGATAAATGACATGACGTGTAAAATATAACTTGATAATTTTGGCGGGTAACAATAAGGGTGAAGGTAATCGTCAATGAAAGTACTCCATTATCGATTATTGCTCTCGTAGAACTTATCGATAGTTGCATAATTATGCTATATTTGAAATCGTAATTAAGAATATATTTTTGTGTTACTAAGCCAAGTTTATACAAGGTCTATTTGTTGGCTTTATCATCAAAATCGAGCATTGTCTTAACGATATTTATTTGTATATAAAATAAAAAAATTAACATTTTTTTTTAGTAGATTTCTTTTAAAAATTTAGATATTGAGAAAAATAATAAGATAACATCTAATATATGATCGATTTATTGCATTTCTAAATCGATTTTCGATAGTCTATGGTTGTTAGTTACGCGAGTCACTTCACGAAGCGGGCGGTCACTTTCATTCAAGTATGATGATATGAAGTCTAGTACATACAGGTGAAAATTTAAACGTAACTGTGTACGCTGTCAAAATTATCATGTTATATTTTACAAGTTCCCTGGTTCAAATCTAAAGACACGGGAGTATTTCGACTCGAAAGAAATAGGTGGTAAACCATACCTACTATCATAAGAATATTGAAATGGAATAAGAATATTTATTCTCAAATTAACTCCTCGTGTATCCTAATCAGATATACCTTGGAGAGAGAATTGTCTTATACAGACTTGTCTATATAAGGATGCTGGAAGGTCTGTTGAGATACAACAGCAGCTCCTATATCTCACACTAAAAAGTATGCAAATATCGAGTCTACTGTAATTACCGGGGTAATGAGACAATCATGTCTGATGAATACTTCATCTGTTTATTAAACATTAAAAGACGGCCAAACAATTATGATTTATAACTTAAGTCGACCTTTACAATCACCTTTTCCCCACTGCCTCTTACCCAATCATTGTGTGCGTATTTTATTGGCAAAGAGTTTTATAATGATGCGAAAGGTCCAAAACTATATTTCTATAACAAACATTGAGCTAGTATAGTATATATTGTTAAGTAAAATGATTTACACTGCGTACTGTCGGTGGTACGGTCAGGTGTATAGCGTCTCGACTTGAATGGGGGTCATATAGACGGTGCGCAATAGTGGTACACCCGCATGCGCTCATAACGATACCCCTATAGAGATATGCCTAGAAATATAATAGGTTTTTAAACTTATAGGTCTTTAAAACCTTTTTCAAGAATTTCATTGAATAAGAACAGACCAGTAACAATATGACACAAACAAAATTTACATGATATTGATGGCGGCTGGAAAGGTGTGGTATAGGTGGATTAACTAAAGCTGGCTCGTTCACAGTACTCGCATTAATACATAATCACTTTACAGGGTGTGTAAAAATAAATGCATTCAATGTTTATTTTAACTATTATATATATAAATGTATATATATGTGACGGATCTATCGCGGCACCGAACAAACTGCCCCGGAGCGCAAGCTTCGGTCGGTTTTTACATGGTGCAACAATCCCCACTCAAGTCTACCGACTTGGCTCAATGTACGAACAACAGGTGCGCGTCAGGTGTCGTATGATTCGAACAACAGTCAATACACGAACTATGCTATTCTACGACACGGCCTTTCTTACTTTCACACGTCCTCGTGTGATGCAAGATTGCCATTGGAGTCTCTTACGCTTAAACACATCACATTGTCCGACCTATAAAGGGCAATCTCCGACTCATAGAGAGGGGCATTCTCCGACCCACGAAAGGGCATCTCCGACTCATGAAGGGGCAATCTCCGACCCATGGAGGAGCAATCCCACTTCTGATGACGGATCTATCGCAGCACTGAACCAACTGCCCCGGAGCTCAAGCTTCAGTCAGTTTTTACATGGTGCAACAATCCCCACTCAAGTGTACCGACTTGGCTCAATGTACGAACAGCAGGTGCGCGTCAGGTGTCGTATGATTCGAACAACAGTCAATACACGAACTATGCTATTCTACGACACGTCCTTTCTTACTTTCACACGTCCTCGTGTGATGCAAGATTGCCATTGGAGTCTCTTACGCTTAAACACATCACATTGTCCGACCTATAAAGGGCAATCTCCGACCCATAGAGAGGGGCACTCTACGACCCATAGAGAGGGGCACTCTCCGACCCATAGAGAGGGGCACTCTCCGACCCATGGAGGCGCAATCCCACTTCTGATGACGGATCTATCGCGGCACTGAACCAACTGCCCCGGAGCGCAAGCTGCAGTCAGTTTTTATTTGGTGCAGCAATCCCCATTCAAGTCTACCGACTTGGCTCGTTGCACAAACAACAGGTGTGCGTCAGGTGTCGTATCATTCGAACAACAGTCAATACACGAACTATGCTATTCTACGACACGGTCTTCCTGACTTTCACGTCCTCGTGTGATGCAAGATGCCATTGGAGTCTCTTACGCTTAAACACATCACATTGTCCGACCTATAAAGGGCAATCTCCGACCCATAGAGAGGGGCACTCTCCGACCCACTAAAACCCTCTCAATGGTCTCGCTCGGTGCAGTGTATATATCCTACTGTATAATAAATAAGAACACCATTTGTACTATTATATTTCTAGGCATTAAGATAATATATTTATATATATATACATATATACACTACGGTTTGTCATATCCATATGTTAAGGTCATGTAATGGAGAAGCATACATTGCTGACGTGGTGGGCGCGGCCAGTTGTCTTGTTCAGTTTTGCCATGATTGATTTTCAATTATAACCGTTGAAACGTTTCAATTTTTGGGAAATTGAATTTTTCTGTAGCATTTAGGCAGTTCGGAAGGGAATGTAGGCGTGTAAGTTTGAAATGAAAAAAAAAAAAAAAATCAAAAAATATTTCTAAGACGTAGTAAGTTAAGGATTTAACTGAGTGTGGGAAACCGAATGATAATGTATGCTTTTCTGATATATTATATATATACACATGAATATCAAAATTGTTTGTTGGTTTATTATCCAAATACCACGTCCTCTGATAGTAGACCTCTGTTGCCGGAGACCGTCAGTATGCAAACATTACCGCATTCCGGTTTGAAATGCGCTATAGCTAATGATATTACTATTAACGAGACTTAACATCTTATGTTTTAACGTCGAGCACAATGTAGTGGAGCATATAACATCCTAACTAGCGCCACGTTGCTATGAGCACGGAGTACCATTCACCACCAGGTGAACATCCCGCTTGTGCCTTCGCTTCATAAAATAAATAAAAAACAATTTCAGCATATGATCTGACGATCTGTTATATCCTAATTGCTACTTAGAGGTCAGCTCCTGATGTCCTCAACCTGCAAATATAATTTATCTATCTAAAGCATCAGCACGCGCAGTTCACTGCTGGACAGAGGGCTTCAGAAAGCCACTTAGTCCAACCTTCAGATATACGGATGTAGTTGCTGCTGTACTGATGGTGAAGACTGTAGGTACCACCGGAACTATTTGGACCAGACAGTAGTATGCAAACATTACTGTTAATAAAAAGGTGTATTAGCATCTCATGTGTATACGACGAGCTCAATGGTGAAGTGTATATCACCCCCTCTTTTTCAGCGTGAAACCTTCGAAAGATACCTTTCTTGTGTGGTGACGTTAGGGTTACGTTAGATTCTTACTCAACGAAACCCCTAGGTGGTCTGCATCAGTGCATTCGGAGAGACTCCGGGGTCTGTTACAGCACGCACTGGTACCTCACTACACTTCGTGTTACCACGACTCTGAGGAAGAACCTGATCCTCATAGGCACCATCGCTGAGCCATACGCCGTCCCACGTAGGTTCGCTTGTAGAGCGATAACGGCCCCCACCTTCAAGGCCCGCGAAACTCCTACACCCTATCAGTCGCCTTCTACGACTGGCAGGGCTTACCTTAGTCCTATACTAGCTCGAGACTACAGGACTAGTGTATATCATCCTAACGTTGTGTGTGGTCTTATTAGCTTGAAATATAATTTAGCTTTCTATTATAACAAAACATAAATGAACAGAAAATATATATTTTTTTAAATTAAACTTGTGTAAATATTTTAAATGAAAACTTAAATTTCTTCTATTAAAAAAAAAAAAAAAATTCTCTTTCAATTAAGCGACGAGACTAGCGGGACGGTCACATGATGGTAAGTTATCCGCGTGGTCCATAACAAAGTGGCGCTCGTCAGGATGATGCACAGCATCACGTTGTGCTCGCCGCCTGACCCATAAGATGTCGAGTCTCGTTTACCTCAATTACACTAGCTACAACGCCCTTCAAACCGGAACAGTAATGTTTTCACCCTACTGTTTAGCGGTAGAAATAGACTCTGCGTGTATATATAGACCGTCTCCAGCAACAGAGAATTACATACTAATAAAGAATCTCATGAGAAGTTCACCAGGTATGATGCAACTGCCTATAACAACGTGGCACTGGTTAGGTTGATATACACCGCATCACATGTGTTCTTGGCTAAGACATATCTTCAACATCCTTTAGTAAACAGTAATGTTTGCACACTACGTACCTAACGATCTCCTCAAAGAGAGAGAACCACTTCACTACATGGTCCTCCGAAGGGGAATAGTTATTACCTTACGTATATCCTGTGTTATTAAAGGCTTTAATAATGGGGTGTCTGTGTATATATCTGATGGTGATACAGTAACTAAATCTAGGTATATTACTAAAAACTTTTCCAAGCTTCATAGTGGTTTCCAAAAGGTGGATTTAGGTAAGTTATCTGATGTTTTTAATAACGATTTTGCTTTTTACTTAAAATATTTACACTGCACCCTATATTTGTAACATTTCATAGTGTTCTCATGTGGATTGTTGTTTTTTTTTTAATTGTCGATATTTCTAGAAGTAATATCAAGAATTTTGCTTCTTTCCTGTTTCATTTTGTTTATGACTCGA
The DNA here is from genome assembly GCA_029286815.1 of Troides helena. NCBI lineage: Eukaryota > Metazoa > Arthropoda > Insecta > Lepidoptera > Papilionidae > Troides > Troides helena. The sequence goes on from JAGSMV010000033.1 coordinate 127,034, forward strand.
CCTTTGATGAATGCAGTGTACACTCTATCGCAGCCCCACTAAAAAAACAAAAGTGGGGGGGGGGGTTACATGTTTAACGGACTTGTCCCACCGCTGATGAAAAAACCATCGACTACAGACTATTATTTTGCTCAAGAAATATAAAGCGGATACAGATCGTTTGCGAATGAAACGAATAAATGTATGAATCGACATGGAGCCGTGTATAACATCTTAAATAGCGCCACGTTGTTATGGGGCCGTGTATCACTTATCATCAGGTGAAGGTCGCTGATTTGAATAAAAAAAAAGGTAACCGATCATTAGTCGGCGGAGGGACTAGTGCTTGACGATTTTTTGTGTAGTTCACGACTGGTCGACATGGCGATCGAAGTACGATTTGAGGCTCAGAGGAGAAAGGGGTCACTCGGCATACCCACCCATCACACCGACAACGTATATCAACTACGTTGTCTCTCACACTGTTCTTTGTTGTGTATTATAATGGCTGATGGTTGCTTCCCCGTATTTGAAAAAAAAAACCAAACAAAACAACCATCACAATAACAGGATTGTATATGCAAAAGGAAATACGTTCCGACATACGCCGTTATTGAAAAAAGAAAAAATCGATATAATAATCCACCTACATCGGCGCATCACTAGATAACCGCCATGTCGACCTTTCGCGTGGTGAATCCACAATGACAGCCTGTTTTTGTTTATGGTTTGATTAGGACTAAAACGATATATTTTTTATTTGTCCATTTGCATGTGGTAGTGTTGAGCTTGTACATATGCTCTATGGTCTATGGCAGGAGTCGACGGCCATAGTGACACAGTCGCACAGTATTATATAATAGTACCCTTTAGTAATAGAAATATAGTACAAACATTGATTTTGGTCCCCGTCCAATATTGATTGGCGACTCCTGGTCCTGATGATGAACAGCTGCGACCGTCACAAATGGTCGCAGTTTCCGCCCTTGTGTCTGTGTGTGTGGTTAGCTATTTGTCAGTTTAGTTATATCCTTAAAGTTTTTAGTCTTAAGCCTTTAGTAAAAAAAAAAGTTTTTTTTTATTTAGTTTCTGAATGTTTTTTTTTTTTTCTTTAATTTTCATTTCGTTTTTTCTTTATGTTTTTTTATTGTATATTATTATTTTTAATCCTTTTGTATTAAATCTTCTTATTAAAGTATTTTTTTTTTTTTTTTAACTCATTTGTTTACTCGTTGCTGCTTTGCAGTTATGTAGCAAATCAAACAATGCGCGAGTGTTCATGTATCGGTGATATAAATGTATATTTCCAGGTCTGCTCCGCTACAAGGTCGATTTCCAGTCTATGCAGCTGGACGACGAGGAGATCGACAACCTGTACGACGTGGACGACTATTAAGCACCAGCAGACAGACCAGCGCAACAGAATACCATGGAACGGACCCTTAACTGATGGCAACACAACAGCGACTATATTAATATGGACTCTCTATTTATCATTTTTTGAATTTTTGTTAGTCATTATTATTAATATTGGCAAAAAAGATTTTTATATTAACCGCCCACATGACTCAATGGCGCTTGCTTTATAACATTGAAGTCCCAGGTTCGATTCGGGTGTACCACGTTCTGGAGTTTGAACGGTTGGGTTGCTTCGACTTCACTACCGCACAGTTCGTAAACTGTTGGTCCACTGCTCCAAATCTTAGGTCCTCCCTAATAACATGTCTCAAAATATTACCGATTTCAAATTTGGGCTTGACTATATGCTGATAAGCCCTCCACTTTGTGTTTCAGTCCACTGCTGGGCTTCGACTGAGAGGTATATATTCTCAAGTAGACAATTCTGTATATATAGATGTAGCTGTGGGTGGTGTTTGTTAGACATCTGGTCAGGTCATCAATTTATCGACCTCGTGCGGCTGTTACTGGTAATTATAGAAACGGTTACCGATACCCATTAGTCACAATGTTTATGGTCGAATTTTGTTATAGTCTGAAATATAAAGGCTGGTGCACCATAAACATTGGAGACCTTCAGCGGTGGGATGATGAAATGCTGTGGGCATTGCAATATGTAATGTAATGTTGTTGTTTGAAATGTTCTTTTGAATGTTAATACTCTATATTTGATATTCAGCCAGCGTGGACCTTGGATTGACCTTAAGGTCTGACCTTGTGTTCATAACGGTATGGTCGCTATTGGGTTGCGAGGAACGCCGGCGATGTTGTTATATATCGTGTTTTATTCGTGGATTAGGTTTTAAGGTAAATTATTATAAATCACACACTCACACATACATTAGAACATACACACGCACACACACAAAATATCTATAATCGAATAGGAATTCTAATTTTATATAGTTATAACTAATACTAAAGATCCTTTTGGATCCCACTAGAATAGTCCATGAATGTATTTAATTAAATTCATATGTTCTTACACACCACACCATCCCCGCCCTTCTCTCCAACCGCTTCCCTTCCAGCGCCGTGCATTTACATATCAACAATTCATCATCAGAGCACTACAGTCCGTCTTCCATAAGATTTCGAGTTGCTCCTCCTCTGCACATTCAGGGGTGTGATCTTCCGTAGACCTTATACATCAGCAGTGGCTTCTATGAAGAGTATAGCATTTATGTTTGTACATATATATCTCACAAACAGTTCATTTTGTGTGCAATTATGTAACCTATGCCCAGCTGTGGGATGTACACAGGTGCATATACATTTTGGAAATTTATCGAAGACTAAGTTAAACTCGCCCGCGCCGAAAGTTTATTCCAGTTGTGTAAAAAATCTGTGGGTAGTAGTATAATTTGGGAACAGGCGCCATTTTGTTGTTTTGCTGAATGTCGACGAAATGGCTCCTGCGATTCGTTCTATATGCCGACCACGCCCCTTTTAAAGATTACGCAAATGTTGTATAAAGTGTTTGCAGAGGTGAAGGAACTGGGACGGGAAAAATTCGACCTGGTGTCGATTCAAACGTCTGTACACTTCTTATCCTTCGAAGCACCTGTGTTAAGCTGAAATGCGCGGAGGAGGGGGAATACGAGGAGAAGGTGTAAGCATATTAGATTTCGATTCTAAAGCTTATACACTAGTTTTGATCTTACAAAGAATTATGCTTTATAATCTGGAGGCATCAAATGCGCGGTGGAGAAGGAGAAAGAGGGGGAAGGTGTTGTCAAACCAATGTATTTAAATGCGAGATTTTTATATATTCAGCTATAAAACGCGGTGTATAACACTAGATGAAAAAAGGTGCCACCTTCGCGCTCGTGACCCCTCTGACACATGCGAACGATTTTAGTCCTGGTGTGCCCACTATTGGAAATGTTTTTTTTTCATTGCGAGGTGGCAGGGGTCCCCGAACGCGACCGGCCCAATCTTCCACATAAGACATTTATATTAACACCTGCCTATAAGCAGGCATATTGTATTTAGCCAATGTCCAATTTTTTTAAACGCATTCTTTTTTTTTTATTGTACCATAGAAATAAATTGTCGGTTATTGTGGGATCCTGTTTTATTTAGACTTCTCCAATCGACCAGCAGTATATGTATCCTTATAAAGTTAAGGGTCCTAAGACTTTCCACACCTATGAAAATCATGTTAGTAAGTTACGTAAATTTATAGTTATCCAAAGTCCACGGGGTTGTAAAGGGTGCAAAACAAGGCACGGAAACCAAGCCAACCATCTACTCGTGGTGCACCTCCTTAACCCTTATTCAAATATTGGGAAATTATTTCCCACTTGACAGTACCGTAATATTTCTTTATTATTTCTTTACTGGTAACTCTAATCAGTACCAATCCAGGAACAAAATAATTTTACACACTTTTAAATATTTTACTTGGCAACATTTTGGACAAAATTGCGTAATGTCATCGTATGTCAATGTCAAAGTCACAATTTGAATTTTTGGTGCACAAAACCGGTTCTCGCAGGACTTTGAAATTTTGTAGAAAAAATCTGGTAAGTACATAAACAATATATTGATGTAAACTAGACTTATTTTCTGAATGCTTTTACGGTTTCTGTGCTTTTTGCACTGATATTTCTTAGTTTTATTAGGTTTAATTAGGTGGGAAATAATTTCCCAATGTTCGTTCCTGCTTTGATAAACATCAGTGTCTTTATATATATATAAAATTGTTTGTCAGCTGTAATAATAACGGTATAGGAACTTGTAATACGATAGCGAGTAAGTCAAATTAGTGGCTTTTGCAAAATTGTGACTGCGTTTATGTGATTTCTATGCTTTATTCCAAACGAAGCCACTTATAAGTTTAGGAATTTTGTAACTATTTGTGCAATATGCTGATAAAACTACATAATTGCCAACTTTTATAATTTACTTTCAGCTATTCAAATATGGACGCAAGAAAGGAACGTAAAGTGCTCGCCAAGAAACTATTAGAAGAGGTGGTACAAAATTTAGACGACTTGTCTGATTTATCAGGCTCAGATTCTGAGGATGACTCATGCTTTATCAACAGTATTCATTCTCCTTCCGATAGTTACCTAAATGAGCTCGATGATAACCTAATTGAACAACGTCTTGAACATATCTTTGGCTTTGGATTGACGGGAGACAAACAAGACCCACCTTCTCCCCCTATGCAAACTCAACAGATTTCAACGGATGCCTTACTGACAGTCTTAGATGAAACATCGCATTTCACAAACACACCAAAAACAGACAACAGTCTTTTGTCAACTCACTTAGGTACTGAAACTGAGCAATTGGCAGATGATGGGCAAGATGGATGGATGGATCTTTACGATAAAAATATTTATGCAGTGGGAACAGTCAGATGCAACAGAAAGGACTTACCTGATATGATAAAAAAACAACCGAAACCATTGCGATTAGATAAACTTCAGTTTTCAGCGGTTACTGCAGAGCCAATCACAGCCATTAAATGGCTTGACACAAAGGAAGTTACTGTCCTGACAACAGCACATCAGCCCTTCGACACAAGGATGATAAAAGAACCCAAAAGGATGGCTCTAGAGCTGACATTCTCTGCCCGGCTGCAATTGCTTCATACACGCTCAGTATGGGCGGAGTAGATCTTTTGACCATTTTAGATCGTCATACCCTATAAACCGGAAATCCAGGAAATATTGGATGCGACTATTCTTCTTTCTGTTCGATGCATCTATAATTAATGCCTACATAACGTACAACTACTCCCATGTCCCGACCCTGCATGGCCACCGTGATTTCAGACTACGGTTAGCACGTGCCCTTATAGATAATCACACGACACGAAAACTCACACACAAACAGATGTAGTTTTTAAAAAAATAAAAAAGGTGGTAGGTTTGGCGTTCCCGATGAGATTCGGCTGCTAAATGTTGGCATACACTTGCCTGAAGAAAGTGCCACTTACAAAAGATGTCGCTTTTGCAGCACAAAGCACAAAGAACAGAGGACAAAATAGTATGTTCCTCCTGTGGAGTAGCTCTTTGTGCCAAAAACTGTTTCAAACCTTTCACACAGTTCTTACTCAGTAATGTTATTTTCATATAGTATTTGAAAAGTTCTTAATAAAATATTATTTGTAACATTCTAGTTTCATTTTATTTTTATAATTTTATTCAATCACTCAATCATGTTATATTGAATTTTTTATATAAAAAAAATAAACAAGTAAAGTAGGAGTAAGTAATATGTATAGAATTTGTAGTAAAAATGTCCCAAAAAAATGTAACCATTCCGGATGATGGGAAATGATTTCCCACTTAATTATATTTTGCTTTTCCATATTGGATAATGGGAAATAATTTCCCACCGTAAAACCCCCATTTCCCCTCTTTTTATAAAAAAAATGATGTTTTTTTCGAAATCTACAAAGCCCTTTTACCTAGAAACCATGTTTATTTCATAATTTTATTTAAAAAAAATCCATTTGATTAAGGGTTAAACAACAAACGAGGCTCTGGCTCCCACCAATCCACATGGGGCCAGCGTGATAGGTAGTGGCCCAAATTCCCCTATATGAATCCCTACATACGACTGGAGATCGCACGAAGCCGCTGGGTGCAGGCAGTGCAGGACCCATCGATGTGGAGATATTTGGGGAAGGCCTTTGTCCACCAGTGGACGTCCATCGGCTAATGATGATAAAGTCCACCGCTGGACATTGATTCCACTAAAAGACAGACTTCTCAAATCTTCAGTCCACATTTGATGACTTCATTTTTATATCTAAGAAGTGACGTGACGAGCGAGAAGTTCATCTGATGGTAAGAGATAATGCCACATGACGGTAATTAATATATGCTCGTCACCTTGAGACACAATATGAAGTTTCCTTGCCATGGTAATTTATCCAGCTATAACTACTGTGCAGTGGACGGGGTAGTATTTGCCCACTATTGAACGGCAGAGATGGGGGCTGCGGTGGTACCTAGACGGTAACCGACAACAGATTCCTAATACCAGTAAGAGTACCGAGTAAGTATAGAGTAGTTATCTTTGGTTTCGTATGGGAATTCTTCCACAGATATCCGGCTTCTGGAGGGAAGCTCAGGATTATGAGACATTCTTACTAAAACCCCCTGGGTGGTCTGCATCACCGTATTTGGAGAGAGATATTGTACAGAACGCACGTTCGCTTGTTAAAGACCCCCACCCTCGAGGCCTGCGAAACTCCTAGACCCTTATACGACAGGTAAGGCTTACCTTAGTCATATTCTTACGTGCCATAGACTACAGAGTTGAACATAAAGATATCACCTTGTAACTGAAAATATAAGAACGCATATTTATGGATCAACTATCTACTATGTTGTATTTGTATTGCCCGTAAGAATGAAACAAATGGATATATGAATAGTTCATAGCTATGAATATTTTTTTTTTATTCAATAAGGCAACGAACGAGACGTTCACCTGATGATGAGTGATACGACCACCAATAACGTGACGCTAGTTATGACGATATATATCGCGCTCGTCGCATGAGGCGCAAGATAGCGAATTTCATTACACCAGTTATTACGCTAACGACAGCGCCTTTCAAACCGGAACATAGTACTGATTGGCGGCTGCTATAGGCGCTGCGGTGGCAAACAGGTTTGAGGCCCTTCTGATGTTAAACGGTAACGGCTAGTAGCACCAGAGGTATCATTGTGCGTGTGGCTGACGCTGCAGTAACCTTTTCACGCCCTTTTTGAAGAACTTTTTTTTTCTTTATTGCATGTAAAACCTTATAGAGAGGTGTATAAATGGCGAGCTTAATGCCTGTTCCCATTCTCTACCAGCCACCTTCGGTAAGGTGAGATGTTATAGCAGGTTATACTGACTATTGACTTTATATAATAACATATATATATATAAAACGTATACATGCATATACTTGCATATAAATACTACAAATACATATATATAATACTAAGATGTCTGTTTCTGCTTGAGGTATTACCGGTTCCTTTTTTTAAAGAGACATTTAGAGGAAATTTTCGAATCTCTTGGGGTAAGAAGTTCCAGAGAAAACCTCGACAGGCAACTCGTTCCATAATTTAAGTGTTCGTGGGCGAAAATATCTCTGGAACCGGATCGAACGTTACCATTGCGATTCAAGGGTGTGAGTGTGAATTCCCTGCCGATTGCAGACGGTATGATGATGAAATGTGGCTGTGGGTATCATGTCAAACAGTTTATCAGAAAACATCCCCTTATAGAGGCGGTAGAACACACATAAGGCAAAATCTCTTTAAAAACCAAGAGCTTCAATACCGTCAGTACCGTTAGCAAAGGGTCGTCGGTAATTCTGACAACTCTGTTTTGCACTAATAAAGGTCTCTGCTGACATCTAGGTGATCCCCCCCCCAAAGATGAGAGCAATACTCCACGTGAGGCTGGGCTTTGTACACCACCAGAGCTTTCATTTCATAAAACCCATTTCGTATTCTCACAAAATAACTTTCACTTGATATATCAATATTTTTTATTCAATAAGGCAACGAACGAGACGTTCACCTGATGATGAGTGATACGACCACCAATAACGTGACGCTAGTTATGACGATATATATCGCGCTCGTCGCATGAGGCGCAAGATAGCGAATTTCATTACACCAGTTATTACGCTAACGACAGCGCCTTTCAAACCGGAACATAGTACTGATTGGCGGCTGCTATAGGCGCTGCGGTGGCAAACAGGTTTGAGGCCCTTCTGATGTTAAACGGTAACGGCTAGTAGCACCAGAGGTATTATTGTGCGTGTGGCTGACGCTGCAGTAACCTTTTCACGCCCTTTTTGAAGAACTTTTTTTTTCTTTATTGCATGTAAAACCTTATAGAGAGGTGTATAAATGGCGAGCTTAATGCCTGTTCCCATTCTCTACCAGCCACCTTCGGTAAGGTGAGATGTTATGGCAGGTTATACTGACTATTGACTTTATATAATAACATATATATATATATATATAAAACGTATACATGCATATACTTGCGTATAAATACTACAAATACATATATATAATACTAAGATGTCTGTTTCTGCTTGAGGTATTACCGGATCCTTTTTTTAAAGAGACATTTAGAGGAAATTTTCGAATCTCTTGGGGTAAGAAGTTCCAGAGAAAACCTCGACATGCAACTCGTTCCATAATTTAAGTGTTCGTAGGCGAAAATATCTCTGGAACCGGATCGAACGTTACCATTGCGATTCAAGGGTGTGAGTGTGAATTCCCTGCCGATTGCAGACAGTATGATGATGAAATGTGGCTGTGGGTATCATGTCAAACAGTTTATCAGAAAACATCCCCTTATAGAGGCGGTAGAACACACATAAGGCAAAATCTCTTTAAAAACCAAGAGCTTCAATATCGTCAGTACCGTTAGCAAAGGGTCGTCGATTATTCTGACAACTCTGTTTTGCACTAATAAAGGTCTCTGCTGACATCTAGGTGATCCCCCCCAAAGATGAGAGCAATACTCCACGTGAGGCTTGCGCTTTGTACACCACCAGAGCTTTCATTTCATAAAACCCATTTCGTATTGTCACAAAAATAACTTTCACTTGATATATCAATAATTTTTATTGAAATCTGTATGACAAAAGAAAACTGAAATTACTTTATTGTAATAATTTTTTTTTAATTTCATATACATTATATATCAACATCTGTTATTAGTTGGCCTTTGTCCAGCAGTGGACGTCTTCCGGCTGATTGGATTGGATTGATTGGATCTTTTATTAATAACTGAATAATTATTCTTATTCACAACGGTGCTAATGTTTCATATGGTGTCAAGTGATAATAAAAATTAAGCTTACGTGCTCAGAATAAGGTATTGGTTTTTTTTTATTCGACTAAGTGAAGTTTAAGTCAGCTGGTTGACGCGTCATTAAAAGCATTTCAAGACGAGCACCACCTTCAATCACGAAGTACACGAAAGGGAAGATAAAGCGACGGGAGGTAGCTGTAGTAATAAACCGCCTACTTAACATTGCTGATGGGACATCACGACCAGAGAGTCTTAGACATTAATTCATCATTGAACTACCAGTTGATGGATCGTTGATCTGAAGTTTCACTTCACCAGAAGTTCATGTACACATGGAATCGAACACTCATCTTTACGAGACGTATAGCTGGTACGACATTACAAACTGAGCAATCACGGCATCAGTAACTGGTACCTAGCCAAATAATAACGTGACTCTGGCATCGAACCAGGGACCTCGGTAACAAGGACAGCAATATATGTACTGCTGGTAGATTTCTGTTGCCGAAGGCCGTCTATGTACCACCGTAGTATCTATAGACAAACTGTGTTTTGTTCGGGTTTGAAGGGCGTTGTAGCTTGTGAAATAACTAAGGTATTGAGACTACGTCTTAGGTCTCAAGGCGACGAGCAAAATGTGCTGCAGTCTACATCACCTTAACTAGTGCCACGATGTTATGGATAGGGTTATATGTATCACTTACTATCAGGTGAACGACGCGATCTACTTATGGCTCCGTAAAAAAAAAGCGATCACCTACAGCTCATAGTCAAAAGGTGAATCTATTTTCCTATGTTACAAAGCAAATGCTTAGCTATAGATGTAATTGTATCCTGATCTCTTAATTAAAAATATAAACCCTTTCCGGTTAGCTTTCTCCGATAGCGAGCCAATTTTAACTCGGCGGTAAAATCTGTCTGTCCGTAAGTGTTATAACTATATATGGTAAGTAACTCAAGTGAACGCGAACACGGAAAGTAAGTTAAATGTAACGGTATCTAAATTTAGCCGGAGTAAATATAAATTTACTTTTGATATAAATAAAAACCTTACACAGTTTACTGTTAACATATATATATATATATATATATCGCAGTGTAAATATTCTAACTTACACCGCTCACTGATCAGATGTGTTCTAGTCTTCGTCTGTTTCTAATGTTATACTGGTGGTAGATCTCTATTGCCCGAGCCTGACTAAGTAGGTACCGCCGCAGCTCCTATTTCTGCCGTCAAACAGTACTTTGCAAATATTAATGTGTTCCAGTTTGAAGGGCGCTGTAGCTAGGGTAACGAGACTCAACATCTTGTCTCAAGCGACGAGCGCAATGTGGTGCGGTGTATATCATTCTAACTAGTGCCACATAGTTATGGGCAGTCGTATCATTTACCATAAGGTGAACGTCTCGCTCGTCGCGTCACTTAATAGAATAAAAAAAAAACACTACTGTTCGGCGGAAGATATAGATCTTGCGGTGGTACCTACATAGAAGGCTGATGAAAATGAAGACCATGACCTATCTAGGTCTCCGGTAATAGAGACTTACCATGATTGATTTACAATTAAATATTTTCACTACGTAGAGACGAATCGCTAGCTCCAGGTGAAAAAGTTCTTCGCTGGATGTCATGCTGGTGTACTCCCGCATGTCTCCAATCAGCTCTCCTGTCTGCGCGTCTATTGACTTTTGATCATAATGGTGAATTGGAGGTTGTATTTATCATGATTGAACATGTCCAACATGATTGATGATAAGTGATTTAAAATTACAATCAGACAATTCAATATCATTTACTACCCGTACTCGCACATACCGCTACAGAAAAAACAAAAAAGAATACGAACAAACACAACAATATCATTGATATCTCTTTTATTAGTAGCAGGAAAAATAACTCATGGACATCTTCTCTTTCGTGTACTTCATGAGTGAAGGTCGTGCATGTCTTGAAATGCTCTTAATGACTCTGCTCTCTTAGTATCTAGCATCATTCATGATAAGTTTCATGGGAAGATAGTGCATTGGTTTCCCCTTGCCTTCTGCACCGCAGTGATGTTATACGTTAAGCATGGGTGCGCCCTACATCCGGACTAAGTGATTTTTTTTGTTTGTATCCCGCTGTTGTAACTAAAGTTCACAAATGTACGTAACTTAATATTAAGACATTGGTACATGCCGAGATTCGAACCCACGACCTTCGGAATGAAAGCCGCATGCTCTAACCATTAGGCCAGCGAGCTACTCATGGACATAATACAATCTAAATATATATATATATATATATATAAACTATAAGAAAAAACTCCAGATAACAGCATTGGAAGAGTTAAAGTGGCTGTTTCTATATTTATATAGTATATATTTAATAGAACAAAAAAACTATTTATCGTTATTCTCTGTTGCCATATGCCTCTTATTTACACACAAATAAATCGAAAACTGCTTCATTTTAATTACACCTAAGAGTGTGTTAATGTGGCAACAGTAAAAAGAAAGAGAACATTATCGACCTGTAATTTAAGTAAATGGGATGAAGATATTATATATTTCCTATCCATGTCTATATATTTGTGTTAGGTATCATTAAAATAATTAAATAAATGATAAAAATAAAACCTACAGTTTATTAAATTGACAAAAAAAAAAACAGCAGATTATGATTTTTCTAGCAATGGGCAACATTAATCTTTATTAATGCTATCATTTATCAATGATAAATATTCTTATATTCATAGATGATATCATCGAAAGAACTAATAAACTATTTAACCAAAAAAATCAATGGATTACTAGATTGAAAATCACATATTAAAAATATCCCAGATGTATGAACATTAATAATGATGTTTATCATTTATCTTTAAAACAATCAAGACACCATTTATTGAATAAAACACTACTGGTTTATTAACACTAAAAAAAGAGCCATTCGCCGAGCACCCAAGTTTCTCACCATTATTATAAACAAATTCGAAGCAATCTTTCTTTTATTTAAATGAGATTAAAAGCTATAAAAAAAGTTGCTTTATTTAATGTTTCTCAAAATAAGCAATAAAAAAAATTACATAATAAACTAATTTTAAAATGTCATTAGTTGAGAATATTAGCTAGTTTCTAAGAGCATTTAGTTCATAAAGAAAACCAGAAATAAAGTCAAACACCTAATGTTATAGTCGAATAATGAATAGTCAATGGTCAATAATAAAGTAGCCCGGTGCATTAGTGAGCTGAAGATGGTCGGGGCGAGCCGCATCTGGCAGATGACACGGCTCATGGAGCAGGAAGATCCTGGAGTGAAGAGACTACATCTGGTGAAGATTGCATGGTTTTCGATTCTAGTTGCATCGGACAAGTTAATTAAGACTTAATTTTATTTAATGAACGAGACACCTAATGTATACATCCACAACATGGAGGCGCTTGTTAGGATGACACAGTATCACATTTTGCTTGCCTTAAGACATAAGATGTTGAATTTCATTACCCCAGTAATTATACTAGCTATAACGCCCTTAAAATCGGAACACAGTAATGTTAGCATTCTACTGTTTGTTTGCTGCAACAGTAGTTGCAGTGGTACCTACCTAGACGGTCTCCGGGAACAGAGACCTGCCACCAGTACACATGTGGTATATAGATAAAGTTTTACTTATGTTGCTTGCTCAGAAACAGTAAAAGGCTATCCGCCAACTCACACTGTCACTCGACTCACACTCGGTTATTGTGGTGGACTAAGGCCCAATTCCCCTCAATGTACTCTGTGGAGATATTTTGGAGACGCCTAAGTCCAGCAGTGGACGTCTATCGGCTGATGATGATACTTACAACTACTACTACTACTACTGATTACAACTCCAGTACATTTTATTAATGGCGCTGTATCTTGTATTCTTTAACTGAAACTGTCATGTAATTTTTCTTAAATATAAACCAAAATTTGTATTATAACATGTGTATAAAAATTCCAAACAAAATTTACATATCCGGGATTAAATATTACGTGGCCTTGAACCGGAAATTGGTTTCGTAGTCATTTGATTAGTCCGTATGATTATGACAAAAAATTAACAATCATTGTACACAAGTATTCACGAGAACTTTGTATTCATAATACGCTGATAACTATTCAATCGACTTTGGATGACATACAGAAATCACACATCATCATCAGTCCACTGCTGGACATAGGCCTCTGTTTTTGATCACCACAAAGATCGGTCCTACGCTGCTCATACAGCGGCTTCTTGCGACGTGACACGGTTAGCATCGTCTCCGGTACCGCTGGGTACTAGGCGCCGATGTTTGTAGAGTCTCATCTGAGGGGATTTGAGCCATTTCCCACCCCCCTGGCCTAATGCGGATTGGTGGGAGCCAGAGCCTCGTTTGTTGATTTGCAGGGTGCACCGCGTGTAGGTGAGGTTGGCTTGGGGCTTGTAAGTTGCTGTGCGGCACCTCTTACACCAAACTGACACAACGCTGTCTAAAGACTTCTTCTTCAGATATCAAAAGAAAGAATTGAGATTTTATGTTGTCTTCACATCGATCGGTCCCACGTTGCACACACTTACATAATATTATAATGATTTTAAACATTTCTTTATTCTATTCTAATACAAATTGATTGTACTATAGTATTACGATATATCATAATACCTGATTAAAATTATGTCACAATTTGATTATTAATATCCATGAGTATAAATCACGCTATGATTAATCGCACAACTTTAAATCATATAATTAAAGATATTAATTAGTAATGATCGTAAATTAAACTAAAGTAAAATTGGAAAAACTTATATATACGCATATATAGTCTCTTATTACGTCAGAGGGTAATAAAGAAATAGTGTAATCATACACTGCCGTCAGGACCACATCAGACGGAGTTAAAAAAACCATTAAAGTTTAAAGTATGATAATTAATAAAAATAAATTTAAATTTGAACATACTGCATAATTATTTCGCAATCGATAACAAGTTCTATAAGTATAATAATCGATAATCGAATCATCGATTAATAGTAATCGATGATTTGATAATCGATTAGTCGATTCGACCATAGACTCGAATATTATAACCTATAGTCATCTCGTGATCTGTCAAAGTGACCAAGTTATATTTTACAAGGTATTGAATACTATAAGGCACAGTGACCTCATTTTTCGCATATCGCAATTTAAAGCTGTAGTAAACTAAATAGTGTAGTAATATTTACTCGATTAGGTTTTAAAACCAAGTATTCGCATTTGAGGACGCGTACCAAGTGTTCTAGGCAAAAAAGTTTTAATCTGTTATAATTATATTGTTTTGTAAAATATTTCATAGTATTTTGCAAAACAATATATTTAGTTGAGAAGAAGGGTTGTGTGAAATCTCTACCAAATAAAACGCCTTCGGTGATATATACATATACATAACCTCATGATGGTAAGCGACGTGGTCTTTAATGGTAAATATGTATGTGAATTGTGTTTAACGAAACTTTTACACATTTCTCAATATAAATTTCGACTATGGTCGAACTTTATATGTATAAGAAGAAAAGTAAGCTTTTGTTTGAAGAACATAACGCAGAAAGAACATGTATGTTTATAGCTAGATAAATAATTCATAACTAAAATTTATCACAGTGCTTAAAGTATTTTACATTAGCTACAAGTCAAAAATTACATTGTATCCTAAATTAGTCTGATTTATTATATTAATTAATTTGTTATCAGAGAAAAAGTTGCACAAGGGAACCTCTGATACCTATCGATATTACATATTTCTGCTACAAATCGGTCGAAACGAGGGGATAGTAAAATTATTAAATTAAACCATTAAATCTCAGATTTAGTTTTAATTATCGGTTATTTGTATTGAATTAATAACCTACTTCATATAATGTCACCATCCATTTCCTGTTGACACAACTAAGCGACGAGACCTTGCCTGATGATAAGTAATATGTTACGTTCGCCCATAACAACGTGGCATTTGTTAGGATGATACACAGCACTACATCGCGCTACCCGTCTGAGACATAAGACGTTAGCTCTCGTTACCCCAGTAATTACACTAGCTACAGCGCCTTTCAAACCTGAACACGGTAATGCTTGCACAGAGAAGCCTTTTATAGTTATATTAATAAATTGTCATTTTTATAAATAACTGTGTAAATAGTTTATTCATGCAATTGAAAAAAGTATCCTTAAGAGATTGCTCTACTCCGATGCTTGGGGTAAGTAATAATCAATCCATATGAAAGCTCAGCTTAGTAACAACAAAATATTTAAAGTTTTATAGAGACGATCACTGCCACCAACTTGCGTAGGGCCAGGGTGGTCGGGAATGGCCCGAATCACCCCCATATGAACCCTTAAAAACGACGGCTCTTGATGCCCGGCGGTATCGGAGACCGTGGACATTGGCAAAGCGACGAAACCAAGGCAGCGTAGGACTAATCAATGTGGAGTTCTTTGCAAGAGGCCTATATCCTGCAATGGACATCTAAGGGCTGGTGATGATGTAACAGTTATCAAACTATATATAATACAAATTGAATAATTCATTTTTATTAGTCATATCATACTTTAGTTCATTGGTGGGCAAGTACTACTGCTGGAGAACGTCAATGTAGGTATCACCGCAGCTACTATTGCAGCCGATAAACTCGTAGCTACTGGTATTACTGGTATAACAAGATCTAACATGTCTAAAGGCGAGCACAATATGCTGCAGTGAATAACATCCTAACCAGTTCCACCTTCTTTTGGGCAGTATCACTTACTATCAGATGAACGTTCCGCTCGTCTCGTTTTCAAACTCCGACATTTATTAATAGTTTAAACGCTATAAAGTCTGCAAAATAGTATTTTACTATGTTTAATTTCCATAAGAGACTCCTCAACCCCCACCCCCAGCGGATACGATTGAGGAATTGTGGATAAAAAAAAAAATTAGCATCGCTATGTTATTAACGCGTAACGAATGCGCGTTTCGACACATACCAATGTAAGGAAGGTGCGGCGAACCGTATCGAGGGGTGATGGTGGAGGGGAGGCGTTTAATGAATCATTTTCAGGTTATCTCCAGTTTTTTTTTTCTCAAATAACTGTTTTTCCTTGTTAAGCGGCAACCTTATTTCAAGTACAAATTAATTTAATTGAGAGTAGCTCGCCTAACTTGCGATAAGGAGTCGACGTGTCCTCGTACGCTTTAATCGCCACCGTAAAGTTGACAGGGACCTCCCAGCATTTTTTTTTTATTCGAAGAAACAAGGAGACTATAGAGACGTTCACCTGATGATAAGTATACACCTGCCTGTAACAGGCAGTGGATCCAAAGTCAAAACGACTACAAACCGCTCAACAGCATCAGAGATAAAAGAACAATGTGGCGCTAAATAGGGTAATAATATACATATTACACAACATTGTGCAAGTCCTATTACCGCAGTAATTTCACTAGCTACGACTCTCTTCAAACCGGAACTGGGTAATGTTTCCACAAAACTGTTTAAAGCAGCTGTGATACCTACCTAGACAGTCTTCACTAGACCTACTACCAGTAGTAAAGTTCATTTAGTGGTAAGATTCTATAAGGAATCCTCCAGGATAACTACAACCCTTACATTATAAATTTTCCACAACGACTGGTGGTAGGTCTCTGTCGCAGGAGATCGTCTAGGTAGTTACCACCGCAGACTAACAAATTTGCATACATTTCTCATTTTTATATCGTGTCTTATTCCCTTATAATTACTTTGAATAACCTATGAATATACGGCGATTTGAGTCCTCACTCATCAGAGAGACGATGCTACCAGCACTTATCTTTTCCCCTAATACCTGCTCTCTTTCTGGTGCATACAACCGTTCAGCCAGCTAAAGAGACCACCAGTTACTTTTTAAACGTTTAGTAAGTAAAGCCGTGATGGCGAAATTAAAGTTTTTTAATCTATATTACCTTCCCAGTTCGAATGTTTCAACAAATTTTTTAAACTACCAATTAAGTTAAATATTTACCTTATTAAGTTTAATTAGCACGTTAACCAGTAATGTGACTGGTTAATAACTTAAATCTAAACTTGAAATTAAAAGTTTCTCTCTAAAGTAATCCAATTAATACTTTGATACCAATTATTGGATCTAGTTATTATCTTCGCTGTCTTTCTAATATGTTTCTATCTTAAATAGAAAACTTCTGGGATTCGCAGCTTTTTCAAACGAAAGAGAATAATAAGATATATTTTCGGAATAGCTTTTGTTTATAGAAAATGTCGATCTCCTAACGACGTCTTCTTTCACCGGAAGTTCAAACTTAGTGGGCATCGAATCCGCGCCTATTAATGAGCGATATGAACAATCCATTTACAGAGAAGTGAGAATGAAATTGTGGAATGGTGAAGCTATATTTTATATTTATATATTGTCACGCCTTTTTCCCAGTAGGGGTAGGCAGAGGTGAATAAACTACCCACATTTCGCCAGATGTGGTCAGATTAGGTCCCATGTAACAGGGGGCGAGCCTGTTGCCACTTTATTGGGACCACCACACACACACACACACACAAAGATGATATCAGTGTGCGGGTTTCCTCACGATGTTTTCCTTCACCGTTTTTGTATCTCGCTGTTGTAACTAAAGTTCACAAATGTACATAACTTAAATATTAAGTCATTGGTACATGCCGAGGTTTGAACCCGCGACCTTCGGAATGAAAGCCGCACGCTCTAACCATTAGGCCAGCGAGCTATGGTGAAGCTAGCTCACAATATTCCGACTATGAAATATCGTCAGCCCGAAAACAGCGATGGCATTAAGACGGCGTATTTACAACCTGATGGTAACTCTTTAGGAGATACCATAACATTTGATTCTGGAATCGAATCTGGGATATCCGTGCTACAATCAAACGTTGAGCTACTGCAGAAACATGAAAACATACTAATCTGATTTCCCTAATTAATTTAAATATATTTATATATAAATAGTAGATAGTCTGAGGTTCATTGTCTCATCACGAGAACTCCGAAACTATTAGACTTAAGCACTAAAATTTGGTGGAGATATTGTTTCTGTTGTTTAGAGGTCAGCTAGGACTAGATTTTATATTTCCTAGAGACAGTTGCAAGGGTGTTATGGCCAGCAAAGCGGGGGTGAAATAGTAAGTAGTGACATTTATATCAAAACAATTCAATATAAAAATGTTCGATCTTATTATGTTGTATATATTAAGTGTTTTTTGTTTCATGCTCTTTCGTCTTGGGAGGCCGGGCGGCTTATGATGTGGTGAATAAATGCATTAAAGATCACATTACTTTTTCCCTCTCCCCCAAATTAATACCCGTTCCTTTCGTATCTCGCTGACGTCTCGATGACATGATCTCATTACGGAAACGTTGGGATTGAAAAAACAAAGTCCATAGGAATAACGATTATAATGGACGCTAATTAATAGGGTGACGTTTTGAATTATTTTTTTTAAGACTTAAAAAATGTTTTAGCGAGAATACTAATGGAGCTGATTATAATAATTTACCATAAAAAAATAAGATGTATGAAATAAATACTATCTGCCGGAACCAAAGAAAAAAGAATATAGTCGCCATTTTAAGAAAAAAAACAATGTCGTTCCCGCTCAAAGCTGACGTCTCTGGCTTCTGCGCCCATAGAGCTGTCAATAACGATTAAAAACAAAACGTGGGTCTTTATTAAAACATAATAAATATATATGTGTGCATATATATATAGCTTGTATCTTTATCATATTTTCATTTGTGGTTTTTATACAATGTAATAAAAAAAATACACGTGTAGTGGGAATCGATATGTGGATCACGATGCTCTCCGTTGTAGTGCCGCTTTCCACGAGGTCTTGGTGTCGAAGCCTTTGAGCAGAAAGGTCGGGACTCACATGTACAAGACGGCCCGATGGCCGATCTTGTACAATAGCTAGACACTGACGCTTAAAGAAGACACTGGTGCTAGGTCTCTATTTCTGCCGCGAAGCAGTAGTGAGCTAAGACGAGTCAACGGTACGTTCACTTCATGGTAAGTGATATGGCTGCCCATACCCACGTAAAGCCAGTTAGGCTGTTATACACTACACCTCATTGCGCTCATTGGTTTGAGATTTAAGATGTTAAGTCTCGTTGTCCCAGCAATGTCCCCATCTACATCGCCCTTCAAATCGGAACACAGTACGGTTGTCGGCTGCAATAGTCGCTGCGATGGTACCTAGACGGTCTCAGCAGCCGGTGAAATTACTATGGTAAGACGTTGGTAGATGTCGTTATAGACGGTGGCATAACCATCGGGTAAACGTTTCGCTACGTCGAAAAAAAAAAAAACATTATTTAAGCTATAATAAGCAGTTAATAAGCAACCTTAACCTATTGCATGAAAACACGCAATCTTATTTTTTTTCTTAATATCAATAACTAAATTTGTAAAGTAATTAATAATCTTATTAATTCACTTTCGCCGCCATTTTGTGTTTCTTCAATCATTCGTGTTTTCGTGTATTGCGGTTTAAGGTTATCCAGTTTGCGATATATATTTAATTTTTTAATATCATTGAATTATGTAAATACGCTGATTATATACTTTCAAAAATATAATCATACGACTGTTATTTATTAATTTTATTTACTATATATGGCGGTTAGTTGGCAAGAGTTTTATTTAAACGCGCTAATTTAACCACCCCCTTGTTGTGTTGTAAATTATCCGAAGTATTGAACTTGACTTAAAATTCTGGTTAATAAATATTAAATATCTTAAAAATTCCTTGCGATTTTCTTCCGATCTCCACTCAAGAATCCTTTTATATCATCAGCCGTCCAAAGTTAAGATAGCTGCAAGGAAATTGAAGGTCAAGTACTGTTGCTATATCTGGACAAGTGTTGCCAAGACTTATATAGCGGCAGTGGACTCAGTGGGGAAACGGGCTAAGAGGTATGTTGGTGATCAAGAACTTGTTACAACTAGACTTGACAGTCTTCAACACAGTCGCTGTGTGGCCTGTCTGGCAGTCTATAGGATACATTTCAGGGAGTGTGCTATGGTATCACACAATATAATTCCCTCATCCCCATTCCACCACCGGATAACCAGACGCCCGGCGAGTAACTATCGTTATGTGATACACATTTCCAATTGGAGAAAAAAGATGTTTAGTTCCTCGTTGTTAATGAGAACAGCAAAGGAGTGGAACAACTTGCCGCGGCCTGTGTTCCCGTACGTATACGACATGGATGTCTTCACGAAAAGAGTGAATAGTCTATTACTAGATTAGTCCGCCTTACCATCACTTAACATCACGTGTGATCGTGATCAAGCGCTAAACTTATCCATTCAAAAAAACTTAAAGATGCTTCAGTTCCGCAACGGAAGAAAGTCTGATGATGATGATCAAATATTCGTACATTTAATGCTAATTGATATTCCTTTCTTTATACGAAGACCAAGATTTGTAGTCATTTAAATTGGTGTAGTTTTATAATCGCATCTTGTTATTTTATTAGTCCTTTATGTATATATATATTAATTACTTTCTTGAGGCAATAATAATACTAATCAGTGAGGCATTGTTAAAATGTCTCAAGTTAATTAACAAAACTAGAGATATTATTAATCATATCTCTCACTGCTGTCATCATGATCATCAGCGGATAGACGTCCACTGTTGAACATATACCTCCACATCGATCGATTTCGCGTAGCTCGCTGATACTGCCGGAAACCAGAGGCCGTCTTTGAAAGGGTTGGTTTGGGAGCACTTGGCCCAATGCGGGGTTGATGGGAGCTAGAGAATCATTTGTTGATTAGCAGGGTGCACCACGAGCAGACGAGGTTGGCTTGGATCCGCTGCTGTGCCACGTAAATATCCCAACCAGTGTTCCATTACTATGATATAAGTCATCGTGAGGAAACAGTTGTTTCTAAATCCGAAGAAGTGAAACCTACACTTGATTAGCCTGGTGAATACATATAGAAACTTTTATTTGTGAAAAAAGGCTTCGATTCCCAGTAATGGGAATGATTAGAAGCTTGTTAATCATTGCTACATTATCATGTAAGTCGATTTGCAATGCTACTGGATTGATTCCCCATGCATCCACCGACCCTGCGAGTTCTTCACCAGGTCGTCTCCACTCCAGGGTCATTCTGCGCCATCGGCTCTCTCATTGCGCCCTTTGGCCCGTACATTATTTTTAATAATTTAAATTCCCACAGATAGTAAATTTCTTCTCTTTTTTTCGTATTTGACGAGCCGTTGTCATCCAGTTGGAAGGTTCGCGAAAAAAGTTTATTACTAACGAACATGACGGGTGTCCGGATATACTCGGGGGGAAAGGGAAGTGGGAGAGGTAGTACGTGCTCAGCGCAAGAAACCGTCACACGTAATACATCATTAAATAAAAAAAAAGTATGAAAATCGCATTAAAATTCATTCGTACCTTTTACAGTTCCACTTGTACATTACGAACAAACCGAGAAGTGTCATGTGGGGTTTTTTTTTTATATAGTAATCAATTATATTTCGTTATCCGGTTAATTATCGTTATGTAAATACATTTGTAAGAAAAAAAAAACTTGTTAAAGTTTAACTTACACCTTGTATTACAAAATACAGCTGTGTGTGTAACTCGTGGTTCTTCTAGAGAGTAGTGAGCAAATTTTAGGTAGAAGAGGCCCACTGGTGAGTCTTCCAGGATGTCTACACTGATCGGTCTTGTGTCCTTAGACTTTCACCAGATGGTTAGTTTCCGTTTTGGAGGACCGGTAAATACTACGATCTCTCGATGTGCTTACTGTCCTATGGACTGTTTTACGAAGCTTGTACATCCCGTTGCCTAGTTAGGTTTAAAAAAAGGTCCGATACCCCAAAGGGTTGCCACATAAAATAATCAATGCTTCGAACTATCTGATCTTAGTGCTCCAACAGATCTCTTCAATTCTGATTTAAAGAATCCTACTAAGAGTATGTCCTTTTTTATCACCCTCTATCCTACATCGTTTTTCAGGTTTCCTTAATTATCTTTGGAAACAAATTTAAGCCCTTTACTAATTTCCCACCTTTATTTGCAAGTTGGATTTACCAAACTAGACTAATTGGCCCAGATTATTTCATCATCAATTACCAAGGTAGATATTTCGACATTACAAGGATAGCAACAAGCTATACCTACAAACTTGATAATTTTGACAGGTGACTTTAAGGATGTGGTAGTGTATAATCGATAATGAGAGCAATCGATTATCGATTACTATTCTCATATAAATTTCTATCGATAGTAGCATGATTATATTGCATGTTCAAATATTTATTTGTTTTACTATATAGAGTTGTTAAGCGGATTATTTATATGTTGTATTAATCATCGAAGTGACGCATACTCTTAAAGATTCTTTATTTTATTACGAGAAAAAACTATTTAAACGTTGGTCAACACTATTGATTAATGTAAGTATAAAAGGTCTCTTTTAAAAACTTTAATATATACAAAAAATAATATAACTTAACCTCATATTTGTTGTAGTCCATACTACAAATAAATGTATTATGTGTGTAATGAGTATGTTAGAGGAAGTCTGAGAGTTGCTCCAATGACCGAGAAATTGAGGAGCATGAGCATGGTACGGGCATGTTATGCGGAGGGATGAAGGACATATAACAAAGAAAGGAATGAGAATGGAAGTGGATGGTTATAAGGGTAGTGGATGGATTGTGTGAAAGACGATATGTGCGAGAAGATTGTGAATTCAGATATGACGGATGATAGAGGAATATGGAAGAGAAGTACATAATGTGCCGACCCCACATAGCAGGGAAAATGGAAGGAGAAAGAAAAGAAGAAAGAATATAACTTAATCATATATATTATTTTTATGTCATTGGTTAATTATAAATCAATTTTCGATAGTCTGTGGTTGTTCGTTACGTGTGTCATGAAGTGTGTGGTCATCCTCTATGGTATTAAGTAGTACGTACAACCGAAAAAAAAGCGATACGTCATGCGCATATCGCTTTTTTTTCGGTTATTTTTGCGAGGCATAGTAAAATTACTTAGAGTTATAGTCGATTGATTGAACCAATGCCTTTAAAGCGCAGTGTCCAGACGCACATGACTGTCTTTTTAAATATAGACGAAATTTACGCCGCTACATTTTTTTTTATAACTATTGTAGCTACATCGGACTCATGCGTCGCTGATTCGGCATCCGTGTAAAAGAAAAGAAGGAATAAAAATAGAAAGAAGAGAGGATAGGACACGAAAGAAGAGAAGAGAAAAAAGCTGGCAAGGCAAGACAAGAGAAGAAAAAACAAATACCCAAACTACAAATTTAATACAACGAAATAAATGTCATAACTTATGACCATTACTGAACTTTTATATACAGAGAAACGTGAAGATAAGCAAGACTTCATTTGGTGGTAAGTGATACGCTATATATATGTATACAGGGTGAAAGGTAATAGGTGTAAAAGATCTGGAGGGGTTAAAGTATAACTCGTACCTTATCTATCTATCTATATATAGAATAAAAATAATCATCTTAGAAGATAAACCTTTTAAATTAGGTTCTTTGAAAATAGTGTCAGTAGCAAATAACGCGTCATATTTACAATTTTATTTAATTTAAAATAAAATTTTATTAAAAAAAAATATGAATAAAGAACATAAATATGGACCTGACCTCCTATACCTATTCGACAAGGTACAAATAGTACATAAAGTTTCTCCCCTCCAACGGGTTCCCGCCTTGTCGTTGCGGAGGGGCTTAGCAACTGTGGGGCCCAACACGGTGAAGCTAAGAGGAACCCACCCGGTCGGCCCGCGGCGAAGGGCTGGCTAAAGCGGCCGCTTCAGGTTCGAGCATCGGTTGGGAATACAGGAGCTCACCGGAGTGGCCGGGGGCCTGGGGGCGGCTTTCTGCGGGAGAGGCAGTATAAAACCGCCCTTGCAGCCGAGGTGGGGTTGCGGAGGACGTATCCTCCGCGACCAATCGGTGTCGCAACGGCGATGCGGCGGCGGTGGGGCCGCGGTGGAAGAGGAGAGTCGGTATTATGATGCGCCGCTCTCCCTATCCTTCGCGGCCTCTAACGGGTAGCGGCGGGCCCAACATCTGTCTGCCGCGGGGAGTTCGGAGAGGATATCTCCGAACTCCCCGCGTCGTCGTCCGCACAAAGGAGGCGGAGGTGGTGGCTCGCTGCATGTTCCGGCGCGCCTTGTAGGGGGGGTTTAACCCTCTCTACCGAGGTGGGGCTGCGCAAGCGGCCATCGCCGGTGAGAGTCGCGGACGTAGGCACCAAGCCGTACCCGTGACCCTTGCCATATGGCGACGAGTCGAGAACATCATGGGGGTTTTAGTCGATGCAAGTCCGACATAACCCGTCCTTGCCCCCGCGTGTACGTGTATGCGTGAGCATTTCCCCACGGAAAACTAAAAAGAAACGTAATAAAACCAAGTACCATGAAATATCAAACAGTACAGACTCATAAAAGTAGACACCGCGCTGGCCCCTAATTTGCTCCTTTTGTTGTTGTTGTTACACGTGCGAGTATGTTGTTGTCGTTTAAGATATTGAGTTCAGAGTAAAAGTTTAAAGTAACATTTAATTTAAAATAAAATTTTATTTATAAAAAATATGGATAAAGAACATAAATATGGACCTGACCTCCTATACCTATTCGACAAGGTGCAAATAGTACATAAAGTTTCTCCCCTCCAACGGGTTCCCGCCTTGTCGTTGCGGAGGGGCTTAGCAAGCGTGGGGCCCAACACGGTGAAGCTAAGAGGAACCCACCCGGTCGGCCCGCGGCGAAGGGCTGGCTGAAGCGGCCGCTTCAGGTTCGAGCATCGGTTGGGAATACAGGAGCTCACCGGAGTGGCCGGGGGCCTGAGGGCGGCTTTCTGCTGCTTCCTGCGGGAGAGGCAGTATAAAACCGCCCTTGCAGCCGAGGTGGGGTTGCGGAGGACGTATCCTCCGCGACCAATCGGTGTCGCAACGGCGATGCGGCGGCGGTGGAAGAGGAGAGTCGGTAATATGATGCGCCGCTCTCCCTATCCTTCGCAGCCTCTAACGGGTAGCGGCGGGCCCAACATCTGTCTGCCGCGGGGAGTTCGGAGAGGATATCTCCGAACTCCCCGCGTCGTCGTCCGCACAAAGGAGGCGGAGGTGGGGGCGCGCTGCATGTTCCGGCGCGCCTTGTAGGGGGGGTTTAACCCTCTCTACCGAGGTGGGGCTGCGCAAGCGGCCATCGCCGGTGAGAGTCGCGGACGTAGGCACCAAGCCGTACCCGTGACCCTTGCCATATGGCGACGAGTCGAGAACATCATGGGGGTTTTAGTCGATGCAAGTCCGACATAACCCGTCCTTGCCCCCGCGTGTACGTGTATGCGTGAGCATTTCCCCCACGGAAAACTAAAAAAAAAAACGTTGTAATAAAACCAAGTACCATGAAATATCAAACAGTACAGACTCATAAAAGTAGACGCCGCGCTGGCCCCTAATTTGCCCCTTTTGTTGTTGTTGTTACACGTGCGAGTATGTTGTTGTCGTTTAAGATATTGAGTTCAGAGTAAAAGTTTAAAGTAACATTTAATTTAAATTTTACTCAAACTGACGGCGGCAGTTCCGGATACAAGCACGAAGCCTTTTTCTTAAGTATGATCAAGTGACTCGCTCTGTGAGCCGTTCTTTTATTTTGTCAGCAGCAACGATTCTACTGCGAGGAAAAGTCTACAGCGAAGAAAAGTTTACTGTCATGAAAAGTTTACTGTCACGAAAAGTTTACTGCCAGGAAAAGTTTACTGTCACGAAAAGTTTACTGCCAGGAAAAGTTTACTGTCAGGAAAAGTTTACTGTCACGAAAAGTTTACTGCCACGAAAAGTTTACTGCCAGGAAAAGTTTACTGTCAGGAAAAGTTTACTGCGAGGAAAAATTTACTGTGAGGAAAAGTTTACTGTGAGGAAAAGTTTACTGCCAGGAAAAGTTTACTGTCACGAAAAGTTTACTGCCAGGAAAAGTTTACTGTCACAAAAGTTTACTGCAGGAAAAGTTTACTAATCAGGAAAAGTTCTGTCAGGAAAAGTTTACTATCAGGAAAAGTTTACTATCAGGAAAAGTTACTGCCAGGAAAAGTTTACTACGAGGAAAAATTTACTGTGAGGAAAAGTTTACTGCGAGGAAAAGTTTACTGTGAGGAAAAGTTTACTGCGAGGAAAAGTTTACTGTGAGGAAAAGTTTACTGCGAGGAAAAGTTTACTGCGAGGAAAAGTTTACTGTCAAGAAAAGTTTACTGTCACGAAAAGTTTACTGCCAGGAAAAGTTTACTGCCAGGAAAAGAGTTTACTGTCAGGAAGAAGTTTACTGCCAGGAAAAGTTTACTGCGAGAAAAGTTTACTGCCAGAAAAAGTTTACTGCCAGGAAGAGTTTACTGTCAGGAAGAAGTTTACTGCGAGGAAAAGTTTACTGTCAGGAAAAGTTTACTGCCAGGAAAAGTTTACTGCCAGGAAAAGTTTACTGCGAGGAAAAGTTTACTGTCAGGAAAAGTTTACTGTCACGAAAAGTTTACTGCCAGGAAAAGTTTACTGTCAGGAAAAGTTTACTGTCACGAAAAGTTTACTGCCAGGAAAAGTTTACTGTCAGGAAAAGTTTACTACGAGGAAAAATTTACTGTGAGGAAAAGTTTACTGCGAGGAAAAGTTTACTGTCAGGAAAAGTTTACTGTCTGAAGTTTACTGCCAGGAAAAGTTTACTGTCAGGAAAAGTTTACTGTCAGGAAAAGTTTACTGCAGGAAAAGTTTATCACAGGAAAAGTTTACTGTCACGAAAAGTTTACTGCTAGGAAAAGTTTACTGAGGAAAAGTTTACTGTCAGAAAAGTTTACTGTGAGGAAAAGTTTACTGTGAGGAAAGAAGTTTACTGCCAGGAAAAGTTACTGCGAGGAAAAGTTTACTGTGAGGAAAAGTTTACTGCGAGGAAAGAGTTTACTGCGAGGAAAAGTTTACTAATCAGGAAAAGTTTACTATCAGGAAAAGTTTACTACCAGGAAAAGTTTACTGTCAAGAAAAGTTTACTGCCAGGAAAAGTTTACTAATCAGGAAAAGTTTACTGTCTGAAGTTTACTGCCAGGAAAAGTTCTGTCAGGAAAAGTTCACTGTCAGGAAAAGTTTACTGCCAGGAAAAGTTTACTAATCAGGAAAAGTTTACTACGAGGAAAAGTTTACTGGGAAAAGTTTACTGTCAGGAGAAAAGTTTACTGTCAAGAAAAGTTTACTGGGAAAAGTTTACTGTCAGGAAAAGAGTTTACTACGAGGAAAAGTTTACTGCGAGGAAAAGTTACTGTCTGAAAAGTTTACTGTCACGAAAAGTTTATCATGAGGAAAAGTTTACTCTGCCAGGAAAAGTTTACTGTCTGAAGTTTACTGCCAGGAAAAGTTTACTGCCACGAAAAGTTTACTACCAGGAAAAGTTTACTACGAGGAAAAATTTACTGTGAGGGAAAGTTTACTGTCAGGAAAAGTTTACTGTCACGAAAAGTTTACTACAAGGAAAAATTTACTATCAGGAAAAGTTACTGTCAGGAAAAGTTTACTGTCAGGAAGAGTTTACTGTCTGAAAAGTTTACTGCTAGGAAAAGTTTACTACGAGGAAAAATTTACTGTGAGGAAAAGTTTACTGCGAGAAAAGTTTACTGTGAGGAAAAGTTCTGCGAGGAAAAGTTACTGTGAGGAAAAGTTTACTGCGAGGAAAAGTTTACTGCGAGGAAAAGTTTACTGTCAAGAAAAGTTTACTGTCACGAAAAGTTTACTGCCAGGAAAAGTTTACTCTGCCAGGAAAAGTTTACTGTCAGGAAAAGTTTACTGCCAGGAAAAGTTTACTGTCACGAAAAGTTTACTGCCAGGAAAAGTTTACTGCCAGGAAAAGTTTACTGTCAGGAAAAGTTTACTGTCAGGAAAAGTTTACTGTCAGGAAAAGTTTACTGTCACGAAAAGTTTACTGCCAGGAAAAGTTTACTACGAGGAAAAATTTACTGTGAGGGAAAGTTTACTGCGAGGAAAAGTTTACTGTGAGGAAAAGTTTACTGCGAGGAAAAGTTTACTGTCAGGAAAAGTTTACTGTCAGGAAAAGTTTACTGCCACGAAAAGTTTACTGCCACGAAAAGTTTACTGCCAGGAAAAGTTTACTGTCACGAAAAGTTTACTGCCACGAAAAGTTTACTGCCACGAAAAGCTTACTGCCAGAAAAAGTTTACTGTCAGGAAAAGTTTACTGTCACGAAAAGTTTACTGCCACGAAAAGTTTACTGCCAGAAAAAGTTTACTGTCAGGAAAAGTTAACCGTCACGAAAAGTTTACTGCTACGAAAAGTTTACTGCGAGGAAAAGTTTACTCTGCCAGGAAAAGAGTTTACTGTCAGGAAAAGCTTCATCATGAGGAAAAGTTTACTGTGAGGAAAAGTTTACTATCAGGAAAAAGTTTCATCATGAGGAAAAAGTTTCATCGTCACGAAAAGCTTCATCATGAGGAAAAGTTTACTGGGAAAAGTTTACCGTCAGGAAAAGTTTACTAATCAGGAAAAAGTTTCATCGTCAGGAAAAGTTTATCATGAGGAAAAGTTTACTACCAGGAAAAGTTTACTGCCAGGAAAAGAGTTTACTGTCAGGAAAAGTTTATCATCACGAAAAGTTTATCACAGGAAAAGTTTACTACGACGAAAAATTTACTGTGAGGAAGAGTTTACTGCGAGAAAAGTTTACTGTGAGGAAAAGTTTACTGCGAGAAAAGTTTACTGTGAGGAAAGAAGTTTACTGCGAGGAAAAGTTTACTGTCAGGAAAGAGTTTACTGTCACGAAAAGTTTACTGCCAGGAAAAGTTACTGCCAGGAAAAGTTTACTGTCAGGAAAAGTTTACTACCAGGAAAAGTTACTGTCTGAAAAGTTTACTGCCAGGAAAAGTTTACTGCCAGGAAAAGTTTACTGTCACGAAAAGTTTATCGCCAGGAAAAGTTTACTGTCAGGAGAAAAGTTTACTGTCAGGAAAGAGTTTACTGCCAGAAAAGTTTACTGTCACGAAAAGTTTACTGCAGGAAAAGTTTACTACGAGGAAAAGTTTACTGCCAGAAAAGTTTACTGTGAGGAAAAGTTTACTGCCACGAAAAGTTTACTGTCTGAAGTTTACTGTGAGGAAAAGTTTACTGCGAGGAAAAGTTTACTGTGAGGAAAAGTTTACTGCGAGGAAAAGTTTACTGTCAGGAAAAGTTTACTGTCACGAAAAGTTTACTGCCAGGAAAAGTTTACTGCCAGGAAAAGTTTACTGTCAGGAAAAGTTTACTGTCACGAAAAGTTTACTGCCAGGAAAAGTTTACTGCCAGGAAAAGTTTACTGTCAGGAAAAGTTTACTGTCACGAAAAGTTTACTGCCAGGAAAAGTTTACTGCCAGGAAAAGTTTACTGTCACGAAAAGTTTACTGCCAGGAAAAGTGTACTGTCAGGAAAAGTGTACTGTCAGGAAAAGTTTACTGTCACGAAAAGTTTACTGCCACGAAAAGTTTACTGCCAGGAAAAGTGTATTGTCAGGAAAAGTTTACTGTCACGAAAAGTTTACTGCCAGGAAAAGCTTACTACCAGGAAAAGTTTACTGTCAGGATAAGTTTACTGCCAGGAAAAGTTTACTGTCACGAAAAGTTTACTGCCACGAAAAGTTTACTGCCACGAAAAGTTTACTGCCAGAAAAAGTTTACTGTCAGGAAAAGTTTACTGTCAGGAAAAGTTTACTGTCAGGAAAAGTTTACTACGAGGGAAAGTTTACTATCAGGAAAAGTTTACGATCGTCGCTCTATAATTCTTCATTGTAACCAAATGAGCTACCACATTTTCAGTAGGAGCACTTGCTTCTGCAGTTGATGAAGAGGTACCGGATTTATTCTCTGATTGATGTTCGATTCTGTCAAAATGCAGCAGTGTACGATGTCTTCTACCACAGCGACGGCAGAATGGTTAGGTGCAAAACAGTTGAAGCATAGCCTCTTTGATTGTATTTTTTTTATATTATCACGCCTTTTTCCCAGTAGGGGTAGGAAGAGGTGAAAACACCCACTTTTCGCCAGATTAGGTCCCGTGTAGCAGGGAGCTAGCCTGTTGCCACTTTATTGGGTTTCCTCGCGATGTTTTCCTTCACCGTTTGTATCTCGCTGTTGAAAACACACAAATGTACATAACTAAAATATTAAGTCATCGGTACATGCCGAGATTCGAACCCGCCACCTTCATGAATGAAAGCCGCACGCTCTAACATTCGACATTAGCAAAATATTCTATACCGAAACCAACGAAGAAAAATTTGTTCTAAGCGTAGACAATAATCTTCTATATAATGTTGCGCTTAAACGTGAAAGAGAGTGAAAAGAGAGCGAGAGTGAAGAACCTTGTCCTAAAGAATATCTGAAATGGCTACATGGTTTTAAAATCTCAGAAGTATGACATAATAAAATTTTACACCGTTCAACAGATTAAGCAGCGCTATAAAAGCTGATTTATTCGCCATTACAATACTCTAATATCTACCTTATGCAAATATAGTCACAAGAGAAGGCTCCAAAGGATTACAGCACATTGATATAAAATAAGATCACTTAAAGTCAGTCGTGAAAGAAGACTTTTCTTGATTAGGAAATTCTTCCCAAACCCCTAAGGTTCATCACATCTAAAAGGCATTGACCGATCGTACATAAAATGAAGAAAAAGTCAGAATCCCACCTTCAAAACTCCATCGCATGAGCACCGGATTAAGATAAACTTATCCTTTGCGCCATTAAGCCGATTGAGCCCATTTTAATCCGTTTAAATAACCGTATACTAAAAAAAGGAGTTATTTAATCGATATTTTTAAATCTTGACCATTTAATTACTCGAAACTTTATAATCGTCCCGCCGTATTTATCTGTGCACTCTATTTTAATGCGCGTGCGCTCACGCTGGCAACACCGCGGGTCCGGTTTTTTCGCGCCAATTGTACACTGTTCGCCTGTTCCGCATGTACCGTTGGCTGACGCAACGAGCTCCAAATTTAGAAAGCCGTGCTGTTCGCCGGCTATTTTTAGCACTATTAAAGACAATTAAAGCTTTACCAGCTCTGATGGGTGACCGGTTGTTGTGTGGCGACTTTATATTTTTATACAACCGGTTCGCGGACCGACGGTATCGTTGCACGCCGGTTATAACTTTTCCTTGAGCCTTCACAACTTCCTTTTTATTGATCGCGAATATCACCGAGTGATCGCAATCGAGTATTTATCTACACTCGTCTTGTAACACCGATGTTCCTAATCTGACAGAGGGGTTAGTTTTTGCAGACCTACCCCCACAACCCTTCGATATGATATATTGGTAACCAGAGCTTTTTGTATTAATTGTCTTTAATTAAGATTACTTAGTAAAGTATTTACTCTCTGTTCTCTGATGAAGTGAAGCGATTTGTTGGTCATTCTGACACTTATAGATCATCTGATATGTACTTTCTTATAGCCTCGTGGACCTCCAAGGCCTGTTTACTTACTGAAGTATCAGGTGAGTTTAACGAATCGGCGTAAATAGTATGCAATGTATAATATTAATAACAGAAAAAATCTGGTAGAAATATTTGTTTTGTTAAATAATGTAAAACAACTTACAATAAATACTTGATACTTTAGATCGCCATATACGTACTTTGAATGTAAATACCTGTTATTTAAACCTGTGTCTGTTTATGTTTTTTTTTTTTTTTTTGTATATTTCCGTATATATTAAAAAATTTATAAAGTGATTCCATCGGGCTTTTTCATAATGAATCTACAACTGTTGAAGTTTTAAAAATATTAAGTATTGAGCTCCCTATATTTTATTAAGTATATCTGTAATAATCATCATCATCAGCCGATAGACGTCCACTGCTGGACATAGGTCTCTCCCGAAAATTTCCACCTCGATATCTATAATTCGTCTTCTTAAACTGTCTCTCCAACTAGTGAAGGTTGGCGATCAACGTAGTACAAGTCCTTTCTGTCTCTGGTTCGGCGGAACAATTCGGACGCTCCAGATATGCCAGTCCATTCCCTGATATTCCTCAACCATCACTATATGATATCTGTAATAATACTCTTCAATAACACTCAGTATGTTTACACCAACGTGTACAGGTAGTAACTCATGCAATGGTTGATAAGAAGTAAAGAACTGTTTCCTTTTTTTAAAGTTATTGTTGTGATCCGGTTTGAAGGGAAGGTAGCCGGGGTAATGTGACTTAACGTCCTGTCTCAATTTGCAGAGTGCAATGTGGTGCAGCGTACTATTAGATAAGTGTATCATTAGTATGAGCGCCACGTTGTTATAGGTGGGTGCATCACTTGCTATGAAGTGAACGTTCCGCTTGTCTAATAAAAAAGAAAATGACCAAGTAGGTACTCTAGGTAGCCTATTTCTCAAACCAAACAGTACTGTTCGAAGATTGCTTCATTCCTGTTTGAAGGGCGGTGTAGCTAGTGAACATGCATGCGTTGAACATACCGTTTAGTGTTTATTGTCTTAACCAGAGCTATATCGTTAGTGTTATTTACTATCTGGCGTTTACTGACGGTTGCCATGCAAACTATTCTGCCTATTCTAATCATCAATTCGACAGTTCTTTCTCTTCATCATCAGCTCCAATTCCCGTTGCTCTCGTGTTCACATCCCGACGAAGTTTAAGTGATGCTGTAGATAAGGCTGTTTTTAGAGGAGATAAAGTACCAGACAAATTACTCTGCTTCCCTCGTTTCTTTTAATTTTAACTTAATTCAACCTTTAAGTCTAAATTAAGTGATCGCGTAATGAAAGTATAAAGAAAGTAACTTATTTCAGCCGCACTCAGAGAGTCGAGTGATAAAAATTAAAAAGGTATTATATAAATAAAATGTATATAAAATGGTACGTTACAGCGGCATTCAAGTTAACAAAGCTTCTCTTGTTTAAATTATATATATATATATATTCTTTTATATTTAAAACAAAGTGGAAATATACTTAGCATTAAACTTATCCTATACTAAGTTGAGTAACCATTGAATATTCTAACTAGATGTTCCCTACACGCTCTGCTGGTCGTAACAGCTCCGCTACTTCCTTTGGGAAAATAATTTTGTAAGATTCATTCATAAGTGCCTTATAAATGCCAGAAGCAATATCTCCACCAAATTTTGAGTGTTTACGTCTAATAGTTTCGGAGATCTCGAGATGAGTCAATGAACCTCTGGATATCTCCTATATATATTATATAGGAGTGACCGCGATAGATTTGTTTAAAGAATAAATCCGTAGTTAACTCTTTGGAGACTCATTGCACTTTATGTACCAGTAAATGTTTGTCATCCTCATCAGCCGATATACGTCCGCCACTGGACGCAGACCTCTCTCAAAGATCACCATATCGACCAGTTCTGCGCTGCCCATATCACCTGGCACTAGGTGCCGTCGTTTGTTGGGATTCTCGTGGGAGGATTTGGAACATTCCTCACCGTCCTGGCCCGATGTAGGTTAGATGGTAATTGCTTTTAACCTAGTTTAATTTCGTTCACATCTATATCACGTAGTCCTATATTGTTCCCGGAAAGCAGAGCAAAAAAAATATTAATGTCAAAAATAACTTCGACTAATAGTATCATATATTAATTTTTTTTTTTTTTATATAATTCAAATAAAAAATCGTCTTGATAGGATTAATGAAAAAATACTGTACTATTATTAAAGCAAAAATACTACGTTTTAATAACACCTAAATGCGTCTACAGTAGCATATTAATTGACCGGGTAAGCAGTGAAAGTTTTGCTCATCACATCGTTTATTAAAAAAAAAAAGCCTTTTTGCCAAAGGTCTATACCCTTGTTCCTTGGGATGGAAATATTCCACCCAATCTCCTACAAGAGAAAAAACAAAATATAAATATAATCGCGTGAGTATCACACAAGAATCGGGTACTTTCTTCTTTTGTGATCAGCACTGGTCAGACTGGCACATATTGTTGCTGTGGAGACATCTTAACGAGTATTGCCCTTATAGTGAAGAAGCAACCTATTGCATCTCCGAGTTAAATAAAAAAGGGCAAATGTACCTTTCTTCCCACGAAAAACCAATAAATGGGTGTGACCAGAGAAAGGTGGCATCACCGACCGTCCGATTGGTGACAATCGCGTAAAAGTCAGAGTAAATTGAATTATAATACTATAAAAATTTATATTAAAGAAGCGGTAAACAATCCTAAATAAATAAATACTGCTTTCGTATACTACATTATACGAGTACTCATACTACGTACGTTTACTATAGTAATATTTAGAAATTATAAAACTGAATTTACGGAATGTAGGTCCCAGTGGACCTTATCGTTTCGTGTCGATTGACCCAATAACCTACTACGCATACACGTGCTATACATTGTATCCATAAAAAATCTTCATCTGTACTAAATTTGAGCCTCGGTTCAAGGAATAAATCGTATCGAATAATAAACAGGTTTAATTCACCCCCAATCCCAATAGTGGGAACATTGAGGTGGAACCCCCATTTTAATTTTCTTTCGATCAGCGGGAGAGGTTTACATTGTACAAAGCACGCCAATGTCAAAATAATGATTACGTTTTTAATTAATTTTTTTTGCTGGCAATACTTTAAAATATATTAGATATATAATTTTTAAGGGCAGTGTTAACCTACAGATGATAAATAATGGTTCGGGTTAAGGAAAACGAATTAAACGAGACGCTGATAACAAAAGGATCAATTCAAATAATTTACATCAACATCAACAAACATAACCTTAAATTCACTTTGTTTATATCGCCATTTAATTATAGCCAATATATATATATTTATATATATTGTAATTAAACGATGGTAAGTGATATATACAATGCACTGAACATAAGATGTTAAGCGTCGTTATTCCAGTAATTTCACTAGCTACAGCGCCAATAATTCGGTTCTCAGTAATGTTTGCATGCTACTGCTCATCGACAGAAATAGGAGCTGATGAAACCTTAACGGTCTTCGGCAACGGAGACCTAACACTAGTCTAAAATAAACGCATTTGTTATTGTCAACTTTTTTTTTTTTATTTACCAATGATCTTTAGATTTCTTTCACCATAAGCTAATACTCAGCAGGGTTCATAAAAAAAAAAAAGAAAAACCAAATATTAGGTTGGGGAAAAAGAAATCCATTATTTTTTCGGTAGATGGCTGTAGTGATAAATTTCTCGTAAAGTATCGATCAAACAGTTTCAGATTGATGCTCGTTGGAAAGGTGACATTTCGCAGTAAAAAATTCTTTTGCTGTTTTTTGTTTGGTGCATTCAATTGTGAGTTACAGGGTGTTAAAAATGGAAGTGAACAAAGAGAAATTCGGTACATTTTACAGTTTTTCTTTGACAAAGGCGAAAATCCAAGCCAGGCGGTTAAAATTGTGAATGATGTTTATGGACCCGATACTGTAACAGCCAATTATGTGCAATTTTGCTTTCGTAGATTCCGTTCAGGAATTTTTGATGTTAAAGATGCACCTCGCACAGGTAGGCCGGTCGCCGAAAATGTCGATAAAATCGGAGAAATGATCGAAGTTGACCGGCATGTTAGCAGTCGTAACATCGCCCAGGAGGTAAAATGGGCCACGAAACAGTTTTAAACCATTTACACAAAGCTGGATTCAAAGAAGCTCGATGTTTGGGTGCCACACCAATTAACAGAAAAAAACATGATGGATCGAATTTCCATCTGCGAAGCCTTGGCCAAACAGAATGAGATAGACCCATTTCTTAAACGGATGGTGACTGGAGATGAGAAATGGATAACATACGATAACCCTGTGCGAAAACGATCATGGTCAAAGAGCGGTGAAGCACCTCAAACGGTGGCAAAACCAGGACTAACGGCCAGGAAGGTTCTGCTGTGCATTTGGTGGGACTGGAAGGGGATTATTTATTATGAATTGTTTCCATATGGCCAAGCACTAAATTCTGATCTCTACTGTCAACAACTGGACCGTTTGAAGATAGCAATTGACCAGAAACGGCCAGAATTGGCCAACAGGAGAGGTGTCGTGTTCCACCAGGACAACGCTAGGCCACACACGTCTACAGTGACTCGCCAGAAACTTCGGGAGCTTGGTTGGGAAGTTTTAATGCATCCGCCATACAGTCCGGACTTGGCACCAAGCGATTACCATCTTTTTCTTGCATTACAAAATTTCTTTAGTGATAAAGAATTGGCATCTAGGAAGATTGTGAAAATCGGCTACTAGAGTTTTTGCAAATAGAGACCAGGACTTCTACGAGAGAGGCATTATGAAGTTACCTTTAAAACGGTGCATATTTGACTCAAATCGGACAATCCGAAGCATGTTAAATAAAGTCCTGAAGTTCATATAAAAATAATGGATTTCTTTTTCCCCAACCTATTATTTATTTTGTACACATTCAAATACTATCATAATAGTCCTTGGCTGCATGTTCCTATAACCTTTGACACTTCTTTAAAAGGAGAAAAGAAAACATTACTCGTGGGCGGGAGTGATGACATTAGTTTTTTTAATTAAAAATAACTATAAATTACTAAATAACTGTAGTACATACAATTAATAGTAGTACATACAAACTGTAGTAAGTACAATTTTATTAGTGTTAAGTCAACAAAGAGTAGTGTGCATTACTGTATTCCGGTTTGAAGGTTGTTGTAGCTATTATAATTACAGGGGTAACGAGACTGAACATGTTATGTCTTAGGCGACGAGCGCAATGTGGTGCAGTGTATAACATACTAACTAGCGCCATTATGGTCGGGCGTATCCCTTACCATCAGGTGAACGTTCGACTCTTCACGTCGCTTAATTTAAGAAAAAAAGTTACAAATTTGTTTTTTTTTATTAAGGCACAGGACATTTTTTTTTTATTAACGTGTGTAACAAAACGCTGACGCGTCGCACACCCTGTCGCCGAAAGGACCGCGGCGACGAGGTAGTGTCGGACTCCAACCGACTAAAAAGCTTCACACGGTGTTCCAACTCGGCCAATAGAGACGACGGGAGGCGGTAAAGGAGCAGTGCTCTTCCGCCGCCCTCGCTTTGGAGCCCGAATGAACGGGTCCACCACGGGAAGCCACAAGACATACCAGTTGCTGTTCCAAGGGATATATAATACTTATAATAAGCTACAATAACCTCAAATGTAATAAAATAATATAATAAATAATAATTTTAAATAAATTTATGTCAAAATTTTTAACAATGGTTTTTTTTTTAACTTTCTTTAAGGTACGGTTTTTTTTTTAATTGTTTATTTACTTGGCCGATGTTAATCTGCTGGAAGTTTATGACTTAACGGATGCTTTTCAATATGTATGGCGCAGATAAAATGAAAGCCTCGAATTTATTGTTGTTTTACATTTGTTGTAAGTAAACTATCGAAAGGGCAGTGGCAATATGGCGAAAGTGCTCGTGTTCCAGGACCTCTTTAAATGCACCGAATTGAAGTGCTTCATTCATCACACTTCATCACACTGTTAATCTGCGGACGGTACTATCACACTGCTAATATGCCGACAGTACTATCACGCTGTTAATCTGCTGTGATTACTGTATAGCCGTTTTCGTTATACATGAAAGGAGTATCTTGTTCAAGGAACTGGTGGTAGGTCTCTGTTTACTAGTGCAAGATTTCTGCCTCCAAACGTTTGTCTGCAAAGACAACTGTGGTCCGGTTTGAAGGGCGCTGTAGCTAGTATAATTACTGGGCTATATCGTCCTAACTAGCGCCTCGTCGTTATGGGCGGGCGTATCACTTACAATCAGGTGACCGTCCCTCTCGTATCGTCACTTATAATTCCTTAGTACAGACAGATCGCGACAATTAACAACCAGGCAATAAAGATCCTGATCTACACCAGCTCACCCCGGTAGGGATTTTATCGGGAGGGGTGCATCACACCCTTGGTGGGCCCGTTCATCCAAGGGTTGGGGAGGAACTGAAACATGTTATATATGGATGAGGCAGGAATACCGTGTGAAGCTCTTTAGTCGGTCGGAGTCCGACACTACCCTACCGGCCCAATGGTTCCGGGGTGTGCGATCCGTTAGCATTAATTGACAAAAAAAAAAAAAAAAATCATCTGCGACGACCTGATCGCAGAATAATAAAAAAAATTATATTCTGACATAAGACAGTAAGGTAGTCTGTTAGAAATGGAGACCGTATAAAATTTCAATGTATTTTGAATAAATAAACATATTCATATATTCAGATCCGACTAAAAGCAAATATTACTTTGCGATTGATCAGCTCTTATCAGTCGACTAATAAAGTGTCTGCGTGTATTAATTGATTCCGAGTGTTATTAACCTGGCGTTAACCTGATGCGCTTACGCCATGTTTGTATTTAAATTTAACCTTATAACTATGCGTTACAGGTGTATGGAATGTGTGGAACCACTTTGGGTTCTACCATAGTAACAGTAGTACGGTGCTCCGGTTTGAATGACGCTGTATCGAGTGAAATTATTAGGTCTAGATCTTTGTTGCTGGAATCTGTCTAGGTAGGTACCACCGCAGCGCTTATTGCAGCCGACGAACAGAAACATGCAAATATTACTGTGCTCCGGTTTGAATGACGCTGTATCGAGTGAAATTATTAGGTCTAGATCTTTGTTGCGAGAGACTGGTGGAGTACCACCGCAGTGCTTATTGCAGCCGACGAACAGAAACATGCAAATATTACTGTGCTCTGGTTTGAAGGACGCCGTATCTGGAGTGAAATTACTAGGTCTAGGTCTTTGTTGCGAGAGACTGGTAGGTACCACCGCAGCGCTTATTGCAGCCGACGAACAGAAACATGCAAATATTACTGTGCTCCGGTTTGAAGGACGCCGTATCTAGTGAAATTACTAGGTCTAGGTCTTTGTTGCTAAAGACTGGGTAGGTACCACCGCAGTGCTTATTGCAGCCGACGAACAGAAACATGCAAATATTACTGTGCTCCGGTTTCAAGGACGCCGTATCTGAGTGAAATTACTAGGTTACTAGTCTTTGTTGCGAGACTGGGTGGGGTACCACCGCAGCGCTTATTGCAGCCGACGAACAGAAACATGCAAATATTACTGTGCTCCGGTTTGAAGGACGCCATTATCTAGTGAAATTACTAGGTCTGGGTCTTTGTTGCGAGAGACTGGTAGGTACCACCGCAGCGCTTGTGCAGCCGACGAACAGAAACATGCAAATATTACTGTGCTCTGGTTTGAAGGACGCCATTATCTAGTGAAATTACTAGGTCTAGGTCTTTGTTGCGAGACTGGGTAGGTACCACCGCAGTGCTTGTGCAGCCGACGAACAGAAACATGCAAATATTACTGTGCTCGGTTTGAAGGACGCCATTATCTAGTGAAATTACTAGGTCTAGGTCTTTGTTGCGAGGAGACTGGGTAGGTACCACCGCAGTGCTTATTGCAGCCGACGAACAGAAACATGCAAATATTACTGTGCTCGGTTTGAAGGACGCCGTATCTAGTGAAATTACTAGGTCTAGGTCTTTGTTGCGAGAGACTGGGTGGGGTACCACCGCAGTGCTTATTGCAGCCGACGAACAGAAACATGCAAATATTACTGTGCTCTGGTTTGAAGGACGCCGTATCTAGTGAAATTACTAGGTCTAGGTCTTTGTTGCGAGAGACTGGTAGGTACCACCACCAGCGCTTATTGCAGCCGACAGACAGAAACATGCAAATATTACTGTGCTCGGTTTGAAGGACGCCGTATCTGAGTGAAGTACTAGGTCTAGGTCTTTGTTGCGGGAGACTGGGTAGGTACCACCACCAGCGCTTATTGCAACCGACGAACAGAAACATGCAAATATTACTGTGCTCCGGTTTGAAGGACGCCATTATCTAGTGAAATTACTAGGTCTAGGTCTTTGTTGCGAGACTGGGTAGGTACCACCACCAGCGCTTATTGCAACCGACGAACAGAAACATGCAAATATTACTGTGCTCCGGTTTGAAGGACGCCGTATCTGGTGAAATTACTGGGTCTAGGTCTTTGTTGCGAGGAGACTGGGTGGGTACCACCGCAGCGCTTATTGCAGCCGACGAACAGAAACATGCAAATATTACTGTGCTCGGTTTGAAGGACGCCGTATCTGAGTGAAATTACTAGGTCTAGGTCTTTGTTGCGAGACTGGTGGAGTACCACCGCAGTGCTTGTGCAGCCGACGAACGAAACATGCAAAATATTGCTGTGCTCCGGTTTCAAGGACGCCGTATCTGGTGAAATTACTAGGTTACTAGTCTTTGTTGCGAGAGAGACTGGGTGGGTACCACCGCAGCGCTTATTGCAACCGACGAACAGAAACATACAAATATTACTGTGCTCCGGTTTCAAGGACGCCGTATCTGAGTGAAATTACTGGGTTACTAGTCTTTGTTGCGAGAGACTGGGTAGGTACCACCGCAGCGCTTGTGCAGCCGACGAACAGAAACATGCAAATATTACTGTGCTCCGGTTTGAGGACGCCGTATCTAGTGAAATTACTAGGTCTAGGTCTTTGTTGCGAGAGACTGGGTGGGTACCACCGCAGTGCTTATTGCAGCCG
The DNA here is from genome assembly GCA_029286815.1 of Troides helena. Taxonomy (NCBI): domain Eukaryota; kingdom Metazoa; phylum Arthropoda; class Insecta; order Lepidoptera; family Papilionidae; genus Troides; species Troides helena. Next base: position 167,920 of record JAGSMV010000033.1, read on the forward strand.
ACGAACAGAAACGCAAATATTACTGTGCTCTGGTTTGAAGGACGCCGTATCTGGTGAAATTACTAGGTCTAGGTCTTTGTTGCGAGAGACTGGGTGGGTACCACCGCAGCGCTTATTGCAGCCGACGAACAGAAACGCAAATATTACTGTGCTCTGGTTTGAAGGACGCCGTATCTGAGTGAAATTACTAGGTCTAGGTCTTTGTTGCGAGAGACTGGGTAGAGTACCACCGCAGCGCTTGTGCAGCCGACGAACGAAACATGCAAATATTACTGTGCTCTGGTTTGAAGGACGCCGTATCTAGTGAAATTACTAGGTCTAGGTCTTTGTTGCGAGAGACTGGGTGGGTACCACCGCAGCGCGTATTGCAGCCGACGAACGAAACATGCAAATATTACTGTGCTCCTGTTTGAAGGACGCCGTATCTAGTGAAATTACTAGGTCCTAGGTCTTTGTTGCAGAGACTGGGTGGGTACCACCGCAGCGCTTGTGCAGCCGACAGACAGAAACATGCAAAATATTGCTGTGCTCCGGTTTGAAGGACGCCGTATCTGAGTGAAATTACTAGGTCTAGGTCTTTGTTGCGAGACTGGGTAGGTACCACCGCAGCGCTTATTGCAACCGACGAACAGAAACAATACAAATATTACTGTGCTCCTGTTTGAAGGACGCCGTATCTAGTGAAATTACTGGGTCTAGGTCTTTGTTGCGAGAGACTGGGTAGGTACCACCGCAGTGCTTATTGCAGCCGACAGACAGAAACATGCAAATATTACTGTGCTCTGGTTTGAAGGACGCCGTATCTGAGTGAAATTACTAGGTCTAGGTCTTTGTTGCGAGACTGGGTAGGTACCACCGCAGCGCTGTGCAGCCGACGAACAGAAACATGCAAATATTACTGTGCTCTGGTTTGAAGGACGCCATTATCTAGTGAAATTACTAGGTCTAAGGTCTTTGTTGCGAGAGAGACTGGGTAGGTACCACCGCAGCGCTTATTGCAGCCGACGAACAGAAACATGCAAATATTACTGTGCTCTGGTTTGAAGGACGCCGTATCTGGTGAAATTACTAGGTCTAAGGTCTTTGTTGCAGAGACTGGGTGGGTACCACCGCAGCGCTTGTGCAGCCGACGAACGAAACATGCAAATATTACTGTGCTCCGGTTTCAGGACGCCGTATCCTGAGTGAAATTACTAGGTTACTAGTCTTTGTTGCGGGAGACTGGGTAGGTACCACCACCAGCGCTTATTGCAACCGACGAACAGAAACAATGCAAATATTACTGTGCTCCGGTTTCAAGGACGCCGTATCTGGAGTGAAATTACTAGGTTACTAGTCTTTGTTGCGAGACTGGTGGGTACCACCGCAGCGCTGTGCAGCCGACGAACAGAAACGCAAATATTACTGTGCTCTGGTTTGAAGGACGCTGCATCTAGTGAAATTACTAGGTCTAGGTCTTTGTTGCGAGACTGGGTAGAGTACCACCGCAGCGCTTATTGCAGCCGACGAACAGAAACATGCAAATATTACTGTGCTCCTGTTTGAAGGACGCCGTATCTGGTGAAATTACTAGGTCCTAGGTCTTTGTTGCGAGAGACTGGTGGGTACCACCGCAGCGCTATTGCAGCCGACGAACAGAAACATGCAAATATTACTGTGCTCTGGTTTGAAGGACGCCGTATCTGGAGTGAAATTACTGGGTTACTAGTCTTTGTTGCGAGACTGGGTAGAGTACCACCGCAGCGCTTATTGCAGCCGACGAACAGAAACATGCAAATATTACTGTGCTCCGGTTTCAAGGACGCCGTATCTGGTGAAATTACTAGGTTACTAGTCTTTGTTGCGAGGAGACTGGTGGGTACCACCGCAGCGCTTATTGCAGCCGACGAACAGAAACATGCAAATATTACTGTGCTCCGGTTTCAGGACGCCGTATCTGAGTGAAATTACTGGGTTACTAGTCTTTGTTGCGAGAGACTGGTGGAGTACCACCGCAGCGCTTATTGCAGCCGACGAACAGAAACATGCAAAATATTGCTGTGCTCCGGTTTCAAGGACGCCGTATCTAGTGAAATTACTGGGTTACTAGTCTTTGTTGCGAGAGACTGGTGGGTACCACCGCAGCGCTTATTGCAGCCGACGAACAGAACATGCAAATATTACTGTGCTCTGGTTTGAAGGACGCCGTATCTGGTGAAATTACTAGGTCTAGGTCTTTGTTGCGGGAGACTGGTGGAGTACCACCGCAGCGCTTGTGCAGCCGACGAACAAAACATGCAAATATTACTGTGCTCTGGTTTGAAGGACGCCATTATCTAGTGAAATTACTGGGTCTAGGTCTTTGTTGCGAGAACTGGTGGGTACCACCGCAGCGCTTATTGCAGCCGACGAACAGAAACATGCAAATATTACTGTGTCTGGTTTCAAGGACGCCGTATCTAGTGAAATTACTAGGTTACTAGTCTTTGTTGCGGGAGACTGGGTAGGTACCACCGCAGCGCTATTGCAGCCGACGAACAGAAACGCAAATATTACTGTGCTCTGGTTTGAAGGACGCCATCTAGTGAAATTACTGGGTCTGGGTCTTTGTTGCGAGACTGGTGGAGTACCACCGCAGCGCTTATTGCAGCCGACGAACAGAAACAATACAAATATTACTGTGTCTGGTTTCAAGGACGCCGTATCTGGTGAAATTACTGGGTTACTAGTCTTTGTTGCGAGACTGGGTAGGTACCACCGCAGCGCTTATTGCGGCCGACGAACAGAAACGCAAATATTACTGTGCTCTGGTTTGAAGGACGCCGTATCTAGTGAAATTACTAGGTCTAAGGTCTTTGTTGCGAGACTGGTGGGTACCACCGCAGCGCTTATTGCAGCCGACGAACAGAAACATGCAAATATTACTGTGCTCTGGTTTGAAGGACGCCGTATCTGGTGAAATTACTAGGTCTAGGTCTTTGTTGCGAGACTGGGTGGGGTACCACCGCAGCGCTTATTGCAGCCGACAGACAGAAACATGCAAATATTACTGTGCTCCGGTTTCAAGGACGCCGTATCTGAGTGAAATTACTAGGTTACTGGTCTTTGTTGCGAGACTGGTGGGTACCACCGCAGCGCTATTGCAGCCGACGAACGAAACATGCAAATATTACTGTGCTCCGGTTTCAGGACGCCGTATCTAGTGAAATTACTAGGTTACTGGTCTTTGTTGCGGGAGACTGGGTAGGTACCACCGCAGCGCTTATTGCAGCCGACGAACAGAAACGCAAATATTACTGTGCTCCTGTTTGAAGGACGCCATTATCTAGTGAAATTACTAGGTCTGGGTCTTTGTTGCGAGGAGACTGGGTAGGTACCACCGCAGCGCTTATTGCAACCGACGAACAGAAACATGCAAATATTACTGTGCTCTGGTTTGAAGGACGCCGTATCTGAGTGAAATTACTAGGTCTAAGGTCTTTGTTGCGAGAGACTGGGTGGGGTACCACCGCAGCGCTTATTGCAGCCGACGAACAGAAACGCAAATATTACTGTGCTCTGGTTTGAAGGACGCCGTATCTGAGTGAAATTACTAGGTCTAAGGTCTTTGTTGCGAGAGACTGGGTAGGTACCACCGCAGCGCTTATTGCAGCCGACGAACAGAAACATGCAAATATTACTGTGCTCCTGTTTGAAGGACGCCGTATCTGAGTGAAATTACTAGGTCTGGGTCTTTGTTGCGAGACTGGTGGGTACCACCGCAGCGCTATTGCAGCCGACAGACAGAAACATGCAAATATTACTGTGCTCCTGTTTGAAGGACGCCGTATCTAGTGAAATTACTGGGTTACTGGTCTTTGTTGCGAGACTGGGTAGAGTACCACCGCAGCGCTTATTGCAGCCGACGAACAGAAGCAATACAAATATTACTGTGCTCCTGTTTGAAGGACGCCGTATCTGAGTGAAATTACTAGGTCTGGGTCTTTGTTGCGAGACTGGGTAGGTACCACCGCAGCGCTTATTGCAACCGACGAACAGAAACGCAAATATTACTGTGCTCTGGTTTGAAGGACGCCGTATCTGAGTGAAATTACTAGGTCTAGGTCTTTGTTGCGAGAGACTGGGTGGGGTACCACCGCAGCGCTTATTGCAGCCGACGAACAGAAACATGCAAATATTACTGTGCTCGGTTTGAAGGACGCCGTATCTGAGTGAAATTACTAGGTCTAGGTCTTTGTTGCGAGAGACTGGGTAGGTACCACCGCAGCGCTTATTGCAGCCGACGAACGAAACATGCAAATATTACTGTGCTCCTGTTTGAAGGACGCCATTATCTAGTGAAATTACTAGGTCCTAGGTCTTTGTTGCGAGACTGGTAGGTACCACCGCAGCGCTTATTGCAGCCGACGAACAGAAACATGCAAATATTACTGTGCTCCTGTTTGAAGGACGCCATTATCTAGTGAAATTACTAGGTCCTAGGTCTTTGTTGCGAGAACTGGGTAGGTACCACCGCGGCGCTTATTGCAGCCGACGAACAGAAACGCAAAATATTGCTGTGCTCTGGTTTGAAGGACGCCGTATCTAGTGAAATTACTGGGTCTAGGTCTTTGTTGCGAGACTGGGTAGGTACCACCGCAGCGCTTATTGCAGCCGACGAACAGAAACGCAAATATTACTGTGCTCTGGTTTGAAGGACGCCGTATCTGGTGAAATTACTAGGTCTAAGGTCTTTGTTGCGAGACTGGGTGGGTACCACCGCAGCGCTTATTGCAGCCGACGAACAGAAACATGCAAATATTACTGTGCTCTGGTTTGAAGGACGCCGTATCTAGTGAAATTACTAGGTCCTAGGTCTTTGTTGCGAGACTGGGTGGGTACCACCGCAGCGCTTATTGCAGCCGACGAACAGAAACATGCAAAATATTGCTGTGCTCTGTTTGAAGGACGCCGTATCTAGTGAAATTACTAGGTCTAGGTCTTTGTTGCGAGACTGGGTAGGTACCACCGCGGCGCTTATTGCAGCCGACGAACAGAAACATGCAAATATTACTGTGCTCCGGTTTGAAGGACGCCGTATCTGAGTGAAATTACTGGGTCTAGGTCTTTGTTGCGAGACTGGGTAGGTACCACCGCAGCGCGTATTGCAGCCGACGAACAGAAACATGCAAATATTACTGTGCTCCTGTTTGAAGGACGCCGTATCTAGTGAAATTACTAGATCTAGGTCTTTGTTGCGGGAGACTGGGTAGGTACCACCGCAGCGCGTATTGCAGCCGACGAACAGAAACATGCAAATATTACTGTGCTCCTGTTTGAAGGACGCCGTATCTAGTGAAATTACTAGGTCTAGGTCTTTGTTGCGAGACTGGGTAGGTACCACCGCAGCGCTTATTGCAGCCGACGAACGAAACATGCAAATATTACTGTGCTCTGGTTTGAAGGACGCCGTATCTAGTGAAATTACTAGGTCTAGGTCTTTGTTGCGAGACTGGTGGGTACCACCGCAGCGCTTATTGCAACCGACGAACAGAAACATGCAAATATTACTGTGCTCTGGTTTGAAGGACGCCATTATCTAGTGAAATTACTGGGTCTAGGTCTTTGTTGCGAGAACTGGTGGGTACCACCGCAGCGCTTATTGCAGCCGACGAACAGAAACATGCAAATATTACTGTGCTCGGTTTCAAGGACGCCGTATCTAGTGAAATTACTAGGTTACTAGTCTTTGTTGCGAGAGACTGGGTAGGTACCACCGCAGCGCTTATTGCAGCCGACGAACAGAAACATGCAAATATTACTGTGCTCCGGTTTCAAGGACGCCGTATCTGGTGAAATTACTGGGTTACTAGTCTTTGTTGCGAAGACTGGGTAGGTACCACCGCAGCGCTTATTGCAGCCGACGAACAGAAACGCAAATATTACTGTGCTCTGGTTTGAAGGACGCCGTATCTAGTGAAATTACTAGGTCTAGGTCTTTGTTGCGAGACTGGGTGGGTACCACCGCAGCGCTTATTGCAGCCGACGAACAGAAACATGCAAATTTTACGGAGCTCCGGTTTGAAGGACGCCGTATCTAGTGAAATTACTAGGTCTAGGTCTTTGTTGCGAGGAGACTGGGTAGGTACCACCGCAGCGCTTGTGCAGCCGACGAACAGAAACATGCAAATATTACTGTGCTCGGTTTCAAGGACGCCGTATCTGAGTGAAATTACTAGGTTACTAGTCTTTGTTGCGAGAGACTGGGTAGGTACCACCGCAGCGCTTATTGCAGCCGACGAACAGAAACATGCAAATATTACTGTGCTCCGGTTTCAGGACGCCGTATCTGAGTGAAATTACTGGGTTACTAGTCTTTGTTGCGAGAGACTGGGTGGAGTACCACCGCAGCGCTTATTGCAGCCGACGAACAGAAACATGCAAAATATTGCTGTGCTCCGGTTTCAAGGACGCCGTATCTAGTGAAATTACTAGGTTACTAGTCTTTGTTGCGGGAGACTGGGTGGAGTACCACCGCAGCGCTTATTGCAGCCGACGAACAAAACATGCAAATATTACTGTGCTCCGGTTTCAAGGACGCCGTATCTGAGTGAAATTACTAGGTTACTAGTCTTTGTTGCGAGACTGGTGGGTACCACCGCAGCGCTTGTGCAGCCGACGAACAGAAACGCAAATATTACTGTGCTCTGGTTTGAAGGACGCCGTATCTAGTGAAATTACTAGGTCTGGGTCTTTGTTGCGAGACTGGGTGGGTACCACCGCAGCGCTTGTGCAGCCGACGAACAGAAACATGCAAATATTACTGTGCTCTGGTTTGAAGGACGCCGTATCTAGTGAAATTACTAGGTCTAAGGTCTTTGTTGCGGGAGACTGGGTAGGTACCACCGCAGCGCTTATTGCAGCCGACGAACAGAAACATGCAAATATTACTGTGCTCCGGTTTCAAGGACGCCGTATCTAGTGAAATTACTAGGTTACTAGTCTTTGTTGCGAGAACTGGGTGAGTACCACCGCAGCGCTTATTGCAGCCGACGAACGAAACATGCAAAATATTGCTGTGCTCTGGTTTGAAGGACGCCGTATCTAGTGAAATTACTAGGTCTAGGTCTTTGTTGCGAGACTGGGTAGGTACCACCACCAGCGCTTGTGCAGCCGACGAACAGAAACATGCAAATATTACTGTGCTCCGGTTTCAAGGACGCCGTATCTGATGAAATTACTAGGTTACTAGTCTTTGTTGCGAGACTGGGTAGAGTACCACCGCAGCGCTTATTGCAGCCGACGAACAGAAACGCAAATATTACTGTGCTCTGGTTTGAAGGACGCCATTATCTAGTGAAATTACTAGGTCTAGGTCTTTGTTGCGAGACTGGTGGGTACCACCGCAGCGCTTATTGCAGCCGACGAACGAAACATGCAAATATTACTGTGCTCTGGTTTGAAGGACGCCGTATCTAGTGAAATTACTAGGTCTAGGTCTTTGTTGCGAGGAGACTGGGTGGGTACCACCGCAGCGCTTGTGCAGCCGACGAACAGAAACATGCAAATATTACTGTGCTCCGGTTTCAAGGACGCCGTATCTGAGTGAAATTACTAGGTTACTAGTCTTTGTTGCGAGACTGGGTAGGTACCACCGCAGCGCTTGTGCAGCCGACGAACAGAAACATGCAAATATTACTGTGCTCCGGTTTCAAGGACGCCGTATCTAATTGAAATTACTAGGTTACTAGTCTTTGTTGCGAGACTGGGTAGGTACCACCACCAGCGCTTATTGCAACCGACGAACAGAAACGCAAATATTACTGTGCTCTGGTTTGAAGGACGCCGTATCTGAGTGAAATTACTAGGTCTGGGTCTTTGTTGCGAGAACTGGGTAGGTACCACCGCAGCGCTTATTGCAGCCGACGAACAGAAACATGCAAATATTACTGTGCTCTGGTTTGAAGGACGCCGTATCTGAGTGAAATTACTAGGTCTAGGTCTTTGTTGCGAGAGACTGGGTGGGGTACCACCGCAGCGCTTATTGCAGCCGACGAACAGAAACGCAAATATTACTGTGCTCTGGTTTGAAGGACGCCGTATCTAGATGAAATTACTAGGTCTAGGTCTTTGTTGCGGGAGACTGGGTAGGTACCACCGCAGCGCGTATTGCAGCCGACGAACAGAAACATGCAAATATTACTGTGCTCCTGTTTGAAGGACGCCGTCTGTAGTGAAATTACTAGGTCTAGGTCTTTGTTGCGAGACTGGGTAGGTACCACCGCAGCGCTTGTGCAGCCGACGAACAGAAACATGCAAATATTACTGTGCTCCTGTTTGAAGGACGCCGTATCTGAGTGAAATTACTAGGTCTAGGTCTTTGTTGCGAGACTGGGTAGGTACCACCACCGCAGCGCTTATTGCAGCCGACGAACAGAAACGCAAATATTACTGTGCTCCTGTTTGAAGGACGCCGTATCTGAGTGAAATTACTAGGTCTAGGTCTTTGTTGCGAGAGAGACTGGGTAGGTACCACCGCAGCGCTTATTGCAACCGACGAACAGAAACATGCAAATATTACTGTGCTCTGGTTTGAAGGACGCCGTATCTGAGTGAAATTACTAGGTCTAGGTCTTTGTTGCGAGAACTGGGTAGGTACCACCACCAGCGCTTATTGCAGCCGACGAACAGAAACATGCAAATATTACTGTGCTCCTGTTTGAAGGACGCCGTATCTAGTGAAATTACTAGGTCTGGGTCTTTGTTGCGAGAGAGACTGGGTGGGGTACCACCGCAGCGCTTATTGCAGCCGACGAACAGAAACGCAAATATTACTGTGCTCTGGTTTGAAGGACGCCGTATCTGAGTGAAATTACTAGGTCCTAGGTCTTTGTTGCGAGAGACTGGGTAGAGTACCACCGCAGCGCTTATTGCAACCGACGAACAGAAACATGCAAATATTACTGTGCTCCTGTTTGAAGGACGCCGTATCTAGATGAAATTACTAGGTCTAGGTCTTGTTGCGAGAGACTGGGTAGGTACCACCGCAGCGCTTATTGCAGCCGACGAACGAAACATGCAAATATTACTGTGCTCTGGTTTGAAGGACGCCGTATCTAGTGAAATTACTAGGTCTAGGTCTTTGTTGCGAGAGACTGGTGGGGTACCACCGCAGCGCTTATTGCAACCGACGAACAGAAACATGCAAATATTACTGTGCTCTGGTTTGAAGGACGCCGTATCTAGTGAAATTACTAGGTCTAGGTCTTTGTTGCGAGAGACTGGGTAGAGTACCACCGCAGCGCTTATTGCAGCCGACGAACAAGAAACATGCAAATATTACTGTGCTCTGGTTTGAAGGACGCCGTATCTAGTGAAATTACTAGGTCTAGGTCTTTGTTGCGAGAGACTGGGTAGAGTACCACCGCAGCGCTTGTGCAGCCGACGAACAGAAACGCAAATATTACTGTGCTCTGGTTTGAAGGACGCCGTATCTAGTGAAATTACTAGGTCTAGGTCTTTGTTGCGAGAGACTGGTGGGTACCACCGCAGCGCTTATTGCAGCCGACGAACAGAAACGCAAATATTACTGTGCTCTGGTTTGAAGGACGCCGTATCTGAGTGAAATTACTAGGTCTAGGTCTTGTTGCGAGAGACTGGTAGGTACCACCACCAGCGCTTATTGCAGCCGACGAACGAAACATGCAAATATTACTGTGCTCCTGTTTGAAGGACGCCGTATCTAGTGAAATTACTAGGTCTGGGTCTTTGTTGCGAGAGACTGGGTAGGTACCACCGCAGCGCTTGTGCAGCCGACGAACAGAAACATGCAAATATTACTGTGCTCTGGTTTGAAGGACGCCGTATCTAGTGAAATTACTAGGTCTAGGTCTTTGTTGCGAGACTGGGTAGGTACCACCGCAGCGCTTATTGCAACCGACGAACAGAAACATGCAAATATTACTGTGCTCGGTTTCAAGGACGCCGTATCTAATTGAAATTACTAGGTCTAGGTCTTTGTTGCGGGAGACTGGGTAGGTACCACCGCAGCGCTTATTGCAGCCGACGAACAGAAACATGCAAATATTACTGTGCTCCTGTTTGAAGGACGCCGTATCTAATGAAATTACTAGGTCTAGGTCTTTGTTGCGAGACTGGGTAGGTACCACCGCAGCGCTTATTGCAGCCGACGAACAGAAACGCAAATATTACTGTGCTCTGGTTTGAAGGACGCCGTATCTGGTGAAATTACTAGGTCTAGGTCTTTGTTGCGGGAGATTGGGTAGGTACCACCGCAGCGCTTATTGCAGCCGACGAACAGAAACATGCAAATATTACTGTGCTCTGGTTTGAAGGACGCCGTATCTGAGTGAAATTACTAGGTCTAGGTCTTGTTGCGAGACTGGTGGGTACCACCGCAGCCTTATTGCAGCCGACGAACAGAAACATGCAAATATTACTGTGCTCTGGTTTGAAGGACGCCGTATCTAGTGAAATTACTAGGTCTAGGTCTTTGTTGCGAGAGACTGGGTAGGTACCACCGCAGCGCTTATTGCAGCCGACGAACAGAAACATGCAAATATTACTGTGCTCCGGTTTCAGGACGCCGTATCTAGTGAAATTACTGGGTTACTAGTCTTTGTTGCGAGAGACTGGTGGGTACCACCGCAGCGCTTATTGCAACCGACGAACAGAAACGCAAATATTACTGTGCTCTGGTTTGAAGGACGCCGTATCTAGTGAAATTACTAGGTCCTAGGTCTTTGTTGCGAGAGACTGGGTAGGTACCACCGCAGCGCTTGTGCAGCCGACGAACAGAAACGCAAATATTACTGTGCTCTGGTTTGAAGGACGCCGTATCTGAGTGAAATTACTGGGTCTAGGTCTTTGTTGCGAGAGACTGGGTGGGTACCACCGCAGCGCTTATTGCAACCGACGAACAGAAACGCAAATATTACTGTGCTCTGGTTTGAAGGACGCCGTATCTAGTGAAATTACTAGGTCTGGGTCTTTGTTGCGAGAGACTGGTAGGTACCACCACCGCAGCGCTTATTGCAACCGACGAACAGAAACATGCAAATATTACTGTGCTCCTGTTTGAAGGACGCCGTATCTGGTGAAATTACTAGGTCTAGGTCTTTGTTGCGAGAGACTGGGTAGGTACCACCGCAGCGCTTATTGCAGCCGACGAACGAAACATGCAAATATTACTGTGCTCTGGTTTGAGGACGCCGTATCTAGTGAAATTACTGGGTCTAGGTCTTTGTTGCGAGACTGGGTAGGTACCACCACCAGCGCTTATTGCAACCGACGAACAGAAACATGCAAATATTACTGTGCTCTGGTTTGAAGGACGCCGTATCTAGTGAAATTACTAGGTCTAGGTCTTTGTTGCGAGACTGGGTAGAGTACCACCGCAGCGCTTATTGCAGCCGACAGACAGAAACATGCAAATATTACTGTGCTCTGGTTTGAAGGACGCCGTATCCTAGTGGGGTTTGAAGGACGCCGTATCTGGTGAAATTACTAGGTCTAGGTCTTTGTTGCGGGAGACTGGGTAGAGTACCACCGCAGCGCTTATTGCAACCGACGAACAGAAACATGCAAATATTACTGTGCTCTGGTTTGAAGGACGCCGTATCTGGTGAAATTACTAGGTCTGGGTCTTTGTTGCGAGAACTGGGTAGGTACCACTGCAGCGCTTATTGCAGCCGACAGACAGAAACATGCAAATATTACTGTGCTCTGGTTTGAAGGACGCCGTATCTAGTGAAATTACTGGGTCTAGGTCTTTGTTGCGAGAGACTGGGTAGAGTACCACCGCAGCGCTTATTGCAACCGACGAACAGAAACGCAAATATTACTGTGCTCTGGTTTGAAGGACGCCATTATCTAGTGAAATTACTAGGTCTAGGTCTTTGTTGCGAGACTGGGTGGGTACCACCGCAGCCTTATTGCAGCCGACGAACAGAAACATGCAAATATTACTGTGCTCTGGTTTGAAGGACGCCGTATCTAGTGAAATTACTAGGTCTGGGTCTTTGTTGCGAGAGACTGGGTAGAGTACCACCGCAGCGCTTGTGCAGCCGACGAACAGAAACATGCAAATATTACTGTGCTCCGGTTTCAAGGACGCCGTATCTAGTGAAATTACTAGGTTACTAGTCTTTGTTGCGGGAGACTGGGTAGGTACCACCGCAGCGCTTATTGCAGCCGACGAACAGAAACATGCAAATATTACTGTGCTCCGGTTTCAAGGACGCCGTATCTAGTGAAATTACTAGGTTACTAGTCTTTGTTGCGAGAGACTGGGTAGGTACCACCGCGGCGCTTATTGCAACCGACGAACAGAAACGCAAATATTACTGTGCTCTGGTTTGAAGGACGCCGTATCTGAGTGAAATTACTAGGTCTAGGTCTTTGTTGCGAAGACTGGGTAGGTACCACCGCAGCGCTTGTGCAGCCGACGAACAGAAACATGCAAATATTACTGTGCTCTGGTTTGAAGGACGCCGTATCTGGTGAAATTACTAGGTCTAGGTCTTTGTTGCGAGAGACTGGTGGTACCACCGCAGTGCTTATTGCAGCCGACGAACAGAAACGCAAATATTACTGTGCTCTGGTTTGAAGGACGCCGTATCTGAGTGAAATTACTAGGTTACTAGTCTTTGTTGCGAAGACTGGGTAGGTACCACCGCAGCGCTTATTGCAGCCGACGAACAGAAACGCAAATATTACTGTGCTCTGGTTTGAAGGACGCCGTATCTGAGTGAAATTACTAGGTCTAGGTCTTTGTTGCGAGACTGGGTAGGTACCACCGCAGCGCTTATTGCAGCCGACGAACAGAAACGCAAATATTACTGTGCTCTGGTTTGAAGGACGCCGTATCTAGTGAAATTACTAGGTCTAGGTCTTTGTTGCGGGAGATTGGGTAGGTACCACCGCAGCGCTTATTGCAGCCGACGAACAGAAACATGCAAATATTACTGTGCTCTGGTTTGAAGGACGCCGTATTCAGTGAAATTACTAGGTCTGGAGTCTTTGTTGCGGGAGACTGGGTAGGTACCACCACCAGCGCTTATTGCAGCCGACGAACAGAAACGCAAATATTACTGTGCTCTGGTTTGAAGGACGCCGTATCTGAGTGAAATTACTAGGTCTAGGTCTTTGTTGCGAGAGACTGGGTAGGTACCACCGCAGCGCTTATTGCAGCCGACAGACAGAAACATGCAAATATTACTGTGCTCGGTTTCAAGGACGCCGTATCTGAGTGAAATTACTAGGTTACTAGTCTTTGTTGCGAAGACTGGGTAGGTACCACCGCAGCGCTTATTGCAGCCGACAGACAGAAACATGCAAATATTACTGTGCTCTGGTTTGAAGGACGCCGTATCTAGTGAAATTACTAGGTCTAGGTCTTTGTTGCGAGAGACTGGGTAGGTACCACCACCAGCGCTTATTGCAGCCGACGAACAGAAACGCAAATATTACTGTGCTCTGGTTTGAAGGACGCCGTATCTAGTGAAATTACTAGGTCTAGGTCTTTGTTGCGAGACTGGTGGGTACCACCGCAGCGCTTATTGCAGCCGACGAACAGAAACATGCAAATATTACTGTCCTCCTGTTTGAAGGACGCCGTATTTAGTGAAATTACTAGGTCTAGGTCTTTGTTGCGAAAGACTGGGTAGGTACCACCGCAGTGCTTATTGCAGCCGACGAACAGAAACGCAAATATTACTGTGCTCTGGTTTGAAGGACGCCGTATCTAGTGAAATTACTAGGTCCTAGGTCTTTGTTGCGAGAGACTGGGTAGGTACCACCGCAGCGCTTGTGCAGCCGACGAACGAAACATGCAAATATTACTGTGCTCTGGTTTGAAGGACGCCGTATCTGAGTGAAATTACTAGGTCTAGGTCTTTGTTGCGAGAGACTGGGTAGGTACCACCGCAGCGCTTATTGCAGCCGACGAACAGAAACATGCAAATATTACTGTGCTCCGGTTTGAAGGACGCCGTATCTAGTGAAATTACTAGGTCTAGGTCTTTGTTGCGGGAGACTGGGTAGGTACCACCGCAGCGCGTATTGCAGCCGACGAACAGAAACATGCAAATATTACTGTGCTCTGGTTTGAAGGACGCCGTATCTAGTGAAATTACTAGGTCTAGGTCTTTGTTGCGGGAGACTGGGTAGGTACCACCGCAGCGCGTATTGCAGCCGACGAACAGAAACATGCAAATATTACTGTGCTCCGGTTTCAAGGACGCCGTATCTAGTGAAATTACTAGGTTACTAGTCTTTGTTGCGGGAGACTGGGTAGGTACCACCGCAGCGCTTATTGCAGCCGACGAACAAAAACATGCAAATATTACTGTGCTCCGGTTTCAAGGACGCCGTATCTAGTGAAATTACTAGGTCTAGGTCATTGTTGCGGGAGATTGGGTAGGTACCACCGCAGCGCTTATTGCAGCCGACGAACAGAAACGCAAATATTACTGTGCTCTGGTTTGAAGGACGCCGTATCTAGTGAAATTACTAGGTCTAGGTCTTTGTTGCGAGAGAGACTGGGTAGGTACCACCGCAGCGCTTATTGCAGCCGACGAACAGAAACATGCAAATATTACTGTGCTCTGGTTTGAAGGACGCCGTATCTGAGTGAAATTACTAGGTCTAGGTCTTTGTTGCGAGAGACTGGTAGGTACCACCGCAGCGCTTATTGCAGCCGACGAACAGAAACGCAAATATTACTGTGCTCTGGTTTGAAGGACGCCGTATCTGAGTGAAATTACTAGGTCCTAGGTCTTTGTTGCGAGACTGGGTAGGTACCACCGCAGCGCGTATTGCAGCCGACGAACAGAAACATGCAAATATTACTGTGCTCCGGTTTGAAGGACGCCGTATCTAGTGAAATTACTAGGTCTAGGTCTTTGTTGCGAGACTGGGTAGGTACCACCGCAGCGCTTATTGCAGCCGACGAACAGAAACGCAAATATTACTGTGCTCTGGTTTGAAGGACGCCGTATCTAGTGAAATTACTAGGTTACTAGTCTTTGTTGCGAGAGACTGGGTAGGTACCACCGCAGCGCTTATTGCAGCCGACGAACAGAAACATGCAAATATTACTGTGCTCCGGTTTGAAGGACGCCGTATCTAGTGAAATTACTAGGTCTAGGTCTTTGTTGCGAGAGACTGGGTAGGTACCACCGCAGCGCTTATTGCAGCCGACGAACAGAAACATGCAAATATTACTGTGCTCTGGTTTGAAGGACGCCGTATCTAGTGAAATTACTAGGTCTAGGTCATTGTTGCGGGAGATTGGGTAGGTACCACCGCAGCGCTTATTGCAGCCGACGAACGAAACATGCAAATATTACTGTGCTCTGGTTTGAAGGACGCCGTATCTGAGTGAAATTACTAGGTCTAGGTCTTTGTTGCGGGAGATTGGGTAGGTACCACCGCAGCGCTTATTGCAGCCGACGAACAGAAACATGCAAATATTACTGTGCTCCGGTTTCAAGGACGCCGTATCTAGTGAAATTACTAGGTTACTAGTCTTTGTTGCGAGAGAGACTGGGTGGGTACCACCGCAGCGCTTATTGCAGCCGACGAACAGAAACATGCAAATATTACTGTGCTCTGGTTTGAAGGACGCCGTATCTGAGTGAAATTACTAGGTTCAGGTCTTTGTTGCGAGAGACTGGGTAGGTACCACCGCAGCGCTTATTGCAGCCGACGAACAGAAACATGCAAATATTACTGTGCTCTGGTTTGAAGGACGCCGTATCTAGTGAAATTACTAGGTCTGGGTCTTTGTTGCGAGACTGGGTAGGTACCACCGCAGCGCTTATTGCAGCCGACGAACAGAAACGCAAATATTACTGTGCTCTGGTTTGAAGGACGCCGTATCTAGTGAAATTACTAGGTCTAGGTCTTTGCTGCGAGAGACTGCAGGTACCACCGCAGCGCTTATTGCAGCCGACGAACAGAAACATGCAAATATTACTGTGCTCTGGTTTGAAGGACGCCGTATCTGAGTGAAATTACTAGGTCTAGGTCTTTGTTGCGAGAGAGACTGGGTAGGTACCACCGCAGCGCTTATTGCAGCCGACGAACAGAAACGCAAATATTACTGTGCTCTGGTTTGAAGGACGCCGTATCTAGTGAAATTACTTCAGGTCTAGGTCTTTGTTGCGAGAGACTGGCAGGTACCACCGCAGCGCTTATTGCAGCCGACGAACAGAAACATGCAAATATTACTGTGCTCCGGTTTCAAGGACGCCGTATCTAGTGAAATTACTAGGTTACTAGTCTTTGCTGCGAGAGACTGCAGGTACCACCGCAGCGCTTATTGCAGCCGACGAACAGAAACGCAAATATTACTGTGCTCTGGTTTGAAGGACGCCGTATCTAGTGAAATTACTAGGTCTAGGTCTTGTTGCGAGAGACTGGGTAGGTACCACCGCAGTGCTTATTGCAGCCGACGAACAGAAACGCAAATATTACTGTGCTCTGGTTTGAAGGACGCCGCATCTAGTGAAATTACTAGGTTCAGGTCTTTGTTGCGAGAGACTGCAGGTACCACCGCAGTGCTTATTGCAGCCGACGAACAGAAACATGCAAATATTACTGTGCTCCTGTTTGAAGGACGCCGCATCTAGTGAAATTACCAGGTCTAGGTCTTGTTGCGAGAGAGACTGGGTAGGTACCACCGCAGTGCTTATTGCAGCCGACGAACAGAAACATGCAAATATTACTGTGCTCTGGTTTGAAGGACGCCGTATCTAGTGAAATTACTAGGTCTAGGTCATTGTTGCGGGAGATTGGGTAGGTACCACCGCAGCGCTTATTGCAGCCGACGAACAGAAACATGCAAATATTACTGTGCTCTGGTTTGAAGGACGCCGTATCTGGTGAAATTACTAGGTCTAGGTCTTTGTTGCGAGAGAGACTGGGTAGGTACCACCGCAGCGCTGTGCAGCCGACGAACAGAAACGCAAATATTACTGTGCTCTGGTTTGAAGGACGCCGTATCTAGTGAAATTACTAGGTCTAGGTCATTGTTGCGGGAGATTGGGTAGGTACCACCGCAGCGCTTATTGCAGCCGACGAACAGAAACATGCAAATATTACTGTGCTCTGGTTTGAAGGACGCCGTATCTAGTGAAATTACTAGGTCTAGGTCATTGTTGCGGGAGATTGGGTAGGTACCACCGCAGCGCGTATTGCAGCCGACGAACAGAAACGCAAATATTACTGTGCTCCGGTTTCAAGGACGCCGTATCTAGTGAAATTACTAGGTCTAGGTCTTTTGTTGGTGAGAGACTGGGTAGGTACCACCGCAGCGCTTATTGCAGCCGACGAACAGAAACGCAAATATTACTGTGCTCTGGTTTGAAGGACGCCGTATCTAGTGAAATTACTAGGTCTAGGTCATTGTTGCGGGAGACTGGGTAGGTACCACCGCAGCGCTTATTGCAGCCGACGAACAGAAACGCAAATATTACTGTGCTCTGGTTTGAAGGACGCCGCATCTAGTGAAATTACTAGGTTCAGGTCTTTGTTGCGAGAGACTGGGTAGGTACCACCGCAGCGCTTATTGCAGCCGACGAACAGAAACGTAAATATTACTGTGCCTGGTTTGAAGGACGCCGCATTCAGTGAAATTACTAGGTCTAGGTCATTGTTGCGGGAGATTGGGTAGGTACCACCGCAGCGCTTATTGCAGCCGACGAACAGAAACATGCAAATATTACTGTGCTCTGGTTTGAAGGACGCTGTATCTAGTGAAATTACTAGGTCTAGGTCTTGTTGCGAGAGACTGGGTAGGTACCACCGCAGCGTTTATTGCAGCCGACGAACAGAAACGCAAATATTACTGTGCTCTGGTTTGAAGGACGCTGTATCTAGTGAAATTACTAGGTTCAGGTCTTTGTTGCGAGAGACTGTAGGTACCACCGCAGTGCTTATTGCAGCCGACGAACAGAAACATGCAAATATTACTGTGCTCTGGTTTGAAGGACGCCGCATCTAGTGAAATTACTAGGTCTAGGTCTTTGTTGCGAGAGACTGCAGGTACCACCGCAGCGCTTATTGCAGCCGACGAACAGAACATGCAAATATTACTGTGCTCTGGTTTGAAGGACGCCGTATCTAGTGAAATTACTAGGTCTAGGTCATTGTTGCGGGAGATTGGGTAGGTACCACCGCAGCGCGTATTGCAGCCGACGAACAGAAACATGCAAATATTACTGTGCTCTGGTTTGAAGGACGCCGTATCTAGTGAAATTACTAGGTCTAGGTCTTTGTTGCGAGAGACTGCAGGTACCACCGCAGCGCTTATTGCAGCCGACGAACAGAAACATGCAAATATTACTGTGCTCTGGTTTGAAGGACGCCGTATCTAGTGAAATTACTTCAGGTCTAGGTCTTTTGTTGGTGAGAGACTGGGTAGGTACCACCGCAGCGCTTATTGCAGCCGACGAACAGAAACATGCAACATTACTGTGCTCTGGTTTGAAGGACGCCGCATTCAGTGAAATTACTAGGTTCAGGTCTTTGTTGCGAGAGACTGGGTAGGTACCACTGCAGCGCTTATTGCAGCCGACGAACAGAAACATGCAAATATTACTGTGCTCTGGTTTGAAGGACGCCGCATTCAGTGAAATTACTAGGTCTAGGTCTTGTTGCGAGAGACTGGTAGGTACCACCGCAGCGCTTATTGCAGCCGACGAACAGAAACGCAAATATTACTGTGCTCTGGTTTGAAGGACGCCGCATCTAGTGAAATTACTAGGTCTGGGTCTTTGTTGCGAGAGACTGCAGGTACCACCGCAGCGCTTATTGCAGCCGACGAACAAAACATGCACATATTACTGTGCTCTGGTTTGAAGGACGCCGCATCTAGTGAAATTACTAGGTCTAGGTCTTTGTTGCGAGAGACTGCAGGTACCACCGCAGCGCGTATTGCAGCCGACGAACAGAAACATGCAAATATTACTGTGCTCTGGTTTGAAGGACGCCGTATCTAGTGAAATTACTAGGTCTAGGTCATTGTTGCGGGAGACTGGGTAGGTACCACCGCAGCGCTTATTGCAGCCGACGAACAGAAACATGCAAATATTACTGTGCTCCGGTTTGAAGGACGCCGTATCTAGTGAAATTACTAGGTCTAGGTCTTTGTTGCGAGAGACTGGGTAGGTACCACCGCAGCGCTTATTGCAGCCGACGAACAGAAACATGCAAATATTACTGTGTCTGGTTTGAAGGACGCTGTAGCTCGTGAAATTAGTGGGTGGTAGGTCTTTGTTGCGAGACTGGGTAGGTACCACCGCAGCGTTTATTGCAGCCGACGAACAGAAACATGCAAATATTACTGTGCTCCGGTTTGAAGGACGCCGTATCTAGTGAAATTACTAGGTCTAGGTCTTTGTTGCGGGAGACTGGGTAGGTAATTACCACCGCAACTCATAGTCCAGCCGACGAACAAAACATGCACATATTACTGTGCTCCGGTTTGAAGGACGCCGTATCTAGTGAAATTACTAGGTTACTAGTCTTGTTGCGAGAGACTGGGTAGGTACCACCGCAGCGTTTATTGCAGCCGACGAACAAAACATGCACATATTACTGTGCTCCGGTTTGAAGGACGCCGTATCTAGTGAAATTACTAGGTTACTAGTCTTTGTTGCGAGAGACTGGGTAGGTACCACCGCAGCGTTTATTGCAGCCGACGAACAGAAACGCAAATATTACTGTGCTCTGGTTTGAAGGACGCCGTATCTAGTGAAATTACTAGGTCTAGGTCTTTGTTGCGAGACTGGGTAGGTACCACCGCAGCGCTTATTGCAGCCGACGAACAGAAACGCAAATATTACTGTGCTCTGGTTTGAAGGACGCCGTATCTAGTGAAATTACTAGGTCTAGGTCTTTGTTGCGAGACTGGGTAGGTACCACCGCAGCGTTTATTGCAGCCGACGAACAGAAACGCAAATATTACTGTGCTCCGGTTTGAAGGACGCCGTATCTAGTGAAATTACTAGGTTACTAGTCTTGTTGCGAGAGACTGGGTAGGTACCACCGCAGCGCTTATTGCAGCCGACGAACAGAAACGCAAATATTACTGTGCTCCGGTTTCAAGGACGCCGTATCTAGTGAAATTACTAGGTTACTAGTCTTTGTTGCGAGAGACTGGGTAGGTACCACCGCAGCGCTTATTGCAGCCGACGAACAGAAACGCAAATATTACTGTGTCTGGTTTGAAGGACGCCGTATCTAGTGAAATTACTAGGTCTAGGTCTTTGTTGCGAGACTGGGTAGGTACCACCGCAGCGTTTATTGCAGCCGACGAACAGAAACATGCAAATATTACTGTGTCTGGTTTCAAGGACGCCGTATCTAGTGAAATTACTAGGTTACTAGTCTTTGTTGCGAGAGACTGGGTAGGTACCACCGCAGCGCTTATTGCAGCCGACGAACAGAAACATGCAAATATTACTGTGCTCCGGTTTCAAGGACGCCGTATCTAGTGAAATTACTAGGTCTAGGTCTTTGTTGCGAGACTGGGTAGGTACCACCGCAGCGCTTATTGCAGCCGACGAACAGAAACATGCAAATATTACTGTGCTCCGGTTTCAAGGACGCCGTATCTAGTGAAATTACTAGGTTACTAGTCTTTGTTGCGAGAGACTGGGTAGGTACCACCGCAGCGCTTATTGCAGCCGACGAACAAAACATGCACATATTACTGTGCTCTGGTTTGAAGGACGCCGTATCTAGTGAAATTACTAGGTTACTAGTCTTGTTGCGAGAGACTGGTAGGTACCACCGCAGCGTTTATTGCAGCCGACGAACAGAAACATGCAAATATTACTGTGTCTGGTTTGAAGGACGCCGTATCTAGTGAAATTACTAGGTCTAGGTCTTTGTTGCGAGACTGGGTAGGTACCACCGCAGCGCTTATTGCAGCCGACGAACAGAAACATGCAAATATTACTGTGCTCCGGTTTGAAGGACGCCGTATCTAGTGAAATTACTAGGTCTAGGTCTTTGTTGCGGGAGACTGGGTAGGTAATTACCACCACAACTCATAGTCCAGCCGACGAACAAAACATGCACATATTACTGTGCTCCGGTTTGAAGGACGCCGTATCTAGTGAAATTACTAGGTCTAGGTCTTTGTTGCGGGAGACTGGGTAGGTACCACCGCAGCGCTTATTGCAGCCGACGAACAGAAACATGCAAATATTACTGTGCTCCGGTTTGAAGGACGCCGTATCTAGTGAAATTACTAGGTCTAGGTCTTTGTTGCGGGAGACTGGGTAGGTACCACCGCAGCGCTTATTGCAGCCGACGAACAGAAACATGCAAATATTACTGTGCTCCGGTTTGAAGGACGCCGTATCTAGTGAAATTACTAGGTCTAGGTCTTTGTTGCGGGAGACTGGGTAGGTACCACCGCAGCGCTTATTGCAGCCGACGAACAGAAACGCAAATATTACTGTGTCTGGTTTGAAGGACGCCGTATCTAGTGAAATTACTAGGTTACTAGTCTTTGTTGCGAGACTGGGTAGGTACCACCGCAGCGTTTATTGCAGCCGACGAACAGAAACATGCAAATATTACTGTGCTCTGGTTTGAATTGTAACATGATAAGTCTCGTTACTCTAATAATATGGTGCTATTTCCTTCTTTTGTTTTCTTTTATTTCTTTTTAGTACATAAATTAATGTTTGCACACTACAACTTGACGACTACAATAAGACTTGCTGTGGGACCTAGATGGTCTCCGACGATAGAGACTTATCACCAGAGATAGGCTCTCATTATTTATACATCTACGTCCACAGCTGGACATAGGCCTTCTCCAAAGATCACCACGTGCCTTCGGTCTGCGCTAGCCTGGTTCCGGCGTCTTACCAACCATGGCTTCCGGTACCGGTGGGCACTAAGGCCCATCGCTAGTAGCGTTTCATATGGGGGGGTCATGGAGGGAGCCAGAGCCTCATTTGTTGATCAGCAGGGTGCACCACGAGCAGGTGAGGTTTACTTAGGTCCTGTCAGTTGTTGTGTGGGAACCCTTACACACCGAAAAGGATATATATATATATAGTAATAAAATATACACTACATATATATACATATTTATATAAAATGTAAATGAGCTACCTTCGTTCGCCAATCACGTGAAAACTAGTGAATGTATCGATATGGGAAAAGGAGCATTCGACTCGGAATGGTTTGTAAATAGTTAGAGTATTTTTTTTTTATTTCATAGATGCTTCATCATTTGGTATTATTTACGCGGTTGCTATAGTAACGGTTGGTATGGAAAGTCATTTGCGGTTGCGATTGCTCTCTAGGAATGTTTCAGATAAATTTTAAATTTAATTCTATTTTACAGCCAGCAAAGTAAAGTAATATATATATATATATATATATATATATATCATCAGTATATCATCTAGAGAAGTAGTTAGAGAAACTAGTGACGGAGATTCATTAGCGATGATAATGAGTTCATTCGATAACGATTGCGATGAATTAAATATATCGATATAATATTTGGACAGTTTTTTATTTTACTTATAATCGACCTCGCTTCATCATCATGTTCATTTCAATCGATGGACGTCCCCAGCTGGACATAGGTCTCTTGTAATGTGCTCCACAAACCACGGTCTTGCGCTGTTTGAATCCAGTGGCTCCCAGCGATTTTTTTTATGTCCTCTATCCACTTAGTGGGGGGTCTTAATTCGACTTAGCTTGATCAGTTTATATCAGTAAATAAAGGTTGTTTAATTATGTTGCAAAAAAATATATATTATCGATATATACTAACCGATGCGCGATGGTACATCACTAAAATATTGCTCGTCGCGCGCGCACTATACCCACTGACACGGAAACACGACGTGATTGTAAATCGAAGCTTTAATTTATTATCTATAACGATCATGTCGGACATTTTCTTTATATTTGTAAAGAATACAAAACGATGATTATACAATGATCAATATCGGCGTTGAGAGCTTTGGAAGAAGTGTATCTTCAACTTCGGACTTTGACCTGGTGATTATACAGCGTCACCAAAAAAAATTAAGTGTCAGTTTCACTGATAGGAGTCTGTAGTCGGCTCTCCGAACCGGTTCCACCTTGTCGTGGCACTGGGTCTCATTATGAAGCTAAAACGAACTTAACCAGCTGGTCCGAGGTTGCCATTCCTGGTGGGCAGACTCGCTCTGTTCTTCGTATGAGCGGTGGAGTCGTGCAGATAGAGGAGTACAGGTATTGCGTTCCTCCGCTCTTCCCGCCCTTCGCCACTCCGCCAATCCTCAGCGGTCGTATAACCGTTGACGGAGAGCCCCAAGACCAGATTCGCTGTAAGGAGTTTTCTCTTTTGGCTCCAATGATCTAAGTCTGACGGATTCGGTGGATCCGTTGCCTAGATGACGATAAGAGTCCGTGAGGAAGACACCTTGTGTGGTCCGGCGCATCCTTACAGAGATTTATTTATTTAAATAAAGAACATAAACAATTATAGAACAAAGTATATGTATACGTTGGTAACTGCAGTAGTTAATTAAATAACTGTGTCGCAGTTAACAACGCCCACTTCCAGACGTACCTATAAAATAAAATAAAAAAAAAATCTTTAGCACCACGCATGCATGCTTACTCACGCATTTTTGGGTGTTTATGCGGTATGATTGAATATGAGTGTTTGTATGTGTATATTAGTATCTAAAGAGGTTAAGTACAACATGTGTACAGGTAAAAATTTAATTATATGTTGCTAATTCTTAGTATATTTTCTGTCCCGTCACATGATAGAGTCATAAGCCAATTGGAGAGGGTCGTTTTATATTTGTAAGTCATTGGATTGACAGGAGGTTTACTTCCCGAGATGAAGCTGCGCAGTGCAGCAGAGCTGACGGCGTCGCAGAGGTGTACGAAAATGTTCCCGTGGTCCCGTCCGGTCTGTAAGGCGACGACGGTGCAACATGGTGGAGGTTTTAGTCGGTGCAAGTCCGACATAACCTGTCTTAGCCCCCCCGAGGGTAGGTATGCGAAAGCAATTACCTCACGTCAAGCCAAAAAAGGTGTTTGTTGACAAAGACCACTGCAGCTACTGATTTTGAAGGGCGACTTAATATCTTATTTCTTACGGCGACGAGAACAATGTGGTGCAGTGTATATCATCCTAACTAGAGCTACATTGATCCAAATAGAAAGGTTTTCAAGTCAGGATTCTCCGGCTCAGAGTTTGTTCAACTTACGCAGCCGTCATTTCGGTATAATAACAATATGGCGGCATTTGACAGGCAAAAGAAACGTTAAAACCGCTGGTAGAATATAGCAGGTATAGTCTGATGATATAAAGGAGTAAACCAGGATTAAATACCATCAGTACAAAATAAGGGCTGTGTGCCGTTCCTTGGAAGAGAACTATGTCCAGTAGTAGACTGCCGCGGACTATTCAAGATGATGATGAAACAAGGAATCCGATGATCTTCAGATTGAAGAAAGTACCATGTGATGCTAATGGTGAACAGCAGTTAAACTTCATGTGGCTCCTTGTTACAAAGCAATTAAGCGGTGATGTTAGTCATGGTGAGGAAACCGTCAATTCCCAAGACCAGCTTCCGAGGACACAGCATCCGCGATCACCTATCCATCATGGATAAATCATCTCGTCTCTCTCCCCGTGAGAACGGGCCCCAGATTCAAATAATGGAAACGCATATGTGCTCAATTGTTTTGCTGAGAAAATTTGTTCGACATGATTTTTTACAGATAATAAATCAAAAGCCTAATTTAATAAAAAAAAAAAGAGTATGCTACCAATTTACAATAAAGCCGTGTTTCTGTAACCCATTTAAAATTAAAAAGTGGTTTTAATTCGGAGCGCTCGCTGTTTTTATTTTTAAAAAAATTAATTAGCCAATTTGTCGTTTCGTGGACAATTGGCGTGACAGTCGAAATTCATTGCGCTCCGCCATTTTCCTCTTTACTTTTTTTTCCACATGTGTCTGCCATCAGCCGAAAGACTTTAATCAGATTTGATCAGTTTTATACGGAGCTTTTAGAGCATTGTAGTCAACACCGCAATGTCTACACATTGTCAAGCACGTCAGCTCGTTTCAATCTTTTGGTTGCACCTTGTATAAGGAGATTGTTGGCTAGTTCTTCTTTCAAAATTAACTTCAACTCCAAATGGTATTAAGCGACAATGAAGCCATTAACACTGAAGCTTTTTTTCATACAATTAAGCGACGAGACGAGCGGGACGTTCACCTGATGGTAAGTGATGCGCCTGCCTTTTAAACTAGCTACAGCGCCCTTCAAACCGGAACACAGATGCATAACTTAATCTAAACACAACTGTTTTGGACTGCAGGCTATATTTTATACATAATGTAGTTATAATGGTACTTTTTTACAATACACTTTTTGCGGAGCAGTAATATACACTATAGGTATTTAAACAAGATTTTTTGTAAGACAAAAACTTTGATACTTTGTGTACTTATTAGTTATTTATTCATAATTTGCAAGATGTGCTTACGTTTATATTAATAACTATTCATCCACCTGTCACTAATGTTCCACTATCACTTTGTACTCGCATTTTTAAATATGATAAGCGACGAGATAAAAAGAACGTTTACTTATGTCACTTCGAATCGCGAGAATCGCTTCGTAGTAATACTTCCCACCTTGCATCTACTCCGAGAGAGATTATATGTTCCGCTAGTAGACTAGTAGCCGTGACTGTTGTCAGAGACCGTCTAAATAGGTACCGTCAGAGCTTCTATTTTGCCTATGTTTTGGTTTGAAAGCTGTAGCTAGTGTAATTACTGGGGAAACAATTTATATTACAAGGCGACAAGCGCAATGTAGTCCTATGCGGCTGGCGTATCGTTTACATCAGGCGAACGTCCTGTTTGTTCCGAAGGCTTGTAATATAAAAAGTTTATTTATCACTAATAAATGAAATAAACCTTTAAAGCCTGATATACGTTATTACGTAATTGAAGGAAAACGTTGACGTGATTCAGAAATTCCCATAGATTATAGAACTTATAGTCCGAATCGAAAAACAAGTCAGATTTTTTAATATCAACAGCAACATTTTAGAAAAAACTTTCTAAAAAAGAAAACAAAGTTGTAAAGTTGGATTATATTTGTTTCGCTCTATAATCGCGAAGATCAGGAGTGTGCCTGCGTATGATGCAGGCGCAGTTGCGTTTCCTTTGCCTCGACGCATGCACTTTGCGGTACGATACTCGCCGCGATACATGCGTCATGTCACTCAGCCTGTATCGGCCATTTTCTGTTTGAAATAATCCCCTTCTTACGCCGCGCTTTAAAGCCCTGTCAATTATAAAAACGTGCATTACAAATATTTATAAGAAACCGAACATATCTCTGTCTAGTTCTCTGTTGCTAGAGATCGTCTAGGTATCACCGACAAACAGTAGTATGCAAACATTACTGAGTACTGGATTGAAGGTACTTGTAGCATACAGTAAATTACTGAGATAAAGAGACTTAACATTTTATAACGCAAGGCAAGGAACGCAATGAGGTGCAGTATATATCATTCTATTTAAGGCTACGTTGTTTTGGGCGAGCGTGTCACTTACCATCAGAAGAACGTCCCAATCATCCGGTTGCTTTGTTAAGAAAAAAAATTAAAAGGTATAGAAAATTCCGTTTTGATGTCAAATTTTAAACAATATTTCTGTTAGGGTGTATATATCAAGTATTGTTTAGTTGCGATCAAATCGACATTAATACGTTTTGGAAAACTAACTCATTAAGTACTTAAGTTTTTTGGATACAAAATCCGAATTGTACCTGGAAATTTTCCTGCCGATATTTCGATCATCAATTTCGTATTCTGATCGTATAAATTTTATAATGGTACGTGAAGTCCATCCCGTGTTTCTCATCAATTTTGTTAATGCCGATTGAACTAACTCCACTGGTTTCGGTTTAAATTTTGAAGCTTTAGTCATTTTTGAAATACATATAAAAACAGCAATTGCAATTCCGTTCACATCATACTTTCTCCAAAATATCTCAACGGATTGTTTTTGTAACGTCAAAGATTATTATTTTTTAAGTAATCAATTATTTTTCTTGTTTAATTCAAGAAGATTCAATAAACTTTAGGTTTTATGCCGTTAAGTATAGTTTGTGTGGTATTTTTTGAGAGCAAATCAATAAGTAAACGTAAATGTATTGTAATAATTTATTTTTAGGTTTTTTTGAGATAAGTAACAATTAAAAAAAATGCTGTATTTTACAATTTATTTATCTTAATGTAATTTAAAGAACGTAATTTCAACCAAGAAGTGAAGCTACAACGCCAAGCGGTACGGCGCCGCCACGCCCCTGCTCGATGGTGGGTTTGTATCCGTTGTCATCGGCGATATAGGTGATAGTATATACATCACCATCAGGTCCCTGCCATGAATAGGATCCCTTTATTGCGACGAATGCATCGTCTGAACCAGCATTCCTTAATTCGCCTTGTTCTTCTATTTTGGTGCCGTCGCTTTGTTCGAAACTAAAAATTTGTCAGTATTATAATGACAATGTCAACAGTTTTACATCATTGTCTTAACTATATAAAAATAATTGATATTTAACTTAAACAGTTAATTTTAAGTAGTCAGAAGACATTACTTTTCTGCGGATGACCAGGTCAAGGCATCTCCGCATCCACTTTTAATTAATAATTAGCATAAATCCTGTGTAGTTAATATTAAACCATGAACAAAAATATATCGAGTATCTGTTAGTCGAAGGACAAAAAAGTGAAACTAATACAATAACTAATTATTACGAATGATTACAATAATTTTAAGTTTTTCTTTCATGTATATTTGTTTCAGCATTAGCTGGACATTAGTCCATAACAATTGTATTAATTTTAAAGCAAACTTCATTGGTCTATTTGTATCATATGCCATATAAATCCGATCACTGTAACACTTCTTATAAAGCATTGAATAAAGAGCAAAAAGCGGAAGGGAGATATTTGACAACCTTATATATTATTACAAATATTTCATCGTTTGAACATTATGAGATATTAATGTCAATAGAAAACATTCCATACTATTTCATCTGCATAAAAGTGCTGATGTTTCTTCTATTTAACTTTTGTTACAAAGAACCTACATGATTTTCTTAACTAGTTTATAACTAAATGTCTTCCAATACCTTATCGCGTATTATTACAAAAAAGATATATTATCGTATACAGTAAAACAGAACATAACCAGAGTTGAAGAAAGGTAGTATCTGTCAATAACAATATCATATCATATCGCAGCCATATGAAGAAAGTTTGTTATTGTAAGTATAAAAAACAGTGTTCGTTTCGTTGAAATTACTCGGAATTGGAGGTTATTTTCTTCACAAAATATTACGTAAGGCTTTGTTTTAAAAGTATGTATTCAAAATCAAAATGTGTCTTGAGTTTAAAGAAATAACTGTACTTTATTATCACATACTGCGATTAAATAACAAAGTATATTATTATAACCATGGCATAGCGCTTGTTAAAGTTTGATAAAAAAGAGAGAGAAATTAAAGAATAGGCTACATTAGTTCATTGTGTCTACCATCAGACATGTGTAAAAGAAAACACAACGTAGTACGATAAAAAAACATAAAAAAAGCTTCACGTTGTAGTATTAATAATGTTTTCATACTTCATGTTAAGGACAATGGAGCCTAAATATTTGGTTTAAAGAATCATGGTTTTTATTTCTATATACCTGAATGAATATTAAGGAGAATTTAAAATAAAAAAACTTACGCAAAGTTATATATTATGAGCCCAGTGCATCATTTCGTATGCTACGGTTTGTCGGCAGTAATAGTCTCCGGTAACACAGTCCTACCGCCAGTAAACAGAGACCTACCGCCAGTTGCTTGAACATGATCCTCCTCCTCTCATGTAGTGACAACCGAAACAGCGATGCAGTAATGACAGCAGATTAACTATGTGTTGGTGGTAGTTACACGATGCAAAGCACCAGAATCGAACCAGAAACTTCCGTGCCACTATCGAGTCAGCTACTTTATGAACCCAGTTATCCACTGAACTAATACGACTTGTAAACTTTCTGGAAAACAGTTTACTCCTTTGTCTTATCTTTGATTCTCCAAATTTTGCCACTGTACAGACTTTGGGAGAATATGCCCAACAGTGAACATCAGTAGACATGACTCACTTCACATGAATTTTGATAAAATAAATACATATTCAGTGAGTTAATTAAATCAGTTTGTTCACCAATTAATTTTTCTTTTTAGTTAAGTGTTTTCTAAAGTGTACAAATATACACTACCACATTAATAACCTTCTTCAAATTCAAATAAAAAAAAAAACGAGCCCGTAATAAATAATATCTAATTAATCAAATTGTTAATTAATTCAGTGTTAATATAGTAATTTGTTTGTCCAACTGAAGGAGCACATTTTTTCATACAAGTTAATTTTTTTTAAAATAATAACTAAAAGCGCTTAATTAACAGGACGTATGACGTATAACCTATGTCCAATTTGTATAGATTATCTGTGATGATATTTATTAACAAGCGGAATATTAGCAGGTATATATGGTTTGGAGATGATATGTGACGATCCCAAAAGAAATAAACTTGCAATATCTTTTTAAAAGCTTTCGGCAGTGTAAATATTTCATATGTTTTTTTTCAAACATTTAAGTTTATTTTGTTTTTTAAATATAAATTAATATTATAAACTGTACGTATAGAACGTATGTATATATAACCTTTGCCGGATTTGTATAGATAATCTGTGAACAGTTTAAATAAATAAATATTAATTATTCCTGGAAAATATTTCCCAAAACCGTAATCATGAAATGTATTCCTTAAAATTTTTTTTTTATTCAATGAAGAGACAAGTCAGCTGATCGTTCACCTGATGGTAAGTGATACGCCTGTACAAAAAACGTGGCACTAGTTAGGATGTTATACACAGCACCACATTGCGCCCATTTTCTTAAGACATAAGATGTCTCTTTACTACAGTAATAACACTAGCTACAACTCCCTTCAATCCGGAACACAGTAATGTTTGCACACAACTATTTATCGGCAGTAATAGGTGCTGCGGAAAACCACCGGTAAACTTGTGGTAGTGTATTTAACAAATTTTATAAGGACTGTCTCTTCATAGTCAAACAATTGTCCTACATTACCGTGTTCCGGTTTGAATGGCGCAGTAGTGAAGATTACATCTCAAAGCGGCTAGCTCAATGCGGTGCAATGTCTATCCTAACTAGAACCGCGTAATGTTTAAGCGTGTCACATAATATCAAGTGAACGTCCTATAAAAATTACGTGTAATTACCTACATTATAATATATATATATATTTTTATATCATGATAACCTTTATATCCCGAGTGAAAGGTACACGGCGATAACTTGATGGTAATGGAGCGGACCAGTTCGCAGCTCTCGTCGCTAACGTTCGAGATGGCTCGCGAAACGACAACGAATCGACATTAACTGCCCCTCTTGGCGCAGTGGCTAGCATGCCTTATAACGCGGAGGTCCATACTTCAATTTCCACTTAACAAGATATTAGTGAAGGATCTATGAAATTCAATAACCATCTACAGATCATTCCGCGTCGAATGCTCGCGTTCCCATGTCGATACGTTCAATAGTTTTCACGAGATCGGCGGGCAAAGGAAACTCATGTTCATTATATATATTACAGCTATCATTTACTAATATACAAAACGTACATATTAGTATATATACTGATAGTCTGAGCAGATAGTATTAAAGAATATTCTAGACCGGATTCTAGATATGTCGTGTTATTTACCGTAGTAATATTGTGGTCAGCTGTTTCTTACAGTTCCCATACACAAAAAAAATACGTTTTTGTTACCGCATTGTTTTTACTACCGCAGCGATTAACAGCTTTAATATACAGGATGTTGTCTCGCTTGTACATAGTCTTGCGTTAGAAATGGGAGATACGGTGATATCCAGCTGGTCTCCTGCAGGAAGGACCTGCTAGCAATAAACACAGCAGATTGACCAATTTGGAGAACAGATCACGTGAGAAGGGGGAGTTTATAATATACATAATACAATATCATGGCGCTTGTTGGAATGATATATACTGCACCACATATTACTCATGTCTCATATTCCAGATATTTTTTTTTTTTTGTACAAGCGACGCGACGAAAGGTACGATCACCTGATGGTAATCGATGCGCCTGTTCATACAAATATTGCGCTAGTTATAATGATATACACAACACTACATAGCACTCGTCGCCTTGAGGCATTAGACGTCCCATTACCTCCGTAACTTCACTAGCTTCAGCATCCTTCAAACCTGAAGACAGTAATGTTTTCACACTGTTATTTGGCAGCAGGGGTAATAGCCGCGGTGGTATCTAGACGATGTCTGGCAACAGAGACCTACCACTAGTAAATATGACCACATGTTATTGAGGATATATACTGCACCACATTATGCTCATGATGCATTGGATGTTGTCTCGTTCCAGCAGATAATTACACTACCCACGGCACCTTACAAACTAAAAACAGTAACATGTAGCGGCAGTATTGACGCTGCGGTGGTATTGAAGCTTACCACCATTATAGCAGAGTAAAGCATTCATTGAACCAAGTTTAAAAAAAAAATTAAAAATATTAAAATGATTATTCGGTATACATAAAAACTCAGCAGGGTGTCGAAAAAGGTTTTATATGGATGTTGAAATACTGGATGAAAAAAAAAAAAACAAAGTTTCATTGGAAAAAAAAATATACAGAATAACGGCTTCGAAAGTCATCATCAGGTGCCCTCTTAGAAGTTTCGCGATCATATTGAGGCAAATTAGTCGACTTCAAAATCACTCCGCGCTTTCGAATCAGAGATGAGATCCGGGGAAGTATTACCTCAAAGGCTCCAGTTGAGGGTGTGATGATGGTCTGTTGTTCCAAAAAGAATCTGATCAACCGGCCGCATTCAAACATACTGCTAGAAGTCTCTCCACAATGTAAACTTACGCCGTGGAGTGGAAATCTTTACGGGAGACCTATATCCGGCAGTGAACATCTACTGTGATCTATCTGATGGTGATACCGGAAAAATAAATTATTTAATATAGATTATACACAGCCTTCTTAAAGTTCCCACTACTGGGATTCAAGGTTCCTACGCTGGACAAGTGGACGTATGTCAAGAAAGCTGTTGGAACATGTTCCTTTTCTCCCACGATGCATTCCTTTACCGGAAGCTGCTGGCGTTCTTCTCGGAGCTAATACTAAACAGTACTGTTACGATTCGAAATTTGGTATTACTGCAGTAACGAGACAGCATATTACTTCTCGAGGCGATGAGCACGCAGTGTATATATCTTACTTATGTTATTGTAGGTAAGCGTACAACAATTTTTTTTTATTCTACAAAGAGACGAGACGAGCGTGGCTTTCACCTGATGGTAAGTGATACGCCTGCTCAACGTGGCGCCAGTTAGGATGTTATATGTATACACAGCACCACGGTGAGTTCGTCGCCTTAAAACATAAGATGCTAGATCTCGCTAGGCCAGGATTTTGACTAGCTACAGCGCCCCTCATTCCGGAACACTATAATGTTTGCACCTACTTAAAAGGTCTCCAGCAACAAATCACCCGTATTGTAATTAAAAAAATAAATCAAACATACACACACATTTTTTGTATATATTATATGTATGATACATGTATGGAGAATGTCATGGGCCATTTTTCATTTAAGGCATATGACCATGAAGCGATTAAGTGGAGCTCGTGCCATAATTACGAGTTCGCCAGCGTTTATTAAAAAAAAATGTCCTCAATAATATCTACACTTTAATTAATCCATCCGAAAGTTTTTCTTTATGATCTGATCATGAACAACTATCTCCATAATTATGAGTGTTGCCCTACCAAAACAAAAAAATGTCATTCATCTTGTTACTTATCATCTCATCCACCAGCGAAGAAGAACATATCTGGTCCGTGGTAGGCTGGTGTGGTTGCTCCAAGGGTATTTTAGATGTACTGGTGAACTACTGGAGCTGGTAATGTTGTCTATGACGCCATTTTTACTATTGCTTTTACCACAGAGTTTTGTCTATTGCTCCAAGACATCAGTTATGATGTTAATTTTTTTATTGTAAAGGGTGTCTGGCGGCTGATTTATATTTTAAAAAACGAATATCTCAATAAGTTATAAATAAACAGTGCGGGGGAAGGTGGTGTCATTAGAACCACCGATCGTGCGGATTTCTTAGTCACGATGTCGCAGTGGTCGGGTGAGCATCGCGCGTTCGCTATTGAAGCATTTTTCAAGAGTAACGATTCTTACGTACTCGCTCGCCGACAGTTTTGTTCACATTTCAATATTCGACGGATAGACGATGGGCCGAGTGTGAATTTAATTCGTTCGTGGGTGGAGAGGTTCCGCGCAACTGCTTCGGCTATGAACACACCACGGCCAGGACCTAGTCGATCGTCAAGGACCCCCGAAAACATTGAACTGGTTGAACGCAGTTTACGTGAAAATGCACGACTTTTGATACGGAAAAGGGCAGCTTCACTGGGACTTCCAAGAGCAATTGTGCATGAAATTTTGAAAAAAGATATGGAGTTTCATCCTATTAAAATTCAAATAATTCAAGAGTTGAAAAAAAAAGACTTTGCCACACGCAAATTTTTTTGTGAAACCATGTTGGAGCGTTTTCGCACTGTGAATTCCATTTTTTAGAACGACGAGGCTCATTTTCATTTAAACGGACACGTAAACAAGCAAAATTGCCGTTACTGGGCTCTAAGAACTTGCAATCCTCGACTGAAGCACCAAAAACCATTACATTGCCCAAGGGTAACTGTTTGGTGCGCTTTATCCACGAATGGGATAATCGGACCATTTTTTTTTTGAAAATGCACGGGGCCAAGCGACTAATGTCAATGGTGAGAATTATCGGCTCATGATTTCGAATTTCTTTTTGCCGAATCTGCGAGCTCATTTATCATTCTCATCACACACGTGGTTTCAACAGGATGGTGCGACCGCACACACGGCCAGAGCTTCGATGGATTTGTTGCGAGAAACTCTCCCTCAAAAACTGATTAGCCGCTTTGGGGACATCCCGTGGCCACCGAGGTCACCCGACCTAACTCCAATGGATTTTTTTTTGTGGGGCTGCCTCAAAGAGAGAGTTTACGCCAACAATCCGCGAACTGTTGTGGACTTAAAAGAAAATACTCGGCGAGAAGTCAGCGCAATTGAACCAAGTTTACTGCAGTGTGCGGCACGGAATACGAGGCTCCGTTTCGAACAGTGTGTGCAACAGGATGGAAGACATTTGGATGACATTATCTTTAAAAAATGAAATCCGCATTTGTACTCTATCTTTTAATACTTTTATTAAAATAATATGTCAAACATATTATTTTTTATTTAAATTTCTTCTTCTCTTCTTCTTAAGGTGCCTCTCCGACTAGCGAAGGTTGGCGGTCAGTTCTCCAAATTTAACTTTGTCTCTTGCGAGGCGAAATAGTTGGGCGGCACTCGCAGTTCCCGTCCACTCTCGTTTAAATTTGAAAACATAAATCAGCCACCAGACCCCTGTATAAGCTAGTTTGACTACGATCCTACCTGATGGTGAGCGGCGATTTAGTCTTTGATGGTAAAGTGCACTAGTCTAGAAGTAGCTTATGCACACTTAAAGATCCCAAATATAGTATAATAGGATGTGAAAGAAGATCAAATTAAATAAACCTCCAATGTAAAATGGCGACAATGAAACACAGTACAGTATTAGTCGGTATCTGACAAAATTTTTTTCCTCGTACCCTTGTCTCTGTAGGATTTATCTCCTTTTTTTTGTATTCAATTAAGCGACGAGACGAGCGGGTCGTTCACCTCATGGTAAGTACGTGGTGACAACTAGGATGTTTTACACAGCACATTATTCCCCTCGTCGCCTGAGACAAGATATTGTGTCTCGTTACCCCAGTGATTACATTAGCAACAAGCCCTTCAAACTGGAAGACAGTAACGTTTATAGACTAACGTTTGAAATGTTCAGGAGCTTTCTTTTGTGACTATGAGAGTATTACAAAATGGCCGCCGCCATTTTGTCGACTCTAGCCATTTTCCCGCGCGTCAACATGAGGCAAATGCCCGTAGGCTCTCGTGACCCCAGTCCTGGCTACTTGAATGAGGTTTATTAACAATAATTATGAAGTAAATCGTACCGGATGCGGGCCCACCAGAACCGGTACCACAGTAAACTGTTTCATAAAGCAATATCGTATATAAATTAAAGCTCAATAAAAACCCAATTTCATGCAACATTTAAATTAAAAAATCATAACTTTGTACGTACGTTTTTATTTGTTTGATCCATGAAGATTTTGACGATAAGGGCAGCCCTGATCTCTTGGGGCTTAATCGGGTGATTATTTATATCAGTGGTTCTTTTATAGCGACGAAGGTAGTTGATTTTTTAAAAAAATAAACGATGTGACGAGAGGGACGTTCACCTGATGGTAAGTGATACGCTCGCCTATAACAACGTGGCGCTAGTTAAGATTGCGCTCCACATTGCGCTCATTGTCTGAGATATTAAATAATGAATAACGCCTTTCAAACCTGAATACAATAAAGTTTATACACTACTGTCTGCCAGCTGCAATAGTCGTTGCGGTGGTACCAGTCCAGACAGTCTCCGGCAACAGAAGCCTACCACCAGTAACATCTTGTATTAACTCTTGCCAGAGTGGTCGTGGTCATCACTTTAGGTGTTCGCAAGTTTAACAACACATCGCCATTCCTCTCTGATGATGATGAGCCATTTACTGTCGCCTTTATCTGGTCAGTCCATCTCGTAGGCGCAAGCAGCCTTTATCATCTTCAGTAGTCTCGTATCATCACCTTTTTTGCCCGCCGAGAGGAGGTAGCTATTGAGCGACTTGTGGTCCAGGGAAACCTTCAGAGTACTAGGGCAAGAAGAACGCTTTTGAAATGGACTGACCAGTAATATAGTTTTACTGATATAGTACAGTAGATGTTCAAGGGATTTCTATACTTAATGCTAATAATAGTTCCTCCCTCTCTTTCCTGTCGGTGATAGAGAATTAGATTTGAAATTTACACTTGAAGTTTGTTAGAAATATTTCCGACTGGCGGTAACACGTCGACCCCTGACTCTCCCCGTTATTAACACCCTAACAAATATATATATATATATATTCTAGCTGATATAGAATTAGACTCGAAATTTATTTGAAATATTCCTCGAGATCAAGAGCAACCGCATATAACTTTCTATACTAATCGTCACCATAGCAACCGCGTAAATAATACCAAGTGAAAATGTTTATAAAAGTTAATTAGAAATAACATGATGAAATATCTATGAAATTCAAAAAATGAGGCGAGCGGGGAATAGATTATCACCATTTGACAAACCGGTGATATAGTCGAAATACAATCTTCCACGTTTAGGAATAATAGGAGAAAGTAACCGGAAATCGAAAGATCGGTCGCAGAAACAAGGGACGACAATCCAATCCAATCCAATCAGCCGGAAGACGTCCACTGCTGGACAAAGGCCTCTCCCAAAGATCTCCACTCAGACCGGTCCTGCGCCACCCGCATACATGTGTCATGGACGACACCAAGGAGTGAATCGAGATCTATAGCACCGCGCATCTGATCCACCTAGCGCGACAGGAATGGATTCGCAGAACTGATGTCCAATCTTCATTAGTTGGAGGGGCACAAGAAGAAGTAAAAGATCTATAAATCATTCTGCATGTTATGCTCATGTTGCCGCGTTCACTAGATTTCACGTGTTTGACGAACAAAGTAAACTATTATGTATTATAGTGTATATATAATGAAACAGGGTTTCATAAAGAAATCATAATACATAGCTATATTATAGTTTAAATTGCGTTGTGACTAACTACCAAATGAAAGTCTTGTTAGTGTCTCGTCGATTAACAACCAAGATTTACGTTGGCATCATCTCAAACGTGTCTGTGTATATATCCTAATAAATCTCGGTCGTTTTAAAGTAAACCATATTTCTCACATCGACGGCGACTAGATCAATTAATAGACGAAGATAACATTAAATGAATTATTAATTAGATATAACTTAAGTCTACAGATTAGGTATTCTAATGGGAAATAAGCAATACTAATTATATCCATCAACAGGTTATAAATTGAATTAAACATGGTTTAAATCTAAAGAATCCATCCGGCTGATGGTCCTGATGGTGATGGCCTTCCCGTAACGGCCGTACGTCACCACACGGAGATTAGTCCCGATCAGACGCCATTATAGCGTACGTAAAAATTTATGGTTAGTTTAAAAGCAATTCCCATGAAAATCATATTGTATACATATTAAAATGGCGCGAACAATATGAATAATGTATTATACGGAACCAGTAGATATAAGTCCAGCTGTGGGCGTGTTCCCAATGATATGCTCAAGTATTGCTTGATTTAAAGCGCAGGTCCGGTTGTATGCGTACTGTTGCCATACTTGGGCAGGAGCTGCCAAAACTCATATAGCGGCGCTGGACTCGGTGAAGAGGAGGACTAAGCGGCTTGTTGATGATCAAGAACTTGTCACACCTACGCATGACAGCACCAGTCTTGATGACAGCCTCCACGTGACCAGTCTCGCGATGATGAGAAACATATCCGAGAGTGCGATGGACTTACACGATATAATTCCACCGGACGACCAGATGCACGGCGGGTCACCGTCCTTATAATGCGGACTTCCCTCGTTTGAGAACAGAGGTTCAGCTCCTCGTTCTTCATGAGGACAGTAAAGGAGCGGAACAATTTGCAGGCGGCGGTGTACCCGTGCATATAAGACATGCGTGGTCTTCGAGAACAAGCGATAGACTGTTATTAGGTTAGTGCACTCTTCCACTACAGACCACATTTTTTTTTTCTATCACCATCTTATCTTCTACTTAACGTGCATCTCCATCACCATCTTATCTTCTACTTAACGTGCATCTCCATCACCATCTTATCTTCTACTTAACGTGCATCTCCATCACCATCTTATCTTCTACTTAACGTGCATCTCCATCGCCATCTTATCTTCTTCTTATGATGCATCTCCATCACCATCTTATCTTCTACTTAACGTGCATCTCCATCACCATCTTATCTTCTACTTAACGTGCATCTCCATCACCATCTTATCTTCTACTTAACGTGCATCTCCATCACCATCTTATCTTCTACTTAACGTGCATCTCCATCACCATCTTATCTTCTACTTCTATGATGCATCTCCATCGCTATCTTATTTTCTACTTATGATGCATCTCCATCGCTATCTTATCTTCTACTTCTATGATGCATCTCCAACGCCATCTTATCTTCTACTTATGATGCATCTCCATCGCCGTCTTATCTTCTACTTCTATGATGCATCTCCATCGCCGTCTTATCTTCTACTTCTATGATGCATCTCCAACGCCATCTTATCTTCTACTTATGATGCATCTCCAACGCCATCTTATCTTCTACTTATGATGCATCTCCATCGCCGTCTTATCTTCTACTTCTATGATGCATCTCCAACGCCATCTTATCTTCTACTTCTATGATGCATCTCCATCGCCGTCTTATCTTCTACTTATGATGCATCTCCATCGCCGTCTTATCTTCTACTTATGATGCATCTCCATCGCCATCTTATCTTCTACTTATGATGCATCTCCATCGCCATCTTATCTTCTACTTATGATGCATTCCATCGCCATCTTATCTTCTACTCTATGATGCATCTCCATCACCATCTTATCTTCTACTTCTATGATGCATCTCCATCGCTATCTTATCTTCTTCTTATGATGCATCTCCATCGCCATCTTATTCTACTTATGATGCATCTCCATCGCCATCTTATCTTCTACTTATGATGCATCTCCATCGCCATCTTATCTTCTACTCTATGATGCATCTCCATCGCCGTCTTATCTTCTTCTTATGATGCATCTCCATCGCCATCTTATCTTCTACTTCTATGATGCATCTCCATCGCTATCTTATCTTCTACTTAACGTGCATCTCCATCGCTATCTTATCTTCTACTTATGATGCATCTCCATCGCCATCTTATCTTCTACTTCTATGATGCATCTCCATCGCTGTCTTATCTTCTTATGATGCATCTCCATCGCCACCTTATCTTCTACTTATGATGCATCTCCATCGCCATCTTATCTTCTACTCTATGATGCATCTCCATCGCCATCTTATCTTCTACTTATGATGCATCTCCATCGCCACCTTATCTTCTACTTATGATGCATCTCCATCGCCATTTTATCTTCTACTTAACGTGCATCTCCATCGCCATCTTATCTTCTACTCTATGATGCATCTCCATCGCCATCTTATCTTCTACTTATGATGCATCTCCATCGCCATCTTATCTTCACTTATGATGCATCTCCATCGCCATCTTATCTTCTACTTCTATGATGCATCTCCATCGCCGTCTTATCTTCTACTCTATGATGCATCTCCATCGCCACCTTATCTTCTACTTATGATGCATCTTCATCGCCATCTTATCTTCTACTTATGATGCATCTCCATCGCCATCTTATCTTCTACTTATGATGTATCTCCATCGCCATCTTATCTTCTTATGATGCATCTCCATCGCCATCTTATCTTCTACTTATGATGCATCTCCATCGCCATCTTATCTTCTACTCTATGATGCATCTCCATCGCCATCTTATCTTCTGCTTATGATGCATCTCCATCGCCGTCTTATCTTCTACTTGCGATGCATCTCCATCGCCATCTTATCTTCTACTTGCGATGCATCTCCATCGCCATCTTATCTTCACTTATGATGCATCTCCATCGCCATCTTATCTTCTACTTCTATGATGCATCTTCATCGCCATCTTATTTTCTACTTATGATGCATCTCCATCGCCATCTTATCTTCTACTTCTATGATGCATCTCCATCGCCATCTTATCTTCTACTTCTATGATGCATCTCCATCATATCTTATCTTCTACTATGATGCATCTCCATCGCCATCTTATCTTCTACTTAACGTGCATCTCCATCACCATCTTATCTTCTACTTAACGTGCATCTCCATCGCCATCTTATCTTCTACTTATGATGCATCTCCATCGCCATCTTATCTTCTACTTATGATGCATCTCCATCGCCATCTTATCTTCTTCTTATGATGCATCTCCATCGCCATCTTATCTTCTACTTATGATGCATCTCCATCGCCATTTTATCTTCTACTTCTATGATGCATCTCCATCGCCGTCTTATCTTCTACTTATGATGCATCTTCATCGCCATCTTATCTTCTTATGATGCATCTCCATCGCCATCTTATCTTCTACTTGCGATGCATCTCCATCGCCACCTTATCTTCTACTTCTATGATGCATCTCCATCGCCATCTTATCTTCTACTTATGATGCATCTCCATCGCCGTCTTATCTTCTACTTATGATGCATCTCCATCGCCATCTTATCTTCTACTCTATGATGCATCTCCATCACCATCTTATCTTCTACTTATGATGCATCTCCATCGCCATCTTATCTTCTACTTATGATGCATCTCCATCGCCATCTTATCTTCTTCTTATGATGCATCTCCATCACCATCTTATCTTCTACTTAACGTGCATCTCCATCACCATCTTATCTTCTACTTAACGTGCATCTCCATCCGCCATCTTATCTTCTACTTAACGTGCATCTCCATCACCATCTTATCTCTACTTAACGTGCATCTCCATCACCATCTTATCTTCTACTTAACGTGCATCTCCATCACCATCTTA
The DNA here is from genome assembly GCA_029286815.1 of Troides helena. Lineage (NCBI taxonomy): Eukaryota > Metazoa > Arthropoda > Insecta > Lepidoptera > Papilionidae > Troides > Troides helena. The sequence goes on from JAGSMV010000033.1 coordinate 208,821, forward strand.
TCTTCTACTTAACGTGCATCTCCATCACCATCTTATCTTCTACTTAACGTGCATCTCCATCACCATCTTATCTTCTACTTAACGTGCATCTCCATCACCATCTTATCTCTACTTAACGTGCATCTCCATCACCATCTTATCTTCTACTTAACGTGCATCTCCATCGCCACCTTATCTTCTACTTAACGCATCTCCATCACCATCTTAACTTCTACTTAACGTGCATCTCCATCACCATCTTATCTTCTACTTATGATGCATCTCCATCGCCATTTTATCTTCTACTTAACGTGCATCTCCATCACCATCTTATCTCTACTTAACGTGCATCTCCATCACCATCTTATCTTCTACTTAACGTGCATCTCCATCGCCATCTTGTCTTCTGCTTATGATGCATCTCCATCGCTGTCTTATCTTCTACTCTATGATGCATCTCCATCGCCATTTTATCTTCTACTTAACGCATCTCCATCACCATCTTATCTTCTTATGATGCATCTCCATCGCCATCTTATCTTCTACTTATGATGCATCTCCATCGCCATCTTATCTTCTACTTCTATGATGCATCTCCATCGCCATCTTATCTTCTACTTAACGTGCATCTCCATCATATCTTATCTTCTACTTAACGTGCATCTCCATCACCATCTTATCTTCTACTTAACGTGCATCTCCATCACCATCTTATCTTCTACTTAACGTGCATCTCCATCACCATCTTATCTTCTACTTAACGTGCATCTCCATCACCATCTTATCTTCTACTTAACGTGCATCTCCATCACCATCTTATCTTCTACTTAACGTGCATCTCCATCACCATCTTATCTTCTACTTAACGTGCATCTCCATCACCATCTTATCTTCTACTTAACGTGCATCTCCATCACCATCTTATTCTACTTAACGTGCATCTCCATCACCATCTTAACTTCTACTTAACGTGCATCTCCATCACCATCTTATCTTCTACTTCTAACGTGCATCTCCATCACCATCTTATCTTCTACTTAACGTGCATCTCCATCACCATCTTATCTTCACTTAACGTGCATCTCCATCACCATCTTATTCTACTTAACGTGCATCTCCATCGCCGTCTTATCTTCTACTCTATGATGCATCTCCATCGCCGTCTTATCTTCTACTTATGATGCACTCCATCGCCATCTTATTCTACTTATGATGCATCTCCATCGCCACCTTATCTTCTACTTCTATGATGCATTCCATCGCTATCTTATTCTTCTACTTATGATGCATCTCCATCGCCGTCTTATCTTCTACTTATGATGCATCTCCATCACCATCTTATCTTCACTTATGATGCATCTCCATCGCCATCTTATCTTCTACTTCTATGATGCATCTCCATCGCCATCTTATCTTCTGCTTATGATGCATCTCCAACGCCATCTTATCTTCTACTTGGCGATGCATCTCCATCGCCATCTTATCTTCTACTTGGCGATGCATCTCCATCACCATCTTATCTTCTTCTACTCTATGATGCATCTCCATCGCCATCTTATCTTCTACTTATGATGCATCTCCATCGCCATCTTATCTTCTACTTATGATGCATCTCCATCGCCATCTTATCTTCTACTTGGCGATGCATCTCCATCACCATCTTATTCTACTTATGATGCACTCCATCGCCATCTTATCTTCTACTTATGATGCATCTTCATCGCCATCTTATCTTCTACTCTATGATGCATCTCCATCGCCATCTTATCTTCTACTCTATGATGCATCTCCATCGCCATCTTATCTCTACTTATGATGCATCTCCATCGCCATCTTATCTTCTACTCTATGATGCATCTCCATCGCCATCTTATCTTCTACTTCTATGATGCATCTCCATCGCCATCTTATCTTCTACTTATGATGCATCTCCATCGCCATCTTATCTTCTGCTTATGATGCATCTCCATCGCCGTCTTATCTTCTACTTCTATGATGCATCTCCATCGCTATCTTATCTTCTACTTATGATGCATCTCCATCGCCATCTTATCTTCTACTTATGATGCATCTCCATCGCCGTCTTATCTTCTACTTATGATGCATCTCCATCGCCATCTTATCTTCTACTTATGATGCATTCCATCGCTATCTTATTCTACTTATGATGCATCTCCATCGCCATCTTATCGTCTACTTATGATGCATCTCCATCGCCATCTTATCTTCTACTTATGATGCATTCCATCGCCATCTTATCGTCTACTTATGATGCATCTCCATCGCCATCTTATCGTCTACTTATGATGCATCTCCATCGCCATCTTATCGTCTACTTATGATGCATCTCCATCGCCATCTTATTCTACTTATGATGCATCTCCATCGCCATCTTATCTTCTACTTATGATGCATCTCCATCGCCATCTTATCTTCTACTTCTATGATGCATCTCCATCGCCATCTTATCTTCTACTCTATGATGCATCTCCATCACCATCTTATCTTCTACTTATGATGCATCTCCATCGCCATCTTATCTTCTACTCTATGATGCATCTCCATCGCCATCTTATCTTCTACTTAACGTGCATCTCCATCGCCATCTTATCTCTACTCTATGATGCATCTCCAACGCCATCTTATCTTCTACTTATGATGCATCCCCATCGCCATCTTATCTTCTAGTTATTATGCATCTCCATCGCCATCTTATCTTCTACTTATGATGCACTCCATCGCCATCTTATTCTACTTATGATGCATCTCCATCGCCGTCTTATCTTCTACTTATGATGCATCTCCATCGCTATCTTATTCTACTTATGATGCATCTCCAACGCCATCTTATCTTCTACCCATGATGCATCTCCATCGCTATCTTATCTTCTACTTATGATGCATCTCCATCATGCATCTTATCTTCTACTTATGATGCATCTCCATCATGCATCTTATCTTCTACTTATGATGCATCTCCATCGCCATCTTATCTTCTACTTGTGATGCATCTCCATCGCTATCTTATTCTACTTATGATGCATCTCCATCGCCGTCTTATCTTCTACTTGTGATGCATCTCCATCGCTATCTTATCTTCTACTTAACGTGCATCTCCATCGCTATCTTATCTTCTACTTATGATGCATCTCCATCGCTATCTTATTCTACTTATGATGCATCTCCATCGCTATCTTATCTTCTACTCTATGATGCATTCCATCGCTATCTTATCTTCTACTTATGATGCATCTCCGTCGCCGTCTTATCTTCTACTATGATGCATCTCCATCGCCATCTTATCTTCTACTTAACGTGCATCTCCATCGCCATCTTATCTTCACCCATGATGCATCTCCATCGCTATCTTATTCTACTTATGATGCATCTCCATCGCCATCTTATCTTCTACTTATGATGCATCTCCATCATATCTTATCTTCTACTTATGATGCATCTCCATCGCCATCTTATTCTACTTATGATGCATCTCCATCGCCATCTATCTTCTACTTATGATGTATCTCCATCGCCATCTTATTCTACTTAACGTGCATCTCCATCACCATCTTATCTTCTACTTATGATGCATCTCCATCGCTGTCTTATCTTCTACTTATGATTGCATCTCCATCGCCATCTATCTTCTACTTATGATGTATCTCCATCGCTGTCTTATCTTCTACTCTATGATGCATCTCATCGCCATCTTATCTTCTACTCTATGATGCATCTCCATCAAGCATCTTATCTTCTACTTATGATGCATCTCCATCGCCATCTATCTTCTACTTATGATGTGCATCTCCATCGCCATCTATCTTCTACTTATGATGCATCTCCATCGCCATCTTATCTTCTACTTATGATGCATCTCCATCGCCACCTTATCTTCTACTTAACGCATCTCCATCACCATCTTATCTTCTACTTATGATGCATCTCCATCGCTATCTTATCTTCTACTTATGATGCATCTCATCGCCATCTTATTCTACTTATGATGCATCTCCATCAAGCATCTTATCTTCTACTTGCGATGCATCTCCATCGCTATCTTATCTTCTACTTATGATGCATCTCCATCGCCATCTTATCTTCTACTTAACGTGCATCTCCATCGCCATCTTATCTTCTGCTTATGATGCATCTCCATCGCCATCTTATCTTCTACTTATGATGCATCTCCATCGCCATCTTATCTTCTGCCATGATGCATCTCCATCACCATCTTATCTTCTGCCTTGATGCATCTCCATCGCCATCTTATCTTCTGCCATGATGCATCTCCATCGCCATCTTATCTTCTACTTATGATGCATCTCCATCAAGCATCTTATCTTCTACTTACATGATGCATCTCCATCGCCATCTTATTCTACTTATGATGCATCTCATCGCCATCTTATCTTCTACTTATGATGCATCTCCATCGCTGTCTTATCTTCTACTTGCGATGCATCTCCATCAAGCATCTTATCTTCTACTTATGATGCATTCCATCGCTATCTTATTCTACTTATGATGCATCTCCATCGCTATCTTATTCTACTTATGATGCATTCCATCGCCATCTTATTCTACTTATGATGTATCTCCATCGCTGTCTTATCTTCTACTTGCGATGCATCTCCATCGCCATCTTGTATCTTCTGCTTATGATGCATCTCCATCGCCACCTTATCTTCTACTTATGATGCATCTCATCGCCATCTTATCTTCTACTTGCGATGCATCTCCATCGCCATCTTATCTTCTACTTATGATGTATCTCCATCGCCATCTTATCTTCTGCTTAACGTGCATCTCCATCACCATCTTATCTTCTACTTCTATGATGCATCTCATCGCCATCTTATCTTCTACTTAACGTGCATCTCCATCACCATCTTATCTCTACTTAACGTGCATCTCCATCACCATCTTATCTTCTACTCTATGATGCATCTCATCGCCATCTTATCTTCTACTTCTATGATGCATCTCCATCACCATCTTATCTTCTACTTAACGTGCATCTCCATCACCATCTTATCTTCTACTTATGATGCATCTCCATCGCTATCTTATTCTACTTATGATGCATCTCCATCACCATCTTATCTCTACTTAACGTGCATCTCCATCACCATCTTATCTTCTACTTAACGTGCATCTCCATCACCATCTTATCTTCTACTTAACGTGCATCTCCATCACCATCTTATCTTCTACTTATGATGCATCTCCATCGCCATCTTATCTTCTACTTATGATGCATCTCCATCACCATCTTATCTTCTACTTAACGTGCATCTCCATCACCATCTTATCTCTACTTAACGTGCATCTCCATCGCCATCTTATCTTCTACTTATGATGCACTCCATCGCCATCTTATCTTCTACTTATGATGTATCTCCATCGCCATCTTATCTTCTACTTATGATGCATTCCATCGCCATCTTATTCTACTTATGATGCATCTCCATCGCCATCTTATCTTCTACTTATGATGCATCCTCCATCGCCATCTTATCTTCTACTTCTATGATGCATCTCCATCGCTATCTTATTCTACTTATGATGCATCTCCATCACCATCTTATCTTCTACTTAACGTGCATCTCCATCACCATCTTATCTTCTACTTAACGTGCATCTCCATCACCATCTTATCTTCTACTCTATGATGCATCTCCATCGCTATCTTATTCTACTTAACGTGCATCTCCATCACCATCTTATCTTCTACTTATGATGCATCTCCATCACCATCTTATCTCTACTTATGATGCATTCCATCGCCATCTTATCTTCTACTTAACGTGCATCTCCATCACCATCTTATCTCTACTTAACGTGCATCTCCATCACCATCTTATCTTCACTTATGATGCATCTCCATCACCATCTTATCTTCTACTTAACGTGCATCTCCATCACCATCTTATCTTCTACTTAACGTGCATCTCCATCACCATCTTATCTCTACTTATGATGCATCTCCATCGCCGTCTTATCTTCTACTTAACGTGCATCTCCATCACCATCTTATCTTCTACTTAACGTGCATCTCCATCACCATCTTATCTTCTACTTAACGTGCATCTCCATCGCTATCTTATCTTCTACTTCTATGATGCATCTCCATCGCTGTCTTATCTTCTACTTATGATGCATCTCCATCGCCATCTTATCTTCTACTTATGATGCATCTCCATCGCCACCTTATCTTCTACTCTATGATGCATCTTCATCGCCATCTTATCTTCTACTTATGATGCATCTCCATCGCTATCTTATTTTCTACTTATGATGCATCTCCATCGCCATATCTTATCTTCTACTTATGATGCATCTCCATCGCTATCTTATTTTCTACTTATGATGCATTCCATCGCCATCTTATCTTCTACTTCTATGATGCATCTCCACGCCATCTTATCTTCTACTTATGATGCATTCCATCGCCATCTTATCTTCTACTTCTATGATGCATCTCCATCGCCATCTTATCGTCTGCCCATGATGCATCTCCACGCCATCTTATCTTCTACTTATGATGCATCTCCATCACCATCTTATCTTCTACTTCTATGATGCATCTCCATCGCCATCTTATCTTCTACTTATGATGCATCTCCATCGCCATCTTATTCTACTTATGATGCATCTCCATCGCTATCTTATTCTACTTATGATGCATCTCCATCACCATCTTATCTCTACTTATGATGCATCTCATCGCCATCTTATCTCTACTTATGATGCATCTCCATCGCTATCTTATTCTACTTATGATGCATCTCCATCATGCATCTTATCTTCTACTTAACGTGCATCTCCATCGCTATCTTATCTTCTACTTATGATGCACTCCATCGCCATCTTATCTTCTGCTTGTGATGCATCTCCATCGCCATCTTATCTTCTACTTATGATGCATCTCCATCGCCATCTTATCTTCTACTTATGATGCATCTCCATCGCCATCTTATTCTACTTATGATGCACTCCATCGCCATCTTATCTTCTACTTCTATGATGCATCTCCATCGCCATCTTATCTTCTACTTATGATGCATCTCCATCGCCATCTTATCTTCTACTTATGATGCATCTCCATCGCCATCTTATCTTCTACTTATGATGCATCTCCATCGCTATCTTATCTTCTACTTATGATGGCATCTCCATCGCCATCTTATCTTCTACTTATGATGCATCTCCATCGCCATCTTATCTTCTGCTTATGATGCATCTCCATCGCTATCTTATCTTCTACTTAACGTGCATCTCCATCGCTATCTTATCTTCTACTTATGATGCATCTCCATCGCCATCTTATCTTCTACTTCTATGATGCATCTCCATCGCCATCTTATCTTCTACTTAACGTGCATCTCCATCGCTATCTTATCTTCTACTTATGATGCATCTCCATCGCCATCTTATCTTCTACTTAACGTGCATCTCCATCACCATCTTATCTTCTACTTATGATGCATCTCCATCGCCATCTTATCTTCTACTCTATGATGCATCTCCATCGCCGTCTTATCTTCTACTTATGATGCATCTCCATCGCTATCTTATCTTCTACTTATGATGCATCTCCATCGCCATCTTATCGTCTACTTATGATGCATCTCCACGCCATCTTATCTTCTACTTATGATGCATCTCCATCGCCATCTTATCTTCTGCTTATGATGCATCTCCATCACCATCTTATCTTCTACTTCTATGATGCATCTCCATCGCCATCTTATCTTCTACTTAACGTGCATCTCCATCGCCATCTTATCTTCTACTTATGATGCATCTCCATCATGCATCTTATCTTCTACTTATGATGCATCTCCATCGCCATCTTATCTTCTACTTCTATGATGCATCTCCATCACCATCTTATCTTCTACTCTATGATGCATCTCCATCGCTATCTTATCTTCTACTTATGATGCATCTCCATCGCCATCTTATCGTCTACTTATGATGCATCTCCACGCCATCTTATCTCTACTTATGATGCATCTCCATCGCTATCTTATCTTCTACTTATGATGCATCTCCATCGCCATCTTGTCTTCTGCTTGTGATTGCGTCTCCGTCGCCATCTTATCGTCTACTTATGATGCATCTCCACGCCATCTTATCTTCTACTTATGATGCATCTCCACGCCATCTTATCTTCTACTTATGATGCATCTCCATCGCCATCTTATCTTCTACTTCTATGATGCATCTCCATCGCTATCTTATCTTCTACTTATGATGCATCTCCATCGCCATCTTATCTTCTACTTATGATGCATCTCCATCGCCATCTTATCTTCTTCTTATGATGCATCTCCATCGCTATCTTATCTTCTACTTATGATGCATCTCCATCGCCATCTTATCGTCTACTTATGATGCATCTCCATCGCCATCTTATCTTCTACTTATGATGCATCTCCATCGCCATCTTATCTTCTACTTATGATGCATCTACATCGCCATCTTATCTTCTTCTTATGATGCATCTCCATCGCCATCTTATCTTCTACTTATGATGCATCTCCATCGCTATCTTATCTTCTACTCTATGATGCATCTCCATCGCCATCTTATCTTCTACTCTATGATGCATCTCCATCGCTATCTTATCTTCTACTTATGATGCATCTCCATCGCTATCTTATCTTCTACTTAACGTGCATCTCCATCACCATCTTATCTTCTACTTATGATGCATCTCCATCGCCATCTTATCTTCTGCCAACGTGCATCTCCATCGCCATCTTATCGTCTACTTATGATGCATCTCCATCGCCATCTTATCGTCTACTTATGATGCATCTCCATCGCCATCTTATCGTCTACTTATGATGCATCTCCATCGCCATCTTATCGTCTACTTATGATGCATCTCCATCGCCATCTTATCGTCTACTTATGATGCATCTCCATCGCCATCTTATCGTCTACTTATGATGCATCTCCATCGCCATCTTATCTTCTACTTATGATGCATCTACATCGCCATCTTATCTTCTTCTTATGATGCATCTCCATCGCCATCTTATCTTCTTCTTATGATGCATCTCCATCACCATCTTATCTTCTACTTAACGTGCATCTCCATCACCATCTTATCTTCTACTTATGATGCATCTCCATCGCCATCTTATCTTCTACTTAACGTGCATCTCCATCGCCATCTTATCTTCTGCCAACGTGCATCTCCATCACCATCTTATCTTCTGCCAACGTGCATCTCCATCACCATCTTATCTTCTACTTAACGTGCATCTCCATCGCCATCTTATCGTCTACTTATGATGCATCTCCATCGCCATCTTATCTTCTACTTAACGTGCATCTCCATCGCCATCTTATCTTCTACTCTATGATGCATCTCCATCGCCATCTTATCTTCTGCCAACGTGCATCTCCATCGCCATCTTATCGTCTACTTATGATGCATCTCCATCACCATCTTATCTTCTACTTAACGTGCATCTCCATCGCCATCTTATCGTCTACTTATGATGCATCTCCATCGCCATCTTATCTTCTGCCAACGTGCATCTCCATCACCATCTTATCTTCTACTCTATGATGCATCTCCATCACCATCTTATCTTCTACTTATGATGCATCTCCATCGCTATCTTATCTTCTACTTAACGTGCATCTCCATCACCATCTTATCTTCTGCCAACGTGCATCTCCATCGCCATCTTATCTTCTACTTAACGTGCATCTCCATCGCTATCTTATCTTCTACTTAACGTGCATCTCCATCACCATCTTATCTTCTGCCAACGTGCATCTCCATCGCCATCTTATCTTCTGCCAACGTGCATCTCCATCACCATCTTATCTTCTGCCAACGTGCATCTCCATCGCCATCTTATCTTCTACTTATGATGCATCTCCATCACCATCTTATCTTCTACTTAACGTGCATCTCCATCGCCATCTTATCTTCTGCCAACGTGCATCTCCATCGCCATCTTATCTTCTACTTAACGTGCATCTCCATCACCATCTTATCTTCTACTCTATGATGCATCTCCATCACCATCTTATCTTCTACTTATGATGCATCTCCATCGCCATCTTATCTTCTACTTAACGTGCATCTCCATCACCATCTTATCTTCTGCCAACGTGCATCTCCATCACCATCTTATCTTCTGCCAACGTGCATCTCCATCGCCATCTTATCTTCTACTTAACGTGCATCTCCATCGCCATCTTATCGTCTACTTATGATGCATCTCCATCGCCATCTTATCTTCTACTCTATGATGCATCTCCATCGCCATCTTATCGTCTACTTATGATGCATCTCCATCGCCATCTTATCGTCTACTTATGATGCATCTCCATCGCCATCTTATCGTCTACTTATGATGCATCTCCATCACCATCTTAACTGGCGCTTAGTTGTTATGGTCAAGCTCTTAGGTCTCAGCTCTTCGTAGATAAACTCTCTAGTGGTAGGTGTCTGCTGCTATAGACCGTCTGCGTACCACTGCAGCTCCTACTGCAGCCGGGAGACAGTAGTGTGCAAACACTACTGTGTCCAAAGACGGACTTGGCAACTTGCACAATGTGGTGCAGTGTATACCATCTTAACTGGCGCTTAGTAACAACGGGCAGGCTTGACTTAAGTTTGAAGCGCATTGGACCCGCGCCACTTCAATATTAATAGATTCTTAACTGCAATATATTACAGTTAAGTACCTATAACTTAGCAATGGGCACGATGGTGACGGACGTTAACTTATATAACGGTAACATTTAAAAAAAATAATTATAAAGTTACCAAGTTTATGTGACACGCGTCAACTGAATTAACATGTTAACTACTTTGATGCCGATTAAAATACTTTATTAATGCCGCGCCACAGATTATATCAAAATGTATAACATTGCATTTATATGTGCTTTAACACTATTTAAATGTTTCATTTGACTAATGCATTTATTCAGCTGTTAATCGTCACTCGTTTATTAGTGAAGTCAGTCGAATCGCCAATTGAAAAGATGTGAGAACTTGGCTCGTAGTGGCAGACAGGCCAGCTACCGCCGCAGCTACTGTTGCAGCTGAGAAACAGCAGTGTGCAAACATTGCCGTGTTCCAGCTTGAAGGGCTGTAACTAGTGTAATTATTGGGGTAACGACATTCAACACCTTATGACTTCAATGACGCACGCAGTGCGCAAGTACAGAACGCGCAGTGTATATCATTCTAACTGTCACAACGTTTTTTATAGGCAGCCGCTTGTCATCACACATAAGCGTCCCCTAAAGATCTCCACATCGATTGATACTGTGCTGCCCGCATCCAACTGCTTCCTGCAACCTTCACTAGGTCGTCGGACCACCTGGTCTTGCCTGCCAACACTAAGTCTTCCGATACGCGGTCGCCATTGGTGAACCTTACTTCTCCATCAGCGCTCCTTCTAGCAATGTGTCCTGCCTATTGGCACTTGAGGCTAGCAATCTTATAATTATATTATATAATATTACAGCGTCCCGCTCGTCTTATCTTGAATTAAAAAATAATTGTAATTAAACCATCAGCCGATGAAAGCCCACTGCTGGACAAAGGTCTACTCCAATTAGTCCTAGGCTATGCTCGCAACCATATCCTTCGACCTTCACCAGTACTGCGTCTACCGGTAAGAGGCTGTATAACGTATAATATAATTACTGCACCTTGGAAATTATAACATGATAATTTTGACAGTTCACGCACATTAAGTTCCGTATTTTTTTCGCTTATATTTACTAAAGTTAATATCATATTTCATTGAAGGTTACCGCCCACTCCGTGACATGTATAACTAAGAAGCACAGACTATCGAAAATCGATTTAGAATTAAAATAAATCGATATTATAAAAATATTAAAGAAAGAAAAATAAAAATGATTCAGTTAAATTATTGTTTTATAATTTTTAAAAGAGGCCTTTTATAATTATGGTAATCATTTTTCATGCAATAGAAAAAGCATCGTTAAAACTCCACTTTGTTCTTTAGCGTAATAAATAAATAATCAACCTTAACCTCACCATATTAATAAAAAAAAAATTTGAACATACAGCGTAATTCAGCAAGTATCAATAACAAGTTCTATGAAAATAGTTATCGATAATCGAATAATTTCATTAACTATGATACACTACTACATCCTTAAAATGACCTATCAAAATTATCAAGTTATATTTTAATACATACAGTTTGTTACTATGCACGGAATATCGAAATCTCTACCTAGGTATTTGGTGATGAAAAAATCTGGAACAATAACTCTAGTTTGGTAAGTCTAACTGTTAAATAAAGATGGAGATGATTATATATCCGCTGGACAGCATACTATTATTCCAACATCGCAGTGTCTGAATATAAATGTATTTAATTAGTCAGTGGTCATTTACGGAGCCTTATGACTAAGATACGAAATTAATATTTCACAAAACATAATTAAACAAAGCTTTTGAATAGTATGTATATAAAACTAATATCAAACATTATTTTTTTTACTTGTTTAAGCGACAAGATGAACGGGTCGTTCACTCGACGGTAAGTATACGCTTGTCTGGATGATATACACCGCACCACATTAAGATCCTCGCCTTGGGACGTAAGATGTTGGGACTCGTTACCCTAGTAAGTATACTAGCTACAGCGCCTTTCAAACCGAAACACAGTCACGTTTGTACACTACTGTTTGGCGGCAGTATTAGTCGCTGCTGTGCTAACCAACTAAACAGTCTTCGACAACAGATACCAACCATCAGTAGAAATAATTAGGTAGTTACAAATACTATACTGACAAATCAACTTCATCTGCCTATAGACGTCCACGGCTGTATATAAGCATCCCCATAGATTCCCACATCGATTGAGTAGGCATTCATTTGAGGGACTTAGGCCATATCCACCACCTTGGTCCAATGCGGGTTGTGGAGAGCCAGAGCTACGTTTGTTAATTAGCAGGGAGCACCACGATCAGTTGAGGTTGGCTCGGATTCCGTAAAGTTGTAAAAAGACGACATTGCATAATATTATTCAACACATTAGCTGAATATCGTAGATACTATTCTCCGTAAACATATTCGATGCTCGTTAAAAAACAATATCTCGTGAACGGCAATGGCCTCTATAAATAGTTCTAAAAATATCAATAATAATGAATATATATCCTTTATTTATTGCAAGAATTTTAATACTACTCGTGTGAACGGAGAGGAAATGAATAAATAAAAGAAACGTTTCCCACAAGATTTTTTGTTAAAAATGCATAATCTCCGCTATAGAGTCCGTTGACCTTTACAGCTAATCCCGATGGGTTGCTTTTTCTCTCTAAAATGTCAACAACATTCTTGACAATTAACGCCAGTTGATAATAAATTTCACGTTTTTTCTACACCCCTATTACATTTACGAATTATGGGTAATAGTGGTAGGTATCTGTTGATTCAGACAGTCCAGGTACCATCGCATCTCATGTGTCCGTCAACAAACAGTGCTGTGTTCTTGTTTGAAGGGCGCTATAGCTAGTGTAATCACTGCGGTAGCAAGACTCAGTATCTTATATCTGAAAGCGATGAGCACAATGTGGTTCTGTTTATAACATCCTAACTAGCGCCATCTTGTAATGGGCGAGTGTATTACTTACCATCAGATGATCGCTCCGCTTGTCTCGTCGTTAAATTAAATTAAAAAAAAAGATTGTAAAATCGCATGAACAAATAAAAAATAAAAAAGTTACATCCTAATGATTAATCGATTCGTGTTAAAAAGCGATCGATAATGTAATCGATTAGAGATAATTAAATATTATTTGTCGTTCACCGTCGTCAGTACTCGGAACGAAATCCCACAGATGTTTTAGATTAAATCTCAGATCAATTTAACTTTTTTATTCATTCGACGAAGCGACAAATAGAACAAGACTTGATGGTATATCATACGCCTGCTCATAACAACGAGGCGCTAGTTAGGATGAGGTACACAACATAACATATGTGCCAAGTGCATTTGCTCGTCGCTGTAGACAAAGTGTTGAATCTCATACATCAGTAATTACATTAAGTACAGCGCCCTTCAAACCGCAACACGGTAATGTTCGCACATATACTGGTACAAATAGGAGCTGCGCTGGTGGTACGTATGTAAACGGTCTTTCTGCCGATAAACAGTAGTGTGCATTGTTATGATCCAATTTAAAGGGCGTAATAGCTAATGAAATGATTGGTGTACAAATATTTTTATATCTTATGTCGCATAGTGTCGAGCAATTACGGTGCAGCATATATAATATCTACATATCTCACAGGGAGGCCTGCCAAGTGCAAACACTAGTGTGCAAATATTACTGTGTTACGGTTTGACAGGCGCTGTATCTAGTGCAATCACTGGGGTCATTACCCCGTAGACTATCTTCTATCTTATGTCTACAGCGACGAACACAATGTGATGTTGTGTATCTCATCCTAACTAGCGCCACGTTGAGCATGCGTATAACTGACCATCAGGCGACCGTCCTCGCTAGTCTCGTTGTTTCGTAGAATAAAAACAATGAATTCTTATACTTAACACCTACTTCTATGAAGATTCTCACTTCTAAAATGATTAAATAAATATAGTACACAATTTTTTACTCAATAAATATAATCAACAATTTTTACTTAATAAATATAGTCCACAATTTTTTATTTAATAAACATAATCGACAATTTTTATTTAATAAATATATAGTCAATAATTTTTATTTAATAAATATAGTCAATAATTTTTATTTAATAAATATTAGTTTGGCAAATATCTCCCTTCCGTTTTATTGCTCTTTATTCAATGCTTTATAAAAGTGTTACAGTGATCGGATTTAGTTCAAATATGCGCCGTTTTGTTCGATAATCTGTTTCCATCTAGACGGCAACTTCATAATACCTCCCTCGTAGAAGCCCCCCTCCTTATTTGCGAAGAACTCGGACAGCCACTTTTCACAAGCCTCTTATGAGTTCAACTTTACACCACCAAGGGCGTTCACCATGGACAGGAACAGGTGGTAATCACTTGGCGCTATGTCCGGGCTATATGGTGGATGCGATAAAACCTCCCATCCGAGCTCCCGTAGCTTCTGACGAGTCATCAACGAAGTGTGTGGTCTGGCGTTGTCCTGGTGGAACACTACACCCTTCCTGTTGGCCAATTCTGGACGCTTCTGGTCGATCGCCTGCTTCAAGCGGTCCAGTTGTTCGCAGTAGATGGTAGAATTAAGCTTCTGGCCATATGGGAGCAGCTCATAGTGGATGATTCCTTCCAATCCCACCAAACACACAGCAAAACCTTTCTGGCCGTCAATCCCGGCTTGGCCGCTCGACCACGACCGTTTTTGCTTGATATTGTCGTATGTGATCCATTTTTCGTCGCCAGTCACCATCCGCTTCAAGAATGGGTCGAGTTCGTTCCGTTTCAGCAGCATATCGCAGGGGTTGATTCGGTCCAGAAGGTTTTTTGTGTCAAATCATGCGGCACCCCAACATCAAGCTTTTTTTTGTATCCAGCCTTCTGCAGGTGGTTTAAAATGGTTTGGTGACAAACTCCCATCTCCTGGGCGATGTCACGAGATGCCACATGCCGGTCTAACTCGATGTAGTCCATGATTTGATCGGTATTTGTCGTCACAGGTCTTCCGCCGGCTGGCTTATCCATGGTGTCGATAATCGACAATTTTTATTTAATAAATATATAGTCAATAATTTTTATTTAATAAATATAGTCAATAATTTTTATTTAATAAATATAGTCAATAATTTTTATTTAATAAACATAATCGATAATTTTTATTTAATAAATATATAGTCAATAATTTTTATTTAATAAATATAGTCAATAATTTTTATTTAATAAACATAATCGACAATTTTTATTTAATAAATATAGTCAATAATTTTTATTTAATAATCATAATCGATAATTTTTATTTAATAAATATAGTCAATAATTTTTATTTAATAAACATAATCGACAATTTTTATTTAATAAATATGTAGTCAATAATTTTTATTTAATAAATATAGCCAACAATTTTTATTTAATAAACATAATCGACAATTTTTATTTAATAAACATAATCGACAATTTTTATTTAATAAATATAGTCGACAATTTTTATTTAATAAACATAATCGACAATTTTTATTTAATAAACATAATCGACAATTTTTATTTAATAAACATAATCGATAATTTTTATTTAATAAATATATAGTCAATAATTTTTATTTAATAAATATAGCCAACAATTTTTATTTAATAAACATAATCGACAATTTTTATTTAATAAATATATAGTCGACAATTTTTACTGTGATTGTGTATGTGTAATTTTTTTATGTGAGTGTTGATAACGAAATCGCTTTTATTAATATTTGCCATATTATTTACACAAAATTATTTAATTAGATATTCTTTATCACTCCGACTTCATATTAGCATTCAAATATTCATTATTATTATTTTTATGATACATATTAGTAACTAATTAACTAAATCATAATTTTGAATATAACTTTGCTAATAAAATATCGATAACTGCTTGCAAACTTGACCTATTGATTATCTAAATAAATAATAATAACAATAATCTAAATTACTAACTAAAAAGAATTACAGTGGCAGGTGTGAGGAGTGAACTTTACTGGCAGTAGGCCTCTGTTGCTCAGTGACCTCTCGCTGCCGACTGTAATCGATCGTATGTTGAGCAGCGAGAGGTCTTGGAAGGCGGTGGCGTCCTTCTGCGGCGCAGTGATGCGTCAGAAGGAGGCCGCCGAGCGCACGAGGGAGGCCGACGCCGCCGCCGCACCTTGCAGGCGGCGGCGGGCCGGCGGGAGAGCGCGGCGGCAGAACCACGCCGTCCGCTTCCTCCCGCCGTGAGCGACGGGCCCCTAGCCGGGCACGGTGTGAGGGGGCCTTCGGGCCGTTGGGCGTGGCCCCCTTTGGGCCTTTTGTCGTGTTTCCCCTGGGGGTGCGTCCCCCGGGGGAGTCTTGGTTTTCGTCCCCTCTCCCTCGTCGAAGTGGTGGGTGGGGGGTCTGGAGGGAGGAGGCCGCCGCCCAGTTCCTTCACGGGAAGGCGGCGGCCGGGCATGCGCTCCGTCGTGGGCGCGCGCGGTCGTCTATGGGGTCGGGGGGCCCCAACGTGTCGGTCCCGCGAGGGGCCGGTACGGGACGGCAGGTGGGTGCCTTTGCTCCCCGCGGGCACCCACCAGGAGGAGTTTATACGCGGAGGCGCCCGGAGAATTGCTTGGCTGAAACCCGGGCGTCTCCAGTATGCGTATTGCGGGACAAGCGGTGGTGGTTTTAGTGGGTATGGGGGTCACGCACATCTCAGTGGCCCCGAGCCCCACATAACCCGGCGTCCCCCCCCTTGAAAAGGACGCTGGGTATGCGGTAACAGCATTTCCACCACCGATATCAAAAAAAAAAAAAAAAAGGCCTCTGTTGCCGGAGACCGTTTAGGTAGGTACTACTGCAGCGCCACTTTCTGCCCTAAACAATAGTGTGCAAACATTACTGTTCCGGTATTAAGGGCGCTGCAGCTAGTAAATTTACTGACGAAACAAGACTTGACTTGTGTATCAGGGCAACGAGTGCAATGTGGTGCAGTATATACCACCCTTACCAGTGCTACTTATTTTATGGACAGTATCACTTAGTATAAGGTGAACATTATTGGATAAAAATTAAAAACGTTTTCAAAAATCATTTTCAATTATGATAATCTCCAAAAAATGTTACTTTATAGTCATAAGCGAAACAAATTGATTTGTATTAACGAAGCTATGAACATAAAAAAAAAATTACTCGCCAACGGAACGGGCGCCGTAACGAGGAAAAAAAAGAATATCTATTTTGGCGGGAGGCGGCCGCCATTGCGTAATGTATTTTGGTCTAATAAAAAAAAGTTTGAGTTATGGCTGCTGCAAGTACTCATTGCAATATAAACTCTATGTGTATAAAAGTTAAGTTCAATTCGGCTTGTATTCGCTTTCAAGGTTTATAGATACCACCGAGTTCGAAATTCAAAACAGTCCACACACGCGCCGCGTCATCGATTTTCGAAATGGTGGCGTTCGGAGTTTGAACCCTCTCCCCCCACATTTCTTCCTCTTCCCGCCGTCTTCCCAGGCGTTTCCTTTTACGATCGCTTTTTACGTACTTTTTTTTTATGAACGCCGGCCGTATCGAGACGAAGACGATATATATATTCAGCCTACTTCGGATACTTTTTTAGCTGAGTATAAATTTTATAAGCGGAGAGATGAGTGAATCGCCTGTCTATAATAACGTAGCGCTAGTTAAGATATTATACACTGCACCATGATGCGCTTGTCACCTCAGACATACGATGTTGAATCTCGTTACCGCAGTTTACACTTGGGATAGCCCCCTTCAAATTCGAACAAGGTAATGTGTGCACACTTCTGTTTGTCGGCTGCAATAGGCGCTGCGGTGATACCTAGACGGTCTCCGGTGACAGAGACTAAGCACCAGTAACAGCAGAACTTTTGTGGGCCTTTTTGGGGTCTGGTCTTTGTTGTAACACAGAGGTTTTTTATGGGTGGATATCCTACGTAATCCTGACTTCCACCAGAAGCAAGGTATCTATCAAATCTGGTAACAATAAAAAACTATATCTAAATATAGCTCTCAAGGTCGCAAACAAAGTTTGACTTGGTAACATTAACAATATATTTTTTTTAATAGTAAGAAGCTCTATGTTTAGAGTAATAAGGTTTATTTTATTCTGGCAACTTATTAAAGCATTATAATTTTTTCTTTACGTTTTCCAACAATACTGTTTCTTTTTGGTTTCTTTTTTTTTAATTTAATAATTGTGATACTCGCGGCAAGGCTCTTTGTCAATTACTGATGATTGTATAAGAAATTTGGTGATTTATCATCATCAGCCTTTGTTCCCTCAGACCGTCTAGGTATCACCGCAGCTTCTATTCCCGCCAGACGGTAGTGTGCAAACATTACTGAAGAAGGTAATAGCTAGTGAAATTACTGAGGTAATGAGATGTAACGTCTTATGTATAAAGGTGTAAGGGGTCCTGCACAACAACTGATCGGACCCAAGCCAAGCTCACCTGCTCGTGGTGCGCCCTGCTATACAACAAAGGAGGCTCCGGCTTCCACCAACCCGCATTGGATCAGCGTGGTCAAAATGGCCCTAATCCCCCCCATAATAACCTTATATATGACAGCCGCCATGCTGACTGTAAATGAAGATCATTATGAGAGTCCTATATCCAGCAGTAGACGTTTATCGGCTGATGATAATAATGTATCAAAACGATGAGGACAATATAGTTCTTACTAATTAATATCACATGGCTTTATCATATCATTAAAGTGACAACCAGTCCGGATATCCAGTTTTTAAACCTTGCCACCCTAAAATATTGCAAAAACAATACAATAGAATAAAAAAAAACAATATAAATTGTAAATAAATAATCGTCATGGACTCCTACACTGATCTCACTCTCTGAAAGAAGGAAGGGGAATGCTGCATTAAATACTACCTGTACCTCGCCCGCTTATATATATACTCGATATCCACTGATTCATTACGAGCTCTTCGAATCTCTTTCTTCTTCTACTTCGAAAATCTTCTTCTATTGGACATAAACACTCAAAATTTGGTAAAGATATTTTTTCTGCCGTTAAGACGTCAGTTTAGAATAGATTTTACAAAATTCCTTTCTCAAAGGGAATTGTGGCGGTATTAAGGCTAGCGAAATGGGCGGGTAACAGTATTATAATAGTACTGGTACTAGGTCTTCATTCCACCGCAGTACCTATTTCTACCGCCAAACAGTAGTGTGTAAATATTACTGTGTTCCTATTTCAAGGACGCTGTAGCTAGTGTAATTACTGTGGTATCGAGATTTCAAATCTTATGCCTCAAGGCGATGAGCTCAAATTAGTGCAGTTTATACCAACCTATCTTGTGTTAAGATATTATGGGCGGAATTATCACTTAACATCAGGTGAACGTCCCTCTTATGTCGTCGAATAAAATAATCAGTATTGCCAATCGCAAAATTGACATTTCATCAATTTCATTTATCGATCTTAATTGATATTAATTAAAAGCAAAACAATATTAATTGTTATTGTAATGAAATTAAAAATTAAATTAAACATTAATATAGTAAACAGGATTCAAATATATAACTTTAATAGTTATTTTTATATTTTTGTTTTCAAAATGGCGGGACGAACGTAATGTTTGACGTTCATTAAGAATCGAAGTATTTAATCGATGTTTAAATGGTTGCGTGTATAAAATTTGCAAAAATATATTTTATCTGTTTCAATCGATATAAAAGAGACGTTAACCTTTCTCTATGGTGTAGTGGTATAATCTTTGTCTTGTTGAACAGAAATCATCGGTTCCATTCCAGAACTATATATTATATGTTGTTTGGTTAGTAATGAGGTTTGTACTGAATGATTTGCACTAATGGTAGTTCTGTTTCTGGCGACCGTTTATGTAGGTACCATCACAGCGCCTATTTCTGCCGCTGAAACAGTAGCGTGGGAATATTACTTTAATCCGGTTTGAAGGGCGCTCTAGCTAGTGTAATTGCTGGGGTATTAAGACATTCACATTGTTATGGTCAGTCGTATTACTTACCACCAGGTGAATGCTCAGCTCGTATCGTCGCTTCTTTGAATATAGCACCACTGAGATTTGGGACTACCATTCAGGTGAACTAGTATTTCATACTTTTTGGTGACGTGAAGGTTTCCTCATCATACTTCCGTCCAACGGAATCTCCACTCCAGCGAGAATCTTGGCGGCTGGCATTAAAAGTATTTTTTTTTAAAAAAACTAACATAAACAAGACACGGACTCCGTCTGCCAAGTATTTATGGTAACAATAAAAAAAGGTCCCCTAATTAATGAATTAATCTAATGGCAAGTTTAAGGTTATGGAACACATAAAGACCTGCTTAAGTGTTTTTTTTTTAAATTTTATTTTATTATTTATTTACTTTTTTTATTCAATTAAGCGACGTGATCAGCGAGACGTGCTCCTGGTGGTAAGTGATACGTTTGCCCATAATGTGGCGCTTACGATGTTATACACAGTACTACTTTGCGCTCGTCGCCTGATGCCTAAGATGTTGCGCCTCGTGACCATAGTAATTTCAGTAGCTACAACGCCCTTCTAACCGGAACATTGTAATGTTGACACAGTACTCTTTGTCAGCTGCGACAAGCGCTACGGTTGTACATACCTAAACAATCTCCGGCAACAGAACCTTACCACCAGTTAATTATCATCACTAACTAGTACTTAGTTCTTGCTGTAAGTGGTGTCAGATTACTGGGAAATACTTTTATAAAAAAAAATAATAATAAATAATAATCATTTTTTTAAACAAAAATAAAATCCTGATCATTAGCAATCGACCTTGCAGCTTAAGAGCAGCTGCGGGATTATTACTTGTTATTATATCAGTTAGCGATCGCAATGGTGGTAGATCTCTGTTGACGGTGAAAGTCTAGGTCACCGCAGCGACTATTGCAGCCGACGATCAGTAGTGTACAAACACTACTGTATCCAGTTCGAAGGGCGCTGTAGCTAGTGAACTTAAACTTCTTATGTCTGTGATGAACACAATGCGGTCCAGTGTATATGATTCTAACTACCGTCATATTGCTCCGTATTGAAAGGGGTTGTAGCTAGTTAAATTACTGCGGTAACGATTATGATGAAACGATCGCTAATAAAATTGCTTTTTTTTTCTATCAAACCAAAGGACCGTTGCGCGCTGGCCTAATGGTTAGAGCGTGTGGCCTTCATTCCGAAGGTCGCGGGTTCGGAAGACGGTGAAGGAAATCATCGTGAGGAAACCTACACATGAATTAGAATTTATTCTAAGGTGTGTGTGAAGCCACTAATCCGCATTGGGCCCGCGTGGGGGCCATGGGCCAATTGAGGGTAGGCCTGTGCCCCAGGAACGGAAACGTAATTGGCTGTTATTGTAAACGATCGTATATTTTTAATTTGTAACAAAATGTTACAAAAATGATTGTGTAAGTATAATAGTAATACTAGAACGTTCGAGAATAATAAATAGATCGACTCGCCGACGGACATGTGCGCGGCGGCGCGAGCACAAGAAACGATGAGTCATCGCTAATAATTATCTGTGTCACATCACAAAATAAAGTATTCTGGAAGTTTCTAGAATGTTCGACGGACGACTATAGAAGCGTTCGGCGAGCGGACCACAAATTCTCGCATTGAACTTGGAAGGGATACCGCGAATGATCTATAGGAGCGATACGAGCGGTAAGCGAAGTGGCTAGTGGAGCTATTCTGTTTGAGCTTTTGTTGTCAAGAATAATAAGCGATTTCATCTCAGAATATCGTCTCATTCGACCAGGCCATAACAATAATAACACCGCGGATTAGACATATTAAAATTGCAAACCGGATCCGGTATTATTAGCGGTTGTGTCGTACAATATAGAGACTGAATTGTACGAAACTATCGCTAATAATATATTTCTTTCATTTCTTTTAATTTGCAGCCAAAAAACAGTAATGTGCAGAATTTGCTATGTTCCGGTTTGAAGGGCGCTGTAGATAGTTATATTACTGCAGTAACGAGACTTATTATATTATGTATTAAAACGACGAACACTTTGCACAGTGCAGTGAATATCATCCGAATTAGCAATATGTTAAGGGCATGCGTAACATTTATTATGAAGTGTAACACTTCTCTTTACTCGGACATATAATAGAAGTAAATGCTGTAGAGAGGTCTAGAATTCGGATATGATTTATAATCCGAGCAGGAAAGTGTAGTTAGGATGATATCCACTGCATCATGTTGTGCTCAGCAGTTAAACACGTACCAATCCATAGCCTCATTACTACTATAATATCACTAGGTACAGCGCCATTCAATCCTGGTCACAGTGATGTTTGTTTACTAATGCATTTAGTGCTATATATATGATCTGTGGTGGTAGCTAGGTCTCCCTTAGCTCGTTCTTACTTCTTTTTTTAATTTCAACTAAGTGACGAGACGTGGGGGCTTACACCTAAAGATTAGTGATAAGCCCGCCCATAACAACGTGACTCTAGTTAGAATGGTACAAGCCCTGTAGTCTCGGGCTGGTAAGAATAGAACTAGGGTAGAGCCTGCCTGTCGGAGAAGGCGCCTAAAAGGGTCTAGGAGTTCCGCGGGCCTTGAGCTTGGGGGCCCTTATCACTCAACAAGCGAACCTGCGTGGGACAGCGTATGGCTCAGCGATGGGACCTAGATGAGCTTGGCCCCCATCAGAAGATACGAGTTAATGCAAAGTGTGGGGCACAGGTGGGTTCTGTAAGAAACCCTGGAGCCTCTTCGAATGCACTGATGCAAACCACCGAGGGAGTTTTAGTAAGTAAGAATATCACATAACCCTGACTTCCCTCTAGAAGCAGAGTATCTTTCAAAGATTGCATCTCCCGAAACAAAAAAAAAAAAAAAAGTTATGATGGTATACACTGCACCACTTGCGCTTGTCACTTGAGATATAAGATGTTGAGTCACCTAACACTAGCTACAGCGCCTTCGAAACCGGAACGGTGTAATGTCTGCACATCACTGTTTGTCGACTGGCGGTGGTACCTAGACAGTCTCCGGCAACAGAGACCTAGCACCAGTGATATATATATATATATATATATATATATATATATATATATATATATATATTACTCACTGGTGCTAGGTATATATATATATATATATATATATATATATATATAATTCGCGCTTGTTTCACACAAAGCTGATTGCCGCAACTAGGCGCGGGTATAAATTGAATTGAACATTGAGATCGCGGAGAAAGGTGGGAAAATACCACTAGCGGATACTGTTGCTGGTGGTGACGATAAGTTCTGGTAATGCCGGATATTTACCGTGATGAACGTAATTTAGCTTACCACCGTAAAACGAGAAAGGCGTGGGAAAATTGACCTGGAGTAAGAACTGAAAATAATAGTTTTTATTATGTTTCGTATCATCATCAGCCGTTAGACGTCCACTGCTGGACATGGACCTTCCCCAAGGAAATCCACATCGATCGATCTCACGTTGGTCACATCCAGTGGGTTCCCGCGACTCTCACCAGCTCGATATAAATAAATAAAAAATCCAGTTAAGTTTCTAACTCTGTCGCCGCTTCCAACATGTCTTATTCCTTACGATATTTATTTTCACCGGAAGTCCAGCTTAGAGAGGATGCTAGTCGTGCCTCTTCGAAATGAATGACACAGGGGATCGCTTTATAAACTCAGCTGTTAATGCTTCGATAACTCAAATTCCTTAGTAATTTTTCGACGGAGTGACGAGACGAGCTGGGCGTTCACTTGATGCTAAGCGATACCCCAGCCCATAACGTGATGCTAGTTAGGATGGTATACACTGTAGACAGAATTACTGGTGATAAATCTCTATTACCGGAGACCCTCTAGGTATCACTGCAGCTCCTATTTCTGCCGCCCAACAGTAGTGTGCAAGTTTTACTATGTTCCGGATTAAAAGGCGCTGTTGCTAGTGAAATTATTGGGGTATCCAGACTTTACATCTTACGTCTCAAGGCGACTAGCGCAATGTGACGCTGTGTGCTTTAAGATATAAGATGTTATGTCTCGTTACTTCTAACTACTAATTAAACTAGCTACAACGCCCATCAAACCAGAACAAATTCATGTTCGCACAGTACTGTTCGGCGGTAGAAATAGAAGCTGCGGTGATAACTAGAGGTTCTTCGGTAATTGAGGCCTACACCAATGAAACGACCACGCTATACATATAGTATATTCAAATGTTTCCAAGTGGGTTTACTACCACGGTCGACGCAGTATATATTTATAAATTTTTACACAATAACAACGTGAAACAAAAATATAATGGAGATAACGCAATTAAAAAGGCGGACATAATGACTCAAGGCATTCTCTTCCAGTCCACCTTTCGAATTGTGAAGAGAAAAAAAACATATAAGAGAATCAATGTTATCAAACGACCTCAAAAGCGAATACAAAATGGCTACCCTATTTAAAACTTCTAGTTCGCAGCCAGACCGATTTCGTTATCCGGTTTGGAAATCGAACTGAAGGCGGTGGAAAAAAAAAACCTGACACAGATATTTTTTTTCTCTAGCAATTTTTCGAAAATGGTCTATGCGCATATTCGCGAGAGAGCGGAATGCAGTTACGCTCGAAGGCCTTTTCCAGTTTCTATAGTTTACATTTGCAATGGAACGAAGTAAAAACGTCACCTCGCTGTTCCATTTCCCGCCATTCGCAGACGTCAAAATTTTATAATGGAGGCAGTTCGTTATTTACTTGTCAACGTTATTATTCAGTTTTCGATGAAGTTGTTACAACATTATTTAAAGAGTTTTTTTTTATTTTTATCTATAACACGGTAGATTAGTTGTGTTATAAGAAACGCTGTAAACGCAGTAGCTCGCTGGCCTAATGGTTAGAGCGCGCGGCTTTAATGCCGAAGATCGCGGGTTCGAATCTCGGCATGTACCGATGACTTAATATAATATTTAAGTTATGTACATTTGTGAACTTTAGTTACAACAGCGAAATACAAACGGTGAAGGAAAACATCGCGAGGAAACCCACACACTGAAATCATCTTTGTGTGTGTGTTTGGTGGCACCAATAAAGTGGCAACAGGCTCGCCCCCTGTTACATGGGATCTAATCTGACCACATCTGGCTAAAAGTGGGTGTTTATTCACCTCTGCCTACCCCTAATGGGAAAAAGGCGTGATAATATAAAAAATATATATATAAGAGACGCGTTGTAAGGGTATTCTCGCATAACGCGCTTGCGTTAGATAACTTTTCTCGTTAAAGGGTATTTAAATGGAATATTAAGGAATAACAATTTTATTATAACTAAACTAACAATGTGTAAAGACTACGCGAACTTAATTATGAACGGTACAAATCATTGTAAATTTCATAGTATAGAAATATAATGTGGGAAATCGCCACGTTATATGGGGGAATACACGTGTTATACGAGGGACTGAAATCGCGTTATATGAAAGTGCGTTATTAGAATACCCTGCTATAAGGAGGATTACTGTACATATAACTAGTGACAGGTCTCTGTTGTCGGAGACCGTCTAGGTACTACCGCAACGCGTATTGCAGCCGACAAACAGTAGTATGCAAACATTCCTATGTTCCGGTTTGAAGGGCGCTGTAGCTAGTGAAATCTCAATACATGGACATCTTATGTCTTAACGTCGATCGATTGAGCTGCAGTGTATAACATCCTAACTAGCGTGTTATTATTGTATGTAGTGTATATATATACACTAGATGTTCCCCGCCCGGTTTGCTGGGCGTAATATAGAATTAGACTTGAAATTTTTCAGAAATATTCTCGTTACTTACACCCCGCAACACCCCTTGGAGAAGGAATTGTGTAAATTCCATTCTTGGCTGATCTCGAAATAATCAATACTAATATCAGTAATATAATATTAATATCTAATAAACAGCATCAGTAGTAATCAGTAAAAAGAATATCTTTACTAAATCTTTAGCGTTTATGAGTAATATTTTCGGAAATCTCATGATGAGTCAATGGATTACTGGGCATCTGATATACATATAGTATGACAGCTGCTCCCCGCTCGCTCTGCTAGGCGTAATATAGCAACCGCATAAATAATGATGTTTATGAAAGTTAATTACATATAAAACGATGAAGGATCTATGAAATCCAAAAAATAAGTAACATATAACCATCTAGAAATCATTCCGCGTCGAATGCTCATGTTCCCGTATCGATACGTTCACTAGTTTTCACGTGATTGACGAACAACGGTAATCCAGTTATAGATATATATATGAAACAGTGTAACTATTTCTCTCAAACTATTTGTTTTATTGCTTCTTATATAAACATTGTTTTTCCTCAAAGTAAAAGAATAAGCATTACTGCCGCTGAGTTAGAAGCTCCGGTGTGGGGACCTGACACTTTAACGGCAAGCCGACAAGCTCAACGTGGCAGGCGTGTCACTCACTATCAGGTGAACGTCCCACTCTCCAGGTCGCGTAGATGACATTGTTTTTCATTAAATAATTTCAAATGGACAAAGTTTAAAAGATTAAAAAATAACGTTTCTCGCAATGAATTTTGTAACAGCAAAGATAAGATAACAACGTTAATATCGTTTAACATAAATAAATGTAACAAACAATCCATTGTCCGCATGTGTGTGTGTGTGTGTGTGACTGTTTTTTTTTATTTAACGATAACACACACATACATCATTTTAAAAATATCTACAAAGTCAATAGACGCCATAAAAATTTCCGCTGCCCGCTTCACAAATAGAAATTAGTTACAAGTAGACGCGAAACATTTAAATTACACGTAACACAATTACTGAAGTAATCCGCCATGTTATTTATACGATGTATCGATTATAGTAGATAACGCAAATGTGTTTAATTATATTACAGTGTTTAATTATTCTATTAATCTACAATGATCTATCTTCAATTCGTCATAGATTTACAGTTGACAGCTGGAACATAGCGACGCTTTTTTCTTTTCATTCAACGAAGCGATGAGTCGAGCGGGACGTTCACCTAATGGCAAGTGATTCGCCCGCCCATAACAAAGTGACGCTAGTTAAAATGATATACACTACCACCACATTACGCTTGTCGCCTAGGACATTACATGTAGAGTCTCGTTACCCCAGTAATTACACTACTTACTTATTTATACCGGAACACTGTAATGTTTGTACAGTACTGCTCACATGATGATAAATCATATGCCGGCCCATAACATGCTTATTAGGATGTTATACACATAACTGCATTGTGCTCGTATAATATAAAAACATTAAATCTCGTTACTGCAGTAATTTTACTAGCTACAACACCCTTCAATCCAGAACACAGTAATGTTTACACAGTACTGTTTATCGGCTGCAATGGTCGCTACGGAGATACATAAGCAGTCTCCGGCGGTAGGGACCTACCATTAGTATGGCGGCAGATTTATAATATGAGGTTGGTAATTAGAGAAGCAAAACTGTGTTTGGAATCGAACTAAAAACGTGTTACAAGACACGGACATAATCACTTTACCACGGCAACAAGTCTTTAATAATTTTATGTTAATATCATTCCCTTTATAATACTCAAATTATTTATAATTAATTAAAAGTTTCATGTAAAAGTTTTAGTGATTATTCTCTTTAAGGCGTCGAAATAAGTAACAGATGTAGTGTTAAATGGAATGTTCCGGTTACTATATAACATGTATTATTAAAAGTAACACAAATAATTGCGTACGTGTGTAAAATAATAATGATTACAATACGCACATAAAATATTATAACTCTTGCACATTGTTAGACACAGGCGATTGCAGGCCGCTAAGGCCGCCGCTCATTACGTCTACAAACCGCTACGGATACATTTACTGGTAACTGTATACAATTACCATGGTAGTGTATTTCGACACAGACCCACGGACTGAAAGTACAAGAGGCATGACTTGATAGAAAATATAAAATGAATTTTTAGATTATCGATTCCGTAAGCCAAAGTCGGCGACTACACAATTTATATGTAATAAACGCATACAAGTGCACTGGCCATTGTACATATAAGAGGACGCGCACACAGGCGTAGACTTACATAGAAAAACAGCCGTTCTCTAGTGTAGCTGAATAAAAAAAAAAACTTGAAAATAGTACGGCTTCACTCATTTTCTTGTGTCGGGGATCGGAAAGTGAGGTGTTGGGAGTAGGAGGGCGAAGGGCCGTAAAGTTGAGTATCGCGCGCGCGCTCCGCGGCCGTCCCGTTCTCGTGGCCGAGCGGCTTCGAGTTTTCCCGTTTGCGGCACCAACTCAAAATACGCCAAAAATGACGGCGGGGCCAAATGTTTCGAAAACAGTGTCTCGCGTTTCCGTGTGCGGGCCTCGCGCGCCCGCCGTATCTATTTTTTATTTCGAATATTCCGATTCGTCAGAACACGACGCCCGTTTGCGAGTTTTATAATGCCATTTGAATCGCGTTTTTCGTAAGCAGCGCCATATAATGAAAATCGTGTCGCTGTCGTCGCGGCCGCGTTACGCCGCCGCCGCTGCCGTCGCCGTCGCCGCCGCTAACCGGCCGAGTTGAACGGGCCCGCTCGCCTACGGCCGCACGCGGAGGCGACGTGCCACTCTAATCGGGCGCGTTTCGCGTAGAAAATTCTGACAGGTCGCAGCCGTCACGAGTAAATAATGTCGTTTCTATTACATTTTTTGATAAATAATTATTTTTGTTGTGAACGGACGTCGAAACGGCAGCGTCATCGATTTTCCTATTTAGCGCGCGACTGTATTTTGTACTTTTTCGAAAGGTCCGCGTGCGAGTGTCTAGGCGCTTTCGAAAAACGTTTTACTTGTATTTTCTCGCAGCGAACGGACGTCGTGCGCGGTGCCGTAAATTGGTAATAATTCCGTTCATTACACAGTAATACGGTGCTCGAATATGGGTTAGTGCTCTGAAAGGGAGTCTCCAGACGGTGCCGACATTTACAGTGCAATGCGATGAAATGTTTGTATAGTGCGTGTTTTCACTATTTTGTTTGTTTAATAGCTGTGTCTAGTGCATTCCGTGCGTGAAAGCATACGGCTGAGTTGTGTTTTTTTATGTTGTGACGGATGTCTGAGGCGCAGAGCGGCGGGACGCGTCGGCAGCGCCAGGGTTTTCCTGACGAGTGGCCATCCGTCAGTTGCGTGGACTGGTAGCGGCTGTACGTTCGTGTGAGTACTCCGTAAGGGCAATTCTAGAATCACCTAGTCAGCTGAACCATTACAATTACTTGCAAAACTGCAAGAAAGTTTAAGTTTCAATTTTAAAATTCTTTAGAGCGCTTTACGATTGCTACAATAAGTTGATGACAACAAAACTTTAATCCATCTTTAAACTATCAAGGAAAAAAAATCTAAATAACACTCATTAGTTCACAACTTGAACTTGTTGTAATTAACATAGATAAGCGGATACATTTTTATTTAAATTTATTCTATTACAGATTTTATTTCACAAAATATGTAAAACCTATTCGATTTTTATCTGATATAATCTTATTATATTGTGTAAAAGAAAACATTCATCTTTTTATATAAGATATAATACTTAGTTTTTTTTTATCTACACTACAGAGAAAAAAGCACCTTAAAATTATATTATATATTATAATATATAATGCAGTACATATTCATCTAAAATTATCCAGGAAGCATTTGCTTTTATCAATAAGACCTTCAATAATATTTCATTATAAAGTAATGAAAAATTTGTAACAAATTGGATGTAACTTTTTAAAATATTCATGTAAAACGAGAAAATTCCTGATAAGATATCGACTAAGAAACAAACCAAATGTTTAACATGTATAAAAAACCATCAAGTTTTGTTTTTGTGTTTTACAAATCATTAAAATGCATGTGCTCCATTGCTCTACTTATTTATAAGAACACTGTAGAAACTCATTATGGTCTTTATCAATGTTTCTTCTGGACACGTAGTTAAAAAGGAACATGTACTTGATCTTATCACGGTTCATTTAATTTTTTTGGATATTACAAATATCATTAATTGTCATAAAATATTTCTGAACTGTTCAAAGTACTTTATAAGCATACATAATGAACTTTTAAAACAAGTTACTTTCTTGGTTTACTTGTTTGTATTTAATCCTACACCAGTCGGCGACTGATGTTAAACTTTACTTTTTTGTATGAAAGTACGGATTAATATTTTACATTTATTTAAATTTTTCTCATTAAAACTAACATTTAGAATAAAGTGTAATAATTAACATATTATTATACATTAAAAATGACTGTAACTCGTAAAGACATAGTCACATATGAATCAGAGAATATAAAATGAATACATTACAACTAACGCTATATTATAGCATAGAGCATTTGTTTCAAATTTAAATATGTGATGTTTTTTATTAATGGATTATTGAATATAACTGGCAAATTAATTGAATATGGTCAACTGGTGACGGCTGATTCAAATTTAACATAACGACCTCATAGAACAACTTTAATGTAACATTGTAATAGTTATATTATGTGATTTATCATCCGCTTTATCTTCTATCTAGACTGCCTAAATAATTAATATCATTTAATAATTTCTTAGTTTCAGTTCACATTGTAGCTATATTAATAACAAATCAGACTCGTTGATTTAAATGATGACAGTGCTACCAATATTATCTTGTAAAGTTAAAATGGGTTTTTTCAAGCAAAAGTTTTGTCCGATCATTATATAAAAATCAATAAGATTTTGTTAGCAAATAATCAGATTTATCACATATAAAAATAGCTATTAAATTCACCATCATGTCCTTTTGGACTGTGGTGGTTTAGGTACTGTATTTGCCAGTATTATGTGTATACATGATTGTATTAGGTGGAAGCTGCAGCTATGACACACTACTATTATATAGTCTTTGACTATGGGACCACATGATGGGAAAAGTGTGATGTTTTTGATGATATAAAACACTAGATAGAATGATCTTAAGTTTCAAAGTAATATAAAAGTGGTACAGCATTTTATATATATATAGAGAAGGTATTAAGAGTGGCATTGATTCATCATAAGATCTCGGTTCAATGGTAAGTGATGCTATGTGTAAACACTCAAAAAATATTGCTTCTGATATTTAAAATTCCTTTCTTAAAGGAGTTGCGGTGGGGTTACAGTCAGCAAAGTGAGCGGGGAACAACCAGTAATCAATATTCTATTTCTAAAGTATTAGTAGGCTAAGTAATGTGAGTATACTACTTGTGTAGTAGCTACTTTTGGAAGTCTGGTCTAATCTGGTTCATCTATTAACAAATACATGACTTATGTCTTGAATTGGATGCGATGATAGCAAAACAGAAAAAATTTCATATATATTACATCCAAGTTAAATTAGAAAGGGATTAAGTTACATTTGACAAGACATATTTATATAGATATATAAATATTACATATCGATACACTCATTTACTATAATTGTTTCATCCCAAAGATTTCCAGAGATTGAATAAATATGGTTAATTATTTTTTTTCAGTTACGTAACATGGTTATTGTTTAGTTGTTATCATTCTAAGTATTTTAATAAATTTTAAATATTTTTTTTTGACATTGAAATTGACCAAATGAGAAGTTTGCTGTCATTCCCTGAAATCCACACCATACAGATGAATAGTCTACTGTCAGTCCACCGGGATTGACACCGCTTGAACATGTCAATATTACAAACATACAATCAAATTTTATATATGACTTCATAATAGTTAAAAGTTAGTAGAAACATATATTTTTTTTGAAAACTCCAAGTTATGCAATTAACTCTTTGACGAGGTTGATCCAAAGGAGCTATAGCATGGGTATTAAAATGGATATGATAAAGATCTTTTGGGGTTACATTTGTGATACTACTCAAACTACATTCATCAAGCTAGTAACTACTTATAATACAATCAGGCGGGCTGTGTATGTCTGCCAACTTAGAAGTATATAAAACCATTGGATTCCAACAGTGCAAGACTGTTTCTTGGAATATATATTCATTGGTTGAGATGATGATAAACCCAAATAATTTGTAATATTAAATCGGTTGATAGATTCTAGATAAATCGGTTCATGGCTATAACACAAGCACCCGTTTGTTGAGAAGTTAAACAACAATTAATTAAACCGAATGTTACAATTTCATATATTTGTTATTCAAATTTATTTTCCGTTTAAATTATGATTATCATGTTATGTGTCCATAAGGCGATTTCACATAATTTATTGGTAAAGAAGTAATGAGAAGAGAAATCTGAAATAATGCTGTAGATGAAATCCATTTTATATACATTAAATAAATATTGAGTATATATATTAGGGGACCGGAAAGTAATGTCGTTTTCTTACGCTAAATACAAACACATAAATTTTAACGAGTCTTTATTTTTAATCAATGATGTATTCCCCATCATTGTCAATAACCTTTTGCCATCTAGTGAGTAAATTTTCAATCCCTGATCGATAAAATTAATTGGTTTTTCGCCAAATATCTAGAGATGGCATTTTGGATATCATCCAAATTTGCAAATGTTTTGCCACTTAAAAGTGTTGCAGCGCTCGGAATAAGTGGAAATCCGATGGTGCAACATCGGGCGAATATGGTGGATGAGGCAGCACCTCCCACCCCAATTCATTAATTTTTCTAGAGTTCGCCTTGCGCAGTGCGGTCTTGCATTGTCATGTTGGAGAATGACGCCTTTTCGGTTGACAATCGCTGGCCACTTTTCAATTAAAGATTGATTGACTCGCTGCAATTGTTCGCTGTAGAGGTCTGCAGTAACAGTTTCTCCAGGTTTCAGTAATTCAAAATGAACAATGCCGCGAATACTCCACCAAACACACAAAAGCGCTTTTTGGGGTGTAAACCTGGCTTAGCAGTACTCCGAGGGATTTCATTTGGAGAGAGCCACTGCCTTTTGCGTTTTGGGTTATCATACAGGACCCATTTCTCATCTCCTGTGATCAAGCGATCAAAAACGCTTCTGTGTTGTGTCGTTGAAGCAATAAGTTGCATGTGATTGATCGGTTAGCCTTATTCTGTTCGGACAGATTATGCGGGACCCAAACACCTGCTCTGCTTACTTTTCCAATCTGCTTCAAATGTTCTTGGATGGTCGACCAAGGTTTGTTGAGACTGTTTGACAATTCCTCGATCGTCTGACACAGATTTGCTTCCACTTCCGCCCTTAACACGTCGTTGTCTAACGCTGATGGTCTTCCTGATCGATACGAGTCGGAAAGATCAAAATTACCCGATTTGAACTTGGAAAACCACCTTTGGCATTTACGAATGTCCAGTGCATTTGGATAAACATCGCAAATGTTTTTGGTAGCAACTGTTGCGTTATTTCCCTTGCGAAACTCAAAGAGCATGCAATGCCGGATGTGTACCTCTTCTGGTATTTGGCTGGCCATTTTACCCAAAATTACAAAAAAAAATTCTAATTCAATTCTCTATAAGTAAAGAAATCACTATAACCTCACAATGTCTTTGGTACGCCTCTGAACAAAACAATGAGCTGACAAATGACAATCAAGTAATGGCATGTGCAGAAACGACATTACTTTCCGGTCCCCTATTAGTAAAATGAACTGTATCAGGAAGATATTAGGTATATGTAGTAAAATAAATATTAGAAATGTCTGGAAATATTAGCAGCTGGATCGATCGAGAGATGTTTGGGGGAGGCCTATGTTCAGCTTTGGACGTCTCTCGGCTGATGATGATGTCTGGTATATATATGAAATAAATAATTATTAGGTATGCCTTTAGAAATAAAATATATCAAATAAATATTAGGTATTAGGTCTGACTCGTCGCGAAGACGAGCTCTCATATATCATCTCACGTATCATACAATTAAGCGATGAAACGAGCGGGACGTTCATCTGATGGTAAGTGATGCGCCTGCTCATAACAGAGTGGCATTTGTTAGGATCTTATACACTGCACCAAGTTATACCCGTCGCCTGAGACTTAAGACGTTGAGTCTCGTTACCCCAGTAAAATTACACTAGCTACAACACCCTTGAAACCATAACACAGTTATGTTTGCAGACTACTGTTTGATGACTACCCACCTAGTTGGTCTTTGACAAGAGAGACCTACCGCCAGTGGTCTGAAGATTTTTTTTTTAAAATATGATGCTTATGACCACATTTCACCATAGAACCGTACGCCGTCCCAGGGAAGTCACCCTCATAGTCTAGAACCGTAATTGTGACGTACGATCCGGTTTGATAGCTTTTTCTCAAGGACGGTGGTGTTAGGTCTTTGTTGCCGGTGACTGTCTAGATACG
Source organism: Troides helena (assembly GCA_029286815.1). Taxonomy (NCBI): domain Eukaryota; kingdom Metazoa; phylum Arthropoda; class Insecta; order Lepidoptera; family Papilionidae; genus Troides; species Troides helena. Next base: position 243,818 of record JAGSMV010000033.1, read on the forward strand.
TAACACCGTAACGCCTATTGCGAATAACATGTTGAATCTCCTTATCCCAGTACACTAGCAACAGCGCCCTTCAAATCGGAACGCAGTCATGTTTGCACACAACTGCTTGCCTTCTGGAATAGGCACCGATGTGGAACGTAGAACGTCACTAGCAATAGAGACCTACCACCAGTATTTCCGTACTACTCTCAGACGGTGATAGACGGTCACCGTCTACAGACACCTACCATTGTCGTACAGAAATTAATATCCATAAATATATAATTACACTGCAGCCATTATAAAGTGGTTTGAATGTAAACGTCTCTATGTATTTAAATATTAAATTCCTTACTGACTTCATCATTCTTTATCACGTGTGCTTGCTCAAATGAATCATTCACCGACTATCCAGCTTTCGCCGTATTGACTAGACGTCGCATCCCTCCAATAATTTCATTAGCCACAGCGCCTCTTAAACCGGAACACAGCGTATTCAATCAGTTAGATTTTTTAATTGACGAAACGAGCGAGACGTTCATCTGATATTAAATGTGACTCCCGTCCATGAATGTGATGTTGGTTAGGATGATGTACACTGCGTCCCATTGTGATCGTCGCCATGATACAGAAGATGTTACTACAGTAATTTTAAGAAATCAATTGGGTACAGAAGGTGACTAATGAGGAAGTTCTGCGGCGAGTGAAAGCGGAACGGCAGCGGAAGCAGCTAACCTAACCTAACCTAACCATGAAAAAGCGGAAGACAGCTTACCTAAGACATGTAGTCCGAAACGCTAATTACAGTCTTCCACAGATAGCAATAACGGGGAAAGTAACCGGAAACGGAAAGATCGGTCGCAGAAACAGCGCATGGTTGAACGACATCAAGGAGTGGATCAAGATCTATAACATCGAGCATCTGATCCAGCTAGCGCGCGACAGGAATGGATTCGCAGAACTGGTGTCCAATCTTCATTAATTGGTAGGGCAGTAGAAGCAAATAAGAAGACAGTAATTTCATTAGCTACAGCATCTTTCAACCCGGACCACGGTAATGTTTGCTCAGTACTGTTCGTCGGCTGCAATCGGGGCAGCGGTGGTAGCTTTTTTTTTTGCGGGGGAATCTTAAAAGATACCTTGATTCTGGGGGAAGACAAGGTTATGTGGGGCTTCTACCCACTAAAACCCCCTCGGCGGTCTCTCTTGGAGGCTCCGGGATCTTCTACGAAACGCACCGGTGCCCTCCTACGCTTTGGCTAAAACATTCCACGGAAGGGCTAAACCCTCCTTAACACCCCCCACGCTTTGCTACAAATACATGACCACAATGTATTCACCGTCCTCCTAAGGCTCGCTTTTAAGCTCTGAGGACTCCCACCCTCAAATCCCACGAAACCGAGGACCCTTTTAGTCGCCTTGTACAACAGGCAGGGAATACCTTAGTCCTCTTAATGACCCGGGACTACAGGGCTGAGCGGTGGTACCTACCTTCCCCGACTCCAGCAACAGGGACACTACCACCAGTATACATGATAATGAAGGTTAATCCTATTTGTCACCGTCCACGTTGAGGTCATAAATGTTATCTTAATAGGACCCGTTGTTTGTATAGGATATCGGCCCAAACGAAGCTGATACGCAACCGACTAATGTCTGAAGAATGCTGCTCCATATTTATCCCTGACACCGATACGATAAGGACAAGTGATCACCAGAATAATGTACCCAGCAGTTATCCGGATGTGGGTGATGAGACGCTTCACTGCTGGTAGGGCTCTGTTGCTGGTGACCCACCGCAGCGACTGTAGCCGAACAGCAGTTTGTGAGTTGTAGCTGGTGAAATTACTACGGCAGCTATCCTTACGTCCCAAGGCGATCAGCGCTATGTGTTGTAGTGTATACCATCTTAACTAGCGCCACGTGTCGGTTACCATCAGGTGTATGTGCCGCTCGTCTCGTCGCTTACTTGAATATTATATACGAGCTAAATTAAATGCAGTGTGATCAACATCATCATCATCAGCTGATGGATGTCCTCTGCTGACATGAACCTTCAAAATTCTCCACGTCAATCTGACCTCCGCTGTCCGTGTCCAAGAGCTTCTCGCGACCTTTATATGGAGGGTTTTGTGCGATTTCCGACCACGCTGGTCTAATACTGGTTGGTGTAAACCAGAGCCTGGTTTAGTGATTAGCAGCCTGCACCACGACTATGTGAGGCTAGCTTGGGCCACGGGTTGGTGTGCGGGAACCCTTATACCCACTCAATGTAGTGCATATAGATAGCTATGTATGAAGACGTATTACCAACAGGTCAATGACCCGCTCGTCTCGCTTTGTTTAATTAAAAATCCTATATCATGTTAAATATGTTTGGAGAGAGATCTCTCGTATCATCTTAATTTCTCTTTTCAACATTCAACCATCCCACGCCCACACCCACTGCTGGACGTATGCGCCCCACAAAGATCTCCGCGCCGTTTAGTACTACGTCAATAGTGATCTTTTACGTCTATTTGTTACTAGTTAATTTTATAACGGCTGAACCAATACAATGCGGTGCAGTGTAAACATCCTGACTAGTGACTATTATAATAATCTATGTGATATTTAAGGGGTCATTGACTTCTTTATGAGATCTAGTTAAGTGAGGATCCTTGCGACGTTTGCCGCAGGTGTTCGGATACTTTTAATATCCTTTCTTGTCACCGAAAATTTATACAATATTTAAAAAAAAAAAATATATAAAACAACTGGTTGTCAATTTTACGACCTTCCTCTACACGGTGTTTATATCAGCGCTGGTGACCTTCAAATGGAAATGGCAGAGGGCAGCTTTAAAACTCGCTCATATATTTTAATCAAAGAAACAAAATATTTATATATGGCGAGTGAACACAGCCGTCCAGTAGCGCAAACATTACTGAGTTCCGGTTTGAAGGGCGTTGTATCTAGTGTAATTACTGCGGTAACGAGATTTACAATATTGTCTCAAGGCTACGAGCAGAATTAGGTTCACAATATCATGCTAACTAGTGTTACGTAATGGGCAGACATGCCACTTACAATCAGGTGATCATCCCTGGTCTCTCCGTCTTGGGTCTTTTCAGACTACAGACATACTAAAAAAAAAACACATACACATGATTGTAGTGTTTATATCTTGAACTCGGCGGACGCAGCGCGATTGGGAAAAAATGAATACACAATACTCTTACCAGTCCCAGAGCTGGGACGCCTGCCCACGAATAAGAACGGGAACATTTTTTTGAGGGAGGGGGACATTCACCCGATGTTAAGTGATACGCCTGCTCATAATTACATAGAGCGATATATACTGCACTACATTGTGCTTACCTTCTTGATACGTAAGGTGTTAAGTCTCATAACACCAGTCATTTCAGCTGCAGCACCCTTCAAACTGGATCATGGTAATGTTTGAATACTGCTGTTTGTCGGCTGGAATAGCTGCGGGGTACTTAGATCGTCTCCGGAGACTCCAGAGACCTGCTAGTATATAATATAATGTTTATTGATAACTTAATGAGTTATTTTTGTACATGGTCTCCGAGTCTCTCTGCATACTGAGTCCAGCGCTTTCCCAACGCTGCAATCCCTTAAAAAAAAAAATGTTTTGTCTTGGTCCTTCATAAAGCTCTCCACTGCATCCATCACTTCGTTATCGTCTTCGTACTTGTTGGCCTATAATAATGGTACCGCGCTCCAGGTAATCAACTATATCCCTTGTGAGTCCTAAAATATTGAGGCCACAGCCTTGCCAGCTGATGTCACGGCACGAGACTTCTACGGGGTTGGTGATGGAGCCATGTTTCGTCCACTGTTATGAAACGATACAAAGTTTTCAGTATTCTTGATACTTCTCCAATACTCGTATCTTCGAAATGTCAAGTCGATTTTGTATCTGACTGTAGGTTGATATTGTGGGCCATCCATCTTGCGGAGACTTCTCATATCCAAACATTGTTTCAATATGGATTGAATGCTTCCATATGATATGCCCGTTTCTTGAATTACGAGTAAGTATCGGATGGTAACTCTCACACAATTTTCTCGACCTTCGCAACATTATCTTGAGTGACTGACGTGGATGTGGTGACGGCCGCAGCGGTGTTCGTTCCACCTACTCGAAATTCCGAAGGCCCACCTTCCGACAGTGACTGGGATACGGCGGAGCGGGCTCCCCTAATATTGCCTCCCCTAATCTCTTACGTCGTTAAATTTTTTAAACAGAGCTATTTAATAACGGCTCGCACTTTTCTCTATTTCCGGGAACACGTTTCGATACGAAGCGAACAAATGGCTGCATTCAGAAAAACAAACAGAATCGATGATTTTTTTCTTTATTAATATTACATATATATGGACTATGCCTGCCAGTATTTTTTTTCTTACCAAGGAGTATATATGTCGTTCTCACTTCGTATTGATCCGTTCTCGTATATATATATAACTGACAGATAGACCGACGACATCAACAGGGTGGTCGGAAGTGGGTGGATGCAGGAAGCTGAGGATCGCATTTGGTAGTCATTGGGGAAAAATCCAGCCGTGCATAGACAAAGATTGATAATGATGATGATGGTATGTGTATACATATATATATTTATAAAAATGTGTATATATATACACATTAATATATATATATATATATATATATCGCGACCTCGAACTCGTATATATACCGATATTTCATGTTTACGTTTTCCATTGTGCGATAAAAAGCGACGCCAAAGAAAAAAAAAATTATGAGGAAAAAACAAATGAATGACTGTTTTCAAAACTCAAATGTACCAGCTAAATGAATTTAACAATTGGAATTTGTAATTCTTAACCAAAGAGAATATATTTCAAATCAAAGTGATCAGTACGACAAAACGCCAATTCCATATGTAATGCCCTAATATATATCATCACCATCGGCCGATAGGCGTCCACTGCTGGACATAGGTGTCTATATATATACACATAAAACTCATGTCTTAAGGCGACTAGTGTAATGTAGTTTTTTTTTTATATTTTTTATATTATCACGCCTTTTTCCCAGTAGGGGTAGGCAGAGGTGAATAAACATCCACTTTTCGCTAGATGTGGTCAGATTAGGTCCCATGTAACAGGGGGCGAGCCTTTTGCCACTTTATTGGGGCCACCACACACACACAAAGATGATGTCAGTGCGCGGGTTTCCTCACGATGTTTTCCTTCACCGTTTGTATCTCGCTGTTGTAACTAAAGTTCACAAATGTACATAACTTAAATATTAAGTCATCGGTACATGCCGAGATTCGAACCCGCAAACTTCGGAATGCAAGCTGCACGCTCTAACCATTAGGCCAGCGAGAGATGCAGTGTATAATATCTTAAGTAGCGGCACGTTGTTATGGGCAGACATATCACTCCAGCACTGTAGTCTCGGGCTAGTAAGATTAGGACTAAGGTAAGCCCTGCTTGTCGTAGAAGGCGACTGAAAGGGTCTACGGGTTTCGCGGGCTTTGAGGGTGGGGGCCCTTGTCGCTCAACAAGCGAACCTGCGTGGAACAGCGTATGGCTCAGCGATGGTGCCTAGGAGGGTTAGGTTAGGTTAGGTTCCGAGCGGGATAGAGAGAGGACAGATCCCGCTCAGAGAAGAAACCGTCGTGGCGCTATCGTGCGTCAACACGTCGCACCAGTGAATGGTTCTCATCGCCTTCCAAACGACCCTGAGGAGGACAATGGCTGGACGTGGTCTTCGGTCATTGAAGTAATACTCACGAGGCTGGTAGGGTCTGTACAAGCAGAACCCGGGACGGGCTATCCCAGGGTAGCGTTAGCGAGGCCGCGGTTGTGTTCCGAACGGAGATCCCGTGACCTCGCCAAACGCCGAAGGTGACCACCGAGAGGGTTTTAGTGGGTAAAAATCTCCACATAACTCTGACTTCCCCTCAGGAGGCAGAGTATCTTTTCGAAGATTTTCCCCTCGAAACCAAAAAAAAAAGGTTAGCTTCTCAGAGACGTGCTAACACAAAGTATAGTGAGGCACCGATGCGTTCTATAAGAGATCCTGGAGTCTCTCCGAATGCAATGATGCATACCATCTTTCGAAGATTTCCCCCTAGTCGAAACAAAAAAAAAAAAACACGTATCACTTACTATCAGGTGAACGTCCCGCTCCTGTCGTCGCTTGATTGTATAAAAATAAAAACATTTCCTCTTAGAGTTTAATTGACACAACCAAGATATGAACTAAGTGGTTCTTGGTTGTTTCGGTTTCGTGTAAGACTAATTATTGCGATGGTTATCTCGCGCTTTAAATAATTGCACAAGTTTTAAATTATAATCGATTTGTAATTAATAAATCGATGTGTACAACATACAATTACCGCTCCGATCATCGCACGCGCCTACTCCCACTGCTGGACGTATACACCCCACAAACCACAAAGATCTCCGCGCCGTTTAGTCCTGCTTGCGGGAAAGGGTTTAGTACTACATCAATTTGTTACTAGTAAACATAAAATGGCTGAACCGATTGTGACGGTAATATGACGGTCGGATACCTGAAAATATAGGGCACGACTTAGACTATGTATAAAAAGAACGATTAGACCTAAATTAGGTCTATGACCAGAGACTGTAAGTAGATACCACCAGCAGTGTGTAATTACTGTGTTCACGGAAGACTGCTGTAACTGCTGGAATTACTGTGGTAACGAGGTCTAAAATCTTGTATAACGGCGTGAGTATAATGTGGTGCAGTGTATATCATCCTAACTTGCTTCGCGTTGTTACGATGATCGTCATACTCATTTACGTACAGTATTATAATTTTACTAGCGCTCGGTCTCTGTTGCTACGGATCGTCTAGCTAGCACCGCAGCTCCTTTTTTTGGGGGAAATGCCTACGCATGCCTGTCTTCGCGAGGCAAGGACAGGTTATGTCGGACTTGCGTCGACAAAAACCTCCACGATGTTCCACCGTCGTCGCTTTATGACGGGGCCACAGGAACGCTTTCGCACTCGTCTGCGACCCCGCCAGCGTCGGCTGCGCCATGCTCAAGACGAACTCACCCTTTCCATCTTTATAAAGGTGCGCCGGAAAACACAGCGCGCCCTCCTCTCGGCCTCTTACAGTCTGGGCAACGGATCCCCCTGAATCTGTCACCCAGAGACCATGGGAGCCAGGAGAGAAAGCTCTCCCGGCTTCCTGACCACCGCAGCTCCTATTGCAGCCGATAAACAGTAGTGTGGAAACATTACCGTGATCCGGTTTGACGGGCGCCGTAGCTAGTGTAATTATTGGGTTAACGAGACTCAACATCTTATGTCTCAAACGGCGAGTACTATGTGGTGCAGTGTATCTAATCCTAACTGGCGTATATATATAAATATATATTTTTTTAATATATTCTGAGGTGTGTATGAAGTCCGCATTAGGCCCGCGTGATGACTATGGCACCATCGCTCTCATATTGAGGGTAGGCCTGTGCCCCAAGAGTGGGGACATAAATTGGCTGTTGACTTACTGTGTAAAGGAAATCGTGTATATATTTTAATTTCGATTCCTAAAAAAAATGTCGGTCGTGTTCTCTATTATCAGTTTGCCGACCACTGACTTTACCATCAGGTAGTGGTTGATTTAGGCTACGTTCAGATAGGGGTTAAACGCGCGTTCAACTGACAAGCTTTCACAACTTTTTTTTTCTTATCCAATTAAGGCACGAGACGAGTGGTACGTTCACCTGATGGTAAGTGATAACCCACCCATAACGTGGCGCTACTTAGGATGTTATATACTACACCGTATTACGCCTGATAAGATACATAAGATGTTTTCTCATTACACCAGTAATTTCACTAGCTACAGCTACCATCAATCCGGATCACAGCAATGTCTGCACAGGACTGTCGTCGGCTGCAATAGGCGCTGCGGTGATACTCGCCTAGATGGTATTCGGTAACAGACACCACCAGTAAAACCACTGTTGAAACTCCTGCATCATCAGCCGATAGACGTCCACTGCTGGACATAAGCGTCCCCCAGAGATACCCACTTTCAAAGGGTTTTTTAAGTGGGATTTGGGTCATTTCACCCAATGGGGGTTGGTGTGAGCCAGAGCCTCGTTTGTTGATTAGCAGGCTGCACCACGATCTGGTGAGGTTTGCTCGGATCCCTTGATCAATCAGAGCGTCCGGGTATAAATAGAGCCTTATCGTCTTATTTCATAAGACGAGCGCAATGCGGTGCAGTCATCATCATCAGCCGATAGACGTCCACTGCTGGACATAAGCGTCCCCCAGAGATACCCACTTTCAAACGGTTTTTTAAGTGGGATTTGGGTCATTTCTCCCAATGGGGATGGTGTGAGCCAGAGCCTCGTTTGTTGATTAGCAGGCTGCACTACGAGCTGGTGAGGTTTGCTTGGATCCCTTGATCAATCAGAGCGTCCGGGTATAAATAGAGCCTTAACGTCTTACTTCATAAGACGAGCGCAATGCGGTGCAGTCATCATCATCAGCCGATAGACGTCCACTGCTGGACAAAGTCCTCTCCCAAAGATCTCCACATCGATCAATAACCATATACCATGTGAGCTCGGAATCGAACCGGGGACCTCCCCAGTCGTTGATCCACTGCGCCCATCAGTCTCATCTATAGGCGGCGTCTAGTACTATGTTAATAATAGGTTGGGGAAAAAGAAATCCATTATTTTTATATGAACTTCAGGACTTTATTTAACATGCTTCGGATTGTCCGATTTGGGTCAAATATGCACCGTTTTGTTCTATGATTTGTTGCCATTTTAAAGGTAACTTCATAATGCCTCTCTCGTAGAAGTCCTGGTCTCTATTTGCAAAAAACTCTAGTAGCCAATTTTTTATCACTAAAGAAATTTTGTAATGCAAGAAAAAGATGGTAATCGCTTGGTGCCAAGTCCGGACTGTATGGCGGATGCATTAAAACTTCCCAACCAAGCTCCCGAAGTTTCTGGCGAGTCACTGTAGACGTGTGTGGCCTAGCGTTGTCCTGGTGGAACACGACACCTCTCCTGTTGGCCAATTCTGGCCGTTTCTGGTCAATTGCTATCTTCAAACGGTCCAGTTGTTGACAGTAGAGATCAGAATTTAGTGCTTGGCCATATGGAAATAACTCATAATAAATAATCCCCTTCCAGTCCCACCAAATGCACAGCAGAACCTTCCTGGCCGTTAGTCCTGGTTTGGCCACCGTTTGAGGTGCTTCACCGCTCTTTGACCATGATCGTTTTCGCACAGGGTTATCGTATGTGATCCATTTTTCATCTCCAGTCACTATCCGTTTAAGAAATGGGTCTATCTCATTCCGTTTGGCCAAGGCTTCGCAGATGGAAATTAGATCCATCATGTTTTTTCTGTTAATTGGTGTGGCACCCAAACATCGAGCTTCTTTTGAATCCAGCTTTGTGTAAATGGTTTAAAACTGTTTTGTGGTGCATGTTACTACTGCTAACATGCCGGTCAACTTCGATCATTTCTCCGATTTTATCGACATTTTCGGCGACCGGCCTACCTGTGCGAGGTGCATCTTTAACATCAAAATTCCTGAACGGAATATACGAAACCAAAATTGCACATAATTGGCTGTTACAGTATCGGCTCCATAAACACCATTCACAATTTTAGCCGCCTGGCTTGCATTTTCGCCTTTGTCAAAGAAAAACTGTAAAATGTACCGAATTTTCTCTTTGTTCACTTCCATTTTTAACACCCTGTAACTCACAATTGAATGCACCAAACAAAAAACAGCAAAAGAATTTTTTTACTGCGAAATGTCACCTTTCAACGAGCATCAATCTGAAACTGTTTGATCGATACTTTACGAGAAATTTATCACTACAGCCATCTACCGAAAAAATAATGGATTTCTTTTTCCCCAACCTAATATAAATTTAACTCCCTTTTGATTTGCATAAAATAAATATTAAAGGTGATAGTGTAACGGTATCCAATGCAGATGAGCATTGATGGAATCTTTTCTGGTCTTTTATTAGTATTGAGGACGTTCACCCAATAGTAAGTGATACGCGTGCCTATATAGTATAATAATATAGCGATAGCTAGGATGACATACACAACGCCGCATTGTTTCTCGTTGCGGTAATACACAGCGGTGACTATTTATGCCGCTAGAGTACTGCGCAAGCATTACTGTTCCGGTTTGAATGGCGCTGTAGCTAGCGTAATTACTGCGAGAGCTAACATCTTAAGGCGGCGAGCATAATGTGGTGCAGTGTACAGCATTCTAACTATCAGCTTGTTATGAGCAGGCGTATGAGTTACCTTTCACCTGATAAATGATACGTCGCCCATAACAATGTCGGCCTAGTTAGGATGTTATATACTGCACCACATTGTGCTGATCGCCTTGAGACATGAGATGTTAATCCTTACCCTAGTAATTTCTCTAGCTACAGAGTTCTTCAAACCAGATCACAGCAATGTTTGCATAGTACTGTCGTCGGTTGAAATAGGTACTGCGGTGGTATATACCTAGACCGTCTCCGGCAACAGAGACCTACCTGGCTTCAACACCAATATATGGATACAGAGCTACATTTTTTTTTAAATAAGAACAAGGTTAAAGTATTTACTGCACTTGTTCGTAAAGGCAATAGCAATGCTACTTCTGGTCTACGGCTCCATTTCCGTTTACCAGACGCGTCGTCATACTGCTCTGGTTGACCCGAAGGAACCACGCCCGGCGCCACCGGGTTAACAACATCAACTAACGTATACTTTAATATATATTTGTATTAAAATAAATGAATGCATCATAAAAAAACACCCTTTATCCATCAGATCGTGGGTCGGAGATGGTTGTTGATAAAGTGGTGTTATGGGTGCTTTTTGGTGTCAATTAAGCTGCCGTTGATTGGTATGAGCGTGTTAAGGCGCCGTTTGATCGGAATCTCTTAAAAATATTGGTTCGCGCTGATAACGGATCCTCGGACGGAGCCACAGTGTAGCGCAACGCAGCCGCCGCGTGTCCATTGCAGATGGGAATTTGGTTAGGATTTTTACACAAGTTAATAATCTAAGTGATGAATTGACTAGATTTGGCGGGGAGTGTAATATGGTGCTGTATATATCGTCTTCCCCAAGCACCGCGTCGTTATGAACAGAGCACATATCAGTTTCTATCAGCTTCATTCGTCTCGTCGGTTGGTACCAAAAGAAAAAAAAAAAATTAAAAAAAAAAATTATATTCTACTCCTCATCATCAGGTTGAACAGGATTGACCCTCACTCACCAGGTCAATATGGGTGATATAACCACATAATTCCTTCTGCTTAATATACTACGTCATTACGTTGTATGGTAGTTCTAGTTGATTTTTTTTTATTTATCGCCGTGACAGATTAATCCTATATACCTTATGGTACGTTCGCATAGGTTGCAGGTTTATTTAATATTAATTCTCAATTCGAATCCGTGAGTCGCAGTTTGCATCAACGCGTTAGTTACACGGCGCCGTGTAGTCGGCCCCTCACGCGCCTGCATGCGCTTCATACAATGAAATAAGCACTGCATACTCTAGCTCAGTAAACTAAGAGTAGACTAATCTAAGTAATCTAAGCTCTGGCTCCCATCAACCAGAATTGGGTCAGTGCTGTGGGATATGGCCCAAATCCCCCCACATGAAGCCCTAATGGCCAGCGGTGCTGGAGGCCATGCGGGCCAGCAGTGGACGTCTATCGGCTGATGACTATAGGTACATAAAGCGGAATCATTTCGAGTAGTGTGTATACTATATCATAGAGGCCGGTCTACACGGCGCCGTGTGTAGAGCGAGCACACGGCGCCGTGTATTTGGCCCCGCTCACGCATAAATGCGTTCCGTATTGATCAATAGGCAACTCGTAACCTAGCTCTGTGTCATTAAAATTACTGAGTTAACAGAACAGTGATGCAGTGTTTATCATTCTAACCAGCGCCACGTTATGGGCAGGCGTAACACACCATCACGTGAACGTTTTGCTAGTCCACTGCTGGGCATAAAACGCAACATGGTCTAGACTTTCCCAACACATTTCTCTACATCGATAACAGGCTCTACTTCGGATATTCACACAACACCGCATTACGCTAGTCGCGCTATAACATGAGATTAATAACTATCCGACAGTGAACATCCGGCGTTAAGGCCTCCCGTAACAATTCGGTACGACTTGCCCGCTGTCGCATATGGGATCTAACCCGTTGGGAATCGAACCCGCTCCGGGCGGTCATTCACGTTTAGAAAGGCAAGAAGAAAATCTTGTACGGGTAACCGGATCATTAATTACTTTATTTATACCATATATCTCTTTCTCATAGCCCATTCATCTTCCCGCTCTAGGGAAAGGCGTCATTTTTTTTTTTTAAACCGACGAGACGAACGCAACCAACTTATAACAAAGTGGCGCCAATTAAAACGGTATACACAGCACGACAATATGCTCGTCTCCTTGAGTACGCTTAAGTCTTGTTACCGCAGTAATTTGATTAGCTACAGCGCCCTTCAAACCGGAACACATTAATGTTTGCACACTGCCTTAGACGGGCTTTAGTATGGAGTTTAGAATAGCTTGTCCGGTATAGAGTTCCCGAGTCACCAGAAAAATCACTTTACAAATTTAATTTCCACTCAAAAAAGATCACCCTGTATAGTATTTTTTGATATCAAACAGAAATTGTCGTCGTTTCGATAGTAGGTACCTGTAACGTGCTATTAAGAATAAGACTAAAGTAAGCCCTGTCTATATATATATAGCTCTACATCCAGTATTGGACGTCTATCGGCTGATATTGATAATGAAGTCCTGCCTGTAGTACAAGGCGACTAAAAGGGTCTTCGGGTTCGAAGGCTTTGAAGGTGGGCACAGTCATCATTTGTTGCCCTAAGCAGGTCCGGGATGAATGTCAAGTAGATGTCCAGTGTGGTCTAGTGCTTGTAACAAATCGAGGGTTTCGAGGAGAGCTAAAGCTGGTCCTAGGAGACGGATGCATTGTATTGGAGATTCAGGGGCCTCCCGTAACGCACTGAGGATGACCACAAAAAGGGTGTTAGTTGGTAAAAATCCCACATGTCTTTGTCTTTCTCTCTCGTCCCTATAAGTACGTGTAATGGTATACGTCGGACCTATGGCTTCTGTTTGTATTATAAGGTATATAGCATATATTTACGTGGTGACCGTCGGTGTGCGGCGCTCGCGGAATGCCGACGACCGGATGCTTACACAGAGGCGTCGTTGAGCCGTGGTGACGTCACCAAATAGTGGCGCTGGTCACCGGAAGCTAACCCTTACACCAGTTGCGAACATAGCCATTCCAATGGATCAGCGATTATCTAAGGAATCCATCAAACCGCAGTCGTCGGTGACTGGAGTGGTGGATAGTATTGACACTTCATTGCATGGTATACCAACGAGTCCCAGTGGTGGGAACATTAAGTGGGCCATTTTGGGTACGCGGAAACGTGGGATAATTAAACGGGCGAAAATGATTTTCTATTGAATTAAGCGATGAGAGAGTGCGAGAGCTACCTCACAGTAAATAGTGGCCTAAGTCCAGCTGTGGACGTCTATCGGCTGATGATGATGATGATGAAGTAGTGTCCATAAGGTGCTGGTCAGGATGCTTAGACTGCACCCATTTGATCGCTTCAAGACATTCACCAGCTAATGGTTGGTCTCCGTTGCCGGTGGCCATCCAGTTACCACTGCATCTCCGTTTACAGCCGACTAACAGTATTATGCATACATTACTGTGTTGCGGTTTGAAGGGCCTCAACAATTAATGCCTCGGACGATTGCTATGTTGTGCAGTATCGTTTTGACTAGCGCTTTATAGGAAGGCGTTTCACTTGCCATCAGTACAAGTAAAACTGTTATCATCATCATCAGCTGATGACGTCCTCTGTGGGAGATAGGCCACACGGTAATGTTTGCACACTACTGTATGGCGACGGTAATAACTTGGACTTGGACTTGATCCCTTGGACTTGGATGGACTTGATCCCTCTCATGATGGTCAATTTAATTACACCACCATTAACAGTGACCGTCACCATTGGAAATGTCTTAATTGGCCCCGCATCGACACCAAAATATTTTAATTAGTCCCACTGAGATGCTGAAATATACCTGATATTTCAGCATCTTACCAACTAAACCTAATCTGTATCTAGAATGTAACTAGGAACTAGGAATAAAAAAAAAGTACAGAATCATGAGTACTTAAAGAAACCATTATAAAAAAACCAACTAATCCAGTCAAACCTGGTGTATCTACTCTAGCTTACTGACGCGATGGAACAAGTGGGCGAGGTTATATCGAATGCCAGTAGTCCAGTGGCGCATGCCCTTCCGTCCCGGGTTCGAATGCAGAGTCAAATAAATCTACACCAAAACCATTATGCTGGTGGTTACTCTGTTGCTACAGACCGTTTAGGTAGATACCACCGCATGGTCTACTTCTGCAGCCAAATAGTACGCATACATTATTGTGTTCCGGTTTGAAAGGCGCTGTAGCTGGTGTAATTACAGAGGTATCGAGATTTAACATCTTATGTTGGCGACGATCGCAATGTAGTCATATGGGCTGGTGCATCACTTGCCATCACTGGATGAACGTTCGGCTTGTATCGTAGTAAAATTAAAAAAAAAAAAAAAATTAGAAGCTATCGTTATATTTTATCAATCTACTGTCATAACAGCATCGCTGTGTTCCAGCTGTTCGGAGTAACTTTGGCCAGCACTCCTCACCACTAACGGCCGCCGCTGTGATGTGTAATTATGGACTGTTACTGGTAACAGGTCTGTTTTTTGATACCGTCGGGTATAGTGGGCAAACATTACGGTATTCCGGTTTGAAGGGTGTTGTACTTAGGAAAGTTACTGGGGCAACGAGATTCAACATCTCATGTCTAAAGGAGATGAACGTAATGCGATGCAGTGTATATCATCCTAATTTCCGCCACGTCCAGCTCGTCTTCGCTAAATAAAAAAAAAAATGATACTGGTTCGCCATTTAAAGAGTGTGTTATTTATATAGACAGTCCACTTAAAGTTCCCACTGTTGGGACGAGGTGTTGTTAGTGGTTTAATGCTTTGTGGTATTACCGGCTGGTGATGGCGATTCAACGAAACTCGAACTCGCCATTCCATCACCTAAATGTCAATCGGTTCTCCAGGGTATAGGGTGTAAGGTGGACCTCCCATTCCCGGTCTAACTCCTCAACGCACCGCATGGATCTGATTATGGTCACCGACTAGACGGTCCAATGTATTATGTTACCCAAAGTTACCGGTATCCCACATCGTCATCGACGGACACAGGACCATTTGAGATGTGGGGACACCGTCGAATGTTCAGGATCACGCGGAAGCAGCTTGTCTCCAACGCTCAAGCTCTTGAGAGAGCTGACTGCAAACGCAGTCGGATATCTTCAAAGAGGATCCCTTTATGAGTTCCCAAAGTTCAGATCCTGCAGGGCAGAATTCCTGGAGAACGTGCACCTGGTGGACATGAAGGAATGGGCCGGGTTTGAATAGCATTAGTTAAAAAGAATAGCTGGTTTTCTCGATCTATACGCCAAGCTTCGGTTTGAAGAGGGCATCTAATGATGATGATGACCGGATGGTATGAGGGGTCCCTACTCCTAATACACTGAAGGAGACCCACAGTGGTTTTGCATAGGTATGAACCCCACATAAGCCTCACTACCCACCAAAAGCGTACCTTCGAAAAATACAGATACCACTAAAGTATAATCGAAAAGAATTTATTATATATATATATGTGTTTGTGTGTGTATGTGTGCGCGCGCGTTTGTATGCGTGGCGCGCCCGTGCGTGTGTGTGTGCGTGCGTGTGTGTATGTGCGTGCTTGCGTGAGTGTGGATGTGTGTGAGTATGCATGTGTATGTGTGTGTGTGTGCGTGTAGCGCTTGTATGCCCTGTGTGTTTGTCACTTGATATACAACATATATGTTTACGTGGGAACATACCATATTTTTTTGAAAAATTAACATGAAAATATTAAAATACTCGATTGCCATTTAGATAAACATCGATTCGAATAAATTGATCATAAAATTATATGTGAAATATAGACCGTGTGAAAAAGACTAATTCATTTCTCAACCGGTTAATGTTCCCACTGTTGGGAACCGCGGTGTTCACTCACAGGGAGAGTCAAGGCAAGGAATTAATCTCTCCGTCCTAGTGTCAGATATCAACGCCAGCTTTAGATCTAGGAATATGTCGGATGCCCGAACTGAGTGAGGGGGAACGAACCCGCGACTCTTCGGTTCCCACTGAGCTTGAGGAATATGAGCCATCCAAGAACAGCTTTCAATGATATATGGCATCCACACCCATTTAGACAGCGGATGTATAAAGTCCCAGTCGTGGGATTATTAAGCAATTCGTATATTAATTACTACTTGTATTATATGTAGTTATACCTTGACTTTAGTTACTTTGGCGAAGCAGAAAATGACATTTTTTTTTTTTAATTAAGCTACATAAGGAAAAGGACGTTCACCTGATGGTAAGTGATACGCTTGTCGTGAACGTGGCGCTTGGTTAGGTTGTTATACACAGTACCACATAGCGCTCGTCGCTTTGGAAAATAAGATGTGAAGTCCCATCATCGCAGTAATTTCACTAGCTACAGCGCCCTTCAAACCGGAACACAGTAATGTTTGCACAGTAATAATAGGTTGGACAAAAAGAAATCCATTATTTTTATATGAACTTCAGGACTTTATTTAACATGCTTCGGATTGTCCGATTTGGGTCAAATATGCACCGTTTTGTTCTATGATTTGTTGCCATTTTAAAGGTAACTTCATAATGCCTCTCTCGTAGAAGTCCTGCTCTCTATTTGCAAAAACTCTAGTAGCCGATTTTCACAATCTTCCCTAGATGCCAATTTTTATCACTAAAGAAATTTTGTAATGCATGAAAAAGATGGTAATCGCTTGGTGCCAAGTCCGGACTGTATGGCGGATGCATTAAAACGTCCCAACCAAGCTCCCGAAGTTTCTGGCGAGCCACTGTAGACGTGTGTGGCCTAGCGTTGTCCTGGTGGAACACGACACCTCTCCTGTTGGCCAATTCTGGCCGTTTCTGGTCAATTGCTATCTTCAAACGGTCCAGTTGTTGACAGTAGATATCAGAATTTAGTGCTTGGCCATATGGAAACAACTCATAATAAATAATCCCCTTCCAGTCCCACCAAATGCACAGCAGAACCTTCCTGGCCGTTAGTCCTGGTTTGGCCACCGTTTGAGGTGCTTCACCGCTCTTTGACCATGATCGTTTTCGCGCAGGGTTATCGTATGTGATCCATTTTTCATCTCCAGTCACTATCCGTTTAAGAAATGGGTCTATCTCATTCCGTTTGGCCAAGGCTTCGCAGATGGAAATTAGATCCATCATGTTTTTTTCTGTTAATTGGTGTGGCACCTTAACATCGAGCTTCTTTTTGAATCCAGCTTTGTGTAAATGGTTTAAAACTGTTTCGTGGCCCATTTTTAGCTCCTGGGCGATGTTACGACTGCTAACATGCCGGTCAACTTCGATCATTTCTCCGATTTTATCGACATTTTCGGCGACCGGGGCCTACCTGTGCGAGGTGCATCTTTAACATCAAAAATTCCTGAACGGAATCTACGAAACCAAAATTGCACATAATTGGCTGTTACAGTATCGGCTCCATAAACACCATTCACAATTTTAGCCGCCTGGCTTGCATTTTCGCCTTTGTCAAAGAAAAACTGTAAAATGTACCGAATTTCCTCTTTGTTCACTTCCATTTTTAACACCCTGTAACTCACAATTGAATGCACCAAACCAAAACAGCAAAATAATTTTTTACTGCGAAATGTCACCTTTCTAACGAGCATCAATCTGAAACTGTTTGATCGATACTTTACGAGAAATTTATCACTACAGCCATCTACCGAAAAAATAATGGATTTCTTTTCCCCAACCTAATATTTCTGGGCTTATAATTAATCATCAATCTTTTGACATTTGAATGTAATTTTTTTTTATTCAATAAAGCGAGATAGTTAGGATGATGTACACTACACCACATAGTACTCGCAGTGTGAGACTTGAGATGTTGAGTCTCGTTACCCCAGTAATGACACTAACTACGGCGCCCTTCAAACCGGAGCACAGTAATGTTTGCACAGTAGTTTGTCGGCTGGAGTAGGGTGGCGACGGTACTTACCTAGACGGTCTCCTGCAAGAGACCTACCACCAGTACCAGGTAGTATTGTAACAGAAAGGTCCCAGGTTCGATTCGAGTTTACTGAATATCAAGCGGTTCACGATTAACGATGGTTGTAGTTAAAAGGTACCGTTTAAATTCTAGTTTAATATTTAACTGGTTTTTGGGAACAATATTAACCTTTAACGGCTTTTTTACTGCTTGGAATGGAATTTAACTTGTTCACGGAATGATTTAACGCCTTCATCTAAAACTTGTCCGAGTACGGTTTAAACAGACGTTGTGTAAATAACCGATCAACTTAGCTCTGTAAATTTAATATGTGGTGATAAATATATAAAATTTGTCTGTTTCTGTAATATCAATTAATTTTTTTTTCCCACACTTGGGGTACAGACCTACCCCCAATATTATGGCGAACAAAGTAATAGCAGTAAAGATTTGTATCTAGTACTGATATGAAATAATTTTCAATATGTTTGTTACTGGTAATCTCGGAAACGGTTGAACCGATTTCATCTGGATTTTCATTAGGTGGTAACTTATGTAAAGGATAACTTAGGCTATTTTTTTTTAATGTGCATATAGAATGAAAGGTAAAAGATCTGGAGAGGCTAAAGTAAAGCTCGTATCCTATCTATGTATAGAATACCTCATCCATAAACAATGGTACTGGAGTTAATTTTTTTAATATTTAAAAAAAAATTCTTTGAAAAAAAAGTTCTTTGATGGACGCGATAGTAAAAAATAAGATACTAACATTTTTATATAATTTAAAAAAAAAAAATTATTTAAATTACGTATAAAGCACACAAATAAGTACCTGACTTCAATACCTACCGACGAGGTATAAAAAAGTATATAAAGTTTCAAAAATTTTGAAAAAAAAAATTAGGTAATGAGTCGTACGACAGTTAAAATTTAACTGCTTTCGTGGACGGACGTACTTTATCGTTTGTCTTAATTTTGAATAGTTATTCTTTTCCATACAAAATAAATTTAATTTCAATGCCGGATCACGGTAATGAAAAATACGCTTACTTTTTCTATTTCTATGTACATCAGCGACGTTTTCCAAATCATCATCTACCTATCATGGAGTCTGCTGCGGCGTATCAACGCGTCAAGGAAACTGGCAGCGGGGGAACAGGGGCGACTTGACGCAGGTAACCCACGCACCTACGATACTGAAGAGGAAGAAGGTGTTAGACCATTTTGATATAGACCCCACTACGTCAACCAGGGTCGTGGCAAGATTACTGGATTTAACAATGGAAAGTGTGGTTAACTGTGCATACGGCAAGGCTTCTACCCCTACCGTTATACACCGGCCCAGGTCCTGGAGGAAGGAGACCCTGCAAGGAGGTTAGACTTCTGCCGTTTTATGCTGCATGCAGACTTAGAAAATAATAATTATCTCACCAAAATGCTGTAGACTGATGAATCATGACATAAGAGAGATAAGAGACACGAAGATTTTCTTCGAAATATTTTTTAATTATCTGGAGGATGAACCATTGGATACCAGAAGAGAAATGGTGTTGCATGACGGCTGTCCCGCTCATTTCCGTCTCCGTAAGACAGTGGTTAGACACTTCTTTCCATCAGCGATGGATTGCCCGTAGCGGACCAACACCGTGGTGTCCACAAGGTTTCCTGATTTAACACCTCGCGATTATTGCTGATGAGGTCACTTTTTTTTTTTAAGTCTTTATCTTGCAATCAGTCCACTAGACTATGAGCAGATGTATTGAGAGCTGTTGTCAGAGCAAAATCTCCATCGAGGCTGCTCCACTCTGTCAACCATGTCTATGAAGACAGGATTTTTCGCCTTCTAAGCCTATTTATCAGGTCCGGTATGGTTAGTTGCTTGGCAAAGCTTATTAGTATGCATTTATAGCCTTTTTCTGGATCTCATACTCCAGGTCCTGATCTCCTCTTTAACAGTCCTGATTTTGATGTGCTCATGAATCTCCGATGTTTTTATAAACGACGGACAGTTGGATATTTGTTTCAAGATGTAACTTTGAGCCCTCTGTATGATACTTATGTTAGAGTCACACGCCGAACCCCATAGTTGAATCCCATATGTTATGGGGTCACATGAAATATTTAGTGTACACAACAATTAACTCGTTAGAAGATTTAAGGTCACGCAGCATCCTCGCTGCTGACAAAATAAGAGAACAGCTCACAGAGCGAGTCACTAGATCTAACTTAAGAAAAAGGCTTCGTGCTTGTATCCGGAACCGTGGCCGTCATTAGAGCAGTGTTTTTTTTTTTCTACATTTTAGAATCTTTATGTAATTTCTTATACCTTGTCGGATAGGTATTGAAGTCAGGTACTTATTTATGTGCTTTTTACGTATTTTTGATTAATAAAAAACTTACTTTAATATTAAAAACTGATGGACAAAGTGACGAACAGTGTGATAAGGAAGCGGTGCGGCGTGGTTGATGATGTGACAAGGATAGAGAAAGGGATGCTTAGATGGTTCGGCCATGTCGAAAGAATGGATGAAGGAAGATTAACGAAAGAGATATACAAGGTAAGAATGATTGGAAAAATCGGTGCAGGCCGACCTAGGCGGACATGTTCCGATCAAATCGGAGATGTCCTAAAGAAAGGACGAGTCAAAAGCACTCGCAGCCGGCGAGGTGTGCATGAAGACGCTTGTGAAAGTGGAGAAAGCGAGAGAGGTGTGCCAGGATCGTAGCGGGTGGAGAGAGCTGGTCTCTGCCTACCCCGCTGGGAACGAGGCGTGATATATATATGTATGTAAACATAACGCCTTATTTGTTACTGTCACGTCTTTCAAATAACCTAATTTAATAGTTTTAGCCTCTAAATGATGATTATTAATTTGATTTAATAAAACAATAATTATTACTTTAAAATTTGTATAGAAATAAGAAAGAAATGAAATAATGGAATTTTTTCTAGTAAATCGGAAACTTTATAAAACATATTTAAAAAATACTTTTGCCGCTCTATATATTTTTTACACCTTTTACCTTTCACCCTGTATATTAAAATCCTAGTAACTACAACTTCTTACAAGTTCCTCCCCAACTAGTGAAGCTTGGCGATCAACGTAATACACTCCTTTCTGTCTCCGGTTCAACGGAACAATTCAGATGCTTCAGATATGCCAGTCCATTCCCTGATATTCCTCAACCATGACTTTCTCCTTCTACCCACCTTTCGTTTGCCATAAACGAATTATTATGGGTAATTACAACGCTGCAATAATAATCAAACCATACAAATATATATTACCATCATATGAACTAACCGATGTCCACTTTTGGGACATATAATATATTCTATACATGGTGTTAGTAGACCGCTTTCGAAAACGAAGGCAGACGATAGTACTAATGACACCTTTGATAATGGGGCGGAAAAAAAATCGATTCTGATAAAAAAAAAAAATTAAAACGTTTTATTAGCTAATTGAAACGATAGTTTCACAAAAAATACATTACTTTATTAAAAAAAAAAAAAAAAACCAGTAATGAAACACTAAATCAAAAACAGCTGATGCTCGGATCAACGGCGTGAACTCGAGGTGCATTTGGTTTCAATTTGGACCTTATTTCATAAGGCCACCGAACATTTAGATTGCGATTGATTTTTTTAACAGAATCGATTTTTTTTCCGACCCATCATCAGTGTCGTTAGTACTATCGTCTGTCTTCGTTTTCGGAAGCGGTCTCCTAACACCCGTACATACTATGTATGGATAAAACAAACGGCTCGCGACTGTACCTTAACTAATAAATGAATGGAATCTCTAGCGGCTATGAGATCTCCTTTGTAATTAAAATTAAAAAAAAAAAGTAATGATTGCTGAGGTACAAATTAAGTTCCTAATTCAGAGGCCATTATACATTAGAATTTATACACTAAAACTTGATAATCATTAGAAACAAATTTTTTAAAATTAAAAACACCATCGAGTCACTTATTTTTTTTTCCAAGAGGTTTAACGTTTTCATATATTATAGCGACGAAAACAATGCGGTGCAGTGTATATCATCCTAACTAGCGCCACGTTGCAAGCAGGCGTATCTTACCATCAAGTGTGGATATCGTGATTATCAACTGACAGACGTCCACTGCTGGATATAGATCTCACCTAAAGATGACCAGATCGTCGGACCACTTGATAGGGGGCCTGTCAACACAACCTCTTCCGGTAGATATACCATTTATCAAAAGTTTTATTAAACGGTCCGGAAACAAAAAAAGTTTGAGAGCCACTGGTGCAGATAACAGAAAAAGAAATAATTATACTGAGTCATAAATAATCATGAAGTTGCCGTGTCAATGATCTTTAGTGTCGTATATTGATTTACAGAAATCATCGATTCCATCGTTCGATATTAGTAATCGATTTAATGCCGCTATGTTGGGTGGGCTTTTCGATGATTTTTTTCTTTATTAATGTTGAAATGATAAAATTTAAACACTGGCGCATGTTCGTTGAGATATTTTTTTTTTAACTAACAATTTCCACAGTTAGTTGTGGTAGGTCTCTATAT
Organism: Troides helena; assembly: GCA_029286815.1. NCBI lineage: Eukaryota > Metazoa > Arthropoda > Insecta > Lepidoptera > Papilionidae > Troides > Troides helena. Next base: position 266,609 of record JAGSMV010000033.1, read on the forward strand.
GTTGTCTATGGGCAACTTTATTTTATTTATTTTTTTTAACTAACAATTTTACAGTTAGTTGTGGTGGTCTCTATATGTTGTCTATGTAAGCAACTTTATTTTATTTTATTTTATTTTTTTTAACTAACAATTTCCACAGTTAGTTGTGGTAGGTCTCTATATATATTGTCTATGGGCAACTTTATTTTATTTTATTTTTTTTAACTAACAATTTCCACAGTTAGTTGTGGTAGGTCTCTATATGTTGTCTATGGGCAACTTTATTTCATTTTATTTTTTTTAACTAACAATTTCCACACAGTTAGTTGTGGTGGAATCTCTATATATTGTCTATGGCAACTTTTATTTTATTTATTTTTTTTTAACTAACAATTTCCACAGTTAGTTGTGGTAGGTCTCTCATATGTTGTCTATGGGCAACTTTATTTTATTTTATTTTTTAACTAACAATTTCCACAGTTAGTTGTGGCAGGTCTCTATATATGTTGTCTATGGGCAACTTTATTTTATTTTATTTTTTTAACTAACAATTTCCACAGTTAGTTGTGGTAGGTCTCTATATATATTGTCTATGGGCAACTTTATTTTATTTTATTTTTTTAACTAACAATTTCCACAGTTGGTTGTGGTAGGTCTCTATGTTGTCTATGGGCAGCTTTTATTTCATTATTTTTTTAACTAACAATTTCCACAGTTAGTTGTGGTGGAATCTCTATATATTGTCTATAGACGCTTTATTTTATTTATTTTTTTTAACTAACAATTTCACAGTTAGTTGTGGTGGAATCTCTATATATGTTGTCTATGGGCAACTTTTATTTCATTTTATTTTTTTTAATCCAACAATTTCCACAGTTGGTTATTGGTAGGTCTCTATATATATTGTCTATGGGCAACTTTATTTTATTTTATTTTTTTAACTAACAATTTCACAGTTAGTTGTGGTAGATCTCTATATGTTGTCTATGGGCAACTTTATTTTATTATTTTTTTAACTAACAATTTCCACAGTTAGTTGTGGTAGGTCTCTATATATATGTTGTCTATGTGGGCAACTTTATTTTATTTTATTTTTTTAACTTAACAATTTCCACAGTTAGTTGTGGTAGGTCTCTATATGTTGTCTATGGGCAACTTTATTTTATTATTTTTTTAACTAACAATTTCCACAGTTAGTTGTGGCAGGTCTCTATATGTTGTCTATAGACAGCTTTATTTCATTATTTTTTTTAACTAACAATTTCCACAGTTAGTTGTGGTAGGTCTCTATATATTGTCTATGGGCAACTTTATTTTATTTTTTTTTTAACTAATTTCCACAGTTAGTTGTGGTGGTCTCTATATGTTGTCCTATGGGCAACTTTATTTTTATTTTATTTTTTTAACTAACAATTTCCACAGTTAGTTATTGGTAGGTCTCTATATATTGTCTATGGGCAACTTATTTTATTTTATTTTTTTAACTAACAATTTCCACGGTTAGTTGTGGTAGGTCTCTATATATGTTGTCTATGGGCAACTTTATTTTATTATTTTTTTTTTTTTTTAACTAACAATTTCCACAGTTGGTTGTGGTAGGTCTCTATATATTGTCTATGGGCAACTTTGTTTTATTTTATTTTTTTAACTAACAATTTCACAGTTGGTTGTGGTGGAATCTCTATATGTTGTCTATGGGCAACTTTATTTTTATTTTATTTTTTTAACTTAACAATTTCCACAGTTGGTTGTGGTAGGTCTCTATATGTTGTCTATGGGCAACTTTATTTTTATTTTATTTTTTTAACTAACAATTTCACAGTTAGTTGTGGTAAGGTCTCTATATATGTTGTCTGGGCAACTTTATTTTTATTTTATTTTTTTAACTAACAATTTCCACAGTTAGTTGTGGCAGGTCTCTATATGTTGTCTATGGGCAACTTATTTTATTTTATTTTTTTAACTAACAATTTCCACAGTTAGTTGTGGTAGGTCTCTATATGTTGTCTATGGGCAACTTTATTTCATTTTATTTTTTTAACTAACAATTTCCACAGTTAGTTGTGGTAGGTCTCTATATGTTGTCTATGGGCAACTTTATTTCATTTTATTTTTTTAACTAACAATTTCCACAGTTAGTTGTGGTAGGTCTCTATATGTTGTCTATGGGCAACTTTATTTCATTTTATTTTTTTAACTAACAATTTCCACAGTTAGTTGTGGTAGGTCTCTATATGTTGTCTATGGGCAACTTTATTTTATTTTATTTTATTTTTTTAACTAACAATTTCTACAGTTAGTTGTGGTAGGTCTCTATATGTTGTCTATGGGCAACTTTATTTTTATTTTATTTTTTTAACTAACAATTTCCACAGTTAGTTGTGGTAGGTCTCTATATGTTGTCTATGGGCAACTTTATTTTTATTTTATTTTTTTAACTAACAATTTCCACAGTTGGTTGTGGTGGAATCTCTATATGTTGTCTATGGGCAACTTTATTTTATTTTATTTTTTTAACTAACAATTTCCACAGTTAGTTGTGGTAGGTCTCTATATGTTGTCTATGGGCAACTTTATTTTATTTTATTTTTTTTAACTAACAATTTCCACAGTTAGTTGTGGTAGGTCTCTATATGTTGTCTATGGGCAACTTTATTTTATTTTATTTTTTTAACTAACAATTTCCACAGTTGGTTATTGGTAGGTCTCTATATGTTGTCTATGGGCAACTTTATTTTATTTTATTTTTTTAACTAACAATTTCCACACAGTTAGTTGTGGTAGGTCTCTATATGTGTTGTCTATGGGCAACTTTATTTCATTTTATTTTTTTAACTAACAATTTCCACACAGTTAGTTGTGGTGAGTCTCTATATGTTGTCTATGGGCAGCTTTATTTCATTTTATTTTTTTAACTAACAATTTCCACAGTTAGTTGTGGTAGGTCTCTATATGTTGTCTATGGGCAACTTTATTTCATTTTATTTTTTTAACTAACAATTTCCACAGTTAGTTGTGGTAGGTCTCTATATGTTGTCTATGGGCAACTTTATTTCATTTTATTTTTTTAACTAACAATTTCCACAGTTAGTTGTGGTAGGTCTCTATATGTTGTCTATGGGCAACTTTATTTCATTTTATTTTTTTAACTAACAATTTCCACAGTTAGTTGTGGTAGGTCTCTATATGTTGTCTATGGGCAACTTTATTTCATTTTATTTTTTTTAACTAACAATTTCCACAGTTAGTTGTGGTAGGTCTCTATATATATGTTGTCTATGGGCAGCTTTATTTCATTTTATTTTTTAACTAAGAATTTCCACAGTTAGTTGTGGTAGGTCTCTCTATATGTTGTCTATGTAAGCAACTTTATTTCATTTTATTTTTTTAACTAACAATTTCACAGTTAGTTGTGGTAGGTCTCTATATGTTGTCTATGGGCAACTTTATTTCATTTTATTTTTTTAACTAACAATTTCCACAGTTAGTTGTGGTAGGTCTCTATATGTTGTCTATGGGCAACTTTATTTTATTTTATTTTTTTTAACTAACAATTTCCACAGTTAGTTGTGGTAGGTCTCTATATGTTGTCTATAGACGCTTTATTTTTATTTTATTTTTTTAACTAACAATTTCCACAGTTAGTTGTGGTGAGTCTCTATATATTTGTCTATGGGCAACTTTATTTTATTTTATTTTTTTAACTAACAATTTCCACAGTTAGTTGTGGTGAGTCTCTATATGTTGTCTATGGGCAACTTTATTTTATTTTATTTTTTTAACTAACAATTTCTACAGTTAGTTGTGGTAGGTCTCTATATGTTGTCTATGGGCAACTAATGGCAATCGACCTTTGGACATAGTTCGTATTAAATTTAACGTAATTAAATTTTTGTTTATCAGGCAAATACTTAGTTACCTCCGAAATGTGTGAAATCAAATCAAATCATAATCAAAAAAACTATTCGAATCATCAAACAAAAGGATTTTATTTCATTTATCGAGCGATCCGTTCACAAGGTATGTAATACTCATGCCTGCAATGTGGCGCTAGTTAGGATGACGTACACTGCGTTGTGCTCGCTATAGATGTTACATGTTAAGTATCATTACCGCGGTAATTTCAATACAATTTAAAATTAAAGCCATTTAGACACAGTAACGTTCGCACACTACCGGTTTTTTTTATGATGAACTTATCGCCGCTAGTTATTTTGCAACCATAGCAGATTTATTAGACTCAGGGCTCACGGATCTGGTATCCGTGATTTAATTAAAAAAAAATAAAATAAATAAAAACTGAACAACTAAACAAACCTAAATTATTTTTTTTTTATTTATAATTATAAAAAATCTATATGTTATAACTAAGCACCATTTATATTTTTTCACATCTATGTCTCTTGGTCGAAGTTATTCCTGAGCACTATATTATTTAACAAAATGTAATTACAACACATCGGTTGTTGTGAAAAGATCAAGATAGTCCCGATCGAACAATTAATTAAAATCCTGATCAGATCTATAGAAAAATTAATGTTTGCTATAGTTAGACTTGCAGAAGGGAGCATGCAAAAAATTAGAGACCTTGTAGGAATATGTATATTAATTTTCGAGACACGGGGAGTCTGTGTGCGATTAAGCTGTTTTAGCTAAAAATGCAATATCAACAATTTTCTGAATTTCTTGAAGTGGGGGATGTCTCTTACACGTCTCTTCATAAATTATATTTTTTTTTTTACTTTTGTGCTGCACGAATCTAAGAAATTTACGCTGTATTGATTCCAACCACTACTGCGGATTCCATATCTGAGAACAATACTCGAGGATCCTGCTCACAAAAGAGCAGTACAGTATTTTGCATACTTTAATATCTGTAAATTTTAACCTGGATCTTAAGACATGTCCCATCGTCCTATTAGCTTTTTTATATAAATGGTCAATGTATTTACTATAAATCTTGAGTCGTGCAACACTCCGAGATCGCGTACTTCGTCGACTCTTTGGAGGTGACTTCTATTAATTGTGTAATTATATTTTATGAACTTAGGCTTCCGGGTGAAAGTGATAAAATTACATTTAGTTACGTTTAGATCTAGGCTATTTTTCCGATAAGTCTTCAAATCTTTGAAAATTTTCATGTCGTCGGCATAGCGTAAGAATTTGGAATATTTAAAGCAACTTGTAATGTCATTTATATAGATATTAAATAATAAGGGTGAGATTAAGGACCCTTGTGGAACTCCCGATGGTATTCAGTTCCAGTTGGAAGTGAAGCCGTTAACCACGACCGCTTGCGACCGGTTATTTATATAGGAGCAGAACCATCTGAATAGGTTATCATGTATCCCTGCCATTAAGTGTTTTTGGACCAGCATATGATGGTCTACTCGGTCGAAGGCTTTGCTGTAATCAGTAAATATTGCATCGGCCTGGCCGCCTGCATCCATATCTTGGTTGACAGTCTACAAATGTGAGAATGTTGGAGGTTGTGGACCGTTTTTTAAGAAATCCATGATGTTCAGGAATGAAGGTGGGGACCGGAGCTTTGTATACTTGTGTATATACGATTCCTTATACGACCTTCACAAAGATACATAATTTAGAAATTGGTCTATAATTTTTAATATTTTACTGCCGCATTTGTGGATGGGAGATACATATGATTTCCAAATTTTTGATACTTCCTCCTCGTTAATCGAGCGTTTAAATAAAATAGATAAAGGTTCAGTTAAGTTTTTTACGGATTTTACGATCAATACAGGGAATATATGATCTGAACCATCGCCTTTTGCGACATCTAACGATTATAGTGGTTTTTAAACTGTGTCTGTGTGATCTATGTGATTAATATTGGTACAAAGATCAATGGTGATTTGTTGAGACGTCTATGATAATTAATTGGCATGTTTTGGTAGTGTTGGACGAAATGTTGATTGGAAATATAAAGCGAACAGGTTACATATATGTTCGCCAGTATCAGCAGATTGTTGTTAGTAATGCATAGAGGTAGAGAAAAAAGTAGATTTTTTGTTAAAATGTTTGTTTGATAAAAGACCAGAATGTTTTTGGATTTTTTGGTATTTCTTTTTCTAGTAATTTAGCTCTTCGTCGTAATTTTGAAAAGGTATCACAGTTCAAGTTGTTGCTATAAGTGCGATATTTTTTCAGATATTTATATTTTTCTTTATATATTTTTATTAAGGGTGCAGTATACCAAGGAGGGAAGGTTGTAAAGGTTACGTATTTATAACGAATATGTTAGTCGTGTACCTCATATAAGATACTATAAAAGGAGTCAACAGCATTCTCAAATGGTATGCTTTTTAAAACAACCTCCCAATCAATGGCCTCCCAACGACGCATTAATCACTCCAAAACCTCCCGAATGGTAAAAAATTTTTTCTTACGATTACTTCTCAACGCTTTGGCATCGAGAAGTTCTATAGTATTATCTACAGATTTGTGGTGTGTATCCTCCTTTACCAAAGGGTCATTGCTAGACGTTACCGTTAAATCTCTATTACATAGTACTGAATCTAATAGTTGATTATTGGCATTTCGGCATATGTTAAATTAATTCAAATTATATTCTGAGAGTGTATCAAACAATTGTATTTGTATTTTTCCTGAGGTACCTTTTTTTTTTTTCGCGGGGGAAATCTTAAAAGATACCTTGCTTTGGGGGGGAAGACGAGGTTATGTGGGGCATCTACCCACTAAAACCCCCTCGGCGGTCTCCCTCAGTGCATTAGGAGAGGCTCCGGGATCTCCTGCGGAACGCACCGATGCCCCCTAGCACTCTCGCTAAAACATTCCACGGAAGGGCAAAGCCTTCCTAAACCCCGCGCTTTGATATGGCAAATACAAGACCACAATGTATTTGCCGTTCTCCTAAGGCTCGCTTATTAAGCTCCAAGGGCCCCCACCCTCAAAGCCCACGAAACCGAGGACCCTTTTAGTCGTCTTGTACGACAAGCAGGGAATACCTTAGTCCTATTAGAGTTAAATGTGTTCTTTCAAAAGGGCCTGAGAAGGTTTCTGTAGGGTCGGCAACACGCCCAGCGATACCCTTGTTGCTACTTCCGGTGATCGATAAACATCAGGCGGACCGCAAGCCTGTTTGCCATCAATTGATATAAAAAAAAAGTTGTACTGTTCAACGTTCCACAAGGCCATCAATCTCTCCTTGTGAGAGAAAACCCGGTCCCACCTGTGGGAAATTTAAGTGAGATTATTATAAACAATTCTGAATTTGTAGCAACAGAATGGTGTCCCAGCAGTGGGAAGGTCGGTTTTTCATAGACAATATAAATGCTTTTCATAAAAAAGCCGTATCCGAGCTGTGTGGGATGTTCGTGTTGGTTTTATTAGACAACAATTTTTAGTAGTCTGTGAATTTTTTTATTACAAAATAGCCGAGTCCCAACAGTGGGAATCTTATGTGACCTTTTTATAGACATACCTAAACTCTTTCTAACGGTCTGCAATAGTCCAAAATGTCATGTTATTTAGTGGGCTTTTAATAAAAAATATAATTTATAATAATATAGTCGAGTCTCAGCCGTGGGATGTTTGAGTAACGCCTTTGATAGAATGCTTAAAGTTTATTATACGTCAAAAATACGACAGGTCTCCCGATAGTAGCAAAACAAAATCATTGCGCAAGTTTATATTGAGGCAAATCAAAATGGCCGCGCTCGTTTGGCGCCATTTTGCAATGCTCGGCGGCGAATGTCGGACAAAAAGCGACAATTGTAATGTTTTTGCGATCGGTCCAAGAGTCGATGTTAGATTTATTAGAAGGTTGCGAGTTCAATGAGTCCTAGCTTTAATAATAGTTATTTTAACCTTTTATATTTTGTTTGAACAACTGATAAGCGTTAGTATATACATTCTAATGTTAATATCATTATCATCATCAGCTGATAGACGTCCACTGCTGGACATAGGCCTCAGCCTCATCTAATGATCACATATAATCAGCATGTACTGCGGTACTCGCGGTTCATATGATGAATTTGGGCAATTTCCCACCACGCTGGCCCAATGCGGGTTGGTGGGAGCCAGAGCCTCGTTTTTTGATTAGCAGGCTGCACTACGAGCTGGTGAGGTTGACTTGGGGTCTCGTGAGTTGTTGTGTGGAACCACTTATACCTTACAACGTAGAGATTTTTGAGGGAAGCCTATGTCCAGCAGTGGAAGTCCATCGGCTGATGATGATCTATACAAACTGTTCCCTGTCCGCTTTGCTGAACGTAATAAGACTTGAATTGATTTGTCTGATGAAACGACTTTCTATTGCAACCGTTACCATAGCAACTGCATAAATATAACGAAATGAAAATCTTTATAAAAGTTAATTAGAAATACAACGATGAAGGATCTATGAAATTAAAAAAAAATATCATGTAACCATCTACAGATAAGTCCGCGTCGAGTGCTTGTGTTCCCGTGTCCGATAGGTTCACTCGTTTTCGCGTGAGTGACGAACAAAGGAAACCCATTTTCATTATAATATATGTACCTCATTATCAGCCGATAGACGTCCCCTGCTGGATATAGGCCTCCCCCAAAGATCTCCACGTTTGTAGGGGTTCGTGAGGAGGGATTTAGGCCACTTCCCACCACGCTGGTCCAATGCAAGTAGGTGACAGCCAGAGCCTCGTTCCTTGATCAGCAGGGTGCATCACGAGCTGGTGAGGTTCACTTGGATCCCGTGAACTGTCTTGTGGGATCCCTTACAACCCTCCACTGTATAATATATATATATATATCGTAGAGACGGGCGAGACTTTCAACTGATGGTGATCAATACGCCTGCCTACAAACACCACCATGACGCTAGTTAGGATGATATACACTGCACCACATTGCGCTCCCCTCCTAGAGACATAAAACATTAAATCTTATTACACCACTGAGTTTTATTGGTAATAAGTCCTTGTCGACAGAGACCTTCCAGGTAGGTACCATCGCAGTGCCTACTGCATCCGGTTTGCAGGGCGCTGTAGCTAGCGTAATTACTGGGGTAATGAAGCTTGACATCTTATGTCACATACGCGGGCGTATGACTTACCATCAGGTGAACGTTCCTGTCGTCGTCACATATTTAAAATACGTCGTTTTTTGAGCTACAACTGTGTAGTGTATATCATCCTAACTAGAGATCATATCGTCCTTACTAAATTGTCATGAACGGGCGTATCGGCACTGAAGTCCCTGGTTCGATTCCGATGACACATATCGTTTAGTTAGCGGCTTTGATTTTATAAGCATCGTTGTCTGTATTAGATTTTTGTATAATGCCATGGATGGATGGCGTCCATTACAATTAAAGTGTTCACCTGTTATTAAGTGAACGGTTAATTAACTGCGATGTTGTGTAAATAATGATTTCGGCGTAAGAGATGGGAGTGGAAAACGGAAAATGTGACGCCATTGGCGGATTTGTATTCGAAAGTCGCCGTTGCATTAGTCTCGGGTAGGAAAGTGTTTTGCGGCTAGGGTTGTCACTTGAGGGAAAATTTTAATATAAAAAAATATTTATCATGGTTGTCACGTAAAAAGTAAACTATATTTTTTTGTTATCAACGAAAGCACAAAGAAAGTACAAGACGTTCACCTGATGGTAAGTAATACGCCTGCCTATAACAAAGTGGCTTCAGTTATGATGATACACGCTGCTATGTATCGTTATCCCAATAAATAAACTAGTTACAGCGCCCTTCAAACCGGAACACAGTTATGCTTGCACACAACTGTCGGTAAGCTACTTAGACGATCTCCGGCAATAAAGAGCTACCACCAGCATACCTATGCTCGGCAAAAGGAATATTCCTACCATATTTAAAGATTCCAGGTCTTACGGTTCCAGAGATCTAGATGGAATTCTATTATATATATAAATATATATATATATCAATAAATCTATTCCTAATTCCCTTCTTTCCTTTCCCAACGCTGAGCAAAGATCAACCAAGCTGTTCAGACTAAATGATAGATGAGGGTGATAGCCTTACGGTGTGTTATTTATCTGGTGCTTTTTTTTTTTTAATTCAACGAAGCGATGAGACGAGTGGGACGTTCACCTGATGTTAAGTGATACGCCTGCCCATAGCAATGTGGCGCTAAGTAATACATTAAACCACAAACACTCGTCGGCTGGAATATAAGATGTTGAGTCGCGTTACCTCAGTAATTTCACTAGCAACGGCGCCCTTCAAACCGCAATACTATAATTACATCAGCCTGATATCGTCCACTGCTGGGCAAAGGCCTCTATCAAGGATATCCACTCCAATCAGTCCTGCGTTGCCAGCACCCAGTAGGTTCCCGCGACCTTTGGCAAATTGTAGGTCCACCCAGTTGGGCGGTCCTACTTCTGCTGGCGACTCGAGGACCTTGCTGCAAGATGTTGGCTTCTAGATCTTCTCCAGCAACAGCATATTACCATCAGAAAAAGGCTGATAGATTTTTGTATAAAATTTCCATTTACTCTTTCAAATCTAGATCCAGTCTTCTAGACCGTCTAGGTAGATACCGCAGCTGCTATATCTGCCGAAAAACGTAGTGTGCAAACGTATGGTGTTCCGGTTTTAAGGGCGCTGTAGCTAGTGAAATTACAGACATAACGAGACTGAACGTCCCATGTTTCAGGGCGATGTGACAATGTGGTGTAGTGTATAACATCCTAACTAACACCATGTTATAGGCAGGTGTATAACTTACCATCAGGTGAACGGAACCGCCTCGCCGAATAAAAGTACTGACACCAGCACTGTTCCAACTCCTCGCTGCGTTACGAAGGTATCGGATGTGGTAGTTCCTCAGACCAGCCTGGTGAACGTCCTGGTTGTGACCTGTCGACATGCGCTTGATGCCTACGATTAATCTGAGATTATCACACCTCATCATCCAAGACCTAATTGCCTGATAAGGTCGCGCGAAGTTCCACTCAAGTAGAAGCAGAGACATCTAGAAAGGGACAGCAATATTTCTTTTTTGTTTTCAACCCGATAGTTCACTTGATTATAAGTGAAGTAAAGTGAAAAAAAAAAAATATTTTTGTTTATCATTTGAGAAATTCGTTGAAATTTTAATGGCGGATTATCCTGTTCCTATAATTCGATGATACATATGATAAAATATTACTTTTCAATACTACATAGTGGTAATTAAGATAATATATTATATTATAATACTATGTTTTCAAGAATTTAAAGTGTTTATGGTCGTGGGAAAAGTTGTTTTTATGAGCGGCGTTCGTAAAGGATAAAAAAAAAAATACCTGAGTTTTTTTTTTTTTTTTCTTGTGTCATATTAACTATACGAACTAACGTCGGCGCCTAGTGCCCGCCGGTACCAGAGGTGATGCTGTAGGGTCGCGCGTAACTCAGGACGGATCGATGTGGGGATCCTTGAAGAAGACCTATGTCCAGCTGTGAACGTGGGCTGATGATTGATTGAATCTACGCGGCGAGCGGAACGTTCACCTGATCGTAAGTGATACGTGGCGCTAGTTAGGATGATAAATATAGTCTCGTTACCCCAGTAATTGTACTAGCTACTTCACCCTTCAAGCCGGAACACAGTAATATTTGCATAGTACTGTTTGTCGGCTGCAGTGGTACCTAGATGGTCTGTGGCAACAGAAACCTACCACCAGTAAAGATTTATTATAGAGAAGATTAAAAAAAAATCCCCTAAGAGGTGTAAGGCTTTCCTTACATCAATCACAGAATCCAACCAACTAGACCTGCTTATGCTGCACCCTGCTAATCATCAACCGAGGATTTGGCTCCCATCAACCCGCATTGGGTCAGTGGTGAGAATAGGCCTATCCTCCGCATGTGAATCCCTACCCGATCGATGTGGGAATCTTTAGAGGAGACATGTCCAGCAGTGGAAGTCTATCAGCTGATGATGTGGAAAAGAAAATAACATTTAAAAAATAAACACCGGATACTTTTGCGAACCATTGTTTCTCCAGCAATAACTGCTGGTAGGTTCCTGTTGCTGGTGACCGTCTAGGTGGGTACCACCGCCTGCCCAGCAGTCTCAGGTTATTAAAAATAGGACTGAGGTGACTGTTTTTGGGCTTCGGCATTGGAGGTGGGAACCTTAGTTGGCCACTAAGCGAGTCCAGGGTATGTCAAGTACAAGGTGTCGAGCTTGTAACCAAGAAAGGACTGGTGAGGGCTACGGCATTCCCTCGGAGGAGCATGGATGTACCAGTGTGTTCCGTAGGAGATCCCAGGGTCTCTTGCATTGCACTAAGAATCACCACCGAGGGGGTTTTAGTGGGTACAAATCTCCAATAAGTCTTACCCGCCCCAAGAAGCAGGTTATCATTTCAAGAGTTCCTTCTCGATAAAAAAAATAGTCACCACCGCAGCTCCTGTTTCTGCCGCCAAACAGTAGTGTACAGATATAACTCAAAGCTAGAGTAATTACTGGTAACGAGACTCAACATTGTGTCTCAGCGCAATGTGGTGCAGTGTATAACATACTAACTAGCGCCACGTTATGGGCGGATGTATCACTTACCATCAGGTGAACGTCCTTTTCCCCCCAAGTCATTTAATTAAAAAAAAAAACAGTAATGACAGTAAACAACAGTTTACTTCTTTTTTTATCAGCAGCAGAACATCATTGTATATTTTTTTTTAATTTTATCGGACTGCGACCCGAGACATTCATCCTATAGTAAGTGCTTGCCCTTAACAACGTAGCGTTAGGATGTTATACACCACATTGCTCTCGTCGCCTTAAGACATTGAGTCGCGTTTCACTAATAAATTCACTAGCTACAACACCCTTCAAACCGGAACACTAATGCTCGCTGCTGTTCGTCGGCGGCAACAGGCCTTCAAGTACCCAGTACTAGAAGACCGGTGTAATCTAAGCATCACCATCCCCACCCACCCACCACTAGAAATCGGGGTCGAATGCTAATCCGTCGCAGATAAGCAGAGCGTACAGTCGAGCCGTCAAATGTTATTTATCACGGATATTAATGTATACATAAAGGCATCCGTCGCCACGCCATTGGAGTGGATCGCTACACATCTGTATACAGGAGCTTTCATTTGTTAAAATATTCACAGTACTGGTTCTTTCGCCATAGATATGTACACCGCACCCGTTAAGGCGTGGTGCGTTCGTGTAAGCCGACGTTTGAATGGCCGGATAACACATACACACATATATGTATATAATGTACCGATATATACTAACATAGATATCTTTTTTTTCTATTCGACAAAGCGACAAGGATAGTGTGTATACACTGCGACACGTTTACTACCCCAATTTACATTAGCCGCAGTTCCCTTCGATGTACACAGTAGTGCCTGCATACTACTTTTTACCGGAAGAAGGAAATGCGCAAATCCTGGATGGAGACTTTCCCGTTGGGGGGCGCAACGGTTATAGCATACTGGCTAAAAGCCCACAGCATCCTCGCTACACCTTTGGCCGAACCTACAGAAACCTTTCAGCACAGTGGTCGGCAAACTTAAGGAACCAAATAGCTACATGCGGTTCTGGAGCCGCACTTTGCCGACTCCTGCTTTAGCATACTACTGCAGTTGTGGTAACGTCAGCCTACTAAGGGTCCCAATATAGCAGAGGGTTTCTCAAGGAAACCCAAGACACAGTAGTCCTGCACGGAAGACACCAGCTCCTTGAGGCTTACTTTACTGGGTAGCGAATTTACCCGTATCCGCCATTTTAGCTTTTGTTAGAGGAGTTGGAGGAGGGCATGGTCCCTTCTCCTCCGACGCCCAGGTCTATGGCTGCAGGTTAGGTAGGATAGACACACTGTCTCTCATCCTCTCTGCAGCCTCCTAACGCTGGTGCTACCTAGACGATCTACCACACCACCGGTTGACCAAAAATACACCAGAGACTTACCACCAGTTTTAATATCTAGACTATTCTATTACTATAATCTAGACTATATATATATGAGTCTGTTTCTAACATACTTTTTCCTACCGCATGTATTACACTGGATTAACCGGAAGGAAACCTGAGGAAGCGGATATATCCCAAAAACCAGTTCATTGAACATGTGACGTATTAATCAACACTTGGGTAGAGTGATGGATAAATAACTCTTTAAGGAAAGAAGAGAATTTGCAGATGTGCAAACATTACTGTGTTCCGGTTTGAAGGGCGTTATAGCCTATTATAATTAAAGGGGTAATGAGACTCAACATCCTATATCTTAGCGACGAGCAAAGTTCGATGCAGTGTATATCCATTATAATCACTACTACGATATTTCGGCTGTTCGCTTAGAAAATACAACTTCTGTATTGCATGCGGGTAGAAGTGAAATACTCTTCTGGTTAGTGAGAGAATGAGATGGATATACTCTTGAGTTTGTAAAGAGAGAGAGAGAGAAAGATGAGACGGATTGGGCGACAATTGTTAATATCTATTAACAGTAAAACTGAGGAAAAACAAAAAAGTAAAATAATATGTATATTATAGATTTTAATATTTCTCTCTCTTTCTTTTTTTTTTTTTTATGCTACGAAGCGACGAGACGACCTGATGGTAAGTGACACAACAATGTGGCGTTCGTTAGGATGTTATACACAACACCACGTTGCAATAGTCGGTGAGACATAAGATGTTGAATCTCATTACTCCAGTAATTTACTAGCTACAGCGCCCTTCAAATCGGAACACAGTTTGTCGGCTGCAATAGGTGCTGCGGTGGTACATGGATGGTCTTCAACAACAGAGACGCGGAGTAAATTCCTAGCGGGCTGTGGTGCGGACAGAAGACGAGCGAAAAGGAAACTATAGAAACTCATTCCATCTCACTCCCTCCCATTAATATATTAGCTTAAGTGATAAGTAATAAGAAGCTTAAGTGGGTGCTTGATCAGATTACTTCATATGACACAAGAGCTGCTTATAATATGCTCGTAGTACCTTCACGTTGCTCGGCTGCCTCCCGCGGCAGCTTTAAGTATAATGCTACGAAGTGCTGACTCCCTCCAACCTTTAGAGACTTAAAGCTGTCTTAATAGCTTTAAGGCTAGATGTCATCATCAGCCGATAGACGTCCACTGTTGGACATAGGCCTCCCAGAAGGTCTTCACAACGATCGGTCCCGCGTTGCTAGCATCCAGTGGGTTCCCACGATTCTCACCAGCTCGTCGGTCCACGTTGTGGGAGGCCGTCCAACGCTGCGTATCAGTAAGCAGGCGCCACTCGAAGACGTTACTGCTTCATCGGCCGACGGTCCTTACAGGACAACCTGCCTAGGCGAGTGGTCGCGTCCTGTAGGCGGTTTTTTTGTAGTACCCGGACCTCTGCCGAAGTGATAGAGAGCGGTGTCGTCCGCGACAAGGGCCATCTTGGCAAAGAGGTCTTTGGGTATGTCGCACGTGTAGAGCGAGAAGAGTAGCGGGGAGAGGCAAGAGCCTTGAGGGACGCCGGTTTTAATCGTCCGCGGCGAGGAGAAAGCTCAAACGTGGCAACCCTAGCTCGGCCGTGTCGCTATTGCGCCGGCGCATTGAAACGCAACCGCGATTGGCAACGCGCCGTCGCTACATAGCGGTATTACTGTAATGCCCTACGCGAACTGGGCCGCGATTATATCACTAGCCACACCCGTGGGATTGCCCTCCGCGTCACTTCCCACAACTGGGAAACTAAAATCATAGATGATTAGTAATGTTTTTTATTGTACCCATCGACGAGACCAGCGCGACGTCCATCTAAGCGATACGCTTAACAATGTAGAGCTAATTAGGGTGGTATACACTTCACCGCATTCTCCTCTCTGCCTTGACACATAAGATTTTGTTAATTACAGCGCCCTTCAACCCAGAACAGTATACAGAAATGTCCGCACACTGTTTAGAGACACAACAAGCTTTATTTTTTAAATACAGCTTAACAAAGCACTGTATTACTAAGAGGCGTGAGTTCGATTCCCATTTAGCTTGAGCTTTTACCATTTTCACAGGAACTTCACCTGATGGTAAGTGATACGTCTGCTCATAACGTAGAGCTAGTCAGGAGGTTATACACTGCACATCATTGCGTTCGCTACCTGACGTATGAGACTTCAAACCGGAACATAGTAATGTTTGTACACTACTATGTGACGGCAGAAAGAGACGGTCACCGGCAACAGAGACCTACCACCATTAAAATATATTTTTTATATATTACGACGAAAGATAGTTCATCATCATCAGCCGATAGACGTCCACTGCTGGACAAAGATTCCCACATCAATTGGGTAAGGATTCATATGGTGGGGGGAAGGTATGTCCGACTACGACTACACTTGCCCAATGAAGGTTAGTAGCAGCCAGAGCCTCGTTTGTTTAATAGCAGGGTGCACCACGAGCTGATGAGGCTGGCTTGGAACCCGTGAGCTGTACGGGATCCAAGAGAACCTCATCATGGGATCCCTTACACCTCAAAGATGATCCATAGTGAGATGTAAAGTATCAATATGGATTATCTTTGATGACGAGGACGGAGAGACCATCTCTCTATCTATACGACGTGCGCGGGCGGCTCGCGGCGCCCGATTGTATTCTTAATTATATATACATACATATATTAATTAACAGTATATAAATATTCATATATAGATAAGTGAGACGGACGTGGAGTTTTTAAATTATGTGAGAAATCGTGTATCTATTTCGGTTGATTTTTTTTTTTTAACATCTAAATTAACTCGGCGATAACCGCGAACGATATATTTCCCTTTTTATGCATTTAATGTGACACGTCAGATATGAGGCTGTATGAAATAATATATATATATATATATATGTATATATATATATGTATATATATAGGCTGTGGTATCTGTTTTATCTGGAAGAGAAACCTTATTAATAATGATAAGATAAATATATTTTTTTTAATTAACCGATGAGACCTGCGGGACGTTCGCGTGATGGTAATTCGCCTGGTTATATGGCACTGGTTGGGATTATATAGGGCAGTAAGGTCCTAGTCCTTGGGGCCCCTCCTGCAAGGTGGACCGACGATCTGGTGAGAGTCGCGGGTACCCACTGCATGCGAGCAACAGTGGACCGATGTGGAGATCATTGCGGGAGGCCTATGTCCAGCTGTGAACATCTATCAGCTGATGATGGGATGATATACACTGCACCACATCGTGCTGGTCGCTAATCTATATACGTATAAGAGACTCCCATCTATGTACAGACTCATCATATCTCGGGAACCGTTAGGCCTGGACCCTTGACATTTGGAAGGCATATTCCTTTTGTCGGTTATAGGTTAGCTAGGAATTTTACAAAACTCCTCTCCCAATGGGAGCTTGGTGTTACAGCAAGCAGAGCTGGTGGAGAACAGTTAGTTCATTATACAGTCATCTCGCTGGCAACACCGCCCTTTAAACCGGAGCAGAGTGAAGTTAGCACAGTTTTCGTTTGACGGCTGCTGTGGTACATAGACGGTCTCCGTTGAGGGAGACCTTGACAGGTCGTGGAGCATTCGCTGTATGGAGTCTAAGAGTGGTGAATTCGACTCCCATTTAGGTGGAGCTTTTACCATATTGTCTTTATCAATTGACTGGCGAGGCTAGCGGAAAGTTCACCTGATGGTAAGTGATACGCCAGCTCGTAACGTGGTGTTAGGATGATGCACACTGCCCGACATTCCGTTCGTCGCTTGAAATATGAGATGTTACGATTCTCTTCCGTAGACATTACGCTAGCTACAGCGTCCTTTTAACCGGAACATTGTAATTAAATTATCAGCATGATATCGTTCAGAGGGCATAAACCTCCCTCAAGATTCTCCTCTGCAATCGGTCCAGCGCTGCCAGCATCCAGTACCTTCCTGCTACCTTTATCAAATCGTCGATCCACCTAGTTAAGCGGCCTGCCAGCATGCGGCCGCCTTAACATCTTATGCTTACGGGGTAATATCAGTAACTACTACAGCGTCCTTCAAACAGGAACAGTAATATCTACACATAACTGTTTGTCGGCTGCAATAGACCTACCACCAGTGAGATTATTAAATGTTGTATTATTAGTAAATGTATATAATTTTATGCTTCACGGTAAATGTCCAAAATAGATAAGTTATCGCGTGCTATCGTTCCGTCCCGCTCGCACTGCCGCGCGGACTATACCCGTCCCGCTCTAACGCGCACGCACAGCGCACCGCGTGCTCCGCGAACGGCGCGTCAAACGTTTGTTTGTTATGGCTTTGTTTATTACATTTAATAAGAACTGGTTTTTGTACGGCCGCGCTGTAGCTGGTGTAATTACTGCGGTAATTAGAATTAACGTATACATATCTCAAGAGTAACACAAAATGGTGCAGTGTATATCATCCTAACTAGCATCACTTTCGCTCCAGTTTTAAGGGCGCTGTTGCCAGTGAAGTTACTACAGTAATTAAACTTAACATATATATGTTTAAAGGAGCATAAAATGGTGCAGGGTATATCGCATAATTTTTTTTTTTTTTTTTATATTTTAGTCATTAAGACAACGAGTCGAGCGGGATGTTCGCCTGATGGCAAGTGAGAATGGTACGCACTGCTCCACATTGCGCTCGTCGTCTGAGACATGGACGTCGAGTCCCGTTACCCCAGTAATTACGATAACTACAGCGCGCATCAAACCGGAACACAGTAATGTTTGCACACTACTGCTTGGCGGCGGAAATAGGCCCAATAGTGATACCAATCTGGATGATGTCCGGCAACAGAGACCTACCATCAGTAAAGTAGCGTCATCATGTTATATATCATCAAGCGATAGAAGTCCACTGTTGGACATAACCCCCCCCCAATGATTCCCACTTTGATCGGTCCAGCGCTCTTCTCATTGCCTGGTACAAGGCTATATATATATATATATATATGTTTATTTCTCAACGAAGTGTGTGTGACCTTCACTTAATACTAAGTGATACTCCTCTCTATAACAATTCAACGCTGGTTAGGATGATATACACTGCACCACATTTGTGCTCATCGCTAAGACATAAGATGATCACTACCTATAACACTACTATTTGTCAGCATATATGATGCAGTGTGAACATACTATTAAAAACATAACTGGGTTCTGGTTTGAAGGACGTGACGAGCCCAACGTGGTGCTGTGTTTATCATCCTAATTAGCGGCACGATTAAAAAATATGAAAAGAACAAATCGATGCTATCCGTGTATATATAACTCAAGCCACAAAGCCCTTCAAACCGGAACACGGTTCACAAAGCACTTTTTGCCGGACGAAGTGGGGTCTGATGCGGTTGCCAGTTTAAATATGGAACGGTTTTGTAATAGATCGAAATTTCATTCGGAAACTCGTTCGTGCCGGCGGACGGACCGGCCGGCCGATAAGGGCCGACCCTCTGACCGGCGCTATCTCTTTCCAAAATATGGCAACACACACCGATATCGTTATCGGAGCCATTTCCAACTGCGCGCCACTTACCCACTGTTGGGATTTTTTTTTTTTTTTTTTTTTTTTTTTTTTTTTTTTTTATTTCAACTGATCTATCATCATCACCGACGTCATCAGCCATGTCAAAGAGAACACACTAATATATTTTCGTTCTACCCGACACGTAGCTCCTTACTATGGGCAATGGAGAGGACTATGCTCGGAGTGGCTCTTCTCTCTCTATCCCTCTTCTGTCGATTGAATCAGAAATGTGAAAGATCAGCAGAACAGCATCCGGGTACTAGTATATGTAGTGGTGGAACCCCTCCCCACGTGGTAATCTGGTGAGAGTCGCTGAATGCGAACAGCGTGGGACCGATCGATGTGGAGATTTTTTGTGGGAAGCCTATGTCCAGCTGTGGACGTCCATCGGTTGATGATGATGATTAGTTCCACTACAGGTTAGGATACATATTGAAAGCGCTTACTGACCCTGAATCAGTTCCATAATAGTTGTACATCGGCTCGCGTTCCATTTTTAAAATCTGTCGAAACTCCTCACTAGATTCCATTAATTGGGACAGAAACGGCTGAAGATCATTATCATCAGCGGATAGAAGCCCACTGCTGGACTTAGGCCTTTACTAAAGATTCCCACATCGATCGAGTAGGGATTCATATGGGGAGATTTATGCCATTTCCCACCACGCTGACCCCAATGCAGGTTGGTTGGAACCAGAGATGCGTTTGTTGATTATCAGGGGTCACCACGAGCTGGTGAGGTTGGCTTGGGTCCCGTGAACTGTCCCCCCCTCCCACTTCGACGAGGGGGGAGTCTGGAGGGAGGAGGCCGCCGCCCAATTCCTTCACGGGAAGGCGGCGGCCGGGCATGCGCTCCGTCGTGGGCGCGCGCGGTCGTCTGTGGGGTCGGGGGGCCCCAACGTGCCGGTCCCGCGAGGGGCCGGTACGGGACGGCAGGTGGGTGCCTTTGCTCCCCGCGGGCACCCACCAGGAGGAGTTTTATACGCGGAGGCGCCCGGAGAGTTGCTTGGCTGAAACCCGGGCGTCTCCAGTATGCGTATTGCGGGACAAGCGGTGGTGCTTTTAGTGGGTATGGGGGTCACGCACAACATCTCAGTGGCCCCGAGCCCCACATAACCCGGCGTCCCCCCCCCTTGAAAAGGACGCTGGGTATGCGGTAACAGCATTTCCACCACAGATATCAAAAAAAAAAAAAAAAGGGTCCCGTGAACTGTTGTGCTGGAACCTCAAATATAGTCCTAGCTCCACGATGTTACGGTCATGCGTGTCACCATCAGTTGACGATCCGGTTCATCTCATCTCTGCCATGAATAAAACGGGAAAAAAAAGATATAATATTTCAATGCGACGATCACAACTTGGTGTAGTGTATATCATTCTAAAGCGAAAGTATTGATCTCTTTACTAAAAAAAAAAAAAACATGAACAATATTAAACATTAACACCACTTTAATGATGAGGAGAAAGTAAATGAAGATACTGCCCGTTTATGGTCCGAGCTCTGGTAAGTTCCGAGTACTGAACTTGATGCACTAAATTAATACCAATTAAGCGATAAGTAAACTCTGGACCCGTAAACATTGAGTTGTGATAAGTTAATTTGGATCATTGGAATGATGTAATGTATTCATGCTGATATTGTCTATTTCATAGGTTCCGGTGTAGGACGGGGAATTCCCGTCTTGATTGGATGTACGATATGAATAAATGATTATCAAAAGTATCGAAAATTCATACTCATCATTAGTATAGTCGACAGATGTCCACTATTGGATAAAGCCAAACCTCTCTTCTCCCGATTTTCTCTCCCACCGTTCCTCTCCAACCCTCCTTTTTTATTTTATGAAACGAGTGGGACTTTCACCTGATGGTAAGTGGAACGCCCACCATTAACAACGCGGCGTTAGTATGTTATACACAGCACCATAATCTGCTCATCACCTTAAGACAAGATGTTAGGCCTCATTACCTCAGCAATTTCATTACGTATGGCGCCCTTCAAACCGGAACGCAGTAGTATTTGCATACTATTTTTCGGCGGCAGAAATAGGCGCTGCGGTGATAATCTACCTAGACGGACTCCGGCAACAGAGACCTATCACCAGTATAACTAGCTTACCTGCCCCGAATCCCAGCTGTGGGAATATTAATTGGACGGCATATGTTTTACATCATGAACATTTTGTCCGCTTAGTAAAATGTAATTTTATTGAGGGTAGGTCTCTGTTACCTAAGACCATCTAGGTGCCACCGCAGCGCCTATTCCTACCTCCTAATAGTAGTGTGCAAACATTACATCAGAGTAACGAGACATACACGTCTCAAGGCGCAGGGCACAATCTGATGCTGTGCATCACCATCGCGTGAACCGGTCGCTCATCATGTGACCGCTAACCGGATGCAGGACCACCATTACGCTTTATACAAATAAATGTAGCAAACTTAAAACCATCAACGCCGGATACATAAACAACCGGCTCAGCGGAATTCTTTAAAATAATAAATCGATCGCAATTAAAAAAACATAACATAGCTTCAAGTAAACTCAGTAACAGAGCTTTTAACAGAAGTCCCTGATTCGATTCCAGACTCACGTGAAGTTTGTAATCTAGTACCTATTTTATAACTTGTCTTAAATGATATAATTCAAAGCTAATTGTGCTCCGTGGTGTCATTTTCGCGGCGAGCGATGATCACCTGATGGTAGCTGATACGTATGCCCATAATATACCGCCAGATAGGATAATATACACTGCACTACATTCCACTTGTCAACTAGAGACATAAAATATCAAGTGTCCTTACCGCAATAATTTCACTAGCTACAGCTCCCTCACGATTAATGACTTTAAGACTTCTTTTCCTCCCATCTAGCTCAATAATGTTTAGGTCTCGATTTCTATTTAACCTTAACTCTCCCTTTAACACGTCTCTCTCTTGTTACAGATAAAGAAGAGACCACCGAAGGACATTCCAGGACCAGCCACACCAACTGTTTCCTCTTCAAGAGTTTATATTTAGTGTAGTATATATATACAAAGCGAAACTCCCTCCTGCCTTATGATACCAAAGTTTTAGAAATATTTAATTGGAGGCACCGGAACTGCGAAGATGGTGCCGCAGCAATACTGCCTCCGGTGGAAGCACCATCATACGAACGTGCAGAACATGTTCGCTCAATTATTGGAGAAAGGTGAGTGGAACAAGATTTTCGCTTACATGTGAAGGGTGCTGTAGCTAATGAAATTACCGCGGTAACAGGGCCGTTTGCGTAGGTACTACTATTTCGCCTATTTTTGGCGTCAAACAGTAGATTCTAAACATTCCTGTGTTCACTTAAGAGTGCTATAGCTAGTGAAATTACTGCAGTAATGATGCTTAACATGTATCTCAGAAGCCGTGGTGCAGAGGTGTGATGCAATGTATATCATTCTTACTAGCAGTGTTGTTATAGACAGGCGTATAGAACAATGGTAGTGCTGGAGCGATCATTGCTGGAGATCATTGGCATATGTCTGGCTCGTATTCAATATATACGTTGATTCTCTATGAAATCATCATCAACGGCCGATAAATGTCCACTGCTGGACATGGTATTTCCCAAAGATCTCCACACCGATCGGCCTTGTGCTGGTCACATCATTTTCCTATAAAATGATTGCGTATGTATAATAGTAATACTAGGACGTTCGAGAATAAAAAATAGATCGACTCGCCGACGGACATGTGCGCGACGGCGCGAGCACAACGGACGATGAGTCATTGCTAATAATTATCTGTGTTGCATCATAAAATAGAGTATTCTGGAAGTTTCTAGAATGTTCGACGGACGACTATACAAGCGTTCGGCGAGCGGACGACAAATTCTCGTATTGAACTTGGAAGCGATACCGCGATTGATCTATAGAAGCGATACGAGCGGTATTCGAGGTGGTTAGTGGAGCCATTCTGTTTGAGCTTTTGTTGTCAGGGGTAATAAACGTTTTCATCTCGGCTCGGAGTAAATTCGTTCGACCAGATCATAACCAGCTCGTAACAGTTTAATGGTATATATACCGGCAAACATCAAAGCCTTGTAAAAAGAGAGAGTGGAGTATGTGAAACCATTCAATCATTTATTGAGACAGCCGCGGGTACACTTTCGATTCCAGCTAAGATATATGCCAAGTAATAAAAACTTACACAACTACTTAACAATCTCACGAAAACTTTAACATTCAACTCTATTAACGTTACCGTTTTCCAGTATAAACTGTAGCTAATGATATTACTGGGGTAAGGAGTTGATATATTGTATTTATAAGCGATTAACATGATGGTAAGGCATACTTCCAATCCCTGTAGTCTCGGGCTAGTAAGAATAGGACTAAGGTACGCCATCTGTCGTAGAAGACTACTGAAAGGGTCTAGAGGTTTCGTGGGCCTTGAGGGTGAGGACATTTGTCGCTCAACAAGCGAACCTGTGTGGGACAGCGTATGGCTCAGCGATGGTGCCTAGGAGGGTTAATCCCGTTCGGACTCAGACGAATTAAGACGCGTTCACACAACGTGTACAGGAGAGGGGCACCGGTGTGTTCTGTAAAAGATCCCATAGCGTCTCCGAATGCACTGATGCAAAGCACAGAGGGGGTTATACTGAGTATAAATCTCACATGACCCTGATTTCCCCTCAGAAGCAGGGTATCTATCGAAGATTTCGCACCCGAAACAAAATGATACGATATTAACCTTAAGATTTAAGATGTTAGGTCTCGTAACCCCAGTAATAACTCTTGCAACTACGTCCTTCAAACCGGATCACAGTAACGTCTGCACAGTACTGTTTGTCGGCTGCAATAGGCTCTGAGGTGGGACCCCCGTACGGGGTCTTCGGCAGCAGACACCTACCACCACGACCATTCTACTACTCTACGCGACGTCTTTATCCCTCGTAGAGCGGTCGATTTTATTTTCATTTACACAATTATTCTTAAATCACAAACAACTCTATTGCTTTATTTTTAAAGATCAAATTAGCTTGAAATAAAGTGATTTACGTTCATATCTCGCGGATCATTCGTCTACTTGAAACACTTACCAAAATGAACTCTTTATAGTAGGTGACACAGTTCAAATTCGATTAAACACTTGAACTGTATTAACCGACTAAGTGTATACGTCGTCGTCGCGTTACAAGTAAATGCGCACATGGTGAACATTTAATTTAGCTGTGTAATATTCCGCCAGAGGCCGCTGACCGTTTATTTAACTAGACGGTCCATTCGATGACCATCGACGAAAATAGGTACTATTGCCATCCCACTCCCAGCACCCCACGCGTGGTAACAGCGGTTGAACCGCGTACATCGTCTATGGTACCCGGTAGCGATGCAGTAATTTTTCTTTTCTGTCGTTCTCTTCTGCCATTTTTTTTATTGCCTTCTCTCTCTTCTTCCTCTTCTTCTTTCTTCCTTTACATTCTTATTTCTTATTTTTTCTCCATTCCATTTCCTTCGCGATGTTGTAGATTGTATTGCTCATCCGTTTACATGTGACAACGGAATCGAACCCGGGACCTCCGCTATACATACACTTACTCTCTGTACTATTGGGTACAATTATATGATCGACGAGTACAAGTAGTAGTAGTAGAGTACAATTCGATGCAGTGTATATCATCAACACAGCGGCTGTATCATGAAACATCAACATGTCGGCTAATAAAAAAAAAAATCGATATTCGCTCTAAACCCTGGTTCGCTCTAAATCTGGTGCAATTAATCCAATTGCACCAGATCCGGATATCGCCACTTAACTCGCCCAATAAAACTGGTGCAGTTTTATGGTGATGGTTTAATACCCCGCTGATACGGAACCGTGGGAACTTAGGGTTGCCATCGTAAATTTTTATGAGCCACATAATTATCAAAAACATTTGCAAAAGGACAACCCTACAATGTGGCGCTGGTTAGGATATACATCACTACTGGTAGGTCCTCTGTTCAGACCTGCAGTCTCGGACTGGTCTGGGCGAAGGCCGTTATTCCTCAACAAGCGAACCTGCGTGGAACAGCGTATGGCTGAGTGCTGGTGCTTAGGAGGTTCAGGCTCCTCCTCAGAGACGTGTACCAGAAATTGTAGAGGGGCACCGGTGCGTTCCATAACAGATCCCGGAGCCTCTCCGAGTGCACTGATGCGGACCACCGAGGAGGTTCTATTGTGTAAGAATCTCACATAACCCTGACTTCCCCCCACAAGCAGGATACCTTCCGAAAATTTCCCCCCCACCAAAACAAAAAAAAAACGCTGTTGCCGAAGACTGCCTAGCTAACACCACACCGACATACAATATTACAAAAACATTGCTGTGGATGTTGTGCACAAAATGCTGCAGTGTACACATTCTAACTACCATCAGGTGGAACGACTTGCTCATCGGAACGAATAAAAAAAGGCCCACCTCACTCGTGATACCAGAGACTGGATCGGTTACATTAAAATGTGACACTGGAATCGAACCGGGGACTTCCGCTATACATACAGTTACTGCGCCATTGGGTACATAACTTCGAATCGTTTTTATTACTTAATTTTACCGCTGGTAGGTAGCTTACTATCCAGTGACCAAGCAGTAGTGTGCAAATACTAGGTTACCCCTTCAAGTGTTGTGGGTTTAAATTACTGCGGTAACATGATCAAGTAGCCTACATCATTCTTACCGGTAACACCGTGTAGTGATTGTAATCGTATCCGATTAAAAAAAAAAAACTGTTAATTACGCGCTAGTGTGTTGTCACCTTTATCACTTCCCACGGCTGGGCACCCCCACACCGGATTGTGTTTATATATTTTTAATCGACCATAAAAACTGAACGATGCACCCTAATTATGATCATTGTTTTTTTTTTTTAACGTGAGATACTTATACAATTTGGTTGGGTAATACCTGGTGAGAGTGTAATCAACAGCCTATTCAATGCCTCTATAGCGCAGTGGTTAACTTAGTTGATACGGTCGCAGGTTCGATTACGTGTATGCATGTTATGCTACAATTTTCGGAATGTTCGTCTGAATGTAGTCATGTCTATTATATATATTAACTACACAAAAAATTCGTTCTGTAGTTTTATTAGACTACAATGCGAAACAGAAATTATGTATTTATCATCATTATCAGCCGATCGGCCTCCACAAAAATCTCCATAACAATCAGTCGTATATCCATACCAGCCAATTTATGGCCCCACTGTAGGGGCACAGACCTACCCTCGGTATGAGAGCAATTGGGCCATGGTCACCGCGCAGGCCCAAATTCCTTTTTCCCGGTGGCCCGCTTTCCTCAAGATGGTTCCCTTCACCGTTGTAACTCACAAATGTACACAACTTGAATATTAATTCATCGGTACACGTCGAGATTCGAACCCACAACCTTCGGAATGAAAGCCGCACACTCTAACCATTACGCCAGCGAGATACTTAGCCCTTACTCATATGTAATAATACAATGAGATGTGTTATATCGTTGATAAACATAGTAAAGCTTTCATATCTTCCCTCTCTCTCACTCCTATAGCGCTAGAGAGAGATAGACTGATATGAGACTGCCGTTCCGTTTTATTGACACGTAATTGAATTGATTTTTTTTTTGCTCTATCCATTTGTATTTAACTGGGTGTGGTGGTCACCGTTGCGATCGGACAGTGGTGACCGTTTGCCCGCCGCGCCTGTGTCGGTGGTGGTACATGCGAAGGTCGTTGGCATTTATTGAGCTACCGATAGCATTGTTTACTTTGTATTGGAAGGCTGGAGTGGGAGTAGGGGTGGTGGTTGTTTTCGCGCTTATTCAAAACTTCGACTAGCTTTAAATTATTAAGATATTGTTTATACGAAAATTTTTTTTTTTCATTAAGCGTCGATACGAGCGGGACGAAAAAAGATGTTGAGTCGCGTTACCCCAGTAATTATAATAAATACAACGCCCTTCAAACCGGACTTCAGTAATATTTGCACAGTACTGTTTGACGGCAGAAATAGGCAATAGAGACCTCCCACCAGTAAAGAGAGAGGAAGTCGATAGATGGTGGTAAGATAATACTTCTGACCTCTTCTAGATGCCTCTCCTTATACTTATCAGACAATTAGGATATGGATGATGAGGTGTGATAACCTCGGATTAATCCTAGGCATCAAGCGCAGGTCGACAGGTCACAACCAGGACGTTCACCAGGCTGGTCTGAGGAACTACCACATCCGATACCTTCGTAACGCTAACAGAGAGGAGTTGGAATAGTACTGGTGTCTTGGTACCACCGCTGCTCGTATTACAGCCGACGAACAGTATTGTGCAAACATTACTGTCCGGTTTAAAGGGCGCCGTAGCTAATGAAATTACTGAGATAACGAGGTATAACACCATGTCTTAATACGATGAGTAAATTGTGGTGCAGTGTATACTATCTTAACTAGCGATATGCTATGGTCAGGCGTATCACTTATCTTCACATGAACGTCCCGCTCTCATCGAATAAAAAAAAAACATGTCACGTCTTGTTACCGCAGTAATTACACTACATATAACGCTCTTCTGTAATTACAGTAACATTTTTTTTACCACCAAACGATAAATGCTCGTTTGATGGTAAGTGATACTCCTGCAAAATGGTGCTGATTAAGATGTTGACACTGCACCACGTTGTGCTCGTCGCTTGGACACAAAATCTCTTTATCCAAGTAATTTCATTAGCTACAGCACCCTTCAAACCGGGGGCTGCGGTAGCACCCAGTAATAGATTGGAAAGAAATATATTATCTATTATTTGTCGTGCTCTTTGCGAAATGGCGATTTTATTATAATTGGGCCATTAGCCCAGCGGTGGCGGGATCGCTTCCCACGCTCTGCGCGAATTCCGAAAGGTTAATGTCGTAAAGAATTTTTTTTTTTTTTTGAACATCGCGATGTCTCGCGGATTAATCGGATCTCGATATTCAATACAGGCTTTATGCATTTTTAATCTTTGCCCCCGAACGACATCTTGTTTTTTTTTATATTTCGCAGCGAATCGCTTTTAAAGGCGGGAAGCGCTCGTTCGAAATTCAAATTCGGAATCGTGATTTCGTGTTGCGGTCCATTATTAAGCAAATACTTTAATAATGGATTGATGAATTGACATGTGCATACATCTATCTCCCTCTATCTCTCTATCGCTATCTCTGACGTAGTGTTGGGAGGCCTACGACAAGGTGGACCGATGATCTGGTGAGATTGACGGGAATCCACTGGATGCAAGCAACGCAGGGCTGGTCGATGTGGAAGACCTTTAGAGGAAGCCTATGTCCAGCAGTGGACGTCTATCAGCTGATGATGATGACGATGAACTATTAATCGCTTAATAGTAAATTCTGTTTTGGTAATACAGTTTTTCACTGCCTCACACATAGACATATATATGTTTATTTATTTATATATATCACCAGTATCAACCGATAGACGTCCACTGCTGGACATAGGCCTCCCTCAAAGATTCCCATACGATCGAGTTCATATTGGAGGATCTGGACCAATAATATAATATATATCTATATGATTGGAAAGGCTGTTGGGCCGGATGGAATACCAGTGGAGGTATGGAAGGTGTTAAAGTCGGATGGATGGATGTGGCTGGCTTTATTCTTCAGCAAGTTGTTACAAGAAGAGGCGATCCCGGATGAGTGGTGTAGCAGTTACTGGTATCGATCGAATAAAGCTCAGGTCGCATAGTATGAGAGTGTGAGAAAGAATCTTAGCGGGAAGACTGAAGGCTGAGAGAGGAGAAAGAGGTAGCCCAGAACCAATTTGGTGGGCCTACACCAGGGGTCAGTATTAAGTCCGTATCCCTTCCTCATAGATGCATTAACATCAGACATACAGGGGGAGGCACCCTGGTGTATGCTTTTTGCCGACATCGTGCTTGTCGGGGAAGATGAACGCGAGGTGCAGAGCAGGTTAGAAAAGTGGCGAATTAAATTGGAGAGGTCTGGGATCAAGATCAGCAGGTCCAAAACTGAACATTTATTCTGTGACTTCGGTGGCTTTAAATGGTGTATTCCTCCCAACTTGCTCCGATTTCAAGTACCTAGGTGCACTCATACAATGCGACGGCGATATTGATCGAGATGTGAGAAGCCGAATAAATGCAGGATGGATGAATTGGTGACAGGTCACTGCGACGACTTTTGATCCACGAATGCCCCTTAATCTTAAGGGGCAGATCTACAAGTCGGTCGTTAGACTTGTCCTATTGTATGGAGCTGAGTGTTAGGCCACCAAGGGTTCGGATCAAAGATTACATGTGGCTGAGATGTTAAGATGGATGTGCAGTGTGACAAGGATGGATAAAATTAAGAATGACGATATTAGAGCAAGACTGAAAGTTTCTCCAGGGATAGAGAAAGTGAGGAGCAAGAGGTTAGCTTGGTACGGGCATGTTATGCGGAGAGATGAAGGACATATAACAAAGAAAGGAATGAGAATGGAAGTGGATGGTTATAAGGGTAGAGGAAGGCCTAAGAAAGTGTGAATGGATTGTGTGAAAGAGTGTGTGTAGTGATAAATTTCTCGTAAAGTATCGATCAAACAGTTTCAGATTGATGCTCGTTAGAAAGGTGACATTTCGCAGTAAAAAAATTCTTTTGCTGTTTTTTGTTTGGTGCATTCAATTGTGAGTTACAGGGTGTTAAAAATGGAAGTGAACAAAGAGAAAATTCGGTACATTTTACAGTTTTCTTTGACAAAGGCGAAAATGCAAGCCAGGCGGCTAAAATTGTGAATGGTGTTTATGGACCCGATACTGTAACAGCCAATTATGTGCAATTTTGGCTTCGAAAATTCCGTTCAGGAATTTTGATGTTAAAGATGCACCTCGCACAGGTAGACAAGTCGCCGAAAATGTCGATAAAATCGGAGGAATGATCGAAGTTGACCGGCATGTTAGCAGTCCTAACATCGCCCAGGAGCTAAAATGGACCACAAAACAGTTTTAAACCATTTACACAAAGCTGGATTCAAAAAGAAGCTCGATGTTTGGGTGCCACACCAATTAACAGAAAAAAACATGATGGATCGAATTTCCACCTGCGAAGCCTTGGCCAAACGGAATGAGATAGACCCATTTCTTAAACGGATAGTGACTGGAGATGAGAAATGGATCACATACGATAACCCTGTGCGAAAACGATCATGGTCAAAGAGCGGTGAAGCACCTCAAACGATGGCCAAACCAGGACTAACGGCCAGGAAGGTTCTGCTGTGCATTTGGTGGGACTGGAAGGAGATTATTTATTATGAGTTGTTTCCATATGGTCAAGCACTAAATTCTGATATCTACTGTCAACAACTGGACCGTTTGAAGATAGCAATTGACCAGAAACGGCCAGAATTGGCCAACAGGAGAGGTGTCGTGTTCCACCAGGACAACGCTAGGCCACACACGTCTACAGTGGCTCGCCAGAAACTTCGGGAGCTTGGTTGGGAAGTTTTAATGCATCCGCCATACAGTCCGGACTTGGCACCAAGCGATTACCATGTTTTTTTGCATTACAAAATTTCTTTAGTGATAAAAAATTGGCATCTAGGGAAGATTGTGAAAATCGGCTACTAGAGTTTTTTGCAAATAGAGACCAGGACTTCTACGAGAGAGGCATTATGAAGTTACCTTTAAAATGGCAACAAATCATAGAACAAAACGGTGCATATTTGACCCAAATCGGACAATCCGAAACATGTTAAATAAAGTCCTGACCTTCCCCAACCTATTATATAATATATATATATATAGCTGTTCTCCGCTAGCTTTGCTGACCGTACCATAGAATTAGACTTGAAGGACTGAAGTGTTCCTTGAGGGCAACCGCCACCGCAAGCGACTTTCTATACCAACCGTTACCATAGCAACCGCATAAATGATACGAATAGAAACTATGAAATACAAAAAACAAATATCCTGTAACCTATCTATAGATCATTCCGCGGCCAATGCTCTTGTTCACGTGTCGGTACGTTCACTGGTTTTCACGTGATTGGTGAACAAACTAGAATACATTTTCATTACACACATACAGTAATATATATGTTAAGTACATCAACTGGTCTCTACGATGTATGATATAGAAATTACGTAAACTGGCCAAGTGCGAGTCGGCATTACATGACCACCATCACTCTCTCGCCTGCCGTCAAAGTTAAGAGCAGTGTGCAAACATCACTGAAGGGCGTTGTAGCTAGTGTTATTACTGAGGTAATTTAAGTTGAATACTTACGTCACTAATCGATCACAACACGTTGCAGTGTATATCATCCTAACTAACGTCACATTGATTTTATTCGAGGATGCGACGACGTGAGCAAGACGTTCATCTGATGGTAAGTGATACGCTTGCCCATAACATCGTGATCGCTATAGATAGTAATTAAGTCTCATTACCTTAGTAATTTCACTAGATAGAGTGCCCTTCAAACCGGAACACGTTAACGTTTGCACACTACTGTTTATCCGTGGCAGTGGTACCTTTTTTTTTGTTGTCGAGGAGAAAGCTTCTAAAAAGATACCATCCTTCTGGGGGTATGACAAGATTATGGAGGACTTTCACCCACTACAATCCTTTCGGTGGTCATCCTCAGTGGAATGCTAGAGGATCCAGGATCTCCTGCTGAATGCACCGGTGACTCCCGTCAGTACGTCTAAAGCACGACCTAGAGAAGGCTGTAGGTCTCCTCTGCACCCTCTCTGATACAAGAGCTAGACCACCTCGTACTTGTTCATCCATGGTTCGCTTTACTGATTATGAGGGGCCCCCTATCTTCAGAGCTCACTATCCAAAAACCCTTTTACGACTGGCACGGTCCTATTCTTAACAGCTCGAAACTACAGGGCAGGCAAATGGTGGTACCTAGACGATATCCGCCAACAAGGACCTTTTTTTGTTTCGAGGTAGAGGCGGGAATCTTCGAAAGATACCCTGCTTCTAGGCGGAAGTCAGAGAGTGTGAACACGTCTCTGAGGAGCAGCCTGATCCTGACACCATCGCTGAGCCATACGCGCTGCCACACAAGTGCCCCTACCCTCAAGGCACGCTAACCCCTAGATCGTTTAGTCGCCTTACTACAGGCAGGGTTTACCTTAGTCCTGTTCTTAATAGCTTGAGACTACAGTGCAGGTGGTGTTACCTAGGTCTCCAGCATCAGGTACCTACCACCACATTGATATATGTAACCGTCGTCTAATATACCACTCATAAAAACCATTATCGATTTCCTCGCTTTTGATAAGATTGTTGGGAATCGAACCCGCGACTCTAGAACACCTTCGATCATCTAAACTACTGCGGCTTTCAATTTACGGTTTTTTTATAACTTAGATAGTGTCGCTGCGTATCATGACGTTATGGAGTTTTATTATTATGTCAAAATTATACGGCACTAGTTTTATTAACCATCAGACCCGGACGGCGATGGTGGTGACCATCTTTAATCAACCTTAACGACTCATCAAGTTGTAGTTTTCACGATAAGCTGTTTTATAGTTATAGTTTTGAACTGCATAGCAATAACATTATGCCGCTAGTTAGGATGATATATACTGCACCACATTGCTCTTGTCAACACGTAAGATATGCTACAGCGCCCTTTAAAATGGAGCAATGTGGCGCTAGTTCAGATGTTTACACTGCAACATTTTGCGTATATATATCGAAACCAGTCAAACTAGTGCTCTTTAAGATAAGTACTTAGTGAGGGTTTCAGTGTGGCAGTGGGCAGGGCACATCCCTCGAAAGACTGACGGCCGATGGGGGTAGTAAAGTTCCCGAGTGGCGGCCGCGTACAGGTAGGTGTAGAGACCTACCCCCTCCACAAGGTGGACCGACGATCTAGCGATAGTCACAGGAAGCCGCTGAATCTAATTCTTGATGTAGACCGGGCTGCAAGCTACAGCGGCTCTTACAGCTCATCTGACATTGGGCTCGTGGACCCGGATCCACGGCCTGAGTTTCTATAAACTAAAATGCGCTACACGGGATATAGCTGTCTGGCGGATGATTTTGTATATTGTGTGTGTCTGGTTCTTGTTGTGCTTTATCTGGCGATTCTACTCGGTTGTCGAGGCCGGGCGCGGGCCCGTTCCCTGACTACCTTCGCCTGTATCGGAATCTCTGGGCGGCGAGGACCGCCCACGATCGCGGGTGTACTTAGTGTACGCGGTGTGTGAGTAGCTGCGGCGCCGCGTTCTGAAGCGAGGGCGGCGTGATGCTGATATTCGGAGCGTGTTGGTAGTGTACGAAGTGTGTGTGGTGACGTCGGTGCTGTCGGTGACTGTGGGCGTGTGTGTGGTTTGCGGGACCCCTTGGGATGTCGGAATAAGCGCGTGCCGCGGTTGCGCTTTTTCGTCCTGAAATTCGGAGGTAGCTCGTAGTTGGCCGCGCTGGCCACCAGAGGGTTGGGATGAGTTGCCGCCTTGGCGAAGTAGGTCACGGAGCACTCTCTGAAGTGCTCCTTGATCGTTGGGAGTTTAAGGTCGCTGTGGATGTCCACATTGCGCTGGTACCATTCGGCACCAGTCGCGGTGCGGGTGAAACGGTTCTGGAGGGTCTGTAGAGGTTTGAGACGGTCTTCGAACGTATGGGCGAAGACAACGCTTGCGTAGGACATTACAGGTCTTACGCATACCTTGTAAAGGTGAAGCTTGTGTCTGAGAGAGAGCTTACTCTTCTTACACAGCAGGGGGTATAGCTTGCCCAGTGCGTGGGCCGCTTTCTTTCTCGCCTCACGGATGTGGGCGATGAAATTGAGTCTGGAGTCGAGGGTGACGCCGAGGTATTTGACCGATTTCTTCCATGGGATGGACTGGCCGAAGAGAGAGATTTGACCGAGTTCATGACCGCGTTTTTTCGCCAACTTGACAAGTGTCGATGGCTTTCGGTGGGTGAAGTGAATGGCTTCACTTTTCTCCAGGTTTACGTCGATTCGCCACGTCCGGAACCACTCGCTTAGGCGGGGTCGCCTTCTGAAGGCGTATCGTTATAAGACCCGGATATCTGCCGGAGTGATCTGATCAATGTGAAGGTTTTTGAGGTCGGCCTATGCGCTAGGGTGGCACAACTAGTGTGTGTTCGCTCACGGTAGCGTCTGATCGGAAAAGACTAACCTGAGGTCACTCTGCTCTACGTGAAAACTGTTCCTCGCATACCCGCGACATTGTATTTATCAGAATCATTGTTTTACTGGTAGTACTTACCAAATGTCTGTCTAATGTCATTTCATTACTTAGAACCTGGAACCAGTCTATTTAAACTGGTGCTGGTAATTCTAGGGTTAAAGATATATGTAAAGTCTATTTACCGCAATAAGTTCACCAGCTAAAACGATCTTCAGTAAACAATAATATTTGCACACTACTATTTGTCGGTAATCTAGTGCAGTGTATTCTTGTTGTCTTCTTTCAGAGCGTTTCTGCGATGTGACGCTGTACTGCTCGCCGAGCTTCGCCACGCAGGTGCCCAACAAGGATACCGTGGAGCCGGAGAACATACGGGGGGTGTCGCTCAGGGCGCACAGGTGAGGGGCGGCAGAGTGGAGGAAAACACGACTACAAGACGAGAGGGACGATGTGATACGTGCCCATAACTACGTGGCGCCAGTTAGGATGTTATACACTGCACCACATTGTGCTCGTCTCTAAGACATAAGATATTAGGTCTCGTAACTCCAGCAATTACATTAGCTACAGCGCCTTTCAAACCGGATCACAGTAATGTTTGCACACTACTGTTAGTCGGCTGCAACAGTAGCCTACCACCATTAAACCTACCAAGCGTATCACTTACCATTATGTGACCGTAGCGCTCTCTTCGTAGAAAAAAAAGTAATATCTTCATTATAAATTTTATGTTCGATCGTAAACCACCAATTTATCTATAACGCACTGTATATATTCTAATTTGATCTAAACGTCCGCACTCTGTCGGCTAATAGATGTTTTCCAATAGTGGGCAACCGTGTGGTTGGTTTATAATTTTTATGGTCAAATTATCTTATCGGTTATTGCGTGTTGTTGCGGATTCATTGGGAGGGGCCTTAGCCGCGGCAGGTGATACAGGGGAATTAAAAAGTTACGACTGTTTTATGATCCGCGGCGCGGGATTCGAACCCGGCGCCGCGGCGATTAATCTGTTCAACATTTATACGGCGCCATTAAAGATACATCTGAAAGTACACATTTAATGATTATTACGGTAGTGACGGGAGCTATTAGTGGCGCAATAAAAAAAACGTGAAAGCCTTATTTATAGTCCCACCGCTGGGATTAGAATCCCACTCGTAAAGAGAACAGTCGGACGATATCAAATTATTGCCGTTATATCAAACTTCTATGAACGATACCCTTGTATGGGGAAGGTCCTGGCTTCGATTCCGTGTAAGTGATTTCCTTGTGGTTGATGGTGCAGTGGTGTCGGTTGCGTGCTCAGGGTTCGAACCCGGCGTCGTGGCGGATAATCTGTTGAACATTTGATGATGTAGTTTTTACGGCGCCATTAAAAATACATCCGGAAATTCACATTTAATGGTAATTACGGTGATAAGATAGAGGCGTAATAAGAGTCGTGGTCCCACTGCTGGGATTAGAATCCCACTCGTAACGAGAGCAGCCGAACGATATCAAGTTGTTGCCTTTACTGGTGGTATCCCTGTTGCCGGAGACCGTCTAACTAAGTATCACCGCAGCGTCTATTGCAGCTGAGAAATATGCTGTAGCTGAACGACGCTGTAGCTAGTGAAATTACTGGGGTAACGATAGTTAACATCTAATGTCTTAGAGATGAGCATAATGCGGTGCAGTGTATACCATCCTAACTAATGCCATGTATGTTGACGTATCACTTACCATCAGATGAACGTCTTGCTCGTTTCCTCGCTTTGTTGAATGAAGAAGAAACTGAGATAAACGATAGCTTGGTAATGAGGTAATGAAGATCGAACGATGTGGAGATCTTTGAGGGAAGCCTATGTCCAGCAGTGGACGTCCAGCTGCTGATAATGAGGAGGAGGGGTTCTATATAATTTCCTCGTGATTGGTGCAGAGTGGTGCTGGCCGCGTGCTCGGAACTGCTCGGCGCGCTGCTCGGCGCTCACGAGGCGCACGGCGAGCCGGTGCTGGTGATAGACGGAGCGGAGCCGAGGCACCTCCGCGCGCTGCTCGACTACATGTACACCGGCGAGATGAGCGTTCACCACGTGAGTATCAACCATCACCATCACCATGTCGCGTTCGAGAGGCCACGCAGCACATTCCTTACCCAACTGCTGCAGTATTTAAAAACGGAGGTCTATAATAATGAGGAGATCCACAGGAAAACTAAGGCTATCGATATAGTCCAAATGATTGGTATCCAGGAAAGGAAGAATGGAAGAAGAGAATAGAGAAAGAGAGAACAATGAACTGATGAAAACTGATTGGAGAATAAAAAAGGCTTCAGAACAACAAAACTAGGGGTGGCAATGGGCGGGACACAACTAGAAGGACTGACGATCGATGGTGCAGCAAAACCCTCGAGTGGAGGCCACGTGCCAGCAGACGTAGTACTGGCAGGTTCCCCATTAGGTGGATCGACGGTTTCGACGCGAGAAGCTGCTGGAAGCAAGCAGTGCAGGACCGTTCGGAATGAAGATCCTTGAAGGATTCTTATTGATAATCTCAAGACGATGAGAGTATAGTTAAAGATCTCAATTCGGTTGCAGTATATATCAACCTAACTAGCGCATCATTCAGCATCAGCAGGGCCCGGGTTCGATTCCATATTTACTTACAAGCTGAAACCCTGATGAACTAGTAACAGATCTGGTACTGGAGACCATCCAAGTATACCACCACAACGCCTATATCAGCACTAAAGAGTAATGTGCAGAGTTTACTGTGATGGGTGCTGTAGCTAGTGAAATGACTATGGTAATGAAACTTAGCTGCAGTGTTTATCGTCCTAATTAGCGCCGTATTGTATAGATTAAATGAATATTCTAATCGACCCCTCCCCTCCCACTCTAATCCTGACCTCTTCTCCTGCATTTCAGTCCCAACTGGCCAGCCTGCTTAAAACTGCCGAGGAGCTCCGCATTAAAGGGCTGACGGATATACGGTGGAACAATAAGGATGAACCGCCCGACTGTGAAACAGGTAACATTAAATACATATATATATATATATATATACATATATATATATACATATATATATATACATATAGATATTTATAGCTTCAATATTATTTAAGAAGCCGGAAATAAAACGTTTAAAATATATACATTTCCGTCAGTAAACCAACTGTTGTAATCCTGGTGTGCCACAGGGAAGCGTGTTAGGACCTGCCTTGTTTTTAGTTAACATTAATAAACTTTGCAACTTTAATAAGAAGAGAAACTTAGAAATATCTGTGAGATCAGAACATTCCCTGAAGCACCAAAAAATTTGTTTGGTGACAGGTCTCTTACGGAGAGTAAGTACCACTGCAGCTCCTCATTATGCCGCCGAACAACAGTGTACAAATATTGTGTTCCTGTTTGTATGACGCTGTAGCTAATGACATTACTGCGGTAACGAGACTTAACATTACATGTTGATTACGATCACAATGTGTTGTAGTGTATATCATTCTAACTACTGCCACGTTAATATCTGCAAACGTATGTCACAATCTGGTGAACGCCGCGCTCGTCCTGACTCCTAGTCTCGTTACAAAATGGTGCTTGTTAGGATGATATACACTGCTCCATATTCTGCTCGTCATGTATATAATATGATGTCTCATTACCTAAGTAATTTCACTAACTACTACAGTTTGTCGGCAGAAATAGCTTACCGCAGATGGTATCTGAATGGTCTCCGTGAACAGAGATCTACCACCATCATAATATAAATCTACTGCCATATACCATACTGGAAGAGCTTCGCCATACTCCAGAGCCTAGTACTGGCTGTCTTCTAGATGACTGTCTCATCTTCTTTTCCTTTGTTAAGGGGGAAAATCTTCTAAAAATATACCCTGCCTCTGGAGAGAAGACAAGGTTATGTGGGATTTTGACCCACTGAAATACTTTCGATGGTCATCCTCGGTACGTTGCGATCCAGGGAGTCTCCTACGGAACACATCGGTGCCAGGGAGGGGTGGTCTGGTGCTTGTAGCACCCTCGCTTTGGTACTACAGCACTAGACCACCTCATACTTGACGTTATTTTCTTTATTCAATTAAGTGACGAGACGAGAGGAAAGGTCACTCGGTAGTAAGTGATACACATGCCTATAATACTGTACCACATTACGCTCGTCGCCTGAGACAAAATATTGAGTCTCGGTACCACAGTTATTACACTAGCTGTGGCGCCCTTCGAACGAGAACACAGTAATGATTGCAGAAATAGGCACTGCGGTAGTACCTACCTACTAGCAAGTTGGTCACTTTGGGCTCGCTTAGTGGACGATGAGGACCCACACATTCCCACCAAAGCTCACGAACCTGAAAACCCTATTAGTCGCTTTTTACGACAGGCAGGGCTTACCACCTTGGTCCTATTTAAAATCCCAGACTACAGCTCAAAGCTGACTATGTATCTAAATTACAGGTGTAGTCACCACAACGAGCACACACACGCCTCACGATACGAGGACGTCGGAAAGGCATCAAGAGAGCAGACGAACGCCGGAGACCAGGCCGCTAGCGGACATCAGGACGGAGACCGCCGCGGAGAGCCGGACCCACGCGAGACGCGAGACCGACCCCTCCAGCGCCGAGACCAAACACACCGAGAAGTTCAACGTTAACGGTTTGAATTTTTGATAGGGAACTATAAATATCTCTGCTGCTGTCTCATCTAATAGGTCACTAAGTGACGTACTGCTTTTGGTCACAGAGTCTGATGAAACCTTAATTTCCAGGTGGACCGCCACCGCTCATAAAGTTGCCGTTGAAGGAGAAAATCAACCCTGTGAAGAGGGAGAATTCGGACAGGTCAGTTCGTGCGACATACATATATACACGGATGCACTCGAAACAGGTGCACCAGTGGTAGGTCTTATTCTGCCGGGAAACGGCGTGAAAACGATACTGTATTCTGGTTTGAAGGACGCTGTGGGTGAGATAACGAGACTCATCACGTATATATAAGAACATGGGTACAATGTGATGCAGCGTACAAGATCTTGACTAGCGACACGTTATGTACAGGTGTCACTTACTATTAAGTGAATGTCCAGCCCGTCTTGTAACTACCTGGAATACATACAGACATTTTAAAAAATTTTATCTCTCTATTAGTTCCGGTTAATCTTATTACTTAAGCTAACTACAACAACCTTCATATACTACTATTTGATACCAGATTTAGGCGCTGTGCACCTACCACCAGTTCAGCAGGGTTGAGCTCATAAATAAATAAAATTAACTTTATTATTGCAGCGACAGCCCTAGCCCGAAGCGACAGAGGCTCGCGAGCGGAGCAGAGCTGACGGATGACGAGCTCCATGTACCAAAAACGTATGTATATATATCATCATCAGCCTTCATTGCGTCCACTGCTGAATGTAAACCTTCTCCAACGTCCTCCGCCAATTGATGAGCTTTGGAATACACCATCGGTCTGAAAGAGGAGGACGATCTACCCTTCAAAAGTGACTCCTCTCTTTGTACATATATGACTTCCATCCATAGGTCGAAATGATGATCATGCAATCCAATATCATCAGTTCATACATTCATGATGCAGAATTTTCACTGATCAACTGATCACTGAATCATCATAAACGTTGATATAATTTGGATAGGGCTAAGCTAAGTCCTGACTGAGGTAAAGGGCGATAAGAAGGGTGTTCAGGTCAAGACTTGAAGAACTCAGTTCAATAGTAAGCTAGCTCGGATTGGAGACCAATACGATGTGAAATCGCATTTGCTATAGTACAGGGAGGCTGTTAAATGAGAGGACCTTGCCCATCCTTGGGATATGCTTAAAGAACAGAGGAGTACTGATAGTTTAGTACATCCATGACGCTCTCACCATGCGTTGATGGAAACCTTTAAGGAGCTCCTGAAAGTAAGGCATGTTGTCTTTAAAAGAATAACCTTGTCACTAAAACAAAAATCTCTATACTTTAATCAATAGACCTATGTCCAGCTGTGGGCTTCCATCGAATGAAATGATGATGATGAGGCTCTTTGTAATGAAAATCTGTTCTTTCATTTCAGAGAACAAGAATGGCAGCATGGCAATCTGGTGAGATTTTTTATTTACTACATTAATAAAACTTAATATAGTCCACGCCTGCGATACTGAAGACAAACAATTAATGACCATCTTTTTTTTTAAGTAATTAAGAAGTGCTGGTTCGAATCCAGTAGGACGGCTTGTAGGATCCCACTTGTAGGAACCCAGCTCGGTGGAGCTTTAAGTAAATCCGATACAGTGTATACATCCTATCTACCACATCATTGCAAATTTTAACTAGCTGTGGCCAACCATCGCTTGAGATGATAATGAGGATAAAACAAATTTAAATTAATTTCCTTTATATTAAGAAAAACAATAACTAATATGGCAACCAGTCTTAGTGATGGTGTTTTAACAATTCCTTCAGAACATAACCGCCGAGCGTGTGGTGGGATGGTGCGCGAGCGGCGACGCCGGTGGTGGCGCGAGCGTTGGTGGTGGGGCCGGCGGTGGTGGGGCGTCGTGGTCGCGCGACGGCTCCGACGACGACGAGTGGGCAGACGCGCCCGCCGACATCGGCTCCTTCCTCAGCACCAGTCTGCGCGTCGATGGCGACAACAGCGCAGGTTAGAGATAGAAAGAGATCGAACATATGCTAATACCGCCTAACGTACTAACCTAAAATTTTAATACATTATCATTATCATCATCATTGTCAGCCGATAGAATTCCACTGCTGGACATAGGCCTTCCCCACAGATCCCCACATCGATCGGTATTAAGCCGCCCGCATCGCCGGGCACCAGATGCCGTCGTTTTTAGGGGCTCTCATGAGAAGATTTGAGCCATTTCCCACCACGCGGGCCCAATGCGGGTTAGTGGGAGTCAGAGTCTCGTTTGTTGATTAGCAGGCTGCACCACGAGCAGGTGAGGTTGGTTGGGATCCCATGAGTTGTGCCTCACACCATTACATACATTATCGCTATGCTTAATCAACTTGGTACATTACTTAACTTTTGTCTTCTTCAGGCGACGAATCGGATGACAGTACGGTACACACGGGCGGCTCCAGTTCCACCACCACAAACCCACCCACCGCACCACCCGTGCCCACGCCGGAGCCCTATACTCTGTTACGTAAGTCTCCACTGAAGAAACTTTATTTAGCATTACCGTAGAGTTCATTTCTAGCTCCAAATAGCAAGTAGTATTAATAATACAGATCTTGCTTGAAGGGCGTTGTAGGCAAAAAAGTTTCTAGGCAGATTAGTTTTTTTATACTATAGAGACCAGTGCTTTACCATGATTTCACCTGATAATAATTTTAATGACGATAAA
Organism: Troides helena; assembly: GCA_029286815.1. Classification (NCBI taxonomy): domain Eukaryota; kingdom Metazoa; phylum Arthropoda; class Insecta; order Lepidoptera; family Papilionidae; genus Troides; species Troides helena. Next base: position 308,595 of record JAGSMV010000033.1, read on the forward strand.
TTTTCAAGTAGTTACAATGCCCTTCAAACCAAATCATGCTATTATATACACAATGTATTTTGTAGCGGAAATGAGAACTACAGTTTTACCCATCTACATAACAAATCGAAGCGATAATTCATTTGGACAGCGTGGTAGATGACCTTAACTCTTCTTGTGGGAAAAGGTTTCGAGTCCCAGTTGTGGGAACGTTTGAATTGTAAACTGTATTAATAACATCCGATATTAAATTGAAAAGAGGCGAGCGCGGCAGCGGCGGCGGGGACGAAAACAGGACAGATGGACCCGCGGTTTACGGACGTGGTGAAGCTGAACGACTACCTGCAGCATGGTAGGCGCCCGCAGTTCTGGGAGGAGAACTACGTCAAGAGGGTGAGGGGGATCGATTTATATGCACACATAAAGAGAGAGAGAGAGACAAGGACACGAACGTACACACACACACATGCTCACACAAGAGTTTCTTCAATGCTGTCAACAATGTAGATTTTTCTCATGACTACTACCAGTATATTTGCCAACTCTCCTTCCAAGTACGACGATTACTACAACAATCTCTCAAAGAGAAAAACCTATATTCATTGAAAATGGCGTAGCCCTGACATTCATCTACAAAGATCCTTTAGATCATAGGATCAAAACCTTTTAAACTACCATCACCTTTACAAGAAAAAAATCCTTTTACATAACAATGAATTATACTAATTTATAGTATATAGAAAGAAAGGTGGAGAGAAGGAAAAAGTGATGGTTAAGGAATATCAGGGAATGGACTGCCATATCTGGGGCTGTATCACGCAGATCCCCAACTTGCACTAGTTGGAGAGGCACTTTAAGGAGAAGAAGATACTAATTTAAAAATCAATTCTCTCTTTGAACTCTCTCTCTGTCTTTAATTAAGCTGTAATAAAGCGATTACTAGGAGGCGGTACCAGCTCTGCTTGAAACCTATATTTTATACTATGATACTTATCTATTAGATAGACTGAATGAACTAAATATGCCTGAATCCGTGATCGTCTGCTGGCCGTTTCACCAGCGTAAAGATATCATTAAGATGACATGTGTTTGCCACTGCTCAGGTGATGGAGGCGGTCCGGCTCAAGGAGCTGGAGATGAAGCAGGCTGCTGAAATCCTTGGCGTGAGCTACGGCACGCTGTACGGCCGCTATCGAGACGTTTACGGCTGCATCAACAGGCCGTACCGGTACGGCATACACGCACGCGCACACCTACACATCATGTGCGCCACATCACCATCATCATTTCAACTGATGGAGGTCCACTGCTGGGCATAGGTGTCTAGTAATGCTTGACATGATGTGTGACAATAAAACAGCGACAAATTTACAATATGACAGTGGCAGGTTATCAGAAAAGCTCACTACTCTTAAAATTATTCACGAGACCCCGGAACCAAACTTAAAACTCCATTATTTTAAAACAGCGTAATAAACTGTACCAATGGGGACAGTAAAAGATGTCTACCATAAGAGATCTAACGTTTCAAGGTTATAAGAAAAATGTTTGGAAGAAGGATCAATTTATATCTGAACAACAACAATATATCTGAACATAAAGTCTTCAGTGTTACATCGACAGTACGGCACGCGACTTCTGGCAAGCCAAGGGCCCGTCGGAGGTGCTGGAGCGGCTGCAGCGCGGCGAGCTAACCCTGGAAGCGGCGTCCCTCGCGTTAGGAGTTAGCCCCGCTAATCTAGCCGCATACGTTGCAGACCTCGCTTCGGAGAAGGGTGAGTTGCATCATCTGTCGCATCATAGTGCAGCTGAACGTAGCCAGTTCACCAGCTGGATCGTCCAACACTGCGATTGCATAAACCTCCACATAGGTCTTTGCTTTAAGCCACACCTACTGTGGTGGTCACAATATCTGATCACCATAATAGTGACTTTATTTATCTGAAAGACTGCTTCCATATATGGTATAATACACTTTCTGTGGGCAGATTTTGAGCCGATACCGATAGAGGTGGACCCGGCGCTGAAGATGCGCGTGCGGACGTACAGCGGCGGAGCTGCGCAGAAGCCGGTCCGCAAACCGACGCAGCAGCACGACAAGGTGACCCCATCCTGAAGCACACAGACACATACAGACGCACTAACATGAGCGCTGATTGGAATACCAATCAAACTGCCATGTTTAAACGGAAATACAAGGTTGTCTTCACCGATACTCTTCGTGGTGCTGATCAATCGATATCTGATCGGTACTGGAAACGGAAGTGAGGAATCAGTAGACCATTGCTGAAGGTAACGATCTATCAAATGAAGCATATCACCAGAAAGCGAACATCATTTAAATATAGGACAGTGTTTTTTAAAATGAGTCCCAATTATTGACTCATTCAGATATTCTTAGGAAAATGGCTGTTCTACAGGAAGCTAGCTTACGTCCGCTCTATGACTGTATTATACGACAGCTATCTTTTCTCGCGCTTCAAACAGGACCTTCACCTAATGGTAAGTACGCCTGTCCACAACAATGACGCTAGTTAGGATGACATAACTTGCACCGCACGAAACGCATCTCATCACAAACGTACTGCTATCCGCTATTACCAGTCTGATGAAATCCATGCTTCGGTTGCAGACGAAAAAGGTGCTAGTGGGCAGCGTGACCGACGAGGACACCATCCCCGCCACCGTCATCAGCGCGCACGACGGCAAGGTGCAGTACAGCAGCGCGCAGCCGCCGGCCACCAGTCAGTATACACATCCACTCGCTTCTAACATTTGACAGGTTTTAGATTGACTGGTTTGCAATATGAAGATGGTAAGTTAGCTTAGTTGGTTCAAAATCTACCACCAGCTCCATACCGGAAATTTAATTATTACAACAGCTTTTTTTAATCGAGACGTTTACCTGGTGGTAATAGATACGCGCGCACATAAGAATGTAAAGCTAGTTGTAATGATACGCATTACATTAACTGCACTAATTTTACTAGCTGCTAATCTTTCGAACCGGATCGCAATAATGTTCGCGTACTGTTTAATACTGTGTTGGGACTTCCCCAGACGGTGTTCGACAACGTAAACCTACCACCAGTTAAGCTTCTACGATAAGCACGTGGTTATTGCTCTACTTGAACACAGGCCACACCTATAATTGAGTGAAATCAAATATAGATAGAACACAATGTGATTGATTCCTGTATGGTACAGATTTTAAATAATAATTATAAGGTACTCCATGACGGCTATAAGGTCAGGATATCAGCTCGGTTCTCCCGTAATCATGTATGTATATATAGATATATATATATATTCGGAATGTATGCTATTATCTGTTCATCTCCCAGGTGGTAAATGGCCGTCGATCCGCGTGGCGTCGTTGGAGTCGCTCCGCGAGGCGTCCGGCTCGACGGCGAGTGCAACAGCAATGGCCACGCCCCCACCGCCCGCGTCACCGTCGCCATCTGTGCTGATGCGCACGCGGCCCGACCTCACCATAGTGGCGGCGCGGCGGCGCGAGGACGACGCCTGACCACACCGTCGCCGCCGCCAGCCACCCCACGCACGTCGCAACCGCCTCTGCACCAAACACTGGCCGCATCAAACAATAACTTAAGCTCCTCCCCTATACCTTTGTAAGCAATTAGAAATCTCCGCTTCTCCAAAAACATTATGCCATTTTCATAATTTGTTACCAGTAACACAATTCAAAATGATTTCGTTAGATGTTCAAAAGTGTTCATAACTATTTCAATTAGGTGAGGAAATTTGAAAATTCATTCGCAACTAATTACTGGTAACGAACCGTACACCGACATCTTGTTTAACAACGCCATTAATGGCTTATCTAGTGTCTAACATGTATCAAGGGAAAAAAAATCAAATGACTGTCACTGTCCAAATGCAATTAAATAAGTAAGAGACGGCCACGAATGCGTGAGGTGATGCCTGAATACCAACTCAGACGCAAGCTGATACATAAGATTTATACACAACTACTGTACATATGTAGTAACAGACCAAAATATTTATAGATAAGTAATCTAAAGAACTACGCACGGTGGAATGATCTGGACGCATCCATTTCTAAACATCTACGGTGCCGATAATATAATATCGACTTCGAAACGATGACATCGATATAATATCGATTTCGCCGAAACATACTTTTTGTAGAACTTCTGTGAAAATAATATCAAATGAAAATATTTACTAATCAAGGATATACAGGAATAAAATATATTGAGTTATATTAAAAAAAAACTATTACCTAAATCGATCGCAACCATTCCGTCCCTCTCCGCACACAATCTTAATAGGATCTCTCGCACGTTCCGATACACACATAAAACTTCCAACACGTTCGGATACATTCCCATAAAGAATTCACTGTAAGTCATATGTAGGTTTAAAAACGATGACATCGATATGTACGATATAATATCGATTATTTCGAGACGACAATATTTGTGGGATTCTGGTGAAAACAATACCTCATGGAAATATTTACCATTCAACACATTTTATATACATTATAAACCCTTAAAAAAATATTACCTGAGTCGTAACTCAGTCATTCATCTTCCATCCCTCTCTCACATTCTTTGTCTCCCACACAATTATGTTCCGATACACACGAGCAAAATTGTTAAAGTTATATATCGATTTTAAAACGATGACATCGATTTTGGAAAAATGATTGTTTCTCGGCACGTTGCCGTGACGGGAGCGATCCGATCTCTCCACCGTGGGTAGTTACATATAAATGTATATGTAATATATATTTCTACTCATAGTCATAGTAACCACGTCACACGACTGAATGTATATATGTTACGCGTAACAGGTTGCGCTCCAGTTGCCAAATCGATTGACTTGACCGTATTGTAACATAATTTTTTTTTTGTTACTAATCGGCTTAACCAACAGTATTCCGGGCAAGCTTCACATTCACGTGAAAAAGAGTGTAGCTAATTAGAATGTTTATACCGCATATAAGTCGTCTCGTTTACTCAGTAATATCACTAGCTACAATGCCTTTCATACTAGAACAAAGTTTAAGTATACACTACTGTTTGATGGGGGAAATGGCGCTGCTGCGGTAACTACAATGCATCCGAATCGAAGGACCATTTTCCTGTTTATTATTAGAGTAAATATCTTTACAAGGCACTACGAGTTGTAATTGATGGAGTGTTCTAGAAAACTCTGACTCTAACAGTTGCATTGTTGAAAGTCTCATTGAAATCTCAAAACGGTTGGAAAAATGGTTCAGCCGTTACGGAGAGTCGAAGGGTGTGTATATATTTAGTCTTTTTTTTTGACGATTCTTATCTGGTCATAATGACCTACTTAAGTCAAACGATTTAGCAATGGAAGCGCTCACATTTATATGAGAGGGTAGAAGGAGAAAAAAACTACTATACACTAGCAAATGTAAATTCCATTTATTTCTATATGAAGATGATATTTTAGTATATATATAAAGAGATAAATCAAATTATGTGGATATAATATATAGTTTATATTGGATGTGTAGCGGACGGGGAATATGCATTCTTTGACATGATAATAAAAAAAAAAATACAACAAAACATAAGGCGCGAAAAAGACGACAAAATGGCGGACGCGGCAAAATAACCGCCGCCATTTCGACGTGCTTAAACAAAGCTGTCGCCCCAGCCGGCATCACTTTAGAAAAGTTCTATTTCCCGCGCCTTTGAAGAGGTCATTACAAGGTCAAAAAAATACACGCTAATTTTTTTAAATGTCGCGGATTTAAATTATTTTTGACCATATGGCCAATGTTCAGCAGTGGACGGTAACAGGTTTCATGATGGCAACAAATATGGTGATCACCATGATTATCACTATCACGGGGACAGTGCTCATAATTATTACCATCGTAATGATAATCGTGATGACGATGATCTCGATGCCGGTCGTGATGGTGATGACGCATCCCATTCGGTATCATATGCATATTCCCCAATGTAAACGTAGCTAATGTATAGTATATCAAATTTATATAATTTTTAACTGATAACACTTGAAATCGAGTGCCGTCGCTTTTAGATTTTAATGGAGAGTGGTGAGCGAGATAGATTATATTTATATGAACGTGTTCCTCTGACATCGTAGTGTATAATTTTTATTTATAAAGCTAATTATTGCAAAGTACCCGCATAAATCGCGAGCCTTCGGAAGCCGGTCATAGACGACTGCCGAAAATATTGTTGCGCATGCAATACTTATAACTACCCGCACGACTATAAATAACTTATCGACGATCAAAAGCTTAGTATATATAACTTAGATATATATATTTTACATTTTTAAATTAATTATGATTTGAAACCGCCATTAAAATAAATGAAAATGGCCGCCGTTAATCGTTATAGTAAAATAATTTACCCCCGTTTTGGTTAAATTTATCATATTTGACAAGTGATTGTTTTAAATTTTGATTTGTTGGCGTAGTGACTAATCGTTTGTTAGAGCCGGAGGTCGCCGGTTCGATTCCGGAGCCATGTATTGGATTATGTATAAAATATTATTCAGCACATAACAATCGAATTATATTAAGCGCGTATGTGTCACCGACAACAATTTAGTTGGTGGGTAAAAACAAAAATGTCTCCGCATCTCTTCGGGTTATTATTAAACAATGGAATAATAAGTAAATAATGATTGATTAATACATTAAAAAAAGAACTGTATCGGTTATATTATATAATGTATTACTAGTAGCTGTATAACTAAGTAAGCGTTTGTGCTGTGACGTCATAGCGCACGCTCCTAACGCGTAGCTTTGCGCGGGCGCCGTTAGCCACGCCCACACGGCCACGCCCACACAGCCACGTCCCGCAGCGCACACCCGAAGGCTCAGTACTTGGTCACGTCGCAACTATACCTTGTAAAGTATAACTTGATAGCTTTAACACATCGCCGGACGAGTGTAGTGTACAATCGTTACTCTATTCGATTGTCGTTACTCGTGGAAGTTGTTATCGATATTTGAATATTTTCAAATTAAAACTAATATTTTTTATGTTACTAAGCTGAGCTGTTTTGTGGACTGATTATTATTCATTAGACTTAATGGTACTTTTTTTATTGCATGGATAAAACAATAAATATTTCGTACACTTTTACTGATGGTAGGTGTCCATTGCCGGGGTCTCCCTGAGTGGGTAGCGTAGTAGGCAGCGCATGTTTCTGCCGGCAAACAATAGTGTGCAAACATTATCGTGTTCCGGTTTGAAAGGCGCTGTAACTATTCTAATTACTAGAGTAACGAGACTCAATATCTTATGTGTCAGGCGACGAGCGCAATTTGGTGCCAGTAATCCATTTTAATTAGCGCCGCATTAATATGGCGGGCGTACTTGCCATCAGGTGAACAGCTCGCCCGTCTCATCGCTTAAATGTGTGAGAAAAAGTTCTGGTAGTTCATTACACATTTCGCGAAGCGGGCAGGTAACCTTATCATGATCAGCCGGTAGACGTCCACTGCTGGGCATAGGCCTGCCCAAACATCTCCACATCAATCGGTCCCGCGTTGCTCGCATCCAGCCCTGCCCACTACCACTTCAGTCAAACAATCTTTTGTGCTATGTCGGTGACCTTAGTTCTTCTATCAAGTATTATATTAAGTTTAGTGCATATAAAGAGAAAAAAAAAAACTCAATGCGCATGCGCCGTAAAAATGATCACGTTATATTTTACAAGTTATGTGACATTTATTCGTATTATTTTAATCATCATTAGCATTAATTTAATAGATATTAATTTCTAACGACGGCTAATAACGGCTAAGTTAGTGCTTAAGTGAATCCTAAAATCGATATATTTATTTGATAGTCTCGTATTATTATTATAATCGATTTTTTTTTATATAATTAAAAATGAACTCTGATGAATCGGTCAAGTGGCGCGCCCCGCGACCCTTAGTTTAATTTACTGTTACAGTTAAATAGTTTAATGTTTTTTTTTTTTAATTATTCTAATTATTATTATGATATTAATTAAATAGAATTTTAGGTTACTAAATGAGAATTATTAATGTTTACCCCTATTAAAAGACAATTTATAGTTTATTTTCTATTTATATGCGATATGAGTTTAACCGTTCGTTGAACTTAACCGGTGAAGTTAACTCTGCTTCAGACAGACGAGCCGCACCACTGTTCAGGTCCACGGGCGGTGGTCTTCTGTCATATTTGAGACCTAAATACCCCCCATCGGTAAACGGCTGAACCGATCTTTGAATACTATATCTAACGGTTCAGCCGTATAGGTTACATACACCCTTTAAATTTCCCAACGCAATTTACATTCTTCAGGTGGAAACGTGCCCCGTCTGCGACCTCTATAACACCCCCAACTACCCCAATCCCTCTCCCTCGTTCCCCCCCCGTGCATCTGTTAGTTTCCTCTTTACACTTATAGCCATTAACCTGTCCAAAGTCAATTGGATGTCTCGTACCAAATTTGTCATTTGTAAAATAATTTATTATTATTATTATTAATAAATAGTTTTTTTTATACGTTACTTGTTATCGACTCGTAGTTAAGTTATTATTCGATTTATTTATTAAGTAATCGTGGTATTGTATTGTGACGGCGGGTCTCTATGGAACCGCGGCCGGCCGACGCGGAGTGGTGAGGATAGGGGATAGAACATTAGCGTTATTGTGCGGAACCCTAATCTATCGGCCTTGGTTATCTATTCTCCGTATCCTGAGATATGTAACAAACTAAAACACGTGAAAATCGGTTGAGCCGATCCAGAGATTATTTGAAACAAAGAAAAAAAAAATAGTTTTGGTATTCTAGATCTATATTATATACACTTTGTTTACATATATATACAATTAGTATATGTTATATGGACTCGTCCCCTTTCCCACAACCCCCGCCTGGCCGACTGTACGTGAACTCATTACGTTAAGTATATCAACCGCGTCTGTCTGTCCGTTTGTTTGTCGCAAATGTATGGAACGCGGCGCGCCCTACAACATATATATGTATATATATATATTGTTTATATTTAACTGCCTTTGCTATAACTACTATTAGTGGTAATTTGATTGGTGCAATTAGTTGTTTTTGTAACCATCCGTCGTATACAGTTCGGGTCATATTTACGACCGCCATTTTGTTATGTAATTTTTGTCACAAAATGGACGTTATGCCGGATGTGTTATTGATATATATATATATATAATATGTTTTTCATATTGTTTACAGTTTGTATGTTCATTGTTTAATATGTTTAAATTGTTGCTAATGCCCCTTTATATGTTTCTATATTATTTTAATTGTACTTCAAACCGGATGTCGCGTCGCTGCCCGACAAGCGCGCGAACTGAGCGTACTGTTTAGGTCATTAAAAAAATAAATGAAAAATTAATAATCTGTCGATTGTTTTATTTCTTATTATTGCATTATCTTTTTTTTATATTACCACGCCTTTTTCCCAGTAGGGGTAGGCAGAGGTGAATAAACACCCACTTTTCGCCCGACGTGGACAGATTAGGTCCCATGTAACAGGGGGCGAGCCTGTTGCCACTTTATTGGGATCACCACACACACACAATGATGATTACAGTGCGCGGGTTTCCTCACGATGTTTTCCTTCACCGTTTGTATCTTGCTGTTGTAACTAAAGTTCACAAATGTACATAAATATTAAAGTCATCGGTACACGCCGAGGTGCGAACCCGCGACCTTCGGAATGAAAGCCGCACGCTCTAACCTTTAAGCCAGCGAGCTATTTTTATTACTTGTATTATCTGCCTATTTATAAATACATTCATTCAAGAAAAGAGCATATTCTTACCTGAAGGGTGGGCAACGCACTGGCATCGCTGGTGACCGTGGGCGGCGGTGAATCACTTACCATCAGGTGACCCGTCTTGCTCGTTTGCCTACTAATTCTTATAAAAAAAAAAAAAAAAAATCTATATATCATTATCAGCCCATAGACGCCCACTGCTGGACATAGGCCTCCCCAAAAGATCTCCACATCGATAGGTCTTGCGGTTATTTTTATATTTAATATATAATGAAAATAGATTTTCTTTGTTCGACATTAATGTAAAATAATAACTGTTGCTATAGATCAGATTGTCAACTGATGCTTTAGAATAAATTAACAAATTTTTAAAAAATATATCAATATGAAAAAAAAGTCGTCGACGACGGTGTTGAAAACCACGACGACGACGATATCGAAGATGATGATAATAACAAGAACAAGAATCAATTCCTGATTGAAAGATGCTGTTGAGTCTCAGTAATCAAACTAGCTATAGTTTGATTACTGAGACAACATCTTATGTCCCAATTCGCCGAGCGCAATGTCTTGCAGTATGTACCATTCTAACTAGCGTCACGTTATTATGGGTGGTCATATCACTTACCATCAGATGAACGTCAGCCTCGTCTCGTTGCTTAATTAAATATAAAAGTAATAATACATTAATGTACTGAGTAACCTTGTCATAAACTTATCTAACCGCTATGTTGACGCAGTGGTAGATAGGAATTATTTGCCGCCAATAACTAGTTACAGCCTAACAGAATCGGGATGATTTCTAGTTTTTATTGTTATTTGATTGTTATTTATCAGTTCATTGTGTAGTTCAGAAACCTGCCAAAGATCGCCTCATTCCATTTTCTAGTTATGTTTATGTAAATATTTCAATTTTTAACTTCGACCATTTTCATAATAAACATTAAATGAATTCCGTACCCTTACATCAAATAAAACCTAACTGAAACCTAATTTTTGACGATATCCTAAATAAATTTATTTTCTATTAATGTGATATAAAATAATAACTAACCCATTTTTTTCCTAATCCTTGACAGAACGCTTTGATAATTATGGGCACGTATATCGATAGTCCCGGATAAATCTTTTTTAATAAATTATTCCTTTAAATAATATTAGTTAGATGCGAGGAGGGAAAATGAAACGAGCAGAAGTCTGGTAAATAAAAAAATATATTCAAATAAGTTGACAAATTTTCAATATTTACAAATACCAACCATTTTCACAAGTATACCAATAAATTAGAGATTAGACGAAAAAAAAAACAACTTACAAAACTAACTTGGTTCCGCCGGCGCCCCCTGGCGGCGGTATTATGCTTACGCTCTGAAATTCTGTTCCTTACCCGACTCCAACCGGCCCGCACTATACCAGCCCGTATTAGCACGTAATAGCCGGTATTACCTACTATAACCTCGTACCGGCTAGTATTATCCCGTACTATCTAGTATTAAGACGGAGTAACCAGTGTTTACACTATACCTTGTTTCCACCAATCCGCACTAGAACATTACGCCGTACTAGCCCGTACCGGAATTCAAGAAAATGCAACCGAAATAATAGTGATTCTATACTAAGTAAAAATAACAAACCGGATAGAATACAGAAGAACTATTGTCATGTACAGGAAGTGGCACCGCTGAGGGATCGCGTTAAGTAAATTAATGGTTTAAAATACAATTTAGTTACACTGCAACACGATTCAGAAACTTCCATTTAGTAACAGTCACGAGAGAAACGAGTGCTGGAGTAATGTACCGTGGTATGGACGCACAGGAAATATCGAGTATTTTCACATTACTCCGATATGTATGGGGAACGTGCATATAATTACATTTCGTTGTCGATACTTAACAAATACAATTTAAATATGCATTAAAAAAATTAACAAACTTCATTATCGTAAGATTACATCATAATTTTTTTTTTCATTAAAACCTCTTTTTATGCAAAATTCGTTTAAGCAAACAGCTGTTCGCTAAAAGCTATTATCGAGTTATGGTCGCTTGTGTATTTCTACATTTCATGTCAGTTTATTATAAATTAAAAAAAAAATCTATTAAATGAGGTAAGCATTTGTCTATGAGCATGAATTGTTTTAACGAACCTACTTCTGCTCTCCAGCTCTGTGTAATGGCGGCCGTCGTGTCAAAATGCTTTTTGTTATATTATTACAACTTTTTTTCTGTATTAAATGTATTTTTATATATAAACAATTACTTCACCATGAAATAATATTTTTTTTTATTCTACACCTACAAATATATATTTCTTAACCTGAAACTATTTAATAAAGTACACGCTTTATACATTAAACACTGCTCTGTATAATGCAATTTTGTTTCTTATCCATCTAATTACTTCAGTGTTGCTATTGATTAAAAAAGTCCTGTTAAAATTAATTGAATTATTTTTAAAACCATTGTCATAAAATCATTATTAATATAAAAAAACCAATGTCATATTACAAATGTCAAATGTTGGCATTGTATTAAATTTAAATTAGGAATACATTTAGTGTTGCTATTCGCAGCGCTCGTCGATAAATTCAGTGTTGCAACATTTATGAAAATTGCGCGCAAGTGAGAGAGCCGTGCGCAGGCGCAAGCGGACGCAGCGCCCTCGTAACCATAGACTATACAACGTATACATACACAACGCATAGAATTATATTTGTGACGCAGTTACAACTACTGTTGAATGGTCACCATCAAAACCTACTGTACGGGGCGTACTTCTAGAAGACATTAAGAATGAGAGAGAGAGAGAACGGATATGTGTATATGTTGAGTCTGTTGCTCTTCGCAGGAGCAAGTCTGTTTTAAAAGAGTTTACATCATCATGCTGTTTATGGTTTTAATGTGTTTACTAAAGGTCTTCAATCTATGGTTGCGAATTATAGAAAATAAGAAATGCTGTTCGTTAAAAAAAATGATAATCATCTAGAAGTACAGTTCCCAAGTCGGCAGTGAAAAGATCCTTTCGCATATTCGGGAAGGTAATCTTGAGAAGCTGATGATTTTTTTTCTTATCTTTTCCATCGTCAAAACAGAGAGGCTACACATTTCTCCTCCCGCCGTCGCTACATATTCCTACATAAGCTACAGAACTTGATCCCCAAGCGATAGTGATTTACCTACTTAAACTAACTACGCTACAATCTATTCGCCGGCAGACGGCGCTGCTGGAGCGTTGGAGGGAGACGGACGTTGTGCTACAGTTTCACTGTTCATAATTGTATTCATGACTAAATCTCTATACGAAATATAATATATAATATCCGGCAGCGCCATCTTGTGCGCGCGCTGTGGTGCTGTTGCGCTGGTGACGGATCACGCTTTGCCATTCCACCTGATGAATGGAGTTATTTATGAATCTGATCAAACTAGACTCGTTCAGGATTAACCGCAGTTCTAATACATCCGATGTAAGGTTATAGCCGTTAGGTTGGCATCACCGGCGCAACAGCTGGCAGCGCGGGGGCGAGCCAGCAGATCTAGTTGAGCGGCGACATGTAGGTGATGTCGTCCCACGGGTGCCGGTACAGCGGCTGCTTCATGCGCTTCTGGTCGAGGTAGTGCCCCACCAGACCGATCGTGCGCCCTAACACGAACAGAGCGTTGATCGAGCCCATTTGAATATAGCTGTTGCCCTCGTCCCTGATAGAGGAGAAAGAGACAAATATATATTTATGTTCTTATCCTCACAAGGAGGTTGACTAAGCCGTTTACAGCAGTATGCAAAGATTAACTAAGTTCACAGGCGTTACATCTAGTGGAATTACTACAGTAACGAGACTTAACTTGTTATCATAACTAGCGCCATGTTTTTGTGGAGAAAACGTATCACTTATCATCAAGTGATCTTTTCATTCGTCTCGTTGAATGATTGATGCGTGAAGCTGAAGATCGGTTAAAAATTCGTTCGTTGAGATAACCTAGTCCAACAGTGACCTACTGCAAGCTGATGATGAATTGATTATGGGTGAAGCGGAATAACAATAGAGGTACTGACTTGGTAAAGAGCTGGCAGTGCCGGAACATGTCGACCATGGCCGCCGCGACGATGCCGTCAACGTTGAGGATCAGATTGGGCTTCTTGCGCGTGGTGATCGCCTCGACGTCGAGCGCGTACCGTGTGACCGGCCACGCGGGCCAGCGAGACGTCACGTAGGCCTTCAGCTCGCGGACGCGAGAGTCGGGGTTGTTGATGGACTTCACCCTGCACCACGGCGCACTCGGTTAGAATGGTGATTATACCGCAGCGCATATTTAATTCATTCATTCACTCACACAACCACACACATACATGTGTGTAACCACGAGGCCAATTGAGAATATTTATCAAGACCTGTAGCCTCTACTATCAAAAATAGGACTAAGGTATTTCCTGTCTGTTGCACAAGGTGTTTAAAAAGGTCCTGGGGCTAGTGAGCTTTGAGGGTGAGGGCTCTCAGAGCTCAATAAGCGAGTCTCATGAAGACAGTAAATACGTGGTGGGCTTGTATCAGCCGTAGCACAGCGTGGGTGCTAAGGAGGGCTTTGCCTTTCCGTGGAATGTTTTAGCCAGACTGCAAGAGAGCACTGGTGGGTTCCGTAAGATATCCCGGAACCTTTCTTAATGCATTTGCATTAAGCGAGACCAACGAGGGGATTTAGTGAGTAGAAGCACCATATAACCTTGTCTTCCTCCCAGAAGAAGGGTATCTTTTAAGATTTACCCCGCTATAGTAAAAGTTTTATATCTGGTAATGACACCTAATATCCAAGTCTTAAAGCGACGAGAACAATGTGGTTGCAGTGTACAGATCTTAATTGGATCTCTAAACACCTAATGATCATCTTTCTTGTGTTGAATAATGTAAAACATGTCCACTAGGGATCCCGCCATATTTCCCACGTCGAACTAGTGTGTAGTCGGTGAGAGCTCACCTGTGCCCGATGCCCATGATCAGCTCGCCCTTGGCACGTTTCTCGTTAACGAACTCCTGCGGGTGCTGGCCCTTGTCGTACGCCGCGCAGAAGTCAGCGGCCGCGCGGTCCAGCGCTCCGCCGAACCTATCACCCTGTGAACGATGTCCAGATGTCAATGACCATAATAACAGGCATATTGGTGCAATGGACCACATCATACATGAATCACGAAGTTCATGTACTCACAATGGTAAGTAGCCCGCTGACGACCGAGGAGATAAGGTCCTTCCCGGCCCGCGCGGTCACCATCGTGTTGTGAGCGCCAGAGACCGCCGGTCCGTGGTCAGCGGTCACAATCAGCACCAATTCCAGGAACCGGCAAGCCCACGGCGGCAACTCGCGCTGGAACCTAAACCATGATAAAATTATTGGAGTGATAGAGAAGCGCATCACTTGATGGGAATGTTTGGACTCGGCAGAAGTTCCGTATGTTTGTGGCGGTGTACTCACCACAGCAGACTGATAGTGCCACCAACGCCAAGCCCGCGCTCCAACACCTGGCTGATGGGCACGCCGCAGTAGGAGAGCTCCTGGCCGCGCTCGTCGCAGATCGTGCTGATGAAGGCGGCCGGTTTGCGGATAATGCCCAGCTTCTGTACGCATGCACGTTACAAATACCAATAAGTGACTAAATCACACATATCATGAAGTCGAGGTGTGTATGTTATCCTCAAACAGTAAACAGCGTCCATTTTGTTTAATAGAGTTTATAAGCGCGATGGTGTGGGTGTCTATCTGGTTTTCGCGCCAAAACAGATGAAAGGAATTCGATAATTATTACAATGAGAAAGCTATTATTAGAGACCAATGATATGTCAAGATCCATAATTATTACCATCATCGTCATCACCAGTCCGCGGCAGTTAACTTAATAAATAAACATCCAAAATATTTTATTTATTTATTTATATATTCTTTTGTTCAATTTAAATCTCATATAGAATTTTTTTTTTTTGATTAGAATAATCGACAAAAAAGCAAGACATCCCTTAATGGCAAGTTCTCTAAATCATAACAATGTGGCGCTGGTTAAGATGATATACATTGCAATACATTGTGGTAGTCGCATATAAGATATAGTCTCATTACCCCAATAAATTCACTAGCTACAACGCCCTTGAAACCGGAACGCAACAAAGTTTGCCTACTACTACTTGGTAGGAATAGCAGCTGCGGTGGTACTGTTCTAGACGGCGTCCGTGGATAGATACATTCCACTAGCTTACTCAACTCTGAATGTGATAAGAATTTGAAGGTAGGTGGAAAAATTATTTTTATGAATTTGATAATGCAGTGTTTTTGGCATTTTAACTGTCATGTATCTACAACTAGTTTAAATTAAATGACCTTTTTAATGTTCCCATCGCTGGGACTAGGAGATTCCTTTCACTTGAAGCCAATTAATCCACCAGATTGGTAAAATTCATTTTTAATTATTAGGTTATATATTTGCACATACCCTCGCCCAATCGTAGTCCATGGGGACCTTTGGCGGTTCCACTTCCTCTTTGACAATGATCTTGCCCTGGTCGACGAGTTTCTGGTACACCTGGTGCACGGCATCGCCGAGAGTGTCGAAGGAATCGGGTACGGTCACACCGAAGGCTTTAAGGGCGGCGTTCTTCGCGGCAGCCTTCTCGAGGGCGGAGCCGGCCAGGGAGCCGGCGTGACCGAACTGCACCTCCGATGAGAACATGTCTGGTGATGGCGGAAACAAGTCATATTATATAAATGGAATAGTCTATAATTAAAAAATAGATAATTATAAGTAGAGTATGAGAAAGAGAAAAAGAGAGAGAAACGTAAGTCGATGTATAACAATGTTTTAATTTTTTAATTTAGTTATTAAAAGATGTCAGATGGAAAATGGAGTCGGGCACAACACAAGTAATTTTTTTTATACCATTAAGGTCACAAACAAGCCTACAACATGTCTGATAGTATGCAGTTACCGTAGCCTATTAACTTATTTTATTATATATAAATATTTTTAGGGTTACACGGTGTTGTGTCAATGGAGTTGCCATATCTCTAAAAAATATTATAGGAAAAAAAATAATAAGTAGATAATAAGACTGTTTCTAAAAGCAATCAACAACCAACTTCACCACAGATGACCTCAGAGTATTGAATTACAGACCTCCATGTTATAAGACATGCGATTATCCGCTTGTCTTACAATATCCGCTATTACCATTGATATTGCTATTTTAATGTTTTCAATAGGTGATTTCATTTACCCGAACAGGTGCCTATGCACCAGGCCACCATCGGTTTAGTGATGAGCTTGTCGCGTATCGCGCGACATATGTGGTACTCCTCCACTCCGCCCACCTCGCCCAGCACCACCAGCATCTTCACGTTGGGATCGGCCTCGAACCTGTGACGTTACATTGTTCCATATTACGTACTACTAAAGGTAAGTTAAGGTACCATCACTGCATCCATTTCTGTCTTTACAACTTTACAATGTTCTTAATTGAATAGTTAGTGAAAATATAAATAAACTTTTTTTTTGTAATATCCACTAATTATAGAAATAAGGAAGATCTTATTGCCCAGAGTTTTTACCAGACAGCCCATTAGAAAAGAAGGACCCATTAGACATGAACTAAGAGCAGAAAAAAGATAGTGTGGTCCTCGAGCGGTCATAATGGACCGACGATCTGGTGAGAATCGCGAAAACCCACTGGATGCGAGCAACGCATGACGGATCGATGTGGAGATCTTTGGTGGAAACCTAAGTCCAGCAGTGGACGTCTAAAGGCTGATGATGAAATAATTATAAACTAAAGCATTTGATGAAAACCAAAGCACAAGTAGGAGTTTAGAATTTTCAACTTTATGATGATAGTTAAGTGCCGTTTGAAAGCAAACGGGGATTTGGTGGTAGGAATATGGTTTGATAATGTTTCCATACCCAAACCGTCTTGACTGAAAAGGAGTTGCGGAGAAATGAAGAGGAATGTACGGGGAAACAAAGGAAAGGTTTCCGTACAACAACTCACGGGATCCCAACCAACCTCACCTACTCGTGGTACAACTTGCTAATCAACAAACAAGGTTCTTGCTCCTATTAACTCGCATTGAGCCAGCCTGGTGGGAAATGGCTCAAATTCCTCCCATCATCGTCAGGCGGTAGACGTCCACTGCTGGACATGGGCCTCCCACAAACATCATCACATCCAGTGGCTCCCCGCAACTTTACAGACAGCTTGATTTGAGCAGGGGATTCGGACTACTTCCCACCAGGCTGGCCCAAAGTGGATTGGTGGAAACCAGAAACTCATTTGTTGATTAGCAGTCTGTATCACGATCAAGTGTGGTTGGATTGGGTCCCGTGAGTTGTTGTGTAAAGTTCACCCTTCCCCCTTATGGGTCCCTAACCAATTGTTGTGGAAACCTTTTGGCGATGCCAATGTCTAGCGGTGTATGTCCTAACGGCTGATGATGTATAAATACCCCCAAGCTTATCAAGATGCGCTTCAGTTAAGACATATGTGTTAAAAAGATGAGCATGCGTTGCAGTGTATATCATCTTAACTAGTGCTATATACGGACGCGCATATCACTACAAGATGTACCTCTTCTTGCTCTCATCAACTACAACTGTTCTATCACGTTGTGTAAATACTCTAACTACCTCATCATATTCTACTCGACGCGTCGTTTCATATAAAAAAAATATCATTACCTGAGCAGATGGTCAAGGAACGTGGTCCCTGGGTACCGGTCGCCGCCGATAGCAACGCCCTCGCACACACCGTCCGCCCGCTTCGACAGGATGTTGTTCAGCTCGTTGCTCATGCCACCCGAGCGCGACACGTACGCGACGCTGTGGATACACACACGCAAATATCAACAATTTGCTTTTATAAAGAGGAGGGTTGAGTGGGGAAAATAGGGGGTTCAAATACCCTCATACTATCCAATATTAACTGTTGGTACATTTGTGTTGCCGGACACCGTTTAGGTATCACCGCAGGTATTTCTGCAGCCAAACAATGGTTTGTAATATGACCAAGTTCTTGTTTGAATGGTGTTGTAGCGAGTAAAATGTTTGAACTGTTAATCATTTATGTGACGACAATGTGACGTAGTGTAGTATACCTTCCTAACTACCACCACGTTGTTATAGACAGACGTGTTACTATAATTGAAGATTGCCCCAGTAAAAAAAAAATCTGCCTCTATAGATAGCATTGTTCCAGTTATATAAGAGCTGGAGTATTCTATACGGCCACCCATTATCAACTTCTGGCCTCGTCATCATTTGAGATAACGTGAAACTGAGATTATAAATTACATAAAAATACAAAATGGCGGTAGCTTAGTACAAATGATGCTATGTTAACAACAGACTTATTTTCAGCTACAACCAGATATATCTCTGTTGTGGTGGTTGGAGGAGGGGATATTACATAACAATAAACAGATTCTATACTGTTTATCCACTGATCGAGTACGGATTGTTATACGTATATAACAAAACTGTTTTTCTTGGACACATCGGTTTTGATATAAACTCAAACTCGGATAGGAATCGAATCTGCACTTCTTCAAGTCGTATAGTATATAATACTGTACCTGCCGGGACGGTACAGCTTGCTGTCGATGACATTGTCTATCATGCCGGCGGTGTTACCAATTTTGAAGCAGCCGGGTTTGATGCCGCCAACCGTCGCCGGTCCGATGATGTTCACCTGAAACCCACCCATTTAATTACCCAAGGTTATTTAAAAAAAGTAATTAGAATGATAAACACTACAACAGGTTTCTCATCGCTTTGAGATATGGGGTCATCCTCGTTACCACAGTAATTTCTCTTAATACATCGCCATATCGTGATGACCTACGCAAACGGTAAAAGGTCTACCATGAGTAATTTTGTCTTTTTTCAATGTTAGCAATACTATTTTAAGTCTGGATAAATATCCCATAATATATTGGACAATAGTTGAACTCGGGACAGTCAGTGATAACACTAAAATATGCACCTAGGTTATAACTCCTTGTGTCTAGACATTCAAGCACTTATGTATATATCTCAAGCAACAGAAAACAACACAGAATTTAAATGTGAGTTAAATTGGAAGTACATCTTGTATAGTTTATAAGAACTCAACTTTTAAGAGTTTACTTGGTGGTAAAACTTGAACAGATCATGATTAGCTACCATCCTCGTGTATATTAGCCGCCGTACTAACTGATTTGATTAATTATTTTTTATTCGAGGAACGCATGAAAGGGTACACATCTGCCTATTACGTGGCGTTAGTTAGGATGATATACACTGCACCACGTGTGCTCATAGCTGACACACATAATGTTGAGTCTTAGTACCACAGTAATTTCACCAGCTACAGCACCTAATTGATTGATGGCATAAGTCATTACAGTGTTATCTAGACAGTCTCCAGTAACTGGAACCTAGTATCAATAATGGATGATGAAGTATTCTTTCAAGATTCAATATTTTCTTCATTGTCTCTTACCACCATGTAAAGTTGAGGTCAAGTTCTAATTGATCCTCACTTACCCCTCTTGTGTCTGCCACCTTGATGATTTTCCGGGTCATGTTCTCCGGTATACCCTCAGCTATGATCACTATGGTGTTTATCTGAGGATGCTGCATCGCCTGTAAAACGAACAAAATTATCAATTATACTTTACTCCCTTCATATATAATATTAAATTTAGTAACATTTATTAGTAACTAGAAAAAAAGTACAGTGTAAAAAAAATTACGGGCAAACTATTTAGGGTATAACCATTTGATTGACTGGTCTGATAACTTGCCATCAAATGTTGCAGTCTATCAACTTCAATACACTCCCCATAAAGATTTTTTTTTTTTTATATAGTCACGCCTTTTTCCCAGTAGGGGTAGGCAGAGGTGAATAAACACCCACATTTCGCCAGATGTGATCAGATTAGGTCCAGTGTAACAGGGGGTGAGCCTGTTGCCACTTTATTGGAACCACCACATACACACACAAAGATGATATCAGTGTGCGGGTTTCCTCACGATGTTTTCCTTCACCATTTGTATCTCGCTGTTGTAACTAAAGTTCACAAACGTACATAACTTAAATATTAAGTCATGGGTACATGCCGAGGTTTGAACCCGCGACCTTCAGAATGAAAGCCGCACGCTCTAACCATTAGGCCAGCGAGCTACCCCATAAAGATTCCCATAAGAAATTGTATATATATATAAATTAAAAATAATATACTATTAATTATGAGATTCGATAGTGATCGTGTAGTGTTTTTTTATTATCTAGTATTTGATTTGAGTGGTGCAAGGGGCTTCGTCTAATATCCACCCCTCAACCAGCAAAGCAATAGACTAAGCTCTGACCACCCACCAACCCGCACTGATCTAGAGTGGTGGGGATTAATTAGTAAGGATCCTTGAGGTAGGCTATGCCCAGTAATAGGCGTTATACTCGGGATAATATAGATGTAGTA
The DNA here is from genome assembly GCA_029286815.1 of Troides helena. Classification (NCBI taxonomy): domain Eukaryota; kingdom Metazoa; phylum Arthropoda; class Insecta; order Lepidoptera; family Papilionidae; genus Troides; species Troides helena. Next base: position 329,859 of record JAGSMV010000033.1, read on the forward strand.
TTTGTACAAAAGCTACACGAATACGAATAAGATAATGCGAGTGTAGTTCCTATACAAAATATTGAATAACTCCTACATTAGACTACTATTACTACATAATAAACATACACTACATCATGTTAAATGTAATCATTATTATACTATTCCTCACAATACGATACGGATTCAATCTTATGATATATAGACAGCATCCGTTTTATCTAATACCATATCAACATTGGCGCAATGTATGACTGTAATTGTTACCTGCATGGTGCTGTCGTAAGCGGACCTTAGCGACGCGAAGTTGACTAGGACGGTCGCCTCCTGGTGCTTCCGCATCGCCACATCCATGTCCGAAAACACTGTGGACAGTGGACATTACATATTGTTCATGTTTTACACATACATACATATATATCACGCCTCGTTCCCAGTGGGGTAGGCAGAGACCACCTCTTTTATTTTACACAAGGTCTTTTTTTTTCAATGGAGTTGTGAGACGAGCACGATTATAACATGGTGGTAAGGAAAACACTTGTATATAACCTTAAGGGAAAAGTTAGGATGTCTACACAACACCACATAAGCTCGTTTCGTTAAAATACAAGAGGACGTATGTCTATAGCTCAGCTCACTAACTACAACGGCGTTCAGTCTTTTTCTGATACCATCCTAGGTCTCCGGCAATATTTGTTTACTACAAATAAAATACTAAACCTTCTAATTTAAAGAATTCAATTTAGAGAAAATCTAATTTAGAGAATCAGAAAGTTTTGAAACTTTTTTTGAAAAACAGTAAAGCTACACAATATCAGTAGGAACACTGCTCTGCTGTTGTAGGAGCGGGTGGAGGAGGAGAGTGGGGTGGGAGTGGAAGCAGCAAGATGCTACAACATAAAAAATAAAATGTGTTATGGTTTAACGCGTAGCCTTAAATTACATTATATAACGATACGATGAGAGGGAAAGAGAGAAGGAAAGAGAGAAGGAAAGAGAGGGGGAAAGAGAGAAGGAAAGAGAAAAGGAAAGAGAGAAGGAAAGAGAGGGGGAAAGAGAGTTGCTTTTGCAGCAGTCAGTAGCTCGCTGGCCTAATAGTTAGAGCATGCGGTTTTCATTCCGAAGGTCGCGGGTTCGAATCTCGGCATGTACCAATGACTTTAATATTTAAGTTATGTACATTTGTGAACTTTAGTTACAACAGCATATAAACGGTGAAGGAAATCATCGTGAGGAAACCCGCACACTGAAATCATCTTTGTGTGTGTGGTGGCCCCAATAAAGTGGCAAGAGGCTCGCCTCCTGTTACATGGGACCTAATCTAACCACATCTGGCGAAAAGTGGGTGTTTATTCACCTTTGCCTAACTCTACTGGGAAAAAGGCGAGATGATATAAAAAAAAATTTGAATCAGCATTTCCGAATATAACGGCAGTATCAATATTACAGTTAAATAAAACATGGAATCCCTTACCCGGTATGAACACTTCTTGATTCCCAAAGTAGTATTTCTGTTTATGGTCCGCCGTGAACGGGTAGACTAGAGCGACCACCGAGGGCTCCGCCCGCCTGCAGATGTAGTCGAAATCCAGCATACCCTGTAGAGTAAATCCAGGAATTGATAATATCAACATTTATAGGCTGGAGACGGTCTTCTAGTTAGATACCACTGCATCTTCTATTTTTGCTAATGTCGCTTGTAGTTTTTATCATCGTTACTAGTTCTACACAGTGACACTTATTATCAGGTGAACTTTGTATTCGAATAAAAAAATATCATAATAACACCCATGTTTGTCAGGGTGATATTGCCGCCCTCACCTGAACTGCACGGTTTTGCATGCCCCACACAATGGCTTTAGTGCGATCAGTAAAGAGAGGGCGCGCAGTGCTGAGCGGTTGACCCAGGTCGACGCGGGTCGGCGCCTGCGAGCACACCAGGTCCAGCAGCGCCGGCGTCAGATCGGGCAGATCCAGCTTCGGCGCGGGCTGCGGGAAAAATAATCATCAAATGATATACTAGGTGTTTATTATATATGTATTCTATGTAAGTGCACTTGCACTCATCTAAGTAAAGGAGTATTCACACCTGCACTAATGTACGATGTACGTACACGTGCACATACAATGTACGTACGCAAACTCTTTCCAAAGAGACATACATCGTCATCATCATCATTATCAGCCTTTGTGTATCCACTGCTGGATATAGGCCTTTCTCACCACCAAACTTCCTTCCGACCGCTCTGAAAATGTCTTCGGTCCATCTGGAGGGAGAGCGTCCTATATTTCTACGACCTGTGCGCAGCCTCCACTCTTTCCTCCCCCATCGGTAGTCACTGACACGACAGGCGTGGCCGGCCCGCTGCCACTTTAGCTTACAGATTTTGAGAGCTATATCGAATTTATTCGTTCCGAATTTTATCCCTTAGAGAAATGCTAAGCATAGCTCTCTCCATCGCTCGCTGTGCTACTTTGAGTCGGTGGACCAGCCCGATGGTCAGGTGCCATGTCTCAACGCCGTGAGCAAGTATGGGGAGGACGCACTGGTTAAAGAGACACACGAAGCTACTTTAAAGATTTCAGTTCTAGCACAAATTACTAAGTATAACAGAAGTTTAGACAATGGTGTATTTTTTTATATGTACAACTGATTCCATACAGCAGTGGATAAATGATTCTTGCCTTGTAATATGAATGTTTCTAGTTCAACCCTGGGCATACATAGTTTCCTCCTTAGGATGTGGTATAGGAAGGTATTTGAAATCATCAATCATTACTGTGTTCCGGCCATCGACATAAGTACAGATAGAGAAAACTTTGATTCTTGGTGAGCGCTCTTCTACCAATACTCTCTGTCACTTAGAATGTGAAATTGAAGTTAAGTATTAGGGTGTAATTCCAGCAGTGGACAGGGTGATGCTGATGGTGTTGATTAGTAAGTCTATTGAAGTGAAAAATTAAACTGTAACTTACGGTCGGTTTCGGCTTGGGCAGCTGTTTGGGCGCGTAATCGAGCTGATGCTCAGGTGGAATGGGTGACTGTCCGAGCGCCAGGCCTACTATCGCGGTCATGTTGCTCTCCGGGCCGAAGACGTAAAGCGGGATGCGCAACCGCTGGCCAACTTCGCGCATTTGCCTGTAACGGAAGCACTATGCGTTATTACATATTCCGTACAGTATAGAGTTCACTTAACTCTCACATAAATTTCACACTCCATCCTCAAATTCAAGGAACTACTTGCTAAAGGGCAAGAAGTTAACCAATGTGCAATGGACAGCAATTGTCTCTAAGCAAATGACTTCATAAGCTTGTGTTCAGTTTGGGTTTTAAAACGCTTAAATGATGAATATGATGCTGAACAATAATATGAGTAAATCGGCTCACCTCAGTCCCTCCTGGTAATTGGGCCCGCCCGTCGCACGAAGATGGTCACGTTGTACTGTATGAGCGCGTCCTTATACGTCTCGATGGCAGTAATGATGCCGCGGAAGGTATCCGCTACGTTGGTGAAATTGGCGATGCCACCGCCGATGATCAAAACCTGTGTGTGAGAGCAAAACGATAGAATTTTCAAAGGTCTTAAGTGGTGATTGATAAATTGTCAACAGCCTACATGATGTTCCCACACCTGGGATTAAGGGTCTTGTCTCTCTAGGAGAGATTTAGAGCCATTAATACATAAAGTTGGTCATAGTAGACACCATTGGACTTTGAAATTAAATTAGGGACCTGTTTCTATACAAACCAGGTACGACACTGGAGTCAATGAAATCTTTAAGAGTTATGCACTTTTTTTTCACCATCGTTGTTTTGACTACAATAAAGTGAACAGAAGCAGTGAGCGTCTATCAGGTGACGACGGACTAAGGGCATGAGTGAAGATCACCTGGCGGTAATCAATATGCTTGTCCATAACAACATACTGTTAGTTAGGATGATATACACTGCACCATATTGTCATCACAGTAATTTCACCAGATAGAGCGCCCTTCAGAGGATACAGTAAACGACACTACCGTTGGGCGTCAGAAATATGAGCCGCGATGGTAGACGGTTTCCATCAATATAAAACTATCACTGGTATATTGGCGCCTCACCTTTCCGTTAGGGTGCTTCTCTCGGCACATCAAGCTGAAGATGGTGCGCGCGTAGTCCGCCGTCTGGCCTTCCGTGGGCGCGCCCGAGTACTCGCCGTAGTTGGCGAGCTCGCCGGCGCCGCCCAGCGCGCACACCGTGTCGCTGTACGCGACGGAGGCGCCACCACCGGCCACCATCGTCCAAATGCGGCCCGACTTGTTCAGCACTGTTAGCTAGTGGTAAAGATAATATTGATTATTTTATAAACAACAATGTAATGTAACCCGTTGAAAAGCACTTTTAAGAAATTATGACTTTTACACACCAGATTACATTCATCGTTAAGAAATAAAGAGATACAATTACTTTTCAATTAATTTATATAATTATAATAATTAATATAATACCTAATTAAACATAATACGGTTTACGCTTCAATTATAAGTTGTTAATTAAGATGTTTACACAACAACGAACTCCTTACACCTTTATAAACAAGACCATACTTCTTGTTACCTTGGAAAACTACATCAGTTAACACCTTAAGCCCCAATATGAGTTACGGAACGCAAATAAAAAAATATACACAGTATCAGGTTGTCTATCATGAAAGGATTAAATTACATATTTTATTACCACAAAAATTAATGCAAACCTCATCAAGCGTTCGGCCATTAACAGGAAGACGCTAGCAATGATGTTCACACAACACCAGACTGTGTTCATCTTTAATGAATACGATGGTACATCCAATTGTCTAAGTAACTACACTAGCTTCAGCATGCGCTTCGCTTTTAAGAATACACACTAGTATACAAAACACCTCAATTTGTCTATATTCAAGAGAAAAAAATGTTGTGTTCAATTACCACAGTAATTGTTATATTTTCAAACTGAAAGCAGAAATAGGTGCTGCAGCGAAACATATAATTCCTATTGTAAGACTTACGAAAATGCCATATTTTCGTTACTAGCAGTGTTACATAATAGTTAGCAACCCTTACTACCTTCTGATAGAAAGAAATGGGATGCAGAATGAGAAACAAGTTTGAAAGAAGAACAATATAAAATGGAAAGAATGAATGATGAGAATATGGACAACTGAAATTATATTAAATTAGTGAAGATAAATGAACATTAAATAAAGGCCTTGACCTACAACATGCAGGGGGATGATTAAAAAAAGCTCTCACTACCTTTAACCTTACTGAAACATCAGGTAATTTGGATAGGAAACTGCCAAACTACGAGCCTATCCATAACATGGTGGCGTTAGGATGATATATACTGCATTATATTATGAAGACAAAAGATGTTAAGTATCATTAATTCATCAGCAGTAATTTCATCAGCTACAATGCCCTTCAGTATACTCAGTAAAATTTGCATACTAGTTCTCAGGTGATGTGAATAGATGCTACAGTGGTACCTACTTGCAGTCTCTGCTGAGATGTACCACCAGTAAGCCCTCTCCCTCTCACAAGACCACTCCGTGATTTGCCGTCTCTTTTTCACTCGCTTACTGGACCATTAGTTCCATCACTCCCAAAGCTCACCTTCTACCATAGTTAGAACTTATTCAGCTCAGCATATTTATTATTGGATATTTAGTACATACTATCTTTCGTTTTCTGTGCCGGAAAATTGATCTAGGTCACACAAATGTAATTTATAAGAAGAGAATAGTTCCATACCTTCAAGCTGGCACCGCTCTTCGCATCCAAGTCCGCGATGTGGGCCTCCTCGGGATACGCGTCCCTCCCGAACGGCGGTGGGAAGCTGACCTCTCCCCAATGCTTAGCACAGATGAAATCAGCCGTCTGATCCAACTTCGCCGCCAAATCCAACAGATAGAGCCTGTCGCCCGTCACTACAATGGGGTTGATCTCCATGTAAGTGAAGTGAAGGTCCACATAGACTTGGTAGAGTGAAAGGATGAATGTTGTTATAATCCTGGAAAAAGAAAATATTAAATTTAAAATATCAAATAATGTAAATAAGGGTTCGGCATTCCTATTTTTTAACAAGATTAACCAAAAAATTAGTAATATACGTTTGGTTCAAAGATTTGATTGTACCCACAACTGAGCCTCCTTAAGGTCGTGTAAAACCTACACTTGGCAAGTGTGGATTGATGTATTTTTTGGAGACGTTTACCAACCAGGCAGTAGTAATATGCCCGCCTATAAGAACTCGGCGGTAATTAAGATGATATACACTGCACAACATTTTGCTCACCACCTTAACATAAGATGCTTTTCTGCGATGATTTTCTTTACAAAAAGCTAGGCGTATAGATAAGGCAGCGCTGTAGTATCGAGCTAGTAAGAACAAGACTAAGGTAACCCCTGCCAGTCGTAGATGGCGACTAAAAGGGTCTAGAAGTTTCAGGGGGAGTGGGGGCCCTTATCGCACAACAAGCAAACCTACTAAGAATAGCGTATGGGTGAGCGATAGTGCCTAGGAGCGTTAGGCCCTTCCTCACAGACATGCTAACACAAAGTGTAGATCGGCACCGGTGCGATCTATAACAGATCCCGAAGTCTACGAATGCACTAATGCAGATCACCGAAGGAGTTTTAGTCAGTAAAAATCTCATATAACCTTCACTTCCCATTAGAAACAAGGTCACTTTCGAAGATCTCCCCCTCGAAATAAAAAAAAATATAGGTAAGGATCGAGTCCAACCTCCACAAGTCTATAGCACTTGTTTGACCAAAGTAATCTAACTAAACTAAAGTGGGTAGTATTTCGGACAGCTTATAATCTCTTGAGCGTAAAATTTGCTAAACTAAAAGAAAATATTTACAAAAGATCTCATTTTCTATTTAGTATTTTTGCTGTTTCTAATATAATTTTCAAATACCCTCAAAGAAACTCCCATACTCTGGCAGTACATACCAAAGACAAAAGCTATATATAACTATAGAATTTTAACCTTTTAATTCCAACAGACTTGATGTTCTTCAACAGCTGCCTCTCTACATCCTCACCAGTGGGGAATGTGTCCACTGGCACCTGAAAATCATCAACACATGATCATCACAATGCAATTTAATCAACATACATGTTTTGTCTACTTTATACTAGTATTGTGTACATATCCTAACCTGCATCAAATTGTAAGGGAGACTTCATCTTAATGTTATGTGCAACCAATAATATCTAGTCCCTGATATGTTAAGTATTTTAGAGTAATGTGCCTGCCAAAGAATTTACTAGTTCTAGCACAACTTTTCTGGTTTAGAAAATGGGTTCAACTCAACGCAAATGGCATCCTTAACCTACTACAACCCCCACCCTTTGCCTTTCTCTTGGCACAAAATGTAATAACACTCCAGTTAGAAGGCCCAACGTTTAGCAGTGGATATCGACATGATGTGAATCTCGTCAGGTTGAATACCACCACTGTGTCTATTACCGACAAATATTACCAAAACTAAGAGCATCTTTTTCACAGAAGAGAGTCCAGAGATTAAAAAAAAACACAGTCCTTTACCTCGAGCCTGAGTGCTAATGCGTCCACATCGCCGACGTCAACACCGCCCTGGTGGTGGAACAGGATGGTGTCGGAGCGGCGGCCCGACTGGATGCAGAGATACATCTCCTCGCTCTGAACATCAAAACATAACAATCAATTTCCATAAGACGAGTAAAACGTACAACTGATGGTAGTCATACGCCCGTAACGAAGCAGAGCTAGTCAAGATGTATAGTGCATCACATTATGCCAGTCAGTTCAAGATTGATATCAAAATTAAAAAATATTAAACTGTATTAGGAGGATGGTCATTATACCAAAAAAATTATTTACACACTTTTAAAGCCTTGATTATCCAATTTGGAAGAGGCGCGGATTCCATTTCCACTCTCCTCATTTCCGGTGAAGGAAACCGACTTGTTTAAAAAACGTTACTGGATACTGGCTTTCTTGGATATGTGTTTATTCCACCGAGCCTTACTTAACTAGCATGGAGCATAGATGGTTTTGACTCTTTGTAAGAAAGCCCAAGTCCCAGCAATGGAAACATCAAATGGGACATTTTCCATATATTCTTATAAATTAATTAACAGCCTTGTTTGTGTAAATACTTCGACTTCGTGCCTTTACACTACCGGTGACTCCATCTGTTGAATATTTAGTATTAACTTAAACTTATAATTTATAAATAATGCTGCATTATCTGATAATCACCGCTTCATGTTTGACGAACGGCTCCACCACGAAGCGCCTCAGTTTGCCCACAGCTGCACCCACTTGCTGCTCCTTACCGGTGTGCTCGCTGAGCCAGCGACGCACCTCTGTAGCCGACTTGTTCACCCCCACAAGGCCAAGCTTGCCGCGTCGCTTTATCAGCTGGTCGGGCTTCACCACCAGTTGCTAGAACAGCAAACAAAACATATACAGCTTCTACTATTTTCAATGTAAAATTATCTCTCACATACTTTTCTAATTTGATCATCATTTTTAAGGTGTTGTCTAAAGATAATTATAATTCTTTACCTCCTTAGAGAGCCATGGATTCTTGCCGAGCTCATCCTCCCACACGGTCCCCTGCTCGAAAACCGCAAACCGACACGGTACTAAAGCCGTACCAGCTGCTATGTGCCTGGAAAAGTTATATTCACAGTCATCATCACCATTATCATTAACCTTTCTTTATTCATTGTTAGATATAGGCTCTCTCCAAAGCCTTTTACCAAATGTGATCCATAGTTTCGCACATTTCCATTAATATCAGTAAAACGATTTTGTATGCAATAAACAGTACCGGGCTCAGTGATGAGCCTTGTGTCAAACCTTTTACAAAAACTTACATTACGGATTGCAATCCGGGTCTAAACTAGAAACCATTTGTTTAATATATAAGTTAGTAGCAGAAACGTATTATTAACGACAAACAAGAAAAATTCATTCAATTCAAAGTAAAACGTTTTAGATTTTTTTATATATAATATGTAACTAGTGAGAGGTAACCCCTATTAATCCAGGACCGATTATTCCATGAAGTCATTGAATCGCATCCGTGTCCAGTATAACAATATATTTAGACACCCGTTAGAGTTAAAAAGGTACTTCAGTGCTTCAGAAATGTATTTAGAAGCTAGAGTGGACTTGTTCGACGCCATACAGAAAAAACGCGTCACGTCATTCATTGCCAGAATTGGCAGGAGAAGTTACTTGATAGTTCAGGAATTAGCAATGAAGTTGCACTATATGATCTTATAAATATTGGTTGTTTTGTTTCCTGACCGGAGTGAGATTTAATATTTTTTAACTTCATTGATAATGAATGAAATTAAATTAAACTAGTCAACAGATTAGTTTTTTTTTTATTTGTGTTTTCTACTAATATGGATCTTGAGTCTCACATAAAAGTCTTTTATTATTTTTTTTTTTCAATTAGGCCTTTCCCACATCTCTAATTTTACTTTTATGATATTTCACTAAGAAAGTTAAAAAATCTCGGAATCCACGATTATTTTCTATGCCACATAATAAAAAATTGTTTAATTTTACTAATCTTCCTCTCAATGTCATAATTAAGTTATAAATACACAAAATTGACCGAAAAGTTACTTCTCCTCCTTTTATGTAACAGAGCGTTGCTAATTTCGTTATTATGACAAAACAACATGTTTTTTATTAATAGTTTAAGTAATCAATGTCGCATTTTCTCATGTGAAAAGCGCCATCTTTTAAACAAAATTCGTATCAAACATGGTCCTTTATCCGTAGATATTAAAGCCTGCTGTGTCCCTACCATCGTCTTTCTTTTAAACCTTTCACATTTACTGGTGGTATCTGACAGGAGACCATCTAGGTAGGTATCACCGTCGTTCCTAATTCGGATCAGTGAAGTCGTTGTAGTATAATGAATGTAGTTATGTATGATAATAAGACATTGCATATCTCCAGGCAACGATCTGCAGGAGTATATTCTACAATAATGTGTATGTCCACCATCTCTCAAATAAAATAAATTTTAGCGCAAAACTTCTTACCTGGTTATAAGATCTTTGCCGGTCGCTTCGTAAATGGCCTTCGACGCCATCTTGCTTTATCACCGCGGGCTGGTTAGTGAAGTGGATTATGCAGCACGTCTACCGAACGTCATATGGCCGCTGGTTTTGCCTGAAAAAATAATATTAAGCTGTAAATATATGTATCAGAGTACATCTTTAAGTTATATGGGATTTTAATTATATAATAATTAATTTTAATTACAAAAAAAAAAAAAAATTGTACATCAAGATGAATTCAAATAATTAAAAATCAAAGTGAATGACACCGTGTTGGAACGTTCTCAAGGTGAACCGATCTGATAAAGGTCGCCGAAAATCGCTGGTTGCAGCGCTAAACCAATTGGCATGAGATTTTTAGCGTGGCGAATATACATCCAGGAGTGGACAATCCACCGGCTGGTGATAATGATCAACGTGAAAGTTTAAAAAAGATTATCAATAAATGACGCTTCACAACTCGTTAATAATACGCGGCGTGTAAAGCACGCGGCAGGATCAAAATATCGTTGTTTATTAGGAAACATCAGCAATCGAGCACGTTCACTGATTGGCGGAACCGAAACCGTACGAGGTCAGGGCGGGACGCTATTGGTTGAAACCGAAATGTTCATGGGCAAGACGCGCCGCGATTGGCCGGAATGCGCGTGGCACGGCATCGCGTGATCGCACCGCAGCGCAACGGTTGCCCGGCGAATTGTAGCCGGCGTCCATCACCTGATGCAACATTATAAAGTAGAAAAGTAGTTATGTCATTGATTAATTGTAAAACCTAACAAAAAATTAGATGGTGTTAACAAATATAACGTGTTTGTGTGTCTATTTGTGTGAAGAAGCGATTAATTGTTATTTATTATTAAGTTTAACTCGGCGGATATTATTATACCTGTGTATAATCGATAGTTTTATAATCACTAGTTATTTCTTTGTTACATTGCCAAACACTTTCACATACTAATTAAAAAAAAATATATTGGCTATTAAGGTAGATCTTTTGCGTGGGACTTCGTGAGGAAACTGGCATGTTCGAAGAACAGCTTTCGTAGACAGATTACAGTGATGGCAGAATGGAGCTGGTATACTAGACATACAAACGATCAACCTTTAACATTGTAATTAAATAATCAAAATAAAAACTCAGACTTACTTTATCTAATCTGAGCGAAATATTTGATTTGATGTCAACGAGTGACTGATTACTGCATGATAGTAGATAACAAATAAAACGTATTACATTCATTAACATTATATCAGTAAACATTTAAACAGCGATAAGGATTAAAGGATTAATTTCGCCCTTTATCGGTAAACGTGTACAGACGGAATGCGAAAAAACCCGATTTGTATACAACACGATAATATATCTTGTTTACGTTGGAGATTTGTATGAGTGGAGATTTTTTATACATTCTTAATTAAAAAAAAAAAACTCGTGCTTTATCGGCGATAAAAAATAGCGCTAGTAGCGTTACATACTACCTTTTTTTTATTTCATTTTACATAAAGGTTTACAATAATTGATAATCTAATATGGCGCCATACTACTGAACTGTTTTTTTTTTTTGAAGATTATAGACTTGGTAACGAGATCTTTAAGCCGTCTTATTTTACGACATACTACTTAAATTTATGAATATATTATATGATATAGTGTTGACTTAGTTAATATTCCATATATTTTTTTTTAATTATGTTTCTTTTTAATCGTCACGACATCAGCTTTGGGTCATATAATGTCATTAAATAGTAAACGAATAATTCTCTTCAATAATATTTACACATTATACACAGTAATATTTAGTACTATTTGCACATTACTCTTACCAAAGGCCATACCATCAATGATTTATTCTAAATTCATGCCTTTCTTTATTAATCAGGAATGTTCCATTACTACATTTGATCGCCATAATTTTCGTAATACAATTTCTTTACATGTACAATTTATGGATTATTATGGGATTTTTTTATATATATAAAAATATATGTAAACGGGTTTGTCCCGCACAATTCTTATGGCCCAAACCCTTCTATGTTAGCCTATACAAACGACGTCCTATAGTGTCCTATAGTGCGGCGATTCGGGCAACACTGAACCGATCGATGTGGACATCTTTGGAGAAGGCCTATGTTCAGCAGTTGAAGTCTATCGGCTGATGATGATGATGTAAAACAATTTTTTTATTATCTCTGGTCATGAGTGCGTTGGCGGTATTGCTATATCATTGTATGATAATTTCTCTTTTAATTATACAATTATGCAAATTTACGTTGTAAATGATTTATGACAAAAAAAAATAACATGATCTCTTGGTTTATAAGACCATAAAAAATTGGTGGCAATTCTCTGTTGCCGGAGGCCAGGAAGGTGGGTACTACCGCAGCGCATATTTCTGCCGCCAAACAATAGTGTGCAAACATTACTGTGTTTCAGTTTGAAAGGCGTTATAGCTATTGTACATTATTACTGGGGGAACGAGACGAATCATATGTCTCAAGGCGATGAACTAAATGTGGTGCAGGGTATAACATCCTAACTAGCGCCACACTGTTTTGAGTGGTCGTATCACTTACCATCAGGTATACGTCACGCTCGTCTAGTCGCTTAATTATATAATGACAGAAAAAAAAACCGTGTTCCGGTTTGTCCAGCGCTGTAGATCATGTCTTTAGTATATACCATCCTAACTAATGCTTTATTGTTATGGCCTGGCATACCATCAGGTGAACTCTTTCTCCTGTCGAGACGTCATAAGGCGAAGATAAACACTAACGTAAAATGTTCTCCTGGTGAAAAAAAAAACTGTTATGGTCAATAGGTTGGTCACCATGTGATCTGCCTTTTAGTCCCGGACTATTAAGAATGGAAATAAAGTGAATCCTGTCTGCCGTAGAAGGTGACTTAAATGGTTCGAGGATTCCAGGGCTTTGAAAGTGTGCTCATTGGTCACTAAGCGAACTGGTGGACGGCAGTATCCAGAGGGAGCTGGGAAGAGTTATGGCACTCCTCGTGACGTAAGAATGACTCCACTAAGGATGACCAACGAGAGGGTTTTAGTGGGTACATATCCCACATAACCTTGTCCTCTGCCCCAGAAGCAGGCTCATGTGAGACTTGAACCTCGACCAAAAAAAAGAAAGAGGTCGATGACCATCCCTTACCACGATTGCCAATTGATTGACGCAAGCGCAAATTGTGCTGCAACGAAAAAATATATGATATCCTTCAATGCATCTTACTTAATACTATTTTACCTAGTTACTCACACGCGAGCCTTGGTACCAAGGGAATGTGGTGAACGCCATTTTTTCCAACTTTTTTTATTTCGGGCAAGATTAGCCTCGTCGCCCCAGTAATTTCACTAGTTACAGCGCCCTTCTAACCGGAACACAGTAATGTTTGCACGCTACTGTTTAGCGGCAGAAATAATCGGTGCTCTAATATCCTAGTGGTGGTTGGTCTTCGGTAACAGACCTACCATCACAAGTTTACGGGTTTCGCAGGTTCTTGAAGGTGAAGGTCCTTATCGCTCAAGCAAACTCGCGTTGGACAGCGTATACATGCTGTAGTTCAGCGATGCTTAAGGGGTTTGGCTGTTCCATTTATCATCATCGTCAGCCGATAGAAGTCCACTGTTGGACATAGGTATCCTCCTACAAATCGATGAGTGTCGAGCTGCCGCATCACCGGGCATTAGAGACCGTCGATTTAAGGTGTTCATGAGGGGGGATTTGGGTCATATCCCACCACGCCAGCCCAACGCATGGTGGGGGCATGTGGGACCGTTCCATCAAGAGATGCTAATATAAAGTGTAGAGGGGCACCGGAGCTTTCTGTAACATCCCTGGGCCTCTTCGAAAGCACTGATGTAGACCAGAGGAGTTTTAGTATGAATCTCACATAACCCTGACTTCCTTCCAGAGGCAAGAAAAAAAAAAGACTACTTGTAGTTACATAAATTGCGTGTAGTCTTCCTGTACGGTTGTAGTGTTAAATACATTAACATGGTACAGTAGTTAATTATATTACGTCAGTGTCAAAGGTGAGACGACTACTGTTCGGGTAAGCCGACTATTTCGAAGGTCACCAGCCAGGCCCGTTAATAGTCTTCGATATTCCATCACCTGTCCCTCTCTAACACTGTTCTCCGTCCCTCTCCAACGCTACAATTAAAACACGAACTAAACTATGAAAAATAATATTTAGTCGCGGTAAGTCTCTGTCGCCGGAGACTGTCTAAAGGCACAGTGCAAACATTACTGTTTTCCGGTTTGTAAGGCGCTGTAGCTTGTGAAATTACTGTAGTAACACAACCCAAAATCATTTGTCTGACGAGCACTACATAGTGAAGAGCATATCATCCTAACTAGCGCTACGTTATGGGCAGGGGCATCACTTACCATCAGGTGAACGTCTCTCGTCTCGTCGCGACAAGTTAGCCAACTTAATACTCCCACTGTTGGGACTGGGATAAGGAACCAAAAGCAATATAGCTACCATCGTAGCTGTATTTATAATCTACCGATTTCATCAAGATCGAACTGTGGACCTCCGTGTTACAAGCCGGTTAACATCAGCGCCATTGAGTCGCCTCGTTGCCTATGGCGCAGCGGTTAACTGCCCTTTGACGCGGAGGTCGCTAGTTAGTTTCCCGGCTCATACATACATTTCGCTATCCTATTGTAGTATAATAATCTTGACGAGAACGCTTCGTCATCGACTGCCTCGCCAACACTTAATATTACGTGAAACAGAAGAAAAATTATATCTGTATGTACAATGCGCTGCAGTGTATATCATCCTAACTAACGCCAAGTTATAGATGGTATCACATACCATCAGGACATGGTCGTGTCCTGGCCTCGTTTAATATATACTAGTTACTACCTGCCCGCTTTGCTGGCCGTGTAACATGGAACTAGACAGCAAATGATTTTCTATAGCAAACCGTTACCATAGCAACCGCCTAAACGATACCATGTGAAAGTTTATTCGATATAAAATGATGAATGATCTATGAAAATCAAAAAATAAATAGCCTATAACGATCTATAGATCATTCCGCGTCGAATGGTCGTATTCACGTGTCGGTACGTTCACTGGTTATCACGTGATTGGTGAACAAAATCGAATTTCATTATATATAGATATATAAATATATATTTGCTGGTGGTAGGTCTCTAGCCGGAGACTGTCTAGATATCACCGCAGCATCTATTTCTGCCGTTAAACAGTAGTACGCAAACATTACTGTGTTCCGGTTTGGAGGACGTTGTAACACATCTTCTGTCTAAATGCGATGGACAGGCGTATCGATTACCATCAGGTGAACGAACTGTTCGCCTCGTCTCTTAATAGCATAATAAAAAAAAGGTTATATATTTAACATAATATTCGACAAATAATGAAGAGTTTGCTTATTTTCAATATATTCGTTAAACCGGTTTAAACCAGTTAGGCGGCATATTTATTGTATATCTTCTAGATTTGGTATACACCGTTGAGAGGCCCACTGGTCTGGTCACTACACTACATGATACATGAACGAGTGATTGAATGAGGGATGAGACGAAGATGTTCAAATGATGGTTATAATTAGTTAGGATGATGTACACTGCAACCCACGCCCATGGAGCGAGATGCTCAGCTACAAAGCCTGTCGCAGTCCAAAAGATTTGCTATGGGCATGGGACGTTGCTCTAAGGACCGATGGCGGATGAGGCAGTAAGGTCCTCAAGTGGCGCCTGCTTACTGATAGACATAGCGTTGGGAGGTCTCCCACAAGGAGGACCGACGAGCTGGTGAGTCACGCGAACCCAATGGATGCGAGCAGCCGATCAATGTGGAGATCTTTGGACGAGGCATATATCCGGCAGTGGACGTCAGTTGATGATGAATGTGATGTACCAGACCATGTACCCAGGTCCAGCCCAGCATCAGATGAGCTGTAAGAGTCAATATGACTTTCAAGCGCTTAACATCTTAGAACAGAAGCAAACAGGGTAAGTTTTTTTTTTATTTTACGAATCGATCAGTCACACATTTCACTAGCTACAACGCCCTTCAAACCGGAACACAGTAATCTTTGCACACTACTGTCTGCCAGCGGCAGTAGTAACTGCGGTGGAGACTTAGCAACATTGATTGGTTATATCACTTACCATCAGGTAATGGTTTCTTTCGTTTCGTCGCCATATATATATTATCCTGAAGAGGTTTAAGGGATGCCTCAGGAGGTCCTGTACTACAACTCTCAGGATCCAACCCTCATCTGCTTCTGGTGCACTCTGGCTTCAACCAAATCGCTTTGGGCTAGCGTAGTGGGAAATAGCCCAAATCTCCCCATATTAATTCCTACTCGAGGTGGGCATTTTTGATGTATGTCTACGTCCAGCAGTGGACGTCTATCAGCTGATGATGATATATATCCTCTACAAGCGCCTCCTGTGTATATATACTAATTCGTTCTCCCAATACTACCAGAACCGAGCTGATCAATATTTCCTTATTTGTTAAGGTAAAAACCCATTCAATATTATGTTTAATTAGGATGTATACATTACGGTTGTGGTTATCCTGCTCGCGGCGGAAGTGCTACTTTTTTTTCTAATGACAATTGTATATATCACGTACGAGATTTGTACAGCCGGCCAATCAGCTGTAACAAGAGGTAATACTGCGCTAATGTAGAAGACGCCGAGTCCAGCAGTGGACGGCCAGTGCCCACAGTAAAGTTCGCACACTACTGTTCGACGGCGGAAATAGGGCAGTAAAGAAAATGGTTACATAGTAATTGACAGTAGAGGTCGCATTGTCTCTGAAGAGCCAACTTGACATTTCTCTGTAAGCCTCGTCTTCAACACGAGGAGTTGATCTTATATATATATATATATTTTAGTTTTACGTGGGGCAAATGCCTACGTATACTCGTCCTAGCGGGGGCAAGGACGGGTTATGTCGGACTTGCACCGAATAAAACCCCCACGATGTTCTCGACTCGTCGCCATATGGCAAGGGTCACGGGTACGGTGTGGTGCCTTCGTCTACGGCCCTCACCGGCGCTGGCCGCTTGCGCAGCCCCACCTGGGTAGGGAGGGTTAAACCCCCCTTACAGGGCGCGCCGGAACATGCAGCGCGCCTCCACCTCGGCCTCTTTTGTGCGGACGACGAATTCTCCCGAACCCGTCGCCCAGAGGCCACGGAAGCCTTTATGTATATATATATATATGCTGACCTCACATAGCTAGGAATAGGGCACGAGGAAGTACATATATATATAATATATATATATATAAGATCTCCACATCGATTGGTCTCGCATCCAGTGGGTTCCTGCAACTCTCACCAGATCTTCGGTCCACATTGTGGGAGGCCTTCCAACACTACCTCTACCAGTACGCAGGCCCTCACGAGGACCTTACTGCCACATCGGCCGTCGATCCTTCTAGTAAATTGCCCTGCCTATTACCATTTAAGTCTAGCAATCATTTAGGCTATGTAGGTGACCTTAGTCATTCGGATCTCCACATTTCTGATTCTCCGAACAAAGCCCTCTTCATTGCCCTTTGGGTGACTGGGATGGGGCAGTAAGGTCCTCGAGTGGCGCCTGTGTACCAGAAGACGTAGTGTGGGGGGGCCTCCCATAAGTAGACCAACGATCTGGTGAGAATCGCAGGCACCCCGCTGGATGCTTGAACTTGGTGTGGATATCTTTGTGGGAGGCCCATCATCTGATTATGATAATATATGTTACTGATCCCTCACCCGCTCTGTTGGCTGTAATTAGACTAGTAATTAATCAGAAATATTCCTCGAGAGATATCGTAACCGGAAATGACTTTATACACCAACCGTTACCATAGCAACCGCATAAATAATACCAAATGAAAATGTTTTTGATTGGTGAACAAAAAAAAAATATATTTTCCTTATGTATATATTCCCTGATAGTTCACTGGTGATAGGTCTCTGTTGAGAAAGACTTTCTAGATATCACACAACATTACCATATTCCGGTTCGAAGGGCGTTATAGCTAGTGAAATTATTTAAGTAACGAAACCGAACATCTTTTGTATCAAGGCGACGAGCACTGTGGTGCAGTGTATTCCATCCTAACTAGCGCCACGTTCACTTGCTTTCACGTGATTTTCATCAATGCCGTAATAGCTCAGTTCATAAGTCCTGGGTTCTATCTCCTCTGCCCTTGAACTTCCGGTAGCGGAAACATAAATGTTGTACTAAGAGTTATCGATGATATAAAATCCATTACTACTTAACCAGTTTGTATAATACGGCTTAGCTCATCGTGGGAGTGGGCTTCGAGTCCCAGCAGTGGGAATAGTTAAGGTCATTTATAATTATATGCAATCGCTTCTGGTGTGTGTTCACGCTGACAATGGAAAGTGAACGGCACGTGACCTTAAACCGACTATTAAATATTTTAACTGTTGGTTGACGAAGAAATAGTTTTTTATTCAATATGGCGGACAGGACGTTCACCTGGTGGTGAACGAGTACACTTCACCATCTCATTGTTCACCATGACATATATATATATTAAAGTTAATAAAAGTACACATATGACATTCCGTCTTTATTGTTGCTTCTTACGATTTCTCTTATACTACGTAGCGACGGAGTATTCACCTGATAGTAAGTGATACGCTCACCCATAACAACGTGACGCTAGTTAGGATGTTGTACACTGCACTACGTTGCGCTCGCCTGAGACGTATGTTAAATCTCGTTACCCCTGCAATTACATCAGCTACAACGCCCTTCAAACCGGAACACGGTAATGTTTGCACAGTACTGTTTGACGGTAAGAATAGGCGCTGCGATGGTACTGATCTAGACGGTCTGAGGCAGTGGTGACTTTTTTTTTATTCCGGGGGAATCATGGAAGGATACCCTGGTTCTGGGGAGAAGTCAGGGTTATGTGAGATTCTTACTCAATAGAACCTCCTCGGTGGTCTGCATCAGTGCACTCGGAGAGGCTCCGGGATCTGTTATGGAACGCACTGGTGCCCCTCTACAATTTCTGGTACACGTCTCTGAGGAGAAGCCTGTTCCTCCTAAGCACCGTCTCTGAACCCTGTTTTACGCAGGTTCACTTGTTCAGTGATAAGGGCCCCCACCCTCAAGGCCCCCGAAACTCCTAGATCCTTTCAGTCGCCTTCTACGACAGGGCTTACCTTAGTCCTATTCTTACCAGCTCGAGACTACAGGGCTGGGGTAATGGAGACCTACCACCAGTAAAAGTTTTAATAGCTCTCATTCTCTTCATATATATCTAGATTCGTGGTGATGTTCGCTGGAAGATATTGGGACTCTGACAGCTCATCTGACACTGGGCTCGTGGACCCGGATCGAAAGCCTGGATATATGTAGACCACCTTTCTCCATTTGCTACGACCCTGGCACACCTCCTTCGCTTCCTCCACTCTCATGAGCGTCTCTTCGTATCCACGCCACTCCCTCACCTTGTCGGAATACAGTTTGTAAAGCGTGGGAAAAAAAAAAAATTTTTCTTATTCTATTTTTTTTTATGGGAAGGGTGGGCAAACGAGTGAACAGTTCACCTGGTGGAAAGTGATCACCGACGACCATGGACAGCCGCTACACCAGAGAGGTCGCAGCTGCGTTGCCGACCTTTTACTCCTGATATTATCTAGGTAACCTTTATAATTCCACTACTTGGTATCGGTGCGTAATCATACAAGGACATTCAAGGTCATTTATCCAATAGACTGGAGAAAGGCGAGATACCGGATGTTGTGAGTCGGAGCTGTTGTTCTTGGAATATGTCGACTTCCCCACTTCCTTCAACGGAAGCTCGATCTTAATGAGTATCGAACTTGCGCCTGTTTAACTGTAATTACGGACGGTAGGCCTTTTGCCGGTGACCGTTGATATACCACCGCAGCTCCTTGTGTGTTCCGGTTTGAAGGGCGTTGTAACAAATGAATGGTGTAACTAGACTCAACCCCTTATATCTCCGGCAAAGAGCGCAATGGGGTGCTGTGTATATCGTCCTAATTAGCGCCGAATTATTATAGGCGGGCGTAACACTTTTTATCAGGTGAACGTAAAAAAAAACATTAATTTCTAATTGATATACACGTCTGAATATTTCATATATATAAGGTTGGAAAATATCTCCCTTCCGCCTTTTTGTCTTTTGAATTTCGCGGCTATGTACAAAGCGCTACAGAGCTCGTATCTGGCAATACTATACATAATTTGAAAGGTCTTGACATAACCTACAAAACGACGCTATGCATAATTAGTTTGGATATTGCGTTCAACAGTTATAGACGTGTAAACATTGAGTTCACTAACGCCGAAAACGCGCTATTTTAAAGTTTTCCTTCGTTAAAGGCAAATCCGCTAGAGAAACGTTCCGTGAGATTAATGGTGTTTTGGGGGATGGTACTCTATCACTTCGAACCGCGGAGGACTGGTTTCGACGATTTAGAGCCGGTGAAAACGACACCATAGATAAGCCAGCCGGCGGAAGACCTGTGACGACAAATACCGACCAAATCATGGACTACATCGAGTTAGACCGGCATGTGGCATCTCGTGACATCGCCCAGGAGATGGGAATTAGTCACCAAACCATTTTAAACCTTCTGCAGAAGGCTGGATACAAAAAAGCTTGATGTTTGGGTGCCGCATGAATTGACGCAAAAAAACCTTCTGGACCGAATCAACGCCTGCGATGTGCTGCTGAAACGGAACGAACTCGACCCATTCTTGAAGCGGATGGTGACTGGCGACGAAAAATAGATCACATACGACAATATGAAGCAAAAACGGTCGTGGTCGAAGGCCGGTGAATCGTCCCAAACAGTGGCCAAGCCGGGATTGACGGCCAGGAAGGTTTTGCTGTGTGTTTGGTGGGATTGGAAGGGAATCATCCACTATGAGCTGCTCCCATATGGCCAGACGCTTAATTCTACCATCTACTGCGAACAACTGGACCGCTTGAAGCAGGCGATTGACCAGAAGCGTCCAGAATTGGCCAACAGGAAGGGTGTAGTGTTCCACCAGGACAACGCCAGACCACACACTTCGTTGATGACTCGTCAGAAGCTACGGGAGCTCGGATGGGAGGTTTTATCGCATCCACCATATAGCCCGGACATAGCGCCAAGTGATTACCACCTGTTCCTGTCCATGGTGAACGCCCTTGGTGGTGTAAAGTTGAACTCAAAAGAGGCCTGTGAAAAGTGGCTGTCCGAGTTCTTCGCAAATAAGGAGGGGGGCTTCTACGAGGGAGGTATTATGAAGTTGCCGTCTAGATGGAAACAGATTATCGAACAAAACGGCGCATATTTGAACTAAATCCGATCACTGTAACACTTTATAAAGCATTGAATAAAGAGCAAAAAACGAAAGGGAGATATTTGCCAAACTAATATAATATTTATAGTATATGTGTTTGTGTGTGTTCTATTGGGGAAATATAATATATTTGAATGAGTTGAAGGAGTGCGATAAGGCGAAGGTTGCTTAGAGGTCGATCAGTTCATATCGTAGCAGAGAGTTCGTGTATTGCACGCGTCTGTAATCTCGACGGAGACTAGATATTAAAAGGAAAAAAAAAACTAGAATGTAGACCAGTACTTGGCTACGATACAATCTGATGGTAAGTGGTGATGTAGTATAGGTAGTAAAGGAGGCTAGTACAGATGTTATATATAAAAAAAAAAATTATGTACTATTTTCAGGGATTCGTTATGGCGGCATGTTTATAATATGGTGATAACTAGCTGGTGGTACCACCGCAGCGGCTATTGCAACTGACAAACAATAGTATGCAAATGTTACAATGTTCCGGTTTGAAGGGTGCTAGTGCAATTACTGGGGTAACGAGATAACATATAACGTCTAAAACGAGCGCAATGTGGTGAAGTGAATACCATTCTAACTAGCACTACATTGATATGGGCTTATCACTCACCATCGAGTGAATGTCCCGCTTGTCACCTATATAACAGACTGGTGAGACTTCACCTGATAGCAAGTGATACGCCTGTTCACAACCCGTCTAGATGATATACACTGCATCACATTGTACTTAGCTTTCATTCGTAATATGTTAAGTGTCAACACACCAACGCTTACGTTTCATTATCACGTAATATTAGGTGATATGCTTTGGATAATCAATCGCATTCGCCATAACTATACTACCTTGGTACAATACAACAGTTTGAAATGGACAAGTATGAAAATGTTTACACTGCTCCACAACGTGTTCAACGCTACCGGTCCTTGGAGCCGGATCATAGAAACATTGTTGTGGTTGCGAAGGTAACCTAGACGGTCTCCGACAACAGATACCTGTTAG
Source organism: Troides helena (assembly GCA_029286815.1). Lineage (NCBI taxonomy): Eukaryota > Metazoa > Arthropoda > Insecta > Lepidoptera > Papilionidae > Troides > Troides helena. The sequence goes on from JAGSMV010000033.1 coordinate 352,303, forward strand.
CAGTAATATATTCTAAATACCATCATTTGATACTTCTCTCAATCTGACCGTCACATTTGGAACTCTATGATGATGATGATGATGATGATAGTGTAAGGATTTAAAAAAAAATCTAAGTTAATCGTAGAAACTTGGAAGAAATATTCAAAAGATCTCTCTCAAGCAAATATTTACTATTCAACTGAATACCAGTTAACATACATTACTGGACATATAGCGATAGTTTAGCGTTGGTTTTTTTTTTTTTTTTTTGTCAAGAAACTGCTGTGTCTATGGTCTGATGATGATGAAGAACTCCAATTATTATCGTAGTGTTATTCGACATACACTACATCCAATAAGTAATAACAAGTGTATATTAAACTTTTTTTTTTCTGATCTTTTCAACGATCGAATTGGATCATTGATCTATAGATCATCTGTTTACTAAACTACTAACATCACATTTATGCGGGACGTTCATATGATGGTAAATGATACATAACATGGCGCTAGATAGGTTGTTATACACTGCACCGCATTACGCTCGTCGCCTGAGACTTAAGATGTTGAGTCTCGTATCAGAGCAATTACACTTCAGCGCCCTTCAAGCCGGAACACAGTAATATATATACACTAGAATTTGTCGGCTGTAATAAGAGCTGCGGTGATACCTAGACGGTCTCCGTCAACAGAGACAATACGAGTAAAAAACATCAGATAAGAATAAATGTGTAATGGATAAAAAATAGCAAAAAAAAAAAAAAAAACGTTATGAATATTCAAAGTATTGTTTTGTACGTCTGTTGGGAAATTAAGACAAGCTCAAGTTTTTTTTTTTTTCACGTATGAAACAATCCATCCCCGCAATTGAATATTCAAAACGCTTTTAAATTTCAAATGAACCCGTTCATTTGGCCGGGTTACCGTCGCTCACGTTCGGTCAAAGTGAAGGTAGTGGTTCATTTCAAACCGATCATTACCGTAGAAGGATGAATACCACCACGTATAGTAATATTAGGGCGAGTACGCGTTGAAAGTAAGATCGCCCCGGTAGTGGGGGCGCTGCGCCATTCAACTTTCACGTGTATAATACAAATTGGTCGCACTCACTCAAACGTCGCGCCCGTGCCGTCACGCGAACGATACAAGTGGATGGTGAAATCGGAAGTACACACGCGACTGCGACGCGACCGCTCCGTGCGGCTGCCGGCGATGGACTGAGCGCCTGCGCGCGCACCTCGTCTCACCCACCCCTCGCACCCGCGCCCGCCGGCCTCGCCGCGGCCCGTTATCGCTCGCGGCCCCGCCACCCGCGCCGACTTCTGATTACCTTTACACTTGAAGATGATCAGCACACAAGATCTGTTCCCACAATATATATATATTAAACAGGCTCGCCCCGTTACATAGGGCCTAATCCGACCACATCTGGCGAATAGTGGATGTTTATTCGCCTACTGGGAAAAAGGCATGATAATATAAAAAAAAAAAATTCAAGATAAAAGATGATTTATTGCATTGCTTAACATGTCTCCGATACTTGAAGCCCCCGGTTCGAGTACAAGGATATTTAACCTGTATCTCAGGAAACAATACCCCCTCCCCAGTATCATCGTCACGTATATGCGAACACTTAAAAATATAGACATTACAATATTGCCAAAATTTAGACAGGACAAAAAAAATTTAGAAAACTTTGTCTGTGTGTGTGTGTTATACGTATATTTCCGTTGTTTTCGATGTATATGTGTGCATGTAGTGTGTTAGGTAAGAATTTAATTAAATGAGATGAGCGGGACGTTCGCCTGATGGAAAGTACTACCTATAACATACCTCCCAGTCTTGTTACCCCAGTAATTACAATAGCTACAACGCCCTTCAAACCGGAACACAGTAATGTTTGCACAGTACTGTTCGTCGGCTGCAATAGGCACTGCGGTGGTACCAGTATCTAACCTATGATGATGTTGAACAGTACTGATACCTTGACGAGCTGAAAGCTGTGCTCATGGCAATGAAGCACTAGTTAGGATGGTATACACTGCACCGAATTATGCTCGCGAACTAAACACATGATCTACAGCGTTGTACAAATCGGAACAGGTTTTTTTTTCTTCATATAAGCGACCAGACAAGCGTGACGTATACCTGGTGGTAAGTGATACGACCATTCAAAACAACGTGTCGCTTGTTAGGATGGTATACACTGCACCGCATTACGCTCGTCGCCTGAGACTTAAGATGTTGAGTCTCGTATCAGAGCAATTACACTTCAGCGCCCTTCAAGCCGGAACACAGTAATATATATACACTAGAATTTGTCGGCTGTAATAAGAGCTGCGGTGATACCTAGACGGTCTCCGTCAACAGAGACAATACGAGTAAAAAACATCAGATAAGAATAAATGTCTAATGGATAAAAAATAGCAAAAAAAAAAAAAAAAAACGTTATGAATATTCAAAAGTATTGTTTTGTACGTCTGTTGGGAAATTAAGACAAGCTCAAGTTTTTTTTTTCACGTATGAAACAATCCATCCCCCGCAATTGAATATTCAAAACGCTTTTAAATTTCAAATGAACCCGTTCATTTGGCCGGGTTACCGTCGCTCACGTTCGGTCAAAGTGAAGGTAGTGGTTCATTTCAAACCGATCGTACCATAGAAGGATGAATACCACCACGTATAGTAATATTAGGGCGAGTACGCGTTGAAAGTAAGATCGCCCCGGTAGTGGGGGCGCTGCGCCATTCAACTTTCACGTGTATAATACAAACTGGTCGCACTCACTCAAACGTCGCGCCCGTGCCGTCACGCGAACGATACAAGTGGATGGTGAAATCGGAAGTACACACGCGACTGCGACTGCGACGCGACCGCTCCGTGCGGCTGCCGGCGATGGACTGAGCGCCTGCGCGCGCACCTCGTCTCACCCACCCCTCGCACCCGCGCCCGCCGGCCTCGCCGCGGCCCGTTATCGCTCGCGGCCCCGCCACCCGCGCCGACTTCTGATTACCTTTACACTTGAAGATGATCAGCACACAAGATCTGTTCCCACAATATATATATATATTAAACAGGCTCGCCCCGTTACATAGGGCCTAATCTGACCACATCTGGCGAAAAGTGGGTGTTTATTCGCCTACTGGGAAAAAGGCATGATAATATAAAAAAAAAAAATTCAAGATAAAAGATGATTTATTGCATTGTTTCCGATACTTGAAGCCCCCGGTTCGAGTACAAGGATATTTAACCTGTATCTCAGGAAACAATACCACCTCCCCAGTATCATCGTCACGTATATGCGAACACTTAAAAATATAGACATTACAATATTGCCAAAATTTAGACAGGACAAAAAAAATTTAGAAAACTTTGTCTGTGTGTGTGTGTTGTACGTATATTTCCGTGGTTGTCGATGTATATGTGTGCATGTAGTGTGTTAGGTAAGAATTTAATTAAATGAGATGAGCGGGACGTTCGCCTGATGGAAAGTACTACCTATAACATACCTCCCAGTCTTGTTACCCCAGTAATTACAATAGCTACAACGCCCTTCAAACCGGAACACAGTAATGTTTGCACAGTACTGTTCGTCGGCTGCAATAGGCACTGCGGTGGTACCAGTATCTAACCTATGATGATGTTGAACAGTACTGATACCTTGACGAGCTGAAAGCTGTGCTCATGGCAATGAAACACTAGTTAGGATGGTATACACTGCACCGAATTATGCTCGCGAACTAAACACATGATCTACAGCGTTGTACAAATCGGAACAGGTTTTTTTTTCTTCATATAAGCGACCAGACAAGCGTGACGTATACCTGGTGGTAAGTGATACGACCATTCAAAACAACGTGTCGCTTGTTAGGATGGTATACACTGCACCACAATGCACTCGCCGCCTAGAGATAAGATGGTTGAATCTCGTTACCTCAGTAATCACTCATGTCTGAGCTTTCCCATGATCCATGGGTTTACCAATCACCCTCCTGACTGCTCCATCTATTTTATCCTATGAAGAGTCGAGACGAGCGGGATGTTCACCCAATGGCAAGTGATATGCATACCCATTAAGTGACGCTACTTAGGATGATATACACCACCACATTGTGCTCGTCACCTTGCCTGTTTATAAATGTTCCCACAGGTGGGACTCCGTGTCTGACCAGAGATCATCTATTCACCAAACAGTTCACATGTCCACTATACTTGTTATTGGATTATGTCCGTTTCCGAATCGAACCCGCGTTCGGACTTCGCCTTGAGGCAAAAGATGTTATACCTCTTAGTAATTTCACTGGCTACAGCGCCTTTCAAGCCGGATTAGGGTATTGTTTGTAAACTATTCGTTTACGTAGCTCAACGGGCTTAAAATTTAAATTCAGATCTACCATTGGAAAGACTAAAGTCGGCCGAGCAATAGATACAATTTTTTTTTTTTAATTTAATTTATGTAAATGGATCGTGCAAAGTAACCGATTGTACGACTCGATTACGTAAAGCGGAATGGTATCGATTAATATTGTCGTGATCGGAATTATACACAACTACTTAATGTGCAACACGAAAATGTTATCAACGCACCATGTAATCATAATGGATTCCATATGTATTAGTATATCGACACTAATACATATGTAAGATTTATTTATGTAAGCATATAAGGTTGGCAAATATCTCCCTTCCGCCTTTTTGTCTTTTGAATTTCGCGGCTATGTACAAAGCGCTACAGAGCTCCTATCTGGCAATACTATACATAATTTGAAAGGTCTTGACATAACCTACAAAACGACGCTATGCATAATTAGTTTGGATATTGCGTTCAACAGTTATAGACGTGTAAACATGGAGTTCACTAACGCCGAAATTCGCGCTATTTTAAAGTTTTCCTTCGTTAAAGGCAAATCCGCTAGAGAAACGTTCCGTGAGATTAATGGTGTTTTGGGGGATGGTACTCTATCACTTCGAACCGCGTCACCGTCAATCCCGGCTTGGCCGCTCGACCACGACCGTTTTTGCTTGATATTGTCGTATGTGATCCATTTTTCGTCGCCAGTCACCATCCGCTTCAAGAATGGGTCGAGTTCGTTCCGTTTCAGCAGCATATCGCAGGCGTTGATTCGGTCCAGAAGGTTTTTTTGCGTCAAATCATGCGGCACCCAAACATCGAGCTTTTTTTTGTATCCAGCCTTCTGCAGATGGTTTAAAATGGTTTGGTGACTAACTCCCATCTCCTGGGCGATGTCACGAGATGCCACATGCCGGTCTAACTCGATGTAGTCCATGATTTGATCGGTATTTGTCGTCACAGATCTTCCGCCGGCTGGCTTATCCATGGTGTCGTTTTCACCGGCTCTGAATCGTCGAAACCATTCCTCCGCGGTTCGAAGTGATAGAGTACCATCCCCCAAAACACCATTAATCTCACGGAACGTTTCTCTAGCGGATTTGCCTTTAACGAAGGAAAACTTTAAAATAGCGCGTTTTCGGCGTTAGTGAACTCAATGTTTACACGTCTATAACTGTTGAACGCAATATCCAAACTAATTATGCATAGCGTCGTTTTGTAGGTTATGTCAAGACCTTTCAAATTATGTATAGTATTGCCAGATACGAGCTCTGTAGAGCTTTGTACATAGCCGCGAAATTCAAAAGACAAAAAGGCGGAAGGGAGATATTTGCCAACCTTATATATACATATATATATAATGAAATTGTTTCCATCGTTCGCCAATCACTTAAAAACTAGTGAACCTACCGACACGGGAACGTGAGCATTCGACACAGAATATTATATATTATATTATAGGTTATAAGCTATTTTTTGAATTTCATAAATCCTTCATCGTTTTATTCCTAATTAACTTTTATATAACATTTTCATTTTGGTATTATTTATGCGGTTGCTAAGGTAACGGTTGGTATAGAAAATCACTTGTGGTTGCTCTCAGGGAATGTTTCAGACAAATTTAATATCATATTCTGTTTCACGACCAGCAAAACAGCGGGAAAAAACTAATATATATATATATATATATATATATATAGATCATCATCACATTCGGGTTCTGCCCGCTGTACCGATCGGACGTCCCATGCGTCCACTGCCAGTGCGCGATACAGATACGCCCGCTCAGTGCGTCTCGCTCGTGCTCGTGCGCGTCACAACGCCGCTTAGGCGGCCGCCATTTGCGCTTGCGCGCGTCAGTGCAGTGCAGTGCAGTGAAGTGCTGTGATTTAGTGTACCAGAACGCGAAAACTTTGCCGGAGCCTGGTTCCGGCACTGTAAGTAGCTTTTTTTTAATCGCCTCAGAGGCGAGGTTATTAGATAGTGTCTGTCGCATTAGGCGACGGCCAGGCCCCCTGCTCGAACAAGTACACAACCCCCCGCCGCACGGCGGGGCGGCAGCTCACAAAATGGCGTCCGTGCAAACGGACGCCTTAATGACACAATTTGCGTGCTTTGCACGAAAACAGTTCCCAGAAGTCTGGGAACAATTTACCAACTCGGCCTCTGCCGTTCCCGCGCGATCCGTGAGCTTTGACACGGACAGCCCGGCCTCTCCGGACCCGACCCCCGCGACTCGAGCGCACAACAAGGCGAGGGCCCCCATGGCGGGGCCTTCCAAGCCCGAGCTGCCCGCCTCCTCCGAATCCGACTCGGAGGGCTCCGCTAGCGGCAGCGATATGGAGGTGGACCGTCCACTCTCCAAGACCACCGACGAAGAGGGCTTCACCCTCTACGTCAAGAAGCGCAAACGCGCTTCTAAGCGGCCCTCCGAGTCAAACTCGGACCGCTCCTCGCCGACCAGCACGCTGGCAAAGAAGGCTGCGCCTCTCGCGCAACCCCAGCACTTCGGCCCCGCCTCAAAAACGCGGCCCGAAGCCGCCTACCCGATTGTCCTCCAGGACAAGAGCAAGTGGAACGATGTTTCCAGGTGGTTCGCGAACCACAAAATCGCATGCCCCAAAGCGCAGAACACCGCGCAGGGCATCCGCATCAACCTCCAAACGTTTGACGACTTCCGGGCTGCCACCAGGCACCTGCGGAACGCCGGACTCGGCTTCCACACCTTCGCTCTCCCCGAAGAGAAGCACCTCCGCGTTGTCATACGCGGAATCCCAACGGAGATCGACATCTCCGAGGTCGTCGACGACCTAAAAAGGCAAAATTTCCCTGTGCTGGAAGCCCGTCGCATGACTAGCATGCGAACAAAGGCCGCACTCCCACTCATCCTGACAAGTCTCGAACTCTCTCCGGAGGGTAAAAAGATATTTGAGATCACCCGCTTGTGCAACCTCACCAGCGTGAGGGTAGAGGTCCCGCACAAAAAAGGCATCATCGGCCAATGCCACCGATGCCAACTTTACGGCCACTCAGCCCGTAATTGCTTCGCCCGTCCGAGGTGCGTCAAATGCACCGGGGACCACGGGACGAAAGAGTGCTCCCGCACCGCGGAAGCCACAAACCCACCGAGCTGCGTCCTTTGCAAAACCGAGGGACACCCCGCGAATTATCGCGGGTGCTGCGCTTGAGCATAACCCGGGGCCGCACAACGGCGCACCACCGCCCCCACAAAGGCCGCACCGCAGCCATCTGCCTCGTCCAGGCCACCGCCCGCACAGCCGGCCGTTCCGCCGGCGGTGTCGGCGTGGAGCAAACCGCTCCTTGGGCTAAAAGCCGCCGAGGCTCCAAAAGCCGCCCCTTTGTCGGGGCCGCCGAAACCACAGGCTGCTCCCAGCCAAACACCTCCGCCTTCGGAGCTACAGAATATTCTCGCCTACATCTCAAAGGTGAGATACGAGAGATACGAGACTTTCTCCTCTTAGGAGAAAAACTGCGAGCCGCGAAAAGCTCGCATGATAGGTTGAGGGCTTGCATCGAGCACGCCGACACTCTCGCCGCACTCGAACAACCCTTCGTCTAGCCACTGCCCAGGATTCTGTCTGAGACCTTTGGTGTTCCATCTCATTCAAACGTTATGGAAATACACCGGATCTTAGGAAGAGTTAAACCCCGCTCGCTGATTGTCGCGTACTTCAACGCGAACGGCATCCGCTCTCAAAAGGAGGAAATAAGCCTGTTTCTTAGGAACCATGACGTCGACGTCATGCTTATTTAGGAAACATTCCTCAAACCGTTGCATCGCGATCCGAAAATCGCGAACTATCATATTATCCGCCACGACAGGCTGACCGCCCCAGGAGGCGGCACACTCATCTACTTCAAGCGGGCCCTGCATTGCATACCGCTGGTTAGCCCAACCCTCGCCAAAATAGTAGACTCGGCGTGTAAAATCTCCTTACCCGGTCATCAACCGATCGTCCTAACATCCGTCTATCTGTCCCCGACAAAAGAAATGCGGGAAACATACATAAGAACCCTTCTCAACCTAGGCCCGGCTGTTATCCTCGCTGGCGATCTCAACAGCAGGCATAGCACCTGGGACCCGAACATGTCAAACCGAAATGGTGTAATCTTCTCCAAGCTCGCGGATAAATTCAAGTTTAACATTGTAGCTCCGCAAACCCCGACGAGATACCCTACCGTCGCGTCTCACAACCTATCCACACTAAACATTGCGTTGTTCAATAACGTAACCGTCCCACTGCATTCGATCGAGACCATAGACGATCTCAGATCCGACCACGGCCCGGTTCTTATGAAGCTGGGCCGGCCCGCTGGTGAGGTCCCTCTGACCAAAACCATCGTCAACTGGCGCAGCCTCGAGGTCAAACTCAAGGCCGCGAAGCACGTCGTACGTGTACGTAGCCGCGAGCACCTAGACGGAATCCCCGATACGATCGACTCACTCGGCGCTGCAAACCGAGCGATCGACTCGTTAATGAATCACATCGCCACAGCCGTCGAGGAATCGTCGAGAACGGTGCCCGAGTCGGACTATACCTGCTCGGGTTCTTCCCGGCGGACATTCGTCGGCTGATAAAACGAAAAACGCCACAATGAGACTCTATTCATGATACAGATCCGAGGAGCTCAGGATAAAACTGCGCCGCCTCCAAAGGCTGGTAAAAGAGCGCATTTCCGAACTCAGATCCGACAGATGGGACAATCTGCTTTGCGACTTGGAGCCTTCGAGCGCCAACTTTTGGCGTCTGGCCCGCAGTCTCAAAGCGGAGAACATGGCCCGCATGCCTCCCCTCGTAATGAGCGATGGTTCCTCCCTTGCGTTGGAGGATGCCGAAAAAGCAGATTGTCTCGCCGACAGTCTAGAGAGCCAGTGCACTCCCTCTACCGCACCAGTGGACCCCGATCACCTCAAATCGGTCGAGGACGAGGTGCGTCACAGGGCAGCCCTCCCACCAGAAGGTCCCCCTCTAAAACCGGCTTCCCCCGGTGAGGTCGTTGACATCATAAAGAGGCTGAAAACCAGATCAGCCCCGGGATCCGTCAACATCTCCAACAGAGTTGTGAAAAGTCTCCCGCCCCCGATCGTCGGTCTGCTAGTGGCCATATTCAACGCCCTGCTAGCCGACTGCTCCTTTCCAGACGCCTGGAAAGAGGCCGTAGTGATAGGTATTCAGAAGCCCGGAAAGCTGAGGAACCTATCCAACAGCTACCGTCCGATCAGCCTACTGAACACCTTGGGCAAACTTTACGAGCGCATCATTCTAGAGCGTCTGCGCCATTTCACCGCAGAGAACAATCTCCTCCCCGACGAACAGTTCGGATTCAGGAGCAACCACTCTTGCGTCCATCAAGTGCACCGACTGACCGAGCACATTTTGGCCGGTCTCGAGCACAGACAAACGATCGACACCTTTTTTTTTTTTTTTTTTGATATCGGTGGTGGAAATGCTGTTACCGCATACCCAGCGTCCTTTTCAAGGGGGGGGACGCCGGGTTATGTGGGGCTCGGGGCCACTGAGATGTTGTGCGTGACCCCCATACCCACTAAAACCACCACCGCTTGTCCCGCAATACGCGTACTGGAGACGCCCGGGTTTCAGCCAAGCAACTCTCCGGGCGCCTCCGCGTATAAACCTCCTCCTGGTGGATGCCCGCGGGGAGCAAAGGCACCCACCTGCCGTCCCGTACCGGCCCCTTACGGGACCGGCACGTTGGGGCCCCCCGACCCCACAGACGACCGCGCGCGCCCAAGGCGGAGCGCACGCCCGGCCGCCGCCTTCCCGTGAAGGAATTGGGCGGCGGCCTCCTCCCTCCAGACTCCCCCCCCCCACTTCGACGAGGGAGGGGGACAAAACAAGACTCCCCGGGGACGCACCCCAGGGGAAACACGACAAAGGCCCAAGGGCCACGCCCATGGCCCGAGGCCCCATCACACCGTGCCCGGCTAGGGGCCGTCGCTCACGGCGGGAGGAAGCGGACGGCGTGGTTCTGCCGCCGCGCTCTCCCGCCGGCCCGCCGCCGCCTGCAAGGTGCGGCAGCGGCGTCGGCCTCCCTCGTGCGCTCGGCGGCCTCCTTCTGACGCATCACTGCGCCGCAGAAGGAGGCTACCGCCCTCAAGACCTCTCGCTGCTCAACATACGATCGATTACAGTCGGCAGCGAGAGGTCACTGCCGACTTGCGCGACGAGGGCGTGGCGTTGCGGCCCCCATGCCGGGCACTCCGCCAGGTGTGGTGCGCCGTGTCAATCGGCGCACCACACTCGACGCATTCCTGCGTCATCTCTCTACGAGCCACCTGGTGCAGGTACTTGCCGAAACATCCATGGCCTGTCAGCACCTGCACCAGGTGGAACGTCAAGGCCCCGTACCGCCGGCTCATCCACCGGGACAGGTGGGGCCTGATGGCCTCCACCGTGTCCCGGCCGGCGGCAGGGTTACCTAACTCCGTCTCCACCGCCGGATCAGGGCGTCATGGGCAACGCGCCTGATCCGGCGGACCGTGGCCGGGTCCGGCCGACGCTCTCCGGCATCCCGCAGGAAGAGGTACACTTCCGCGAGCGACTGCGCCTGTAGATGCCAAGGCGCATCGCCCGCGAGAAGCGTACCCGCCGTCCAGGACACCGTACGGTACGCCCGACAGGCTCGGACCGCCAGGATACGTTGGGCCCTCTTCAACACGGGCCCGTTCCTGGCGGTCTCGCACCTATCCACCCATACGGGCGCACCGTACAGTGCCATACTCCGCAGGATGCCAGAGTATAGGCGCCGACACAAATGACCCGGCCCCGACATTGGGCAGCAATCTGCCCAGCGCAGCGGCGGTGGCGGTGAGCTTCGGGAGAAGCCGTTCGAAGTGCTCTCCGAAGCTCCATCGCCCGTCCAGAGTGAGCCCTAAATACTTGAGGGCTCCCCGCACTGGGACCCTCTCGCCCCGGACGGGGATGATCGCGCCAGGGTGGACCCCTGCGGGGTCCGTGGAAGAGGAGGGCCTCCGTCTTCGTGACGGAGACCCTCAGACCCAGCTGCTCGATCCGGTCCACCACCAGCGACGTGCTAGTGGCGGCCAGACGAGCAGCTTCGTCGTAACTCCTCCCCCGGGCCGAGACGAGGGTGTCGTCCGCGTAGCATAGTACCCTCGTCGGGGAGGACCGGCTGCCGCAGCAGCCAGTCGTACGCGAGGATCCACAGCAAGGGGCCCAAGACCGACCCCTGTGGAACCCCGCTCTCCACGCGCCGCCGATGTAATTCGCCGCTGCCATCAACCCAGACGATCGTCCTGTCCTTGAGGTACGCCCCCAACAGCCCGACCATGTAGGGGGGAAGCCGGAAAAACTCCAGCGCCCCCCTGATCGTCGCGAATGGCAGGCTGTTGAAGGCGTTCTCGATATCTAAGGATACCCCCAGGACCACCTCGCCGTCACCGAAGGCCTCCAGACAGAGGCCCTTCAGGTCGAGCAGGGCGTCCAACGTGGATCGCCCTGCCCGAAATCCGTACTGGGCCTCATGGAGGCCCGGTCCCACCTCGGCGAGGTGCCGAACGAGACGGCCGGCCAAGATCTTCTCGAAGACCTTACCCGCCTCGTCCAGAAGGACGATCGGTCTGTACGCGGAAGGGGAGTCGGGGTCACGGTCCCCTTTCCGCAGCAGGCAAAGCCTGCCCGTCTTCCAGCGCTCCGGGAACTGTACGCGCCGAATGCAGGCGTCGTACAGTCCCCGGAGCTCCTCGCGCAGGTTACTGGCGGCCACCCAGAGGGCCTCGATGGGACCCCGTCGAATCGGAGCCAAACACGTCGACCCCGGAGACGATCCAAGGCCGCGTCCAGCTCCTCTTCCGTCAGAGGAGGGCCCTCCTCTGTGGCCGCCGCGGGGGCGGTGGTGGACATAACCGGGGGCTGGAATGACGCTTCAGCCCCCGGGAACAGCCGGTCCACCACCCTTGGAGGAAGTCCGGGTCCAGGGCCTCCGTTAAGGGGGCGCCTGCGGCACAGAGCTTCTTCCGTGCCGTCTTGAACGGGCGCCCCCATGGATCCCTGTCGACCCCTGCCAGTAGTTCCTCCCAGGCAAGGGTCTTCGCCCGGGCTATGGCGAGCCGCAGGGTCTTGCGGGCTTCCGCATACTGACCCTGCAGCTGCTCCTCCTCCCCCGTCACCTGCGTGCGCCGACGCCAACAACGCTGCAGTGCCCGGCAAACGATCGACACCTGCGCCGTCCTATTCGACGTCGCGAAGGCGTTCGACAAAGTCTGGCACGAAGGCTTGATATTCAAGCTTTACTCTCACAAAGTCTAGTCACCGTCATTCGAGACTACCTCTCGAATCGCTCCTTCCACTTTCGCGTCGAGCACGCTCTCTCCTCGCCCCGGCAGATTAAAGCCGGCGTCCCTCAAGGCTCTTGCCTCTCTCCGCTACTCTTCTCGCTCTACACGAGCGACATACCCAGAGACCCCTTTGCCAAGATGGCCCTTTTCGCGAACGACACCGCTCTTTATCACTCCGGCAGAGCCCCGGGTCTTATAACGATGCGCCAACAGAACGCGACCACCCGCTTAGGCGATTGGTTCCGGACGTGGCGAATCGACGTAAACCGGAGAAAAGTGAAGCCATTCACTTCACCCACCGAAAGTCATCTACCCTTCTCAAGAAGGCGACAAAAAGCGGCCATAAACTCGGCCAGATCTCCCTTTTCGGCCAGTCCATCCCATGGAGGAACTCGGTCAAATATCTCGGCGTCACGCTCGACGCCAGACTCAATTTTATCGCCCACATTCGCGAGGCTAGAAAGAAAGCGGCCCAAGTACTGGGCAAGCTATACCCCCTGCTGTGTAAGAAGAGCAAGCTCTCTCTCAGACACAAGCTTCACCTTTACAAGGTATGCGTAAGACCTGTAATGTCTTACGCAAGCGTTGTCTTCGCCCATTCGTCCGAAGACCGTCTCAAACCTCTCCAGACTCTCCAGAACCGTTTCACCCGCATCGCGACTGGTGCCGAATGGTACCAGCGCAACGTGGACATCCACAGCGACCTTAAACTCCCAACGATCAAGGAGCACTTCAGAGAGTGCTCCGCGACCTACTTCGCCAAGGCGGCAACTCATCCCAACCCTCTGGTGGCCAGCGCGGCCAACTACGAGCTACCTCCGAATCCCAGGACGAAAAAGCGCAGACCGCGGCACGCGCTTATTCCGACATCCCAAGGGGTCCCGCAAACCACACACGCCCACAGTCACCGACAACACCGACGTCACCACACACTTCGGACACTACCAACACGCTCCGAATATCATCATCACGCCGCCCTCGCTTCAGAACGCGGCGCCGCAGCTACTCACACACCGCGTACACTAAGTACACCCGCGATCGTGGGCGGTCCTCACCGTCCAAAAATTCCGATACAGGCGAAGGTAGTCAGGGAACGGGCCCGCGCCCGGCCTCGACGACCGAGTAGAATCGCCAGATAAAGCACTACAAGAACCAGACACATACAATCATCCGCCAGACAGCTACATCCCGCGTAGCGCATTTTAGTTTTTAAGAAACTTCAGGCCGTGGATCCGGGTCCACGAGCCCAGTGTCAGATGAGCTGTAAGAGCCGCTGTGGCTTCCAGCCCGCTCAAAACACGAATATAGATCATCATCAGCCGATAGACTCCTCATCAATCAGATAAGGATTGATGGGTTGGTTTGTGCCATTTCCCACGAAGCTGGTCTAATGCGATTTGGTGAGAACCAGACCTCAGTTCTTTGATTAGCAGGGTGCACCACGAGCAGGTGAGGTAGACATGGGTACCTCACCTGTTCGTGGTGCACTCTGCTAAAACTTTACAAGTCCATAAGAGGATAGTCATTGGAGAATCAGACACATTGGTGTAGCCCGCTACCGTCCAGATATTGTTAGGTCATCTGTCAACAAACCGTGATGTGCAGACGTTACTGTGTTCCGCTTTGAACGACGTAGTAGCTGATGAAATTACTAAAGCGACGAGCTAAACGTGCTATTATAAGCGGGCGCATAATTTACCATCAGGTGAACGTCTCATTCATGCTGGCGGTAAATTTTTGTTGCCGAAGACCGTCTAAGTCAGTACCACCTCAGCTCCTATTTATACCGCCAAACAGTAGTATGCAAACATAACTGTGTTTAGGTTTGTTCCGCTCCACATCGATGCAGAGGGTCGGCTCGACAGGCACGACACTCCTACCAATGACACAAACACGCACAACACGGCACCCAAGCATAAAGACACCAATCACGAATTCACCACATTTCGGACGCGCCGCTTTCGCCGCTGGTTGCGGCGCCCGTCAGGCTCGCACACCGCGCACACAAGTCACACTCGGTTGATGGGCCAGAGCCCTCCTCCTATGACCTCATAGTCATTGCCGCCATCTGACGCGAACCGTGCGCGTCTTAAATTCATATATATATATATATTTATCTATGTATATATTTAATTAAAACCCTTTCTCTTCCCTTATAGCACTATCCAACTCTTCAACCTTTCCACATCTAATATTTTCTCAACTTTCTCCTCCACCTCACACATACTACATTATCTACATATATATGTATATATTTAATTTTTATGTTTGGTTTCCGGTTTATGTTTTCCTCGTTCGGTTTTCATATTTTGTGTTCATTTATTGTTTTGGTTTAATTTTAAGTTAATCTCATTTTTAGTTGCTTTTCTCCTTTTTTTTTATTATTATTGTTTTAGCTCGCGGATACCAGATCCACAAGCCCTGGAGTCCGATGAAGCCGCTATGATTTTCAATAAAAGTGCGGTGCAAACATTATCATCATATTACGTAATTATAACTGATTTATTATTACGTAATGTAATTGAAAAGATAAACAGAACAATAATAATGTAATTGCTTATTAAACAAATATAATTACTTATAATTATAACTAATTAATTGCGTAAGACAGAATCTCTACTAAAACAAGGTGAAAAAATGTAATGTCAAGATACATGCGTGAGTGACTGACGATGATGTCGAGGACAGAGCGAAGTGGAGGGGAGATATAAAGAAACCTGACCCCACCACCGTATGGGATAATAGCTAGGAAGAGAGCGAGAGATAGGGAGATAGAGAGGGAGAGTTGCATAAGACAACATATATGGGAAGAGTGCAAATGTTTTCTGTCTACTTGTTATCAGCCAGATATCGTCCATAGCTGGACATAAGACCAACCTCAAGGATCCTCATTGAGGGAATGGGGCCTTAGCGCCACCACGCTATCTCAGTTCAAGTTTTTGGGTGTTCAGAGCCCCGTCTGATTAGCACGGTGCACCGCTTGCAGGTGGAGTTGACTTGAGCTCCGTAAGATATTGGGCGGAACCCCTAAAACCCCCAGGGTCTGCTTCTTACTACCAACAGCACATGAGACAGAAGAAGAAACAATAAAGCTATTACTGTAGTAGCTGTAGAGGTTCCCGCTCAACAGCTCACGAGATCCAAGTCAACCTCATCTGCTCGGGGTGCATCCCACCAACCCGCATTGGGCCAGAGTGATAGAAATGGCCTAAATGACTAACTGCCCGATCGTGTGGGAATTTTTGGGAGAGACCTATGTCCAGCAGTGGACATTTAACAGCTGATAATGATGATGATGGTAATATGGACGGTAGATCCTGGAGGACAAACTTCCTGCGAAACGTGCACCTTGTTGACAGTGGAAGAAAAGGTTTGATGACATGAAAGAGTAGACCGGGCTTCAATACCATCAGTTAAAAAGAATGACTGAGGATGGAACTGGATTTCTCAAGTTTAACGCCAACCTTCATATTGAAGAAGGCACACCTGATGATGATGAATATATCTATATTCATCATCATCAATTGGCACAGCGTTGTTATGACCGCTGATAACATGGTAGCTCACCAGCTTCGATAATCTACCACCAACTAAACTCCTTGTAAACTATTGGTGGTAGGTTTTTATAGCCGGATGCCGTCTAGGTAGGTCCCACCGCAGCGCTTATTGCAGCCGACAAACATTATTATGTTCCGGCCTAAAGGGCGCTATAGTTATTAAAATTACTGGAGTAACGGGATCCGACATGTCTCAAGGCGCCGAGCGCAATGTGATGCTGTTTATAACATCCTAACTAGCGCCATATTGTTATGGTATTATTACCATCAGGTGAATGTCCATAGCATAAAAAAAACGGGTGGTAGGTCACTGTTGCCGGAGATCACCTAGGTATGTACCACCAAAGCTTCTTTTTCTGCCGCTAAACCGTAGTGTGCGTAACTTACCATCAGGTGGACGACCCGCTCGTTTCGTAGCTTAAATAAAAAAAAGCCACCATCACAGCTAATTCTGATCAAACAGTAGCGTGCAAACATTACCCTGTTCCGGTTAAAAGGCGTTGTTAAATACATAAGATTATGACGCGGACAATGTGGTGGTGTTTATATTACCCTAAACAGCTCCACGTTGTTATGGCCAAGAGTATCACTTACCATCAGGTGAACATCTTGCTTGTCATCTCGCTTCGTACAATAAAAAAATATATCTATTAAAGAATGCGAGCTTTTCTTCTAGAACAAATATTAATACTCCCACTGTTGGGAGTGGGACATGAAGTAAAGGCAGTAGCAATTGCTTTTGTTCAACGCAGCTAAGTGCCCACAACGTGGTGCTAGTTAGAATGTCATACGCTCGTTGCTTTGAGACCATAGTGTTGAGTCTCGTTACCCCAGTAATTATACCAGTAACACCGACCTCCAAGCTGGAGCACAGTAATATTACTACACTACCGTTTGATTAGAATTAGCTGCGTTGGTACCTAGACGGTCAGCGGCATCAGCTCTGTTTTCTGAAGATATTTAGCGCTTGGTAGTGATACTGACGCTTACAGGTTATCTGATACTGGGCTCGTGGAACCGGATCCACAGCAGGTTTTTTTTTATAATGGAAATCAAAGTAGGACTCGGAACGGTTGGTGTGGATTGGACCTCAAAGCCGCGGTCTGCGCTTATTGGTCTTGGGATTCAGAGGCGGCTCGTAGTCAGCCGCCTTGGAAACCAGAGGGTTGGGGTGAGATGACCCCTTGGCGAAGTAGGTTTCGGAGCACTCTCTGAAGTTCTCCGTTATGGTTGGAAGTTTGAGGTTGGTGTGGAATGGACCTCAAAGCCGCGGTCTGCGCTTATTGGTCTTGGGATTCAGAGGCGGCTCGTAGTCAGCCGTCTTGGAAACCAGAGGGTTGGGGTGAGATGACCCCTTGGCGAAGTAGGTTTCGGAGCACTCTCTGAAGTTCTCCGTTATGGTTGGAAGTTTGAGGTTGGTGTGGAATGAACCTCAAAGCCGCGGTCTGCGCTTATTGGTCTTGGGATTCAGAGGCTGCTCGTAGTTAGCCGCTTTGGCCACCAGAGGGTTGGGGTGAGATGACCCCTTGGCGATGTAGGTTTCGGAGCACTCTCTGAAGTTCTCCGTTATGGTTGGAAGTTTGAGGTTGGTGTGGAATGGACCTCAAAGCCGCGGTCTGCGCTTATTGGTCTTGGGATTCAGAGGCGGCGCGTAGTCAGCCGTCTTGGCCACCAGAGGGTTGGGGTGAGATGACCCCTTGGCGAAGTAGGTTTCGAGCACTCTCTGAAGTTCTCCGTTATGGTTGGAAGTTTGAGGTTGGTGTGGAATGGACCTCAAAGCCGCGGTCTGCGCTTATTGGTCTTGGGATTCAGAGGCGGCTCGTAGTCAGCCGCCTTGGAAACCAGAGGGTTGGGGTGAGATGACCCCTTGGCGAAGTAGGTTTCAGGCACTCTCTGAAGTTCCCGTTATGGTTGGAAGTTTGAGGTTGGTGTGGAATGAACCTCAAAGCCGCAGTCTGCGCTTATTGGTCTTGGGATTCAGAGGCAGCTCGTAGTCAGCCGCCTTGGCCACCAGAGGGTTGGGGTGAGATGACCCCTTGGCGAAGTAGGTTTCGGAGCACTCTCTGAAGTTCTCCGTTATGGTTGGAAGTTTGAGGTTAGGTGTGGAATGGACCTCAAAGCCGCGGTCTGCGCTTATTGGTCTTGGGATTCAGAGGCAGCTCGTAGTCAGCCGCCTTGGCCACCAGAGGGTTGGGGTAAGATGACCCCTTGGCGAAGTAGGTTTCGGAGCACTCTCTGAAGTTCTCCGTTATGGTTGGAAGTTTGAGGTTGGTGTGGAATGAACCTCAAAGCCGCGGTCTGCGCTTATTGGTCTTGGGATTCAGAGGCGGCTCGTAGTCAGCCGTCTTGACCACCAGAGGGTTGGGGTGAGATGACCCCTTGGCGAAGTAGGTTTCGGAGCACTCTCTGAAGTTCTCCGTTATGGTTGGAAGTTTGAGGTTGGTGTGGAATGAACCTCAAAGCCGCGGTCTGCTTATTGGTCTTGGGATTCAGAGGCAGCTCGTAGTCAGCCGTCTTGGCCACCAGAGGGTTGGGGTGAGATGACCCCTTGGCAGAAGTAGGTTTCGAGCACTCTCTGAAGTTCTCCGTTATGGCTGGAAGTTTGAGGTTGGTGTGGAATGAACCTCAAAGCCGCGGTCTGCGCTTATTGGTCTTGGGATTCAGAGGCGGCTCGTAGTTAGCCGCTTTGGCCACCAGAGGGTTGGGGTGAGATGACCCCTTGGCGAAGTAGGTTTCGGAGCACCTCTGAAGTTCCCGTTATGGTTGGAAGTTTGAGGTTGGTGTGGAATGAACCTCAAAGCCGCGGTCTGCTTATTGGTCTTGGGATTCAGAGGCAGCTCGTAGTCAGCCGCCTTGGCCACCAGAGGGTTGGGGTGAGATGACCCCTGGCGAAGTAGGTTTCGGAGCACCTCTGAAGTTCTCCGTTATGTTTGGAAGTTTGAGGTTGGTGTGGAATGAACCTCAAAGCCGCGGTCTGCGCTTATTGGTCTTGGGATTCAGAGGCGGCTCGTAGTCAGCCGTCTTGGCCACCAGAGGGTTGGGGTGAGACGACACCTTGGTGAAGTAGGTTTCGGAGCACTCTCTGAAGTTCCCGTTATGGTTGGAAGTTTGAGGTTGGTGTGGAATGAACCTCAAAGCCGCAGTCTGCGCTTATTGGTCTTGGGATTCAGAGGCGGCTCGTAGTCAGCCGTCTTGGCCACCAGAGGGTTGGGGTGAGACGACACCTTGGTGAAGTAGGTTTCGGAGCACTCTCTGAAGTTCCCCGTTATGGTTGGAAGTTTGAGGTTGGTGTGGAATGAACCTCAAAGCCGCGGTCTGCGCTATTGGTCTTGGGATTCAGAGGCGGCTCGTAGTTAGCCGCTTTGGCCACCAGAGGGTTGGGGTGAGACGACACCTTGGTGAAGTAGGTTTCGGAGCACTCTCTGAAGTTCCCCGTTATGGTTGGAAGTTTGAGGTTGGTGTGGAATGGACCTCAAAGCCGCGGTCTGCGCTTATTGGTCTTGGGATTCAGAGGCGGCGCGTAGTCAGCCGTCTTGGCCACCAGAGGGTTGGGGTGAGATGACCCCTTGGCGAAGTAGGTTTCGGAGCACTCTCTGAAGTTCTCCGTTATGGTTGGAAGTTTGAGGTTGGTGTGGAATGAACCTCAAAGCCGCGGTCTGCGCTTATTGGTCTTGGGATTCAGAGGCGGCTCGTAGTCAGCCGCTTTGGCCACCAGAGCGTTGGGGTGAGATGACCTCTTGGCGAAGTAGGTTTCGGAGCACTCTCTGAAGTTCCCCGTTATGGTTGGAAGTTTGAGGTTAGGTGTGGAATGGACCTCAAAGCCGCGGTCTGCGCTATTGGTCTTGGGATTCAGAGGCGGCTCGTAGTTAGCCGCTTTGGCCACCAGAGGGTTGGGGTGAGACGACACCTTGGTGAAGTAGGTTTCGGAGCACTCTCTGAAGTTCTCCGTTATGGCTGGAAGTTTGAGGTTGGTGTGGAATGAACCTCAAAGCCGCAGTCTGCGCTTATTGGTCTTGGGATTCAGAGGCAGCTCGTAGTCAGCCGCCTTGGCCACCAGAGGGTTGGGGTGAGACGACACCTTGGTGAAGTAGGTTTCGGAGCACTCTCTGAAGTTCCCCGTTATGGTTGGAAGTTTGAGGTTGGTGTGGAATGAACCTCAAAGCCGCGGTCTGCGCTATTGGTCTTGGGATTCAGAGGCGGCTCGTAGTTAGCCGCTTTGGCCACCAGAGCGTTGGGGTGAGATGACCTCTTGGCGAAGTAGGTTTCGGAGCACTCTCTGAAGTTCCCCGTTATGGTTGGAAGTTTGAGGTTAGGTGTGGAATGGACCTCAAAGCCGCGGTCTGCGCTTATTGGTCTTGGGATTCAGAGGCAGCTCGTAGTCAGCCGCCTTGGCCACCAGAGGGTTGGGGTGAGACGACACCTTGGTGAAGTAGGTTTCGGAGCACTCTCTGAAGTTCTCCGTTATGGCTGGAAGTTTGAGGTTGGTGTGGAATGAACCTCAAAGCCGCGGTCTGCGCTATTGGTCTTGGGATTCAGAGGCAGCTCGTAGTCAGCCGTCTTGGCCACCAGAGGGTTGGGGTGAGATGACCCCTTGGCGAAGTAGGTTTCGGAGCACTCTCTGAAGTTCCCCGTTATGGTTGGAAGTTTGAGGTTGGTGTGGAATGGACCTCAAAGCCGCGGTCTGCGCTATTGGTCTTGGGATTCAGAGGCGGCTCGTAGTTAGCCGCTTTGGCCACCAGAGGGTTGGGGTGAGACGACACCTTGGTGAAGTAGGTTTCGGAGCACTCTCTGAAGTTCCCCGTTATGGTTGGAAGTTTGAGGTTGGTGTGGAATGAACCTCAAAGCCGCGGTCTGCGCTATTGGTCTTGGGATTCAGAGGCGGCTCGTAGTTAGCCGCTTTGGCCACCAGAGGGTTGGGGTGAGATGACCCCTTGGCGAAGTAGGTTTCGGAGCACTCTCTGAAGTTCTCCGTTATGGTTGGAAGTTTGAGGTTGGTGTGGAATGAACCTCAAAGCCGCGGTCTGCGCTATTGGTCTTGGGATTCAGAGGCGGCTCGTAGTTAGCCGCTTTGGCCACCAGAGGGTTGGGGTGAGACGACACCTTGGTGAAGTAGGTTTCGGAGCACTCTCTGAAGTTCTCCGTTATGGCTGGAAGTTTGAGGTTGGTGTGGAATGGACCTCAAAGCCGCGGTCTGCGCTATTGGTCTTGGGATTCAGAGGCAGCTCGTAGTCAGCCGCCTTGGCCACCAGAGGGTTGGGGTGAGATGACCCCTTGGCGATGTAGGTTTCGGAGCACTCTCTGAAGTTCCCCGTTATGGTTGGAAGTTTGAGGTTGGTGTGGAATGAACCTCAAAGCCGCGGTCTGCGCTATTGGTCTTGGGATTCAGAGGCAGCTCGTAGTCAGCCGTCTTGGCCACCAGAGGGTTGGGGTGAGACGACACCTTGGTGAAGTAGGTTTCGGAGCACTCTCTGAAGTTCCCCGTTATGGTTGGAAGTTTGAGGTTGGTGTGGAATGAACCTCAAAGCCGCGGTCTGCGCTATTGGTCTTGGGATTCAGAGGCGGCTCGTAGTTAGCCGCTTTGGCCACCAGAGGGTTGGGGTGAGATGACCCCTTGGCGAAGTAGGTTTCGGAGCACTCTCTGAAGTTCTCCGTTATGGTTGGAAGTTTGAGGTTGGTGTGGAATGAACCTCAAAGCCGCGGTCTGCGCTTATTGGTCTTGGGATTCAGAGGCGGCTCGTAGTCAGCCGTCTTGGCCACCAGAGGGTTGGGGTGAGACGACACCTTGGTGAAGTAGGTTTCGGAGCAATCTCTGAAGTGCTCCGTTATGGCTGGAAGTTTGAGGTTACGATACTACTAACTATATAGAATTAAAAACAAATAAATATATTGTTTTTTTTTTATGCTATGGACATTCACCTCATGGTAATGATACGCCCGACCGCAACAACGTGGCGCTAGTTAGAATAATGTATGCTGCACCACATTGTGTTCGTCGCCTTAAGAATAAGATGAGTCTCGTTACTCCAGTAATTTTATTAGCTATAACGCCATTTAAACCGGAACACTGATGTGAACACAGTATTGTCTCTCGACTGCAATAGGCGTTGCGGTGTTATCTACCTAGACGATTAGAGAGCGTGTAGGTCTATATATATATATATATATAAATATGTGTACGTGTGTGTGTGTTTAGGTATAAGTACAATTTCCTATAAATATATTAAATATTTATACGTTACAGAGTACTGCACATGGTACCTTGAATTTTAATGAAGTAAAAAACATACTATTTGTATTATAAAAATGTATTGTTTTTTTTTTTTTTAAACAAGGAAGCGAAGAAGCGAGCGGAAGTTTCATCTGATCGTAAGTGTAATGCCTGTCGATAACAAGACGCCCGTTGGGATGATATACAGAGAACCACATTGAGCTCGTCCTCAAGATATATACACTACTGTCCAGTCGCTGCGGCGGCAGCTAATACGACTCCAGTAACAGACACCATCAGTAAAAAATGGCGTTCATCATCACGGAAGCAGTTAAAATGACTCTTATGTTAACTAGGGAGGACTTAGAAGTATCATTCATCGTCATCAAAAGTAACAACCTGTAAGGACGATGATGGTGATGATGATAAAGACTAAGTCTAATGATGACTACAGACGTGATAATGATAATCACCATGAAGTTAGAAATACGAACGAAAATCTCATTATGATCTTTTTTTTTTAAATGATAAAAAACTAGAACAAAGCTCAAGTATAGAGATTTATCTTAATAAAGCCACGTGTAGTCAAAACAACCGTAACGAGCACTTAATGGCGATTGTCATTGATTACCTTTTTTTTTTTTAAATCTTGGTCACTGATGAATGATCAATAAGCCGATAGAGGTCTACTGATGAGCATAGACCCGCCCACAAAGTACTTGACGGCGGTTTCCTTCGATCATCAAACAGAAGCAGAGGATCGTATATGGTGAGGGACTTATTGACAATCAAGGCAGATCCTCGAAAGAAATGTTGGGTTAATAAGTAGTAAAGTTGTTAAGAAAAGTATGGTTATTTTTGTCCACCGCTGGACCTCGTCCTCCCCCAAAGATCTCCACATCGATCAGTCACACGCCGCATACAGCCGTTTCCGGTGACGTACTATCAGCATGGCTTCAACTACCGCCCGGCAATAAGGACCATCGTTTGTAGGGGTCCATGAGGAGGTATTTGGGTAATATCCCACCACATTGGTCCATTGCGGGTTGGTGAGAGCCAGAGCCTCGATTGTTGATTAGCAGGCCGCACGAGCAGGTGAGGTTGGCTTGGGTCCCGTGACGCCGGATATATGATGTGAGATAATACTCCGTTTGTAACTACATAGTACGTACTACGAATACTAGATTTAAAGTATTTAGTATCCTTATTTTATTCATTGTCTCAGTAATTATACTAGCTGCAGCGTCCTTCAAGCCGGAACACAGTAATATTTGCACGAAATTGATTGGCGATAGAAAAAGGGAGCTGCAGAGACCTATAGTAAGTAATTTAACGTTCCGCTTCCTCCCGCCGTGAGCGACGGGCCCCTAGCCGGGCACGGTGTGAGGGGGCGTTCGGGCCGTTAGGCGTGGCCCTTTGGGCTTTTGTCGTGTTTCCCCTGGGGGTGCGTCCCCCGGGGGAGTCTTGGTTTTTGTCCCCCCCTCCCACTACGACGAGGGGGAGGGAGTCTGGAGGGAGGAGGCCGCCGCCCAATTCCTTCACGGGAAGGCGGCAGCCGGGCATGCGCTCCGTCGTGGGCGCGCGCGGTCGTCTGTGGGGTCGGGGGCCCCAACGTGCCGGTCCCGTGAGGGGCCGGTACGGACGGCGGCAGGTGGGTGCCTTTGCTCCCCGCAGGCACCCACCAGGAGGACTTTTATACGCGGAGGCGCCCGGAGAGTTGCTTGACTGAAACCCGGCGTCTCCAGTATGCGTATGGCGGGACAAGCGGTGGTGGTTTTAGAGGGTATGGGGGTTCACGCACACATCTGAGTAGCCCCGAGCCCCACATAACCCGGCGTCCCCCCCCTGAAAAGGACGCTGGGTATGCGGTAACAGCATTTCCACCACCGATATCAAAAAAAAAAATAGAAAAAAAAAGTAATTTAACGTGACGTGCTGATGTGCCGATAAATTTTAAATAGCACCACATTTACATCAGTTGATCTGAACTATGTATCCCAGCAGTGGGAATGATAAGTGGAACGTATGCTATAAACAAAGATAAAGAATTTCTTCAGACATTAATATATGACTTGTGTTCACCGAATTAATTGAGCTAATCGTGTTCGTAATTGCTTATTCGTTCGCTATTGCATAAGTGCCTCTCGCACACGTGACTTTTTTTTTTTAGCGAGCCCCGAGTCCGATGAAGCCGCTATATGTCAATAAAACTGCGGCGAGAACATCACTACCAAAAAAAAAAAAAAGTGATTACTTTTTTTTAAATCGAGGATAAATCTAAAACGAATCCTCTTGGTGGCGATCTACAGCATTCGGGAGACTCCGGGATCTAAGGATCGCACCGGTACTAACCCGCACTGCGCACGTCTCACACAACAAGGACTAGACCCCTTCTTACTTCTCGTTCATCCCAGGCTCACTTTGTGGGCAACGAGGCCCACCTTCAAAGCCCACTAAACCGAAAACCCTTTTAGTCACGATGACAGACAGGGCTTACCTTAGTCCTGTGCTTAATAGCTCCAGACTACAGATCAATCCCGTGACGATCTAGTTTACGCAATATCGCATACTATCTTATTGGACTACAAAGATTTTTTTTTATTAAGCGTTGAGACGTGTGAGACACTTGATAGTAAGTGATACACCTGCCCATCACGGAGCGCTACTTAAGATGTTATACACAGCATCACATTTCACTCGTCGCCTGAAACATAAGATGTCGGGTCTCGTTACTCCAGTAAATACACTAACTACAACGCCCTTTAAGCCGGAACACGGTAATGTTTGCATAGTACTGTTCATCGGCTGCAATAGGCGATGCGGTGGTACCTAGCTAGACGGTGTATAGTGACGGAGTTTTACCACCAGTGAAAAGTTCAGGCTCCTTAAAAATGTATGAGATGATAAATAATTTGTATGGGAATCGCTAAGTGAGGTAGTTGGAAAAAAAAATAAAAAAAAAATATTCGGTTTTGTTACATAAAATATTGCTAGCTGATGTAGTTATGTGAGCGAAGGTCATAGTAAACAGGTTCTGGTTTTACAGCATACAACCCTTGACTTGGTGGCGAGCACCGTCAGCCAAGTTGGCTTCATTGTAGCCGATGACTGACGTCGGTATGTAAGCGGGATTTGATCAGCGGTGATCATCAAGACCAGATCTTGATGCAGCGACAGGTAGAGGTCTAGAGCTGGGCCCCGCAACCAGCTTTTTTCGATCATACCACACCTTTGTTGGAAATCAACAATGTCGAAGACAACAGCCACAATCAATAATGCTGACCTATGGCATTATCATCAGTAATTGTTGGTAGGGGTCTGTTGTCCCTGACCTGTTTGTAGTAGGAGGCGACTAAAACGGTTATCGGGCCCAAGGGCTTTGAAGGCGGAAGCCTTCGAGCTGGTCTCGTAGTTGCAGTAAAGAGCAGGTGCTGGGGACATTTATGGCACTGCCAGTGCTCAAACGCCGCGCAGAGGCACCGGTGTGTTCCGTAGATCCCAGGGTCTCTTGCAAAGCACTAAGAGTGCCAACCGAGTGTTTTTTTAATTAAGCGAAGAGAGCGGCGGGACGTTCATCTGGCCATAACAACGTGACACTAGTTAGGATGATATACACATCACCACATTACGCTCGTCTCCTGAGACATAAGATATTGAGTCTCGTTATCCCAGTAATTACACTAGCTACAACGCCCTTCGAACCGGAACATAGTGTTTGTCGGCTGCAAGAGGTATTGCGGTGGTAGCTAGACGGTCTCCAGCAACAGAGGTCTACCATCAGTAAAGTACCCGGGTTTTAAGAGAGAACAAATTTTGCCTTACCACCCCCTCTTAGAAACACACATCGCAGCCCCTATTCCCACCGCCAAACGATAGTATGTAAAATTACTGCGGTAACAAGATTTAACATCTTATATACCAAAAGTAACAAGCACAATGAGGTCAGAAAAAAAAAAAATTAAACATTTTCTTCTTAAACTGCCTCTCCAACTAATGAAGGTTGGAAGTCAGCATGGCACCAGTCCTTTCTGTTCGGTTCGGCGGAACAATTCTGACGATCCGGATATGCCCCTCCATTACCTGATATTCCTCAACCGTCACTTGTACCGTCCCTCCACTTTTAGTTTAGCAGAAACTACCCATTATAATCAGCTGCAGAAGACCATATCGCTGATGACGGAGTACATTTTGATGGGAGTTATATCCTTGATAGTTCTGTTGGCTTGTAAGGTCAAAGTCCAAAGTTCAACTCGTAACTAACACGCGACTGTGAAAGTTACTACCGCTTATATTATGATAATTGAACGAAGAATAGTTTTTTTTTAAACCGCCATTTTATTACACTTAATTACGCTTTTTATTACGCTTAAAAAAAAATACAGACAGTAATAAGACTGTTGATTGTTTGTGGTTTTTTGGTTGACTGAAGGAACTCCGACCCTCGTGGACCGTCCCCCTTTGCAAATATGGAAGTCTCTATATGCGAAATCTCCCTCACTGGTCATCATAATCGCCCACGCATCCGACTATCTGTCTCCCGTCAAAGAGGTGCAGGAATCAGACATAAGAACCCTCGTCTACCTAGGCCAGTCTGTTATATTTGCTGGTAATCTCCACAGCGGGATTAACACCTGGGACGCCATTAGGTCAAACCCCAATGACAAAAAACTTCAAGCTTGCGGACAAACCAAAATTTAACATATCCCCTCAAACCCCTACGAAATACCTCACTATCACATCTCTAAGGCCATCCACCCTGGACGGCACGAATGGTTCTCGCTCTTGCCTCTCCCCACTACTCTTCTCGCTCTACACGAGCGACATCTCCAAAGACCTCAACATCAGCCTCGCACACTAGAATTAAAACCAGACCTTCGATCCGATTCCAAGAGCCGAGCATCAGCTGCTAGAGTCATAATGACTAACAGTACCAGAGATTACATTTTTTTTTTTATTTGTCTACCAATAAGTGTCATTGAGGTTAAAATAGTTTACATTGCTCCTGGTCTTGAATATCCTGGTTTGAAGATTCCCACAGCTGGTCACAGGATATCGGGTAAATTATAGGCTTCCGACCGATTATAACAACCCTGAGTGTCACAGGGTCATCATCATATAACATCAAGGTCAAGGAGTAGGGTTCGGATCATGTCTGATGGTAATTGCCCAAACAGCGTATACCGATGTGGACTAAATTAGAGACCTATGTCCAGCTGTGGACATCATTTAGGAGTGACTCATGTCGCTCAACGAACGATGATATCAATTGTAACATTTGTCACACATTGCGCAATGTTTATCACGTGCGCCTATTGGGAGCGGGGGATGGTGGTGACGTGGCGGGGAGAAGAGCTGGTGTGGTATTGTCACCACCAGCTTAAGTTATCTCGATATGAAATCACTCCATTATCTTACATGAGCAATTTTACGTCGTATAGCGAGAGTATATTTTACCGTTTGCATAGCAACAGAGGTCCTTGGCTCAAATCCTGGGTGATGTTTTGTAAAGTTGATAATTAGTCCAGCAGTGGAAGTCTGTCGGCTGATGAAGAGTCCGGGAGTAGTGGAACCATTTTTTTTTAATATAATGGACTGTACGGGTAGGACTAAGTTTTTCAGGCACGTCATGCGTCCTCTAATAGGCTGTCTCGAGAGACAAGTTATTTTGGGGACACTAGAAGGAAGAGCTTCTACCATATGGATGGAAGCGGTAAAAAAGGTGGTGGGTGGCAGTATACACCGTGAGGTCCACTCGGTTCATGACCGCACTCAATGGAGACTGTGTGGTCATGATCTTCAGCAGTGAGGTAGCGACGAAGAAGAATACGAGTAGGAAGTTGGGTCACCACCACATCACCGTCTAGATATTTTGGTGTATTTGATGTTTGAAGCTGATAGTAATTTTACTGACTTATCAGATACCGGATTAGCTTTATTGGATTGTTCTTGTATGAAGGGCTCTGTGGCTGTCAAGTACATAACAAGTTATGGCAGCCATTTTGTAAATGTTGGCGGTAGGTTTATATATTACCGAAGACCGTCTAGGCTGATACTACTGCAGCTGACGAACAGCAGTGTGCAAATATTACCGTGTTCCGTTTTGAAGGGCGCTGTAGCTAATCTACTTCGGCGACAAGATATGAGTTATCTTCTCAATACTGGTAGTAGGTGTCTGTTGACGGAGATATGTCTGTCCATAACAACGTGGAGCTAGTTAGGACGATATACTCAACACCATATTGCGCCGGTTATGAAGACATTAGATGTCTCGTTACCTCAGTAATTTCACCAGCAATGACGACTTTCAAACAGGATACAATAATGCTGTTTGTCGGCTGCAATAGGCGCTGCTGTGGTACGTACATAGACGATCTCCGTCAACAGACATCTACCACCAGCTGAAGATATATATACTGCTGCATTCGTGACAGGAGTTGGATGAGTATCAGATATATGTTGTAGTGAAAGCGCTAATAAACTTCCTAGAGCCAGTGCGCAGAGGACGCGCCGACATTGGCACGACATTGCCTAGGTCATAGGTTATCCGCAGTCAGGGGCACGCGTGCACCACGCCCGCGCCTGGTCGCAATTAATTCTTCTTAAAAAAAAAAAAACCGTCGAGCGATTCGTGGTATCGAAAAAAGGTAAGGTATCGAACGTGCTTAAACCTTTGCCTTTTGTTTTTAAATATTACTCTTGTCAATGTCATCGAGGAGCTTCAATAAAAACATTTAAACAATTTCACCGTCTTCGTGAAGTAGCCTGTCTGGTAACACGGAGGTCTTAGGTTCGATTCCGGCGCCGCACGTACTGCTTTGGATAATGGTATGATTTTGGAACATGCATTTATACAGGGTGTTAGGAGACCGCTTCCGAAAACGAAGACAGACGATAGTACTAATGACACTTTTAATGATGAGACGGAAAAAAAAATCGTATTTTTAAAACGTTTTATTAGCATTATTTACGCTACATCGTATTAGTACAGCTAAATGAAACTACAGTTAAAAAAAAAAAAAACAATTGAAAAAATATCGCCGGAGACCGCCTGGGTAAGTACCACCGTAGCATCTATTCTACTATTCGCGCTTATTCCTGTCGCCAGTACCAATATTACTGTGTTCCGTTCCCAACCCTCTGGTGGCCAGCGCGGCCAACTACGTGCTACCTCCGAATCTCAGGACGAAAAAGCGCAGACCGCGGCACGCGCTTATCGCCGACATCCCAAGGGGTCGCGCAAACCACACACATACCCTCAGTCACCGACAGCACCGACGTCACCACACACACTTCGGACACTACCAACACGCTCCGAATATCAGCATCACGCCGCCCTCGCTTCAGAACGCGGCGCCGCAGCTACTCACACACCGCGTACACTAAGTACACCTGCGACCGTGGGCGGTCCTCGCCGCCCAGAGATTCCGATACAGGCGAAGGTAGTCAGGGAACGGGCCCGCGCCCGGCCTCGACGACCGAGTAGAATCGCCAGATAAAGAACTACAAGAACCAGACACACACAATCATCCGCCAGACAGCTACATCCCGCGTAGCGCATTTTAGTTTATAGAAACTCAGGCCGTGGATCCGGGTCCACGAGCCCAGTGTCAGATGAGCTGTAAGAGCCGCTGTGGCTTGCAGCCCTGTCTACAACAAGAATATAGAACTGTGTTCCGGTTTGGAGGGCGCTGCATGTAATTAGTGAGTTAATGAGATTCAAGATTTTACGTCACAGGCTACGAGCGCAATGTGGTGCAGTGTCCAAGTTAGAATTACTAACTAGATTTCTTATGACCGCGTTGTTATGGACGAGCGTATCACTTACAATCAGGTGAATGTCCCGCTCGTTTAAAAAAAAAAAAACAATAAATTGACAACTACAAATGTATGTTATAGCGTTTTTACTACGAGGGATGAAACGCTTTTCTATCATCACCAGCTCGCTATTCCCCTACTGGAACATAGGTCTTCACCGATGTCTTCCACCAAATGTGCTCCTCAATAATCACATCCACCCATTTCCGACCGTAATGATGATGCTCCATCTGGAGGCAGTGTCAGATGAGCTGTAAGAGCCGCTGTAGCTTGCAGCCCTGTCTACAATAAGAATATAGTGAGGGCGTCCTGTACTTCTGCGACCTGCACGCGGCCTCCCCTCCAAGACTTTCCTCCCCCATCGGTCGTCACTGACACGACAGACTTGGCAGCCCGCTGCCACCTCAACTTGCCAACCAACATTATTTCTGTGAACCTACGTTTCGGATTTTGTACCCTTAGAGAAATGCCAAGCATAGCTCTCTCCATCACCCGCTGTGCTACTTTGGTAGACCAGCTCGATGATCAGGTGTCTTGTCTCTGCGTCGTAAGGGTGGGGAGTACGCGCTGGTTTATATTTGTGTTTTGGTTTTAGGTTTTTGTTTTCGCGTTTTATTTTATTATTTTAGCTCGGGGTTGCCATGGTTGCCAATAAAACTGCGACGCAAACTTCACAGTAAAAAAAACTGGTTAAAGTCTTGAGACATTTTGCTATTTGCGAGGTGAGGATATGATGGACTTACCCAAACCCTGCCCGACCGAGCCGAATGCGTCTGTCTTACTACTCTAACTGGAATCTTTAAAATCTATGGTATTTTTTTTTTATTAATTGAACTACGAGACGAACGGGAAGTTCACCTGATGGTAAGTGATACGCCTGCTCATAACCTGGCGCTAGTCAGGGTGATATACACTGCACAACATTGCGCTCGTCGCCTGAGATATGTTGAGTGTCTCCACCGCAGTAATTTTACTAGCTACAGCGCCCTTCAAACCGGAACATAGTAATGTTTGCACACTACTCTTTGTCGGGTGTAATAGGCGATGCGGTGGTGCCCACCTATACTACCACCAATTATTTATTTTACTATTTTACTCTTATCTCTCTTTTCCTTCTTTACTATTTCTAATCAATAATTCTCGAACATTCTCTCTCTCTTTCTCTACATATTCTCTGATGATGTATAACACTTAGTAGTTTGTATAGTCTGAGACAGCTCATCCGGTACTCAGCTCTCTCTCTCTCTCTTTACAACCTTCACAATATATCCATCTCATTCTCTCACAAATTGACCACAGTGTAGTGTCACTTCTGCCTTATTAATACTTATTATTTATTACATAACGTAGTAAATTTATAAAGTACACATTCTGTATATGGTAATAATTAATTTCTGTTACCGGTAAGGAGTATATTGAATAGTAATGAAAGGCATGGGAGTAATGAAGTCATATAGAATCGATATTGATGACCTAAACTGTAAGGGTTTTACCCCGTGGAAACGAATTAATCTAAAAGGCATTTTAGGAATTTACAAGAAGTAAGAAAATATTTAGGAAAACCTAATTTAAAGCAATTAATATCTATAAGTTCAGTAGAAAAATTACTGCAGTAACGAGATCATTACAAATTACAAGATAATACAGATATTATCATATGATGGCCAGGAGAACCTTCGTCTGAACAGCTCGTTAGATAAATCCTTTCAATCGAGTTCTCATTTTAATTACACCTTATTTTACTTATGTAAACAGCTGACATAATATTCCCACAGCTAGGAGTCGTAATGAGAGTCAAGCGGATTGCTTCATGTCCACACTCTACTCTAGCTCATTCGGGACCGAACCAGCGCCTATTGGAGACATAGAGCACTTACGTACTGAACTATCACGGTTTAGTAATGTTATTTATCACTTAAAAAAAAAAACAATTTAGCAGTGATAAAGTTTAATATTTGTGTTAAAGTAAACATCATGGCCCGATCGTGCTCGTCGTCCATGTGCCCCAATCGTGCCAGTGTCAAGGTGATGATGACGTACGGTATCCAGGAAACTGAAGGGACGCACCGTTCTCATATACATCACATACGTATAAATTCTAATTAAAAACAAATTGCGCACTGATACAAATCGCGCAATTTGTTTTTGTCTATGACGCGGGAAAATGTTTTTATTGACACGAGACTTCTTTATGGCCAGTGTGACTTGGTTTATGAACGAAAAAGGATTAATATGTGAGAATGAGACAAAACAATTTTTTTTATATATCATGCGCCTCTTTTACTACGACGACGCAGGTTTTCATATTTTGTGTTTATTTATTGTTTTTTTTTTTTAATTTTAATCTTATTTTTAGTTGCTTTTCTTCTTTTTATTATTATTTTAACCTTGAGTCCGATGAAGCCGCTATGGTTATCAATAAAACATCACCATAATAAAAAAAACAACGCCGCAAACGCATTCCACACACGATATAGAAGTCTCCGCGCTGTATCCATCTCACTCTGAATATATATAGAGAAAGAGAGTCAGAGATTCATCGAAATCTATATTTCATTATTTCACTATTTTCCCTTTTGTTATTTCCTACTTCAATTACTAACTATTGTTGAGCAATCATCCTCTGTCTCTCTCTGTTCACCACTTGCACGATATATCTATATTGCATATTTACTGTAGGTAGGTCTGGTGCCGGCGATCGTCTGGATAGATACCACCGCAGAGCTTATTGCGATCCCTAAACAATAGCGTGCAAACATTGATGTGTTCCGGTTTGAAGGTTATTGTATCTAGAGTTGATAACTGGGGTAACGATGGAGTCTATATGATCCTAACTAGCGCCGCGTTGTTATGGGCAGAAGTATCTCTTACCATTAGACGAACGTCCTACTAAAAAAGTAGTTTTTGAAGATAAACACTAAAATTTTACAAATTTTTCAATAGTTTCTATTAGTCGTCTGTTCTCATCTATGGCAAGTTTTTTGAACATTTTCACATATCACCGAGTCACAAAACAATGTTAAAATATCACAATTGAATATTCTACTCAATTCATTATTTAGTCATATAAAAGTATAACCGTCCTTCATTCAACCTTCACATATTACTTTAATGTCAAACATGTTATGTTTAATCACGACTGTTTTATTTTTTTAATAGATATTGACATATGTACTTAAATAATTTTAAAGTAGCAACATATTAATTAAAAAGTATCTTTTTCATGGTCCACACAGTGACAAGTTGAGCTAGACTTTTACCTGATTGGAAGTGATATGCTTACCATTTAGCGTAAACATATTGTAGCGTTAGGAGGTTATATTCTACACTATTTTGTGCTCATCGCTAAGAAAAGATGTTAATTCTCTTTATTTCACTAGCTACAGCTCCTTATAAAACAGAACACAGTAATGATTGCACACTACTGTGTCTTCAGAAATAGTAGTAGTAGCTGAGTAGTAGCTGCGGTGATATATAACTAGATGGTTTCTGGAAACAGAGACCTACTTAATGAGATATCAAAGACAAGTCTCAAGTGTATCCTTTATTAAAATATATAAATATAACAATTTTACAACTTATAAATATACAGTATATACATATACTGTATATGTAATGTTTAAACTCTTGTTTCCAAAGATTACGAAGATTATAAGTAATTTATTTACTTTACTTTTAATAGATTTTTTTGTGTTAAACCAAAATTTTACTTCTATGTTATGTGTATATCTATTAATACTAGCTCATCTCTGCCTGCTTTGATAGCCATAATATAAAATTAGACTTTAAATTTGTCTGAAGTATTCCTTTAAAGAAACAGAAACCGTAAATTACTTTCTATAGCTCTTATTACTATTAGAACCAAATAACTAATATGAAAAGAAAATGGTCACAAATAACAATTAGAAACAAAATGATGAATGCTTTTTGAATCTAAAAAATAACTATAACCCTCTATAAAACATTCCACATTGAAAGATCATGTTCTCATGTTGATACATTCATGGTGTTCATGTGATTGGCAAGCAAGTGAAACCCATTTTCAATTTATATATATACAGATAGATAGATATATTTATATATATGACTGTGAGCCATGGAAGGTCACCAAGGTCAACTCACATCAGATCCAGGTCTTTCTTAATAGTTGTCTTCACTCAATTTTTGGTATACACTGGCCCAAGAGTATCTCCAATGTAACATTTCTTGGAGCTCTGACATGAATCTTTAATCAATTTACATATCAGGCATTGCAAAGGGAAGTGGATTGGCCATACTCTACAAAGAGAACCCGCCCATATTCACAAGCATATGCTTGCATGGAATGTGCAAGGAAAACAGCAAGCTCCAGAAAGATGTGCCGCTGCACAGTAGCAAACAAAGCTAATAAGTTCGGGAAGACATGGAATGAAAATAAGGGTGAAGCTCAAGAATGAACATGATGGAAAGTCACTGTGGATGCCCTTTGCTTGATCTTGGAGCCATAGAATGTTAATAATAAAATATATATAAATAGGTTTAATTTTTTTTTTTTGTATAACATCTAAAAGGCAAACGAGCAAGACGGGTCACCTGATGGTAAGTGATTCACCGCCACCCACGGTCACCAGCGATGCCAGTGTGTTGCCTACCCTTCAGGTAAGAATATGCCATAATATAGGTTTAAATGCAATCATATAGGTTGATTTACACTTAAGTGCAATAATAATTAAAATCAAATGTAACCTTAATTGCTAGGATTAAAAATAGATGGCACATCAATAACCAAGTTTTAATCAACACTAAAGTTTGTTTTTATGACTAGGTTTGACATATAAACACTTATAAGATTCTAGTAGGATTATTTTGTCTTTTTTATTGTCATTATCATTTAATTCTGTACCAGTTATGATTTATTAATTTACATTAATAGTATTTTAGAGTCAATCCAAAACCATTTGTTCCTAGTCCCCTTAATAACATTTTTCATTTTCAAATATCCCTCCTCTTATACATCCTTACATATTCTCATAAGACCCTATCTATTGTCAATATTAACTCTTAATTATACTTTAGTTACTCATATCTCTCTATCACAATAGTAAGTTTTACAATAGTATAAGATTCATTATAAACTATATATTGTACACATAATACCTTATAATAATATTTATATAAGTAGACTGTTTCAACTTCTCAGTATTTCCATATATTTTTACATACACCCAATGGATCCCTGGCTACTCCTTGGGATACCCATACAACAGATCAAAAGTCTATGCTCTAGAAAGTCAAACAGAGACATATATATGTATGGTGTTGTTTTAAATTGTTGTTGCGAACATCAAATATTTACCTGAATGTAATAATATCATGAAACATTAAAGTATAATTAGCTTGTAGAACTTAATCAGAATATAGGAATAGTCACTTAAATTATCAACATAAAAAAAAACTGTAATAAATATATACTACAAGTTGAACAAACATAAAATGATAATATTCTTATTGGATTTGCAAGTTTTATATTTGCATATAATTTAAACGTAATAGTCGTAATCACGATACTATTCCACAGAGATTATAACAAAATATTTATCGACTAATTAAAAGATAAAAAAAATCACAAACAAATCCGTAAAACTTTATAGAGTGGATCGAAGCGAGTTACTGCGGTCGGTGACGATGCAAATTGACTGACAATGCATTATCTTTATCAAGCAATCATTGAACAATACAGCCGGCTTATAAAGTCCGAAAGTATCAAATAAAACACACATAGATAAACCTTATCGTACGTAACGCTTCGGTTAACCTATAATTTTGTTAAATCATAAAAGAAACTCACCTCTAATACGTCCGTCTGTATCCAGTTGATAAGGCACTCGGTTAATGGTGGCACTAATAAATTATAACGACTAATATCGCGGTCACTACCGTGGCTTTTACGACGCCCAACTTATATTCGTGGAGTCGACTTTGACGTTGACATCGATCGTTATAGATAAAGAAATGAATTCACTGTGCGAATGTGAAATATTAGCGACTTGCGAATTTTTGCACATATACATAAATATATATAGCAGTATTGTTTATAAATATGTATTAAAAATCGCACAAATTCATATTCTCATTCTTGATCTTATCAGCCGGATAACACCCACTGCTGGTCATAAGTCTCTCTCAAGGATTCTCAATTTCTAGGGCACTTTAGTGTAAACCCCAAACCCAAATAATATAACATTATTTGGGTTTAAATTAATTAAACTGGTTTCTGTAAGCTCTAAAAATTCATTTTATCCCTTTTATTTAAATTAAAATTATTATTTATTCATATTAGCGAAAGCATTTATATCAACAATTTTATTTTGCAATAGATTTAGAGATCCTCAATTTCTCATGGAATTAAATGAGAATGAAGTTGATGATGATGTATCATGTTCATCTCATCTCTTATTCTTTGACAGTTGAAACAGTGATAAAGTTACAGCAGCAGACAATGTGAGAGTTACACCTCCATTTAAAAAAATCTTATAATCTTATGAGAAATAATTGATCATTCTCTTATCAATTATACTATATGTAAACTGACAAGTATTTTACAAAGGCTAAACCAGTTTAGCTTGATGAACAAATACTTTAAATAATACGTTATATAAAATTATTACAATTTCCCTGTTTTTCTTGAGTAACAGTGTTAATTGAAGGCCTAAGAATAGCCATGTAAACTCATAGTAAGTAAACAGTTGCAGTTAGAGAAAATAGTGATTGTTTATACAAATAAGATTGATTTTCTACAAACGTTTAATGATTTAGAAAGATTTCTTTTTATTTTTAAAATTGATTATAATACAAGATAAGTTTACGAATATTATTTTAATGCGTACTGGTTTGCTTGAACTTTCACTTTCTAATTAATATTTTATTACTTTTACTTATTTTAAAAAAATATTCCAAAGATGTTTAGATATTATTTCTTAATGATTTATTTACAAAATCTTTTTCGTCAATATTATTTTGCTAATTAAAAAAATTAAAGAATTACTACTTGTTGATTTTTTCATATATAAAATAAATTTTATTTTCCATGAAACTAATATAATAAATATTATTTTCGTTTTATTCTATTCGAATATAATATAACAGAAGAATAGTATGCATAATACTTAAACAAATATATACCAAAGCGCTCTAGTACAAGTATTTAAATATAAGAGTACCCGTACCAGATTTAGAAATACTTCAAATTCTTTTTTACGCTCTTTATATAAAACTGGAAAATTAAACCTTGGCTATATTTAAAAGAGTAGAATTTACCGTACAGAACGAAAAATTTGAAATTTGGTTTTTAATTTCTTTAGTTTTGTTAAAGTATTGTTTTAATTTATATATATATATTTTTACTTGTCACTTTAACTATAAAGAATATAACTATATTGAAAATACTGTAAAAACATTGTCCAAAATCATATAAAGCACTTTAGTTTAGTATTAAATACTTGAAGTTTATTGCTCGAGTCTCTGATACGATTACTAGGTAGCAAATGTCTGACAGATTTTCATGCAGTCATTTGAATGTCACTTGTAAATAAACTGAGCTGGTTGAAGAAATTCTTTCAATCTATAATTTCATAATTACACCGTACAGTGTCCTATACAAAACACGATAAGTACTGAAAAAAGTGTTTAATTTAAAGATTATTTAGATAAATATATTATGGATTGTTGCAGAGTGTGTATGGGTAAAAACGTAAACATGATAAATTTATTCGATACGAGTGATATAGTTGTTAAAATTTTTTTCTGCACAGGAGTAATGGTAAATTGCTACTTATGTTATTAATATTTGGAAATCTATACATATTGCAAAAGTTTAATCGTAAACGAATTAATTTACGATTAAACTTTAGTGTATGTTATGTTCGAAATACTCTTCCCGGCTATCAACAGTATTTGTATCATACTAAGAACTTTCACCTTTGCCTCCAAAGTAAGCGCGTAAGAGCGGTGTAAGAGAGTTTTATAGTTAGTTAATTTTTTGGGATGAGAACATGTACCAATAATGTATCAACGTTATAATGTATAACATAATAGATTTGTCGCTATGAGATCCTAACTTTGTATTTACAAGTTTAAATTCATTACGCCTCATCACTTCAATTTGTTATTAAAAAAGTATCTACTGTTAATGTGATTTTAAAAGATGTTAATCTTTTTAAATGAATTATTTCTTTACTTACATTTATTACTTACAATTGATTGGTCTGTGAGAAATGTTAGAGAACTAAACTTTTATTGTAAATTTAATTTTAGTTAACAAAAGAGGATAGCTTCCCAACAAAAATATGCAATGTTTGCTTCAAAAACTTATCAATATCTTATGAATTCAAGACTCTTTGCTTACAAGCTGATAAGAACTTAAGAAATGTTGTCAAAGATGAAAAAGAAGAAGACATTTCTTTTAAAGAAGTCAGTGATGTAGCTTGTATAAATAAAAGTGAAGATCTTGATATTAAACAGGATTTACTTGAAACAAATGATGTAACAGAGATTGAATTGGCTGAACTGAAATTAGAATCAAAAGACATCAATAGGAAGAGCAGCAGAGTTAAATTGAAGGTTAAAAAAGAATGGTAATATATTTGATTTCTTTTTATCACAATACAGTAAGGTTACTGTTAAAAAATATTAACAGAGTGCATAGTGTGGCAGGTTATCATATGCTTTTAGTTTGAATGATACAAATTTTTTTCTAATGTCTCTGATTACATTCTTTTTTTGTATTGTAACAATTTTTGCATAATAATGCATAAATATGAAATGAATTCATAGTAATAACTATGAATTCATTTCAACTTATGAAAGTTCCACAGAGTCTTATAATCACTTCATATAATATAAAATGATGTAGTATTAACACTAATTTATGTAATGTAGTACAAGATGTTAATTGAAATAAATTAGTTCCTGTAACTGATTTGTTCAAGTAACCTGTCCACTATAATGATGACCACTATTTCCTTGTCTATTATCTAACTCCAGAATAATCAACACTACACTTAGAGTGGTATCATCAAAAATGTAATAAAATCATGGAGCACTAACTTGTTTCTCTCAGAATAGTGTGTGAATAGTAGAATTGTAGTCATGTACTTAGTCCTGAGGATTACTAGATTTAATCGGCAACACAAGGAGGTATAATGTTTGGAGGACTAACAGCTAGAGGAGTAGACATAGTGCTGGTAACTCCCCCACTTGGTAGATTGTAACAACATCATTCTGTAAGCAATCTGGTGAAGGTTTCATTAAACCACTGAAAATGGGTAGTATAGGACTGATTGAAGTTCATAGTGGTAATACTGTCACCTTAGACAAGTATATTTTAACTACCTTTTATTTTGTTATCCTAATTCCTCAGTGTTTATGTACTTGTCTTGTAATATTTGTTCAATTCCTATTAGGAATGTATTAGATGTAAAAGAGCCATTAATTGATATTGAAGCTAACACAGTATACTAATATACTGCATAGCCTTATATAATAATATATATATAAGATTAATACCTTACGGTTTACTGGTTTTTTATAATTAAAACACCAGTAACCAAATTAGAAACATTTATTTCAGTGTAAAAGAGAAAGATATACAGTCGACAGTTCGCAAGAAGCGCGGTCCATACAACAAGACTGCAGTGCCTAAGCGTCTTCGAAAGTTCAAGTTCCGGAAGCTGTACTGCGAGCCGTGCGATCTCAAGTTCACCAGCAAGGAGCAGTCGGACGAACATAAAAAGGACAATCATAAGAGCAAAGACAGCTTTGTTTGTGAGGTATGTTAAATAATTTTTTGAACCCCTATTAAGGAATGAAGCAAGTTCAATTAGAATACTCAGAGTATATATAATAGTGATGTGATGTAGATAACATCATCATCATTATCACAATACAACATAATATCTTTTTTTAAAATTGGTAAACATAGTGCTTGACCATGATCTCAAATGATGTTTTGTAGTGGTGGAAAATGCACTAATTCAGGAAATGTGCACTGACCTAGGAAAGGCGGAATAGGCGCTCTGACTCGGGAAAGGCGCTCTGACCCGGAGAAGGTGCACTGACTCTGGAAAGGCGCCCTAACCTGGGGAAGGCCTGGGCGAAAGTGCGGAAGAGGTCCGACTTGCCACCTCGGCTGCCGACTCGGTAATTTACACCGACGGCAGCCGCATCGACGACAAGGTGGGTGCGGCGTTCTGCGTTCTGCGGGACGCCGCAGAGGTTTCCAACAAAAAACTCAAGTTGGGCAACTTCTGCACCGTATACCAGGCAGAGCTGCTGGCTTTGGCGAGAGCGACAGGGTACGCGGCCAGCGGATCGGCGCATTCGTGCGCCGTATTCAGCGATTCGAGGTCCGCCCTGAGACTGTCGCCAAACCTGACACCCTTCATCCCCTGGCGATCGCAGTAAAAGAGAATATAATGAAAGCGCGTGAAAAAGGGACGAACGTAAGGTTGTATTGGGTGAAGGCGCATGTGGGGTTGGAGGGGAACGAAAGGGCGGACCAACTGGCCAAGGAAGCGGCCCTGAAGAGCAAGAGAAGACCTGAATACGAGGACTGCCCGTTTCATTCGTCAAGCGTCAGCTAAGGCTGGAGACGCTCGACGAATGGAACAGGAGGTATGTGCAAGGTACGACGGCTTCAACAACGAGGATGTTCTTCCCGAGCGTCAAGTCAGCGTATCGTGTGACTCGCCAGATCGAGCTCGACACGGTCTTGGTCCAGATGTTCACCGGGCACGGGGGATTCTCCGAGTACCTCCACAGGTTCAAACTCAAGGAGAGTCCCGCGTGCCCCTGTGACCCGGAGGTGGACCAGACCGTGGCGCACATCCTGCTCTCCTGTCCCTTATTCGGGCGGGAGAGGGTGGATCTAGAAATTCAAATAGGAAGAAGATTAGACACAGGAGCGGTTGCCTCTCTGATGAGTGAGGACGAAAGTCGCCATATTTTCCTTACATTTTGTAGAAAAGTTGTAGAAGAGACGCTAAAGAAAAATAAATCGCAATTGTAATAAATAAAAGTAAGAAATTGAAGAAACAAATTAAAATAAATAAAATTTTAAAACTGTAAAA
The DNA here is from genome assembly GCA_029286815.1 of Troides helena. Lineage (NCBI taxonomy): Eukaryota > Metazoa > Arthropoda > Insecta > Lepidoptera > Papilionidae > Troides > Troides helena. Next base: position 393,662 of record JAGSMV010000033.1, read on the forward strand.
CAAAAGTCATCAAAAGATGTAAAATTAGAAAGGATGATTAATTTCAGGAGCGAGAATGCCCATAAAAACGGACGAGGCGACGAAGTCTTCACTTAGCGAGAGGTATGAAAGAAGGAAATGGAATGGAGTATGAGAGAAAAGAGGAGGAGAATAAAAGAAAGAAAGATAAGAATAGGTATGACAGAGAAGATGGACGAAAGGAGAGAACGTAGAAACTAGAAATAAGGAATAGAATGATAAGTGATAAAATTATGCTTAAAAGTGCAAATAAAGGCCCTGACCCGCCATACGCAGGGGAATTATTGTAAAAAAAAAATAAAAAAAAAAAAACCTGGGGAAGGCCTCTTGTTTTTGAATAGGCGCACTGACCAAGGGAAGGGTCGCTATTTTACTTCTTATATATTTAATAGGAAGTCAACATGATATGTAAATTAAAATATAATGACAATATAATTATAATAAAATAGTTTTAGTACAAATCATACTTAAAGGTTAACTCATCTTGTTTACAGTACAATTGAATAAATCCGTTAAAGTAATTTAAAAACAATTAAACAATAAATCAGCTTAAACCATAAATCATGAGGTGATTACACAGATAAGGTTTAATTATAGCAAGTGTCTATTGATCTTGTTCTTGAACACTTGAAACGAGTAGTTTTGTATGTCGATATTAACCAATTTAGATATTGTATTGTATTGTTTCGATATTCTATTTATGGCAGCCATTAGTTCAGTGTTAGTTTTATATTAATTAGTTTAAAAAGATTATAGCTTATGTTTCTTAAATCAGGCCCAGGAATGACATAGGATACTTTATTTACAAGTTTTATGGAGTTCAATATATCATTTACAATTTTGTGTAATAAGCACAAATCCAAAAGTGTTCTTCGGTCAGCTAACGACATCATTCTGTAGTGACCAATCTATCTTTGCACGTTGGTAATTTTTTAGGTATTTTATCATTGAAACAGATGTGTCTTATGAACTTCTTTTGGTCTCTTTCAGCCCTATTTATGTGTACCTGATAGTGTGGATACCAAATGGTGGAACAATATTCCAATTTACTGATGATTAACGCGTTAAAAACAGTTTGTTTAGTTTTGTGTTTTTTAAGGGTTTGGTTACTCTTTTTAATAAACCCAATAGGTTTAAAGAATTTTTGATAATGTGATCCATATGTCCAATAAAGCTCAGTCTGTTGTCTATAAAAGCGCCTAAGTCCCGTATAATATTTAGGTTTTTTATGTGATTTCCACTAATTTCATATGTACGTAACGGGTTTGTTTTTTTATTGAACGATATTTGGTAGCATTTATCGCGATTTAAAAACATATTATTTAATTTCCACCATTGGACTAACCCAACAATGTCTTCTTGTAGTAAATTACTGTCTTCCATTGTTGTAATTTCTTTATAAACTTTTAGGTCATCTGCAAAGAGGAGCATATCACTATTCTTGAAACAATTTGTTATATCATTAATAAAGATATTAAATAGGATTGGCTCCAAATGAGATCCTTGCGGCACACCAGATTTTACTATAAACGACTGATTGAAATCTATCCGGCTATCCCAGGAAAGGTAAATTAACCTACTTTCGTTCCAGATATGCGGCAAGACGTTCATACACCGCGCATCTCACTACACGCACGTGCGCTCGCACTTGCCGCCGCAGCACGAGTGCGGTCAGTGCGACTACCGCACCTGGCACAAGCACGACCTCGTCAAGCACCTCCGCATACACACCGGTGAGAAGCACACACACACCCTAGTATACACGTACACGAACGTATACTATCTCAGTTTTCTCACGTCTGTACCCGTTCACATATACTAGTAAGACGATTCGCAAAGGCACACACACATAGTAGTCACACCACACCCGTTTCATGATCATCATCAGCCCATAGAAGTCCACTGCTGAACTTAGTACAATCTCGCTAATTCGCATATATACAAAAACACACACACACGTGTCCCCTCTCGGACATATTTGACCGGTGATAGGTCTCTGTTGCTGGACGCCATCTAGGTAGGTACACCATCATAGTTTCAATTACTGCCGACAAACAGCAGTGTGCAAACTTTACTGTGTTCCGGTTTGAATGGCGCTGTAGCTAGTAAAATGACTGAGGTAAGGAAACTTAATATCTTATGTGTCAAGGCGACAAGCACAATGCGGTGCTGTGTATGTCATCCTAAATAGAACCTCGTTATGAAAAGGCGTATCACTTATTGAGAGACTTCTCTGTTACAGGTGTGAAAATGTATCAGTGCGAGTACTGCACTGCTTCCTACCACACGTCGTCAAACCTCACCTGCCATATCCGTCGCTGTCACATGCGCGAACGCAGACACCGATGCCACCTCTGCGAGCGCAGTTTCTACGACCGCACCAAGCTGAACCGGCACCTGGACTCGCACAACGACATTAAAAGGTACACTTCGTGGGTACATATGTACATCGTGGGTATATATGTACATATATACATATAAGTTTCCCCAAATGAACTCTTTAGAGATCTTTGAGGGAGATCTAGGTCCAGGAGTGGACGTCTATCGGCTGATGATGTAGTTATATATTTTACAAACCATCAAAAAATTGGTGTTGCCAGTGTAAAAGTCGTTTAAAAAAATCAGTCTCTGTTGCCTTCATATGTAGGAGGTATCATCTCAGCGCCTATATCTGCCGCCGAACAGTAGTGTGCAAATATTTCTATTATCCGGCCCGAAGGACCAGTAGCTAATGAAATTACTGAGGTAACGAGACAACATCTTATGTCTGAAGGTGACGAGCACAGTAATGCAGTCTATAATCACCTCATGAACGCCGTCTGTCGGTTCGTAAAAGAATCATTACAGCCGTTTGGAGGGTTATTGCTGCAGACATATCGCACTGGTGGGCTATAGGGTCTTCTCTGACAAGCAAACAATATCATTCATCCAAACAGCAGACCAAGTGCAGGTAGGTGGATCACGAATATCTTCGAAAGCATTCTCGTACCTTTTCTGTTTCATCACAATATAGTGATATGCTCCTCAACCAGAAGCATAAGTAAAGTATGGGAGTGGTAGTTTATTAAAATAAATTCCAAGGTTCGAATGTGACGTCTGCCACGCGTGCTTCACTCGTCGCTGCTACTGGAAGAAGCACCTTCAGCGGCAGCATGGTATCACGGTGCCTCCTCAGCGTCCTGGACGGCAGAAGACCAACAGGCAGGTCGGTGAGGACCGGCCGCTAGCCGAGCTTGTAATGTAGAGATTCTTTTTTACCTGTGATGGTAATATTGTATTTATTTTATACCACAGAGCGTCTTGATGAGCAAGACCTACACGTGGTGGTAAATGACAGGCCCATCCTTAATGAAGTAGAACCATAGTATGGTGCAGATCTTGGCGAATCGCTACGCACTGGTAACAGAGGGGCGATCGGTATGGGAGGTCTATGTCTAACAGTAGGATATCCATCAGCTGATGATGACAATGTAAAATTATATATATGGTTGGGAAAGGATAGAATGTATAGTATTCGAGAATTTGTTCTTTTCATTACTTAATTAAATGGACTTGCCTTTTCCCGCCTTTTTTAACCGTCCGCCATTTTATCTACTAATATCCATGTTTGGTTGCAACATATATTTAAATAAATCATATTCGCATGTGTAAAAATCTTGGGGTGTCGCCACAGTCTATAGCTGATGATGATGATGTATATAATGTATAAATAATCGTAGTTAATTCATTAATTCCATTAATACATAATATCTTAGTCGCAATCTACATAAATATATAAAAAATATGTCTATAATTTAAAAAATTATAAATTGTGAAATAAATTATTTACTATTTTCATTGATTTATTTTTAACTGTCTAAAATAATAATATTAAATATGAACCCAATTTTTCAAAATTTCTGTGATGTAAATTCCATATGTCGTCAGCATGATTTACAAATATACTGGATAGTAGCTATAGTCACTGCGGTGGTACCTAGATGGTTACCAGCAACCCTAGAGAGACTAAGAGACCTACCCCGAGTAAATCATCACAGTTATGTTAATCTGCCACATTAACAGGATTGCTGTATACCTACTAGGCAGGTGAGTATCCTGGGCGAGCACGCTTTACCATCTTTGGCCTCATCGTTGTATTAGTCTATTGTATATTAATAAAACACAAGACACGCCTTAAAATATAATACTCATCTTTTTCAGGTTGGTTAATAAAACAACGTACTTCTTTATAACAATGTATTAGATCAGGCAGAGAAGGGTGCCATGCTAGTCCGCGCGCATGCAGCGGTCGCTGCACCGCTTGAGGCAGTCGGGATCGTTTCTACAGTGGGCGCGGCAGCTCGCCTGGCATCGCGTCACCGTACGCACGTTGCTCCGGGCCAGCTTCTCCTCGAACATCATGCTGGAGAGTAATTTCAGGAGTTATATCGCCTACTATATAGTGAAGGGCCATGATTTTTCTGACAGTCCTTCGATCTGATTAATTTATTTGTGCGTGTATTTTTGTGTATTTTCGTGTGCGTTACTCTATATTTTGGCAGTATTAGTAGGTTAGTAGTTTTGGTAGGTGGAAGATTTGGGTAATTTTGATTAGTTAGCAGTTTTGGTAGGTATATAGTGTAGTCAGTCCTGTAGTCTCGGGCTAGTAAGAATAGGACAAAGGTAAGCCCTGTCGTAGAAGGCGACTAAAAGGGTCTAGGAGTTTCGCGGGCCTTGAGGATGGGTGCACTTACTGCTCAACAAACGAACTTGTGTGGGATAGCCTAGGAGGGTTAAGCCCCTCCTCAGACACGTGTTCAAAGAAAGTGTAGAGAGGCACCGGTGCGTTCTATAAGATATCCCGGAGCCTTTCAGAATGCACTGATGCAGAGCACAGAGGGTGTTTTAGTGAGTAAAAATCTCACATAACCCTAACTTCCCCCAGAAGAAGGATATCTTTCGAAGATTTCCCTCCCTCCCCCCCAAATAAAAAAAGGGTATATAGTGAGTTTTGATTAGTTGGTAGTTTTGGAAAGTTGTCAGATTTAGAAAATTGGTAGTTTTGTGGTTTACTACTTTTGGTCCACTCATCCGTTTAATTAATACCACTACAGCGACTTTGTCTGTCGTGCAGTAATATGTTGTAGAAGGTAGAGTCAGACCATGTTATACCTTAATATCAATAACTAAATGATGCAGTGTATATTATCTAAATTAGCATCCCATTGCTAAAGCGCGACATGTTAGCCTTTGATATAGATTCCACTTACCACAGCTTCATTGACACTGATCACTATATAAAATTATGTTCAAGTAATAAATCCTCGTAGTTTGGTTCTCTTCAAACCATAACATTGGCCATCTCGTACCTGTCAATGAACGGCACGGAAGTGCAGGTCGCGGCGTCGCAGTGTAGCACGGGTGGCGCCACAGATGCCATCAACGACCCGTCCTCGCCCACCACATACGGCACGTGGTCGAGGTACACGTTGTCGAACAAGCACGCCCGTTTCATGTACTCCTCCGTGTGGGTGAACATCGTGGGCGGGATGCCTGTAGCAGACATGAACATCACACTGATGGTAGTTCTCTGTTCCTAAAGACGGTATTTGTACCACCGCAGCTTCTAATTCGGCCGCCCAATAGCAGTGTGCGCGGGTGCTATAGTTAATGGAATTACTGCGGTAACGGGCTTTAATATGTTACGTCTCCAGGTGATGTGGACAATGTGATGCAGTATTTCATCCTAACTGATAGGGGCTGCAGCTAATGAAATTACCGGAGTAACAAATTATAATACATTGTCCAAACCGACGACCACAATGTGGTGCAATGTAACTATTTCTAGGTTATTATGAGCCAGCGTTTCATTCATCATTAGGTGAACACCTGGTTCGTCCCGTCGGTTTGTCTTACAAAAAGACAACACAACACAACACGTATCATTATCTAAAACCCCATAAACGACTGCTCGACATAAGTCTCCTACAAATCTCCAAACGATCCCGAGTTTTATATTTCCAAAAGTTTCTGTTTCCACGACCTTCACCAGATCGACAGGAAACCTTGGTATATCATATATTACTAAATGTTAAGCTCTGAAGCCCAGTTAGTCATTGAGTTAAGTTACTATTCCAATTCGAATATCGCTGTAGCTTGCAAAACTTAGTTTAACTCTGGAGGTTGAGACATGAATCATCATGTACCACCCATACTCTACAAGATCTAGCTTCGATACCGGAACCAGGTACTTCGGTGTTAGCGGAAGCAATTTGATATTTTGGTGTAAAGCTTGGATCGTTACAATTGCTCACCGACGGTGTAGTAGCGCGTGTTGCACATATGTTCCTGCATCAGTTCAGACCTGTTCCCGAACCAGCCGACGAGCCACTTCAGGTCCTCGAATTTGGTGATCTCGTCGTTGATTACCTTGCGCGTGAGACGGAGGTACTCAACGTCGGCCTCTATCACCGACTCGTCCTTGTCCTCGCCGTAACTGGTTATGATGGGCGAATAAACGTGAAGGATAATCGAATATGAAAGTATTAAGATTTTTAATTCTTTTGGACGGAATTCTATTAATTTTTAGGGTTCGATCCCCACTAAGTTTAAGTTTTCGCTGAAAGAATACATCGCGATGAAACGGATATATACAAAGGAATAATAATATCAGTAACTACCGCCAACCCACATTTGGCTTGACTGGTTAATAATGGCCTTGTCTTTCCTTGTGAAAGAAGGCACGTGCCCCAGCTAAGGGAATATTACGTTGGCTGCTGTTTGAAATACAAGTAATTTGTGTATAAAATGTAAAATAATGAGAACGGGTGCTATAAGGATAGAAGAGGTAAGGGTTCGATATTTGTTGAACTTGAGCTTCCGGCGAAGAAAAGCACAGTGAAGAAATTGGCAGTCATTTGGCTAAACTGATTGATAATGCATAAACTCCCGTTAAATATCAAGTAAAAGTAACCTGTGCACAAAAAAAGACCGGATGCTATACGTAAAGAAGGTAGGTGGGTTCGATTCCCACTAAACTTCCGGTGAAGGAAAGCATCGCGAAAAAGTTGAAACATCCAGATACAGTAACATCGGTAACTGCCGCCATCCCGACAAATGGCCAGATTAATTGACACGTACCTTGACTCTTGCGTTGTGGAAGGAGTCCCAGCGGTTGGAACGTTATGTGAGCTGTTGGTGTTTGTGTATACATGATATTGAGTAATAAAAGGAAATGTATAAAATCAAGTCTCACTTCCTGTATTGCATTTTTAGGATCGCTTCGGCCATGTGTATCCTGAAGATTACTCCAGGTCGAAGATGAGCTTGGTATAGGTCTTTTGGCATCTCCACGAAGGTTGCTTCCCACTCCTGAGAATGTAATACATATATTTGTGGTAGGTTTCTGTGGCCAGAGACTGTCTAGGTACCACATCAGCGTCTGTCTAGCCGTTGAACAGTAGTGTGTTTTGTTACAATTGTTTCTGAAGTTACTTTATAACAATGAAATTTAAGAAGCAGTTGTAAAATTAAATAATATATATCTTTATATATAATATAATAAAAATGGATCTCCATTGTTCGCCAATCACGAGAAAACTAGTGAACGCACTGATACGGGATAATAAACATGCGTATTGTTTATGTGGTTGCTATAGAAACGGTTGCTCCCAAGAAATATTTCATACGCATTTCAAGTCTAAGTCTATATTACGGCCATCAAAGCGGGCGGAAAACAGCTGGAGCCTTTATTTAAAAGAAGTCAAAATGTTTAAATCTATTTGAGGTTAGGTTAGGTTTTTATAATTACTTTGAAATTTTATTACTTTCGCTCTAGTTACTTTATAACATTAAAGTTTATGAATAAGTTGCAACCTTAAATAAAGGGTTTTATATAAAAAAAAAATGGGGGAAAGATGTTTAAGTGCATATGTGGTTAGGTTACGTTTTTAATTTTTTTTGTAAACTTCACCTTAACCGGTGGTTCGTATGTTTCATAGTTGGGCTTGTCTTTCTTGTTCTTGTAGCGTTTTCGTTTAGATCTCTTCTGCTCCAGATCCCAAGAATCCGCGCGCCGCGCGATCGGCACCTCTGTAGACGTAGCGTTTCTCATCTAGATGATAATGAACACAAGTATATATTATACAAAAGTACAATAATGCTGAACCGATGCTGATTATAAGCGTCTTCTCCAAGTCTGTAGTTTAGTTGAAAGGGAAAAAAAAAGTTGAACAAACGAATTACATAAAAAGAGTGAACCGATCTTTTGGTCGTTACTAGTTTATTGCGCTTACCACCATACACCACATCACTTTACACCATGGTAAAACACTAACATTATTAATAAAAGAAAATACAATTAATAATTTTTTATCTATATTTATTTTGTATTGGTCATATCGCCAGTACTGTGTAGGATATTCTCCAGAGGAGCCAAATGCCCTATATAACTATTTAAGACTATAGTTGAAATATGAAATTGAATTAGCTGTCTTTGATTACCAATCCAAATCTAAATCTTCATTCAAACCATTTTTGTAAATTAAATCATCATCAGTTTAGCTGTAGTTACCAACAGCAGTTCAGTATCATTAGATGTTTTCAACATGGTTGAAATGGGTCAAAAAGGGAAAACACTGATTCGCTTCTGAAGCCATTTGCTATAAAATGTAATTGGTGGTGGAGGACAGATGAAGGAAAATCAGTATCGACACAGAATAAGTATTCACCTCGTTAACTTCGGACGTGGTGGTGCTCCGAGGCCGGTTCCGACGCCGACCGATGCGGGTGCGTCGTTTCTGTGAAGTAAAACAAACTTTTCAATGACAAAATCAGATCAGCAACATATTCACCTAAGGTTGAGTGCCTCGCCAGTTTATAACAATGATGATGAAGAATGCTACATCGCCCTTCAAAGTGCACACGTTATTGTTTGGCGGCAGGAATAGGAGATGCGGTGGTCGGACTAAGACTGTCTCCGAAGCCTTACCAGCAAAATTAAATTCACCCGAAGAAATTTTTTTTTTTATATTATCACACCTGTTTCCCAGTAGGGTTAGGTAGAGGCGAATAAACACCCACTTTTCGCCAGATTTGATCAGATTAGGTCCCATGTAGTAGGGGCGAGGTTGTTGCGACTTTATTGGTGCCACCACGCACACACACAAAGATGATTTCAGTGTGCGGGTTTCCTCACGATGTTTTACTTCACCGTTTGTATTTCGCTGTTGTAACTAAAGTGGCACATAGCTCGCAGAACCGACGGCCGTTGGGGCAGAAAGGTTCTCGAGTGGCGGCCACGTACCGGAAGACGTAGCGTGGGCAGACCCCACAAGGTGGACCGACGACCTGGTCAAGGTCGCTGGCAACCATTGGTATGTATTGTAGTAGTAATGTATATGTATTATTATTATTATTAACCTCTATATTAAAAGATATATAATAAAAATTCGATTCCGCAGCATTTTACTACTTTTAGTTATGTATACACATTATAATTATTTTAGGTCTCGAATAATAAAATATGAATGTGTCGACATCAGCCGATAGACGGACACCTGGACATAGGCGCTCAAAGATCTCTACACCTTTCGGTTCTACGCTGCCCGCATCCAGCGGTTTCACGTTTCCTTCATTTGTTCATGTTCATATGGGGGGTTTGGGCACTATTCCACCACTAGGGCCCATTGACGATTAGTGGGAGCCTCGTTCGTTGATTAGTAGGATGCGCCACGAGCACGTGAAGTTGACTTGGGTCCTGTAAATTGTTGTACGGAACCCCTTACACTCCTTTGTATATATAATATTATATATTATAGTCATATTGAATTTAACGATTTAATTTCTAAGCAAAGTATTATTATATATAATCTGTGCTTCGTATATTTATGGATCTATAATTTATGTAATCTTTTATAATCTGTGTAAGTAGGATGAAATGATAAATCAGTATTACGTAGGAGATAGTTCATCATGAGAAAAACAAACGAAAATATAAGCGAATAAATTTAATTGAAAGAAAAGAAATTACACTCTCACTCCTCCACATCCTTCGGCTCCGTTATGGAGTCCACGAACACGATGGAGTTGCACTCAGCTGCGTCGCACTGTAGCAGGGGCGGCACTTCTACCGGCGTCACCGAGTACTCGTCCCCAATCACGTAAGGGTTGCCGTCAATCCACAGCGCGTCAAACAAGCAGTAGATGTGCACCTTTATGGTCATGTAGCTTATGAACTTGTAGATCCTGCCGCCACATTCGCCCAAATGTTCCTTTATACTCCTGTCGGTTTTGTACATAAGCAACAAGTTGTGGAACTTTGTGATCTCGTCCATTACTACCTTCTTTATCATGTTTGTATAGATAATGTCCGATTCAATATGCCTCTCCGGGTCCTCGTACATCCGCTGCTTTATCCGGAGGATCGCGTCAGACATTCGCACACGGAATATGACCCCCGGGTTCATCTGGTCGGGCAGTATGCTGGGTTTCTTCGTTGTCGTGGTGAATTCTATTATTTTGTCTTTCACCGGTTCCGGGTAGAGATAGTGGTGAGGCCGCTCTCGGAGCTTTGGTCCGTTCAGTGTACCGAATTTTCTCGAGTTCTGCAGCAGAAAAGCATCATATCATACGATGAAGGTACGTCTTTCCCTGTCCCTTTCTCGATTTACAACATGGTAAATTTTAGGATCGTTATATTTCTGATTTGTCAATAAAAGAACCTTAAATATATTTAGTTATCCAAGCGAGATACTTCACATTATCTTTTCCAGATCATCTTCAATCAATCAATTTCTTGATGATTAATGTCGAGGGAAAGCATAAATTTGTTTAGTATTTTGTTACTGTTTTAATTTATTTATATTTTACATTATTATTGCAAGTATATTAAAATACTTTATTCCATTTCGTGTCTGTTTTTTATAATTTTATATCATTGTGTTTAATCACATAGCATAAAACAAAGACGCTTCCCCCGTACTATATTCTTGATGTAGATCGGGCTGCAAGCCACCGCGGCTCTTACAGCTCATCTGACACTGGGCTCGTGGACCCGGATCCACGGCCTATGGTTTTAGAAACCAAAATGTGCTACGCGGGATGTAACTATCTGGCGGATGATTCTGTTTATTGTGTGTGTCTGGTTCTTGTTGTATTTTATCTGGCGATTCTACTCGGTCGTCGAGGCCGCACGCGGGCCCGTTCCCCGACTACCTTCGCCTGTATCGGAATCTCTGGGCGGCGAGGACCACCCACGATCGCGGGTGTACTTAGTGTACGCGGTGTGTGATTAGCTGCGGCGCCGCGTTCTGAAGCGAGGGCGGCGTGATGCTGAGATTCGGAGCGTGTTGGTAGTGTCTAAAGTGTGTGTGGTGGTGACGTCAGTGCTGTCGGTGACTGAGGGTATGTGTGTGGTTTGCGGGACCCCTTGGGATGTTGGAATAAGCGCGTGCCGTGGTCTGCGCTTTTTCGTCCTGGGATTCGGAGGTAGCGCGTAGTTGGCCGCGCTGGCCACCAGAGGGTTGGAATGAGTTGCCGCCTTGGCGAAGTAGGTCACGGAGCACTCTCTAAAGTGCTCCTTGATCGTTGGGAGTTTAAGGTCGCTGTGGATGTCCACATTGCGCTGGTACCATTCGGCACCAGTCGCGGTGCGGGTGAAATGGTTCTGGAGAGTCCGCTTCCCCCTTTCTATCTGTTCCTATGTATGCATAGGGTCTTTAAAATTACACAACGGATTTGGATGCATTTTTTTTAATAGATGAAGTGATTCAAGAGGAAGGTTTATATGTATAATATAGTATAGTATAATACTGATAATTTTAGAGGCTCCTAATGTGATGTCTTAAATAAACACATTTTTTGAGGTTACATTGTATACCCTGCGAGATAGACCAAAAGAATGTACGACAGTATTATACACCTTAAGGTCTACAAAAAAATCTGCAATTGTATATGTCTATCTCTTAGGTATTTTTTTTATATTATCACGTTTTTTCCCAGTAGGGGTAGGCAGATGTGAATAAACTTCCACTTTTCGCCAGATGTGGTCGGTTTAGGTCCCATGTAATAGAGAGCGAGAGCTTGTTGCCACTTTATTGGGGTCACCACACACACACACAAAGGTGATGTCGGTGTGCGGGTTTCCTCATGATGTTTTCCTTCACCGTTTGTATCTCGCTGTTGTAACTAAAGTTCACAAATGTACATAACTTAAATATTAAGCTATCGGTCTATGCCCAGATTCGAACCCACGACCTTCGGAATGAAAGCCGCACGCTCTAACCATTAGACCAGTGAGCTAACTTTCTCTTAGGTATAACCCACAATAACCATTTTTTATCCTTTATTTTTAATTTCGACGATACCGGCCGGGCCTATAAATAGTACGATATAATAATAGGTTGGGGAAAAGAAATCCATTATTTTTTCGGTAGATGGCTGTAGTCATAAATTTCTCGTAAAGTATCGATCAAACAGTTTCAGATTTATGCTCGTTGGAAAGGTGACATTTCGCAGTAAAAAAATTCTTTTGCTGTTTTGTTTGGTGCATTCGATTGTGAGTTACAGGGTGTTAAAAATGTAAGTGTACAAAGAGAAAATTCGATACATATTACAATTTTTCTTTGACAAAGGCGAAAATGCAAGCCAGGCGGCTAAAATTGTGAATGGTGTTTATGGACCCGATACTGTAACAGCCAATTATGTGCAATTTTGGTTTCGTAGATTCCGTTCAGGAATTTATGATGTTAAAGATGCACCTCGCACAGGTAGGCCGGTCGCCGAAAATGTCGATAAAATCGGAGAAATGATCGAAGTTGACCGGCATGTTAGCAGTCGTAAAATCGCCCAGGAGCTAAAATGGACCACAAAAGAGTTGTAAACCATTTACACAAAGCTGGATTCAAAAGAAGCTCGATGTTTGGGTGCCACACCAATTAACAGAAAAACGTGATGGATCAATTTCCATCTGCGAAGCCTTGGCCAAACGGAATGAGATAGACCCATTTCTTAAACGGATGGTGACTGGAAATGAGAAATGGATCACATACGATAACCCTGTGCGAAAACGATCATGGTCAAAGAGCGCTGAAGCACCTCAAACGGTGGCTAAACCAGGACTCGTTAGTCCTGGCCGTTGCCAGGAAGGTTCTGCTGTACATTTGGTGCGACTGGAAGGGGATTATTTATTATGAGTTGTTTCCATATGGCCAAGCACTAAATTCTGATCTCTACTGTCAACAACTGGACCGTTTGAAGATAGCAATTGACCAGAAACGGCCAGAATTGGCCGACAGGAGAAGTGTCGTGTTCCACCAGGACAACGCTAGGCCACACACGTCTACAGTGACTCGCCAGAAACTTCGGGAGCTTGGTTGGGAAGTTTTAATGCATCCGCCATACAGTCCGGACTTGGCGCCAAGCGATTACCATCTTTTTCTTGCATTACAAAATTTCTTTAGTGATAAAAAATTGGCATCTAGGGAAGATTGTGAAAATCGGCTAATAGAGTTTTTTGCAAATAGAGACCAGGACTTCTACGAGAGAGGCATTATGAAGTTACCTTTAAAATGGCAACAAATCATAGAACAATACGGTGCATATTTGACCCAAATCGGACAATCCGAAGCATGTTAAATAAAGTCCTGAAGTTCATATAAAAATAATGGATTTCTTTTTCCCCAACCTATTATAATCTCCTTTGACGTTAAAGAAATTTTAATTTCAGTGAAAAATTTTACTAAACATCTGTATGTGTAAGAGATATCATAAGATCCAATGCCTCATCACGAGATTTCCGAAACTTTTAGACGTAAACACTCAAAATTTGGTAGATATATTATTTGTGTTATTTATAGGTCAGAGAGAAATGGATTTTACAAAATTCTTCCCCGAAAGGTAGTTGCGGGAGTGTTAATCACGGAATGGGGTCGAAGGAACAGCGATTTGTCGCAAAACGGGAATATTTCTGACAGATTTCTACTGTAAATTTTAAGTTTATTTCCATATTACTGCCATCAAAGCGGGCAGGGAACAGCAAGTATCTTTATAATCGTAGTCACGTGTCGAAAAACTGCAAACGTCATTTTACACAGACTTCTTGACCTCTAATTAAATTTGAAATTTTTAACAAGGAATAAGAACCTTTGACAAAGCAGTATTTCGTTATCCTAATTTCAGGATGAAATTACGACCGATGGTTTATACCCGGAAATACGTAATAATGTAAACTTAATTACAGCACCCTCTCATCCCACCCTTTTCCCAGCTATGTGGGGTCGGCACAGTAGGTACTTCTCTTCCATAACACACTGTCAGTCGTCGTATCTGAATTCACACTCTTCTTGCACATATCTTTTACATATTCGATCCTAAATGTCTTCGGTCTTCCTCTACTTTTATAACCATCCACTTTCGTTCTCATTACTTTCTACAGCATCATCTATGTAAACAAAATTGTACTATTTGCTTGCAATAAAAAAACATATTTTATTTGATTTTTCTTCATCCTGTCTGTTCCCTGCTATGTGGGATCGGCACAGTATGTACTTTTCTTTCATATGCTTCTATCGGCCGTCATATAGGAATTCACACTCTTCTTGCACATGTCATCTTTCACACAATCCATCCACACGTTCTTCGGTCTTCCTCTACCCTTATAATCATCCACTTTCATTCTCATTTGTTTACATATTTTTTTGATTGTAATAACATAAATGTTTGTATTTTTTTTTTATTTATTTCAACTTACTACTAAATGTGTATCCAAAAATGTAAGTTAGTATTGAACGAATAACAAACCTAATATTTTATATCTGAAGTATAATAAAATACTTTGTTTTGTTTTGTCTTACGATTTGAACTGTCTATCGTTACTCCTCATGTATTTTGGTTTGATATATGCAGTCTATGTTGATATTACTGAACTGATGATAGCGAAGTTCAATAAGATCGTATGCGGTATACAATCTGTTGTAGTGTAGTCCTTAGGTATAATAAGAGTGGGTTTAGTTTGTTCTCCAATCACGTGAAAAGCAGTGAAGGTATCGACATTAGAACATTCGAATCAGAATGATAGATCTTTATAAGCTGTTTATTTATATATTTCATAGATCATGATTTTATTTCTAATTAATTTTTTTAAACATTTTCATTTCGTATTATTTACACGGTTACTATGGTAACAGTTGCTATAGAAAGTTATTCGCAGTCAAATTGTATGTTATGGCCAGCAAAGCGAGCGGGGAACAACTAGAATTATTATAAAGAGAAAATCAGTCAAAAAAAGAAACTCTATCGCCATTCAGCCTCGCTTTGACTGTTTATGACTCCCATGTGACGGAGGAAGTAGAACGTCACATACACCACATCACGTTTAAATATTCATAATTTATACCTTTGCCCTTCTCTTGATCCGATTGTGGTCGTGGGTGGAGTCCTCGTGGTTCATCAGGAACGAATCTAGGGACGGCCACTCGTACGGTATTCCGGCATAGTCCGGCTTTACCTCCACGTGGGACTCCATCTGTTAAGTTCAGGAACTCGATTTGGTACAGGCTATATAGTGCAATTTTCAAATAAACGAGTTTGAATGCCTGGGTAATGAGATTAGTCTTTTTATGTCATGGGTACTAGTATACCACATGTATAGTGTATATCATACTGACTAGCTCCACGTTGTTCTGGGCAGTCGTAGACTTATCATCAGGCGTGGTACGTCATCTCTATCTGAAGTAAAAGAAAAATAAATATTACCTTATTGTGGGGATTCTTTTTTGGCGCCATCATGTTAACGGGCTGCTCGAACAGATTTTCATGCAACTGAAAATAAATACGTTGATGTAAAAAGAATTACCACACGGGAAAGAAGGTTTAAAGTCCCAGCAGTGGGAATAACAAGAAGTATGTTTATTACTGAATTATATCGGTAGTATTCTATCTACCAGCGGACGAGTTAGGACGTGAAACACATTATCACTGTATGTACCGATGACTTCATGCAAACGCCCAGAAGTGGGTGCAAGACCTTTAGGACTGTCTAGTAGAAGGTGATCGCTTGAGCCGGTCGTGATGAGGTACAGTCTAAAAAGGCCATGGTGGGACGTTCGGATGTCACCTTAAAGGCGATCTCTAACTGAGGCGAAGCCAATCAGGTAAGATTTAATGCTTCCAAAATATCGGCGTATCTTTTCACCGCTAAAGGAAGCCAGGTCATCTAGACTTCTACTTTTCTAGGTGTGTTCTTAAAATTTACCAACTGCTTTCAGTTATTAGGTGTCGAAATTACAATAAATCTCAACTATAGATAGTTCATCGTCTCCAAAGCTAACCGCAAGGAAAATGGAGGTCCTTTCTAAAGTGTGAAAGTATTTCTCATCGCGACAGCTTTTGATTTTGTATAAAGCTCAGATCCGGTTGTGCGTATAGTATTGTTGCTATATCTGGGCAATTGCAGTCAAATCTCATCTAGCGTCACTAGAGTTGTTGATGAAGAAATCATCACAACGAGGGTCGACAGTCTTGAACACAGCTTCCGTGTGGTCAATGCCGCGTGTTCTACAGGATACATTTCGGAGAATGCGATGGGATTACAAGATATAATTCCTCTATCCCCTTTTCACCACCGGACGCATGGCGAGTCACCATCCTTAAGTTGTGGACATCCCTAATTTGCGAACAAAGATTCTCAACTCCTTGTTCTTCATAAGAACAACTTGCCAGCGTCGGTGTTCCCGTTGAAATACGAGACTGTTTTCAAGAAAAGAGTGAATGGTGAAGTGAATGGACTTTTAAAGTTAGTGCACCGTACCACCACAGGCCATACCATCACTTACATGTAGTGGGAGCGAAGACTAACCTGGTGGATTAAAAAAAAGCCGTCGTAGAATATTTTTACTCAGCAATAGGTAAATTAAATGTCGCTTTGTAATAACCATAAAAACTTACTTTGGGATAGTTGAAGACGACCTTCGGATCTGGGTTTGCATTCACCAAAATAGTGATAGGCAGGATCTGTGAATTTTGTATTTAGTGTATAGGACAAGACATAGTCTAAAATATAGTATATAATATACCTTGATGGTGATTGTACAAAGAAGTAATCATTTCTGTTGACAAGCAGTAGTGTACTTGAGTACAAAATCATGGAGCTTCGGTTAGAAGGATTCTGTACTCTAGAATAATATAGCGGTAGATTTAGAATATGAGGGTGGAAGCAAGCTAGGCCCGATAACGCCGCTGTCAAGAGGACTAGAATATGTCCTAGAATCTATTCTTGCAATTTGTTACAAGGCAAGAGCTTACGAAATGTAGCTACGGAAATGTTAAAAGAGATCATCAGCATTATCAGGTGATGAACGCCAGCTGTAGGACATAGCTCTCTCCTGAAGAAATTCACAGTTCTTACCCTGCCCGAACCCAGCTGATTCTTACAACTTCAGCTAGATTGTCGGTTCATCATACGAAGTTTCCTCCAACGTTGTTTTATCCTATTAAGGATAGGACTTAGGTAAGCCCTACCTATCCTAGAAGGCGACTAAAAGGATTTCCGTGGTCACTCGTTTTGAAGATGACGGTTCCCATTTTTCACTAAGCGTGGCCGAGACGAACGACAAGTACGAGGTGGTCTAGTGCTTGTCACACAAAAGCGTGGGTGCCGAAGAGGACTATAGCCTTCCCTGGGACGTGCTTTAGGCGTAGTGCAGAGAGGCACCGGTGTGTTCCGTGGCAGATATCAGGGCCTCCCTCAACGCACCTTTTTTTTTTTTTTTTTTTTTTTTTTTGATATCGGTGGTGGAAATGCTGTTACCGCATACCCAGCGTCCTTTGCAGGGGACGCCGGGTTATGTGGGGCCTGGGGCCACTGAGATGTTGTGCGTGACCCCATACCCACTAAAACCACCACCGCTTGTCCCGCCATACGCATACTGGAGACGCCCGGGTTTCAGTCAAGCAACTCTCCGGGCGCCTCCGCGTATAAAACTCCTCCTGGTGGGTGCCCGCGGGGAGCAAAGGCACCCACCTGCCAAACAATACCGGCCCCTCGCGGGACCGGCACGTTGGGGCCCCCGACCCCACAGACGACCGCGCGCGCCCGAGACGGAGCGCACGCCCGGCCGCCGCCCTCCCGTGAAGGAATTGGGCGGCGGCCTTCTCCTAGACTGCCCCCACTTCGACGAGGGAGGGGGACAAAACCAAGACTCCCCGGGGACACACCCCAGGGGAAACACGACAAAAGGCCCAAAGGGCCACGCCTAATGGCCCGAAGGCCACTTCACACCGTGCCCGGCTAGGGGCCCGTCGCTCACGGCGGGAGGAAGCGGACGGCGTGGTTCTGCCGCCGCGCTCTCCCGCCGGCCCGCCGCCGCCTGCAAGGTGCGGCAGCGGCGTCGGCCTCCCTCGTGCGCTCGGCGGCCTCCTTCTGACGCATCACTGCGCCGCAGAAGGAGGCCACCGCCTTCCAAGACCTCTCGCTGCTCAACATACGATCGATTAAGGTCGGCAGCGAGAGGTCACTGCCGACCTGCGCGACGAGGGCGTGGCGTTGCGGCCCCATGCCGGGCACTCCGCCAGAGTGTGGTGCGCCGTATCAATCGGCGCACCACACTCGACGCATTCTTGCGTCATCTCTCTACGAGCCACCTGGTGCAGGTACTTGCCGAAACATCCATGGCCTGTCAGCACCTGCACCAGGTGGAACGTCAAGGCCCCGTACCGCCGGCTCATCCACCGGGACAGGTGGGGCCTGATGGCCTCCACCGTGTCCCGGCCGGCGGCAGGGTTACCTAACTCCGTCTCCCACCGCCGGATCAGGGCGTCATGGGCAACGCGCCTGATCCGGCGGACCGTGGCCGGGTCCGGCCGACGCTCTCCGGCATCCCGCAGGAAGAGGTACACTTCCGCGAGCGACTGCGCCTGTAGATGCCAAGGCGCATCGCCCGCGAGAAGCGTACCCGCCGTCCAGGACACCGTACGGTACGCCCGACAGGCTCGGACCGCCAGGATACGTTGGGCCCTCTTCAGCACGGGCCCGTTCCTGGCGGTCTCGCACCTGTCCACCCATACGGGCGCACCGTACAGTGCCATACTCCGCAGGATGCCAGAGTACAGGCGCCGACACAAATTCCCTCAACGCACTGAGGATAACCACCGATGAGGTTTTAGTGGGCAAAAATACCACATAACCTTGCCTTCCCTCCAGAAGCAGGGTATCGTTTTATAAGATATCCCCGATAAAAAACTGTTCTCGTACGCCATTCCTGATCGTTACTTCTCCTATAGCATTTAGACCCTGGACTACTGCTTCTTTCATTGCCGCTTAAATCTAGCAATGCTTTAAGCTATATCACCTACCTTTACAAAACACCATATTAAAGATTCAAAGTCTATTTCGTTGAAAGTAATGCTTACCAGAAAATAAAGGTGATGATACCACATGTCTACAGAGAAGCACCAGGTCCATATACTGTTAGATTAACCAACATAAATAAAACAGTTAAAAGTTTTATTCAACAATGTAAATAACTATTAAACTATTAACTAATTGATCGTTAAATTTGATTGATGTGTTTTTTATACTACTCGTTGAATAATGTTGTAGTGTTTATTGGTGAAAGATTCTATTGCTGGAGACTGTTTAACTACCATTACAAATTCCTGCCATCAAGCAGTAGGATTTGAAGGTTGGTGTAGCTAGTTAAATAACTGGAGAAATGAATATATGGCCCAAAAAATGTATATCATTGTAACTCACTAGAGTCTATTTTAGAATTGAAGAGATTCCGTTTTCAGCATTTTCTTAATGATATATGATGAATATGTCTCCTCACCAGCGCATGGTCGTGAGGGATTTCGTAATTACGTAGTATCATTACAATTTTTAATAGATCAGTATTTAAGTATTTTTTAGGCATCTAAATTAGAATGTAGATGAGCTATCATCATCTGGTTCAGGTCATCCTGACTTTATTCTTCTATCTCCTCATACTTGCTTTTGAAGCTCCAAGCGTAAAAGTGGCATGTCTTTTTTGCTGGAGACCGTCGCTAATAGACAGTACTATGCAAATATTACTATGTTCCGGTATGAAGAGAGTTGTAGCTAGTGTAATTACTGGGGTAACGAGACTGAACATCTTATGCCTCAAGCGACTAGCACTAAGTGGGGCAGTGTATTACATGCTATCTAGCACCATGTTGTTATGGGCGGGTGTATCACTTATCATCAGGTGAACGTCTTGGTCGTCTAGTGTCATAACTGTATAAAAAAAGCAAACATAACTATTTCAATAGCAGTGAGGTTTCTTACCATAGTTGTATTTGGAGATGAGATCCATTGTATTACAAGATTAGAATAATACGTTAATGTACAATTATACATTGTATAATTATGATTTTTATTTAAAAATTTTATAAAATCGAGATTTGATAATATAGTGTATGTGATCTGTAACCTAGTATTCTATAATCGAAGACCATGTCGCATTGTAAGTTGTGAAAATGTATCATCAGCCTACAGACATCCGCTGCTGGACCTAAAAAGCTTCACACGGTATTCCACTCTCATCCACGTGCTCGTGGGGTCGCACGATAAAGTATTTCAGTTCCTCCGCGACCCCCCGAATGACGCCGGAATGACTGGGCCCATCTCGGGGAGGAGTGTGAAGCACGAGACGCATCACCATATGCACCCCAGGAACCCTTTCCAAGGGGGGCGCCGGCCCGACGGCCCTTGTCGGTCGCGGCGCCAGGTTCCTGCCGAGGAGCCATTCGGCGGTCGTGCGCTCGGCCCCGCCTTGCGGCGGTGAGCTGTCATCTCGCTCCGACCGCGACTTGTCCCCTCGGTGCCCGCTCTCGGATACGTTCGGTCTCCCGTTTCTGCGTCATAACAGAGTCGCAGAATCGGGATACCGCATTCCATGACGCCTCGCTACTGACCATGGTCCGGACGACGGACGGTAGCGAGAGGTCACTTCCTATCCCCGCTACGAGCGCGGCCCTGTCCCCCCCCCCCCCCATCGCGGGCAATCGGCCAAGGTGTGGAACGATGTGTCCACCGGGTGGCCACACTCGTCGCACGCCTCTTCCGTCCTACTTGTACAGTTCCGCCGGGGCAGGTAGCTCCCGAAGCAACCGTGCCCCGTGAGTACCTGCACCAGGCAGAAACTGAGGACTCCGAAGTCCCGGTCCAGCCAGTCACCGATGACCGGCCGGACGGCCTCAACGGTGAGGCGACTACCATCTCCGAAGCACCTCTCGACACGCCTTTCGGCGCCACCTCTTCACCTCGTCCGGCGACGGAAGCGAACCCTCCCGCTCGAGGGCCCTTTTCCGCCGCTAGTATAGGCGCGCCAGCGACTCCGCTTCGAGTTCCCACGGCGGCGTCCCGGCGAGGACGCGCTGCTGGACCTATATCCAGATCTTTAGGAGAGGTCCTGTGCTTCGCCCAAAGATCCTCACAACGATGATTAAATTATTATACCACAGAACTAATTTATATACACCATAAAATTATTCTTGGTAACGGGAGAATTTTTTTTTGAAAAAAGTAATTTTCAGGCAGGGTATGGAAAAAAACTTACTTAGAAAATTATATCAGTAGTACAAAGTCAGCTACGCAGCTACGAACCCTCTGATGTGGCAACTGTTAATGGGCGTCAGTGATCACTTTTCACCAGGTGAACTGTTTACTCTAATGCCCACCCTTTCTATAAAAAAAACGGCAACATTGCGATGGCCGCTTGATGGCGACAGTCCAACGCGTAAGCTGGTTGTAGACGCGAAAACAAGACGGCGATATTTCTATATCAATCTAATTATTCTAATAAAACACCTTTACGATATTATTTATTCTATAATTAACTATTATTTAACAATTATAATTATACAATTATCATCATGCACATTCTTCTTCTTAGTATTTGTCCCGTCATATATCGGGGTCTGCTTTCTTGCTTCTTTCACTCCACTTCACTCTATCACATCACATTCATCACGCACAATAATATTTAATATTTATCATATTAAAAGCGAGTGAAAATGTTTGAAGTTCACATATCGTTTGTACGGAGATTTCGTGGGTTTAAATCTGATGATCGATTCCTTTGGAATGGTGAAAGATCTTCTGCCGACTTCGTCCGACTCGTAAGCCATTGCATACATGTCATCCACATTCATGGGGTACGTCATAATACCTGATGAAGAAGAAAGAAAGCCAAATGCAAACTTACTACTTACTTTTGTTTGGTATCTAAATACTGACGTTTATTTCACCCCACAAACAAGTAGTACAAGCAGTACGCATATATTGCTGTGGCACAGTAGGCAGTGCAGTAGCTAGTGGTACGGTTGTAATGCACTAGACACATTACCGCTTGCTTAATAATAAGGAATTTTTCATGTCAGGGTTACAGGTCACTCTTCGGTGATTCAGTAGGGGGAGAGAGGAATGGTTCAATAAAGAGAGGACGATGAAACATCGACGCCCGCCTTTACTTCCGCGAGAGCATGTATGGGAATGCATTTCCCGCAAAACAAAAATAAATGGTGTTTGGTGTTACTTTTCAAAACCCTAAGTACTACTACATGTACATAAATTCCAATTATTCCCACTATTGGGACTCTGAATCTTCTAATAAGTGTTAAGGCTATTATTATATAATAAATAAAAGGACATGATTGCACTTACGCGTTATATGTGTTAGTAGGATCAAACATACAAATCCGATAGTGGCCATTTTGAATCTGGTACGATTTTTCTCTTACGTTTTATGTCCAATTTCTTATAGCTGATTTGTTTTTTACGAGCGTTATACATTTCGCAAATGATTAATTTTGTTTTCTTATCAACTACTAGTTAGAAGTAATCGATTAGGCGTTTTTTGTTTTAATATTCACCAATAAATTTTTACACATGCTTATTTTCCTTATTGATGAAGAGATCACATTTTTTTATTTTATTCAACAAAGCGGTGACACGAGTAAGACGTTCACTTGATGGTAAGTGACACGTAAACCCGTAAAAGCGCGGCGCTATTTAGGATGTTATACATAGCATCTTATTGTGCTCGTCGCCTGAGAGATAAGATGTTGAGTCTCGTTACCTCAGTAATTACACTCGCTATAGCGTCCTTCAAAACGGAACCCAGTAATGTATACATACTACTGTTTGGTGGAAGAAGTAGGCACTGCGGTGATACCTATATAGCCGGTCTTTTAGTTCATCCATTATTTCATAAGAACAACAGCTAGTAGAACAGTAATTGACCTTGTCAAGTAACACAAAAATCCCTGGTTCGATACCGGATTCCTAGGTGAAGGTTGATTGGTGACAAGCACGTTTCGTATCCACCTAACGAGCTACCGCGAGCCCGTTGTCACTTTATATCGTGTGAACTATTTGCCATTCAATTTCTATTTCATTGATAGACTTTCATGTTCATTTCTTTTACCACTTACTACTTTATTATTACTTCATAATTCACGGAGCGAGAACACTGTTTGTTTTCATTGAACTATTAGGTTGGGGAAAAACTATTTTCGCATAATAATATGTATGAACTTATAATAAAATCTCTTAGGCTATAGCTATTATATATATGTATCTTTGGTTTTGGTATCGTTGAAAGTTTAAATTTCAAAAAACATAATTCCAAATTCAAATTAGGAAAATGTGTGATTTTCTTTTGTTTTTCGTACTGACAAGATGAGTGAATCTAATGAAGTAATTCGATACATTTTAAAATTGACTACAAAAAAGGTAAAAATGCAACGCAAGCCGCGAAAAAAATTTGCGATGTTTATGGAGCTAGTGCAGTGTGCAGTCTGTGAGAGTAGTACAAATTTGGTTTGAGCGTTTTCAATCCGGAAATTTTGATGTCAAAGATGCACGTCGCTTTGGTTGCCCTATTACGAATAAAATGGATGCCATTATTGAAAAAGTGGAGCAAAATAGGCATATCAGTAGTTACGACGTAGCTGAAGAACTAGGAATTGACTACAAAACAGTTTTGGAGCATTTAAAAAAAAATTGGGTACACAAAAAAGCTCGATATTTAGAAACCTTATGAGCTCAATAAAAGAAATCTAATAATGAACCGTATACTGGTTTGTGATTCTTTATTACGACGTAATGAAACCGAACCATTTTTGAAAAAGCTGATAACTGGTGATAAAAAGTGGATCATGTACGACAGGAACGTGCGGAAAAGGTCGTGATCGTGGTTAGACTATGGCGAAACCCGGGTTAACTCGCAACAAGTTAATGCTATGTGTGTGGTGGGTTTGGAAGGGCATTATTCATTATGAGCTGTTACCACTAGGCAGGACCATCGATCCTAAACTCTACCGCGAATAACTGATGAGATTAAAGCAATAAGTTGAGAGAATGCGGCGGGAATTAATCAACAGAAGGGGTGTGGATTTTCATCATGACAAAGCTAGACCTCACACATCTTTGGCCACTCGGCAAAAATTAAGAGAGTTTGGCTAGCAGGTTTTCACGCATCCGCCGTATGGTTCCGACCATCACCTTGCACCTTCAGATTTCCACCTGTTTCGGCCTCTTCAGAATTTTTTAGGCAGTGTCAGGTTAACATCACGAGAGGACTGCCAAAACCACTTGTCGCGATATTTTGATCATTAGTCCCAAATTTCTATAGCAATGGGATCATATCTCTGTCTACAAGATGACAAAAAGTTATCAAACAAAATAGTACCAACTTACTTTAGTTAAATATAAATAAACTATATTAAAATATGTTTTGAATTTTCTTAAAAAATGCGAAGAAACTTTCTCCCTAACCTAATAAATCGTTAAAAGAACACGTTCATCTGATGGTAAACAATTCACATCAATAGCAACGTCAAGAAGTTTACACTGCAAAACATTTTACTCGTTGGTTTTGTACATAAACCATTGGCATAAAAATGTAACTAGATGTTCTCCGGCAATATAAACCTTCAAATGCAACAGGAACCTAGACTATTTAACTTGGATGAACAGTTCTGCATGTGACTTTGATCTTTATATTCAAAATTGTTAAGAAAAAAAAAATTAAGAATGTATAGAAATACTTTAAAGAGGTAAATGGAAAGGATCTTTAATACGTTTTGATACTTTTTATAACAATTTGTTTAAAGATTACACATATCTCTTGGTCCTTCGAGTCAGATATTTGTGCCGTCTCCATCTTGCGACCGGTGTGTTGTATTTACCCGTATCTTGGAGCTCTATTGTAGTAGTTAGTCAGCCATCTCTGAGTCATGTCGTCGCTGTCACTCGACACAGCTGATAAAGAAGAGAATCGTTTTAAGAATTTATGAGAAGTGATGATTGTTTTGGTATTTATAAGATATATGCTCGCCCACCAAAAAGGCATAGGTTCGGTCACCGTTGAGTGGTAGCATCTGGTAAGCATCCTAAAATCGCTACCGTGGACACGTGTCATTTACCAACTCGCACTTAAACAGCGTAGTGGAGAAATGAGATCTCTCCTTGTGAAAGAATATTCACAGTTCCAGCAGTAGGAATATTAAAGTGTTTATTTATTTACTAGATGATAGCTATTGCTAGATAAAGGAGCATATGTGGAGGTCCCTGATTTGATTCCTGGAATCTTTCTAGAGTTTGAACAGCGATAGAGTTTTATCAGTTTTCGAATACGATAACATGGAAATGCGGACGCTACACTTCTCACTTCTGACCTATAATATGGAACCTTTGTCGCAGCTCGTTGACCACTAGCCCATTGTTGGAGTGGACCGCATGTTCATAATAGTAAGCGTAGAAAAGATTAACGATCCGATATTTTCCATCTATGGGAATTTGAAATACCGTGACCACATCTTCTACAGTACCATTTAGGCCAGATAGGCGTAGCAACTTCGTAGATTCCTCGACGAATCGTGCCAAATTTTGCTTATAGGCGCTCGCCGCGATATATCCGGATATAGTCCTCGCGTAGAGAGGCTGAATGGGAGTGGAAAAAAAGATTGTCTTCCGCGCGTATCATATCATCTGCGGTTCGCTCTCTGGGCATTGACGCCGTGGACTCTCGGCATCGTCATAGGAAATTTAGAAATTTCGAAATAGGTGCCAAAAGCGTTGCCTTAAAAATATAGGCGCAAACCGGACGCATACGGACGCTCGCAGTAAGCATACCCATTTGCTAAAGCGAGTGGCGTCTGAGACCACAGCGACGGGCACTTCGCGTTTGTTTCACAAAGCTATCAATTCAGCGGAAATACATTTCATTTCCTCTGGAACCGGTGGTTGTTCGTTCTTTGGCTATACTGGCCCTTCGAACCATGATGAAATTTCAACCTTTTGCCGATACGCGTAGCCTCGTTCTGTACAGTCAATGCCGTAGGTACATACCACTAATTAGATACATTACTTAACAATCTCGCACATGCGATGGGCCACGAACGATTTGAAGTGGCAGCGCCGCTATGAAGCTATTTCAAAAGAGTGGGGTTTTCAAATAAATATTAAGTTTTGAGGGTTTGCGCTTGTGAGCTTAAATGATAAATTATGCAAATCGTGCCGTAAACAAGTTTCACTGGTGCAACTGGTGCTTTGTCGCCCCTCCAACGGGTTCCTGCCTTGTCGTGGCGGAGAGGCTTAGTAACCGTGGCGATAGAGGGTCACCACTGGTGAAGCGAAAGCGGAACCCATCCGGCTGACCCGCAGTGAAGTACCGGTCGAAGCGGTTGCTCCAGGTTCGAACACCGGTTGGATAACCTGAGTTCACCGGAGCGGCCGAGGGCCGTGGGGGCGGCTTTATGCTACCCACGGCCCTCGGCCGCTCCGTGCCGCCAATTTGCGTGCTTTGCACGCAAACAGTTCCCCGAGGCCTTGGAACAATTCACCAACTCGGCCTCCATCCTTCCCGCGCGTTCCGTGTGCTTTGACACGGACAGCCCGGCCTCTCCGGACCCGACCCCCGCGACTCGAGCGCATAACAAGGCGAGGGCCCCATGGCGGGGCCTTCCAAGCCCGAGCTGCCCGCCTCCTCCGAATCAGACTCGGAGGGCACCGCTAGCGGCAGCGACATGGAGGTGGACCGTCCACTCTCCAAGACCACCGACGAAGAGGGCTTCACCCTCTACGTCAAAAAGCGCAAACGCGCTTCTAAGCGGCCCTCCGAGTCTAACTCGGACCGCTCCTCGCCGACCAGCACGCCGGCAAAAAAGGCTGCGCCTCTCGCGCACCCCCCCAGCACTTTGGCCCCGCCCGAAAAACGCGGCCCGAAGCCGCCTCCCCCGATTGTCCTCCAGGACAAGACTAAATGGAACGATGTTTCCAGGTGGTTCGCGGACCTCAAAATTGCATGCCCCAAAGCGCAGAACACCGCGCAGGGTATCCGCATCAACCTAGCAACGGTTGACGACTTCCGGGCTGCCACCAGGCACCTGCGGAATGCCGGACTCGGCTTCCACACCTTCGCTCTCCCCGAGGAGAAGCACTTCCGCGTTGTCAAACGCGGAATCCCAACGGAGATCGACATCTCCGAGGTCGTCGATGACCTCAAAAAACAAAACTTCCCCGTGCTGGAAGCCTGTCGCATGACTAGCATGCGAACAAAGGCCGCACTCCCCCTCATTCTAACGAGTCTCGAACTCCCTCCGGAGGGTAAAAAGATTTTTGGAATCACCCGCCTGTGTAACCTCACCAGCGTAAGCGTTGAGGTCCCGCACAAAAAAGGCATCATCGGCCAATGCCACCGATGCCAATTCTACGGCCATTCGGCCCGAAATTGTTTCGCCCGCCCAATGTGCGTCAAATGCACCGGGGACCACAGGACGAAGGAGTGCTCCCGCACCGCGGAAGCGACAAACCCTCCGAGCTGCTTCCTGTGCAAAGCCGAGGGGCATCCCGCAAATTATCGCGGGTGCACCAAAGCCCCGCGCAGGCAAACCAGGGCCGCCCAACGGCGCACCACCGCCCCCACAAAGGCTGCACCGCAGCCATCAGCCTCGTCTAGGCCACCGCCCGCACAGCCGGCCGTTCCGCCGGCGGTGTCGGAGTGGAGCAAACCGCTCCCCAAGCCGAAAGCCGCCGAGGCTCCTAAAGCCGCCCCTTCATCGGGGCCGCCGAAACAACAGGCTGGTCCCAGCCAAACACCTCCGTCTACGGAGCTCGAAAACATTCTCGCCTACATCCAAAAGGTGAGCATTAAAGATATCCTTCTCTTAGGAGAAAAATTGCGAGCCGCACAAAACTCGCATGATAGGTTAAGGGCCTGCATCGAGCACGCCGACACACTCGCTGCGCTCGAAGAACCCTTCATGTAACCACCCCTCAGGACTCTCTCCGAGACCTTTGGTGTTCCATTTCATTCAAACGTTATGGAGATACACAGGGTCTTAGGAAGAATCAAACCCCGCTCTCTGACTGTCGCGTACTTCAACGTGGACAGCATCCGCTCTCAAAAGGAGGAAATAAGCCTGTTTCTCAGGAACCATGACGTCAACGTCATGTTCATTCGGGAAACGTTTCTCAAACCGTTCCACCGCGACCCGAAAATCGCGAACTACCACGTCGTCCGCCATGACAGGCTGACCGCCCCAGGAGGCGGCACACTCATTTACTTCAAGCGGTCCTTGCACTGCATACCGCTTGTTAGTCCAACCCTCGCCAAAATAGAAGTCTCGGCGTGCAAAATCTCCCTCACCGGTCATCAACCGATCGTCCTAGCGTCCGTCTATCTGTCCCCGACAAAAGAATTGCGGGAAACAGACATAAGAACCCTTCTCGACCTAGGCCCGGTTGTTATCCTCGCAGGCGATCTCAACAGCAGGCATAGCACCTGGGACCCCAACAAGTCAAACCGAAATGGTAAAATCCTCTCCAATCTCGCAGATAAGCTCAAGTTTAACATTGTAGCTCCGCAAACCCCGACGCGATACCCTACCATCGCGTCTCACAACCCATCCACATTAGACATTGCGTTGTTCAACAATGTCACCATCCCGCTGCACTCGATCGAGACCATAGACGATCTCAGATCCGACCACCGCCCGGTTCTTATGTAGCTGGGCCGGCCCGCTGGTGAGGTCCCTCTGACCAAAACCATCGTCAACTGGCGCAGCCTCGAGGTCAAACTCAAGGCCGCGAACCCCCAGCATCTAGACGGAATCCCCGATACGATCGACTCGCTCGGCGCTGTAAACCGAGCGATCGACTCGTTAACAAAGCACATCGCCGCAGCCGTCGAGGAATCGTCGAGAACGGTGCCCGAGTCGGACTACCTGCTTGGGTCCTTCCCAGCTGATATTCGTCGGCTGATAAGAGTGAAAAACACCACAATGACACTCTACTCACGATACAGATCCGAGGAACTCCGGATAAAACTGCGCCGCCTTCAAAGGCAGGTAAAAGAGCGCATATCCGCTCTCAGATCCGACAGAGGGGACAACCTGCTTTGCGACTTGGAGCCTTCGAGCGCCAACTTTTGGCGTTTGGCTCGCAGTCTCAAAGCGGAGAACATGGCCCGCATGCCTCCCCTTGTAATGAGCGATGGTTCCTCCCTTGCGTCGGAGGATGCCGAAAAAGCGGATTGTCTCGCCGACAGTCTAGAGAGCCAATGCACTCCCTCTACCGCACCAGTGGACCCCGATCACCTTAAGTTGGTCGAGGACGAGGTGCGCCGTAAGGCAACTCTCCCACCAGAGGGTCCTCCACTAAAACCGGTCTCCCCCGGTGAGGTCGTGAACATCATAAAGAGGCTGAAAACCAGATCAGCCCCGGGACCAGACAACATCTCCAATAGAGTTGTGAAAGGTCTCCCGCCCCCGATCGTCGGTCTGCTAGTGGCCATATTCAACGCCCTGCTAGCTGACTGCTCCTTCCCAGACGCCTGGAAAGAGGCCGTAGTGATAGGTATTCCGAAGCCCGGAAAGCCGAGGAACCTACTCAACAGCAACCGTCCGATCAACCTACTGAACACCTTGGGCAAACTGTACGAGCGCATCATTCTAGAGCGTCTGCGCCATTTCACCGCAGAGAACAACCTCCTCCTCGACGAATAGTTCGGATTCAGGAGCAACCACTCTTGCCTTCATCAAGTGCACCGACTGACCGAGCACATTCTGGTCGGTCTCGAGCACAAACGACTGATCGACACCTACGCCGTCCTATTCGACGTCGCGAAGGCGTTCGACAAAGTCTGGCACAAAGGCTTGAAATTCAAGCTTTACTCTCACGAAGTGCCAGACCGTCTAGTCACCGTCATTCGAGACTTCCTCTCGAATCGTTCTTTCCGCTTTCGCGCCGAGTACGCTCTCTCCTCGCCCCGGCCGATTAAAGCCGGCGTCCCTCAAGGCTCTTGCCTCTCCCCGCTACTCTTCTCGCTCTACACGAGCGACATACCTAGAGACCCCTTTGTCAGGATGGCCCTTTTTCGCGGACGACACCGCTCTTTATCACTCCGGCAGATATCCGGGTCTTATAGCGATGCGCCTTCAGAACGCGACCAGCCGCCTAGGCGAGTGGTTCCGGACGTGGCGAATCGACGTAAACCCGGAGAAAAGTGAAGTCATTCGCTTCACCCACCGAAAGCCATCGACACTTGTCAAGATAGTGAAAAAATGCGGCCATGAACTCGGTCAAATCTCTCTCTTTGGCCAGTCCATCCCATGGAAGAAATCGGTCAAATACCTCGCCGTCACGCTCGACGCCAGACTCAATTTCGTCGCCCACATCCGTGAGGCGAGAAAGAAAGCGGCCCACGCACTGGACAAGCTATACCCCCTGCTGTGTAAGAAGAGTTAGCTCTCTCTCAGACACAAGCTTCACCTTTACAAGGTATGCGTAAGACCTATAATGTCTTACGCAAGCGTTGTCATCGCCCTTTCGTCCGAAGACTTATGGACTCTTGAAGGAAATGGAAATGGACAGATTGCTCACGCAGGTGCTCACGGGTCATGGTGGATTTTCGGAGTACTTGTTTCGCTTCAAGTTCAAAAATAGTCCGGCATATCTCTGCGACCCCTTACAAGAGGAAACGATCATACACCTGATTGTGGAGTGCCCGGTGTTCGGAAGAAAGCGAGCTGACGTAGAAATAGAGTTAAATACAAAAATAGATATAAGAAAATTAAGTTATCTAATTAGCAATAAGGAAATTAGGAACAAGTTTCTAGAATACTGTAAATATGTCGCACAGAGAATGTAAACAGAAATAAGTGATTTTAATTAAGTGTGTAAATTCATTAAAGCACTAATTATGTATGTAGACAAGAATTCTGACTAGAGTCAGAAGATATTAGTATAAAAAAATAAAAAAAAGTCAGTTTTGAAGTCTGAAAATAACATACAGCTCCATACCCACTTTGTGCAAGGCGATCACTGCAATCCTACTTTCTTTAACATTCCGCTTCATATTGTAACTTGATAATGAACACAAAAAAATATGTGAAATGGCGCAAAATCGAAAGAAGTTTTTAAAATAATATACGTTTTCCATAATCAAAATAATTAACACGTTGAAAAAAAGAAAAGTTTTCATGTAACAGTATTTATGGCTAGAGAGTTTTATTTTCTGGTTACACAAGTCTGACTATATTCCTACCTTCCGATATCTATTTAATTGATTGATTGATATCTCACTTGTCGTGGATTTTGCAGATGAACGTACTTTGTTTTCAAGTCTATTTGATCTATTTACCCCAGAATGTTTAAGGCTCAAATTCCAATTTCAGAGAAATTTCCATAAACGCTATATTCGGTAAACGGCTAGCTTCGCTCCTCATATTCCTCTCTGTCAAACCAATTTTCTACACTATATTTTTAATCGAATGTTGTGGGTAACCTGCATGTCACTATGAAACATCTTTTTTACCTTTCATGTCTTTATCTTATATCAGCTTTCATTGATAAGTACCTAACTTAATAATACATAACTTCTACGAAAAAAATATTTTGACTAAATCTTTTCAAAGAACTCTCCACCAGCCTCTATACAAAGTTTCATGCGTCTGAACCAAATTTCAATCCACCTGCGGAGAACATACCTCTTCCACGGCCTTCTCAAACGCTGCTAGCGCGTCTTCCGACGATGAAAACTGTATCCCTTTGAGCTGATTTTTAATTTTAGGGAACAAGAAGAAGTCGCACGGAGCCAAATCAGGACTGTAAGAAGGGCGTGTGTGTCCCAAGACTGACCGGTGTGGAGTCAAGGAAGTCCCCCGTTTTGACCGCATAGTGTGCGGGCGCATTGTCGCGTTGTCGTGGTGAAGAAGAACCCCGCCGAGCCCGGTGTTCGTGTTCGGTCGCTTGTTGCTCATTACAGAAAAAACTTCTAGCAGGCACTATGTGTTTGAGCTGTACCATTTGGCGTTGATGCTGCTTTTGTCACAAAGTGGAATTGAAATTAGGTACCCCGTCAAAGTGAAGAAACCAGCGATCAAAATTTTCCCTGCGCTCCTCGATCGCTTTACTTTCGTAGGCGTTGGTTCATTTCGAAACAGTCAAACTGTCGACTGAAGCTTTGTTGTTTGTTTCTGGATCGTATTGATAAATTCAGTATTCACCAACAGTCACCTGTAACAATGGCGTAAACGCGCCGTGACGAGCCTGCATCAAATGTTTGTGTCATATCACGACACCAATCCACACGGGCCTGCTTCTGAGCTTCGGTGAGGTTGTGCAGCACCCGACACACAGCCGGAAACTATCCTCCTTACGTGAATGTGCTAGTGTTCACGCAAATTCTTGTGAACATTTCCTGAATCAATCTGCAGAGTATGCTGAATCTTTTTGTACGTAATTCGTCTGTTTTCCTTAATTAAATATTTTACTACCAGCACAATTTCTTCGGTGTCAGCCGTCCGCCGGTAGGACGACCACTCCTTTGTTCATCCCGCAAAGTATGAAGACCGTGTTTGAACTCGCTATATCACAGGTAGATTATTGCTTTTGAAGGTCCTTCATCCATAAAAGCAATTTGAAATCGATCAAATGACTCATCAGGTTTTAAGCAACATTTGAAATCGTAAAAAATCATAGCAAAAAATGTTCTCGATGCAGATCCTTATTTTAATCAGTCAAGAAAATTTAAATTGGCTCTCAAAAAATTGGGGAGGGAAATTTTAAAATCGAACAGTGGTATTTTTACTTTTAAATAATCGAAGTTTTCAAAATAATCACAAGTGGCCTGTGTCTTATGCGTAAAAACTTTTTGCCTTTGGCCTGGTATATACAGGGTGAAAGGTAATAGGTGTAAAAGATCTAGAGGAGCTAAAGTATATCTCGTATCCTATCTATATATGTATGGAATACCCCATCCAAAAACAATGGTTTTGGAGTTATTCATTTTTAGATATTTTAAAAAATAAATCTCGATTTTCTAGGTAACATTTCAATGATTTTATTTCTTATTTATTTCTACACAAATTTTAATGTAATAATTATTTTTTAATCATTGTTTTATTAATTAAAATTAAATTAATAACCATCACTTACAGGCTCAAACTTTTGTATTAGGTTCATTAAAAGACGTGATAGTAAAAAAAATAAAGCGTCATTCTTCCATTATTATGTAATCTCAAAATAAAATTTTATTTATAAAAAATACGAATAAAGCACATAAATATGTACCTCACTTTAATACCTATCCGAAAGGTATAAGAAAGTACATAGTTTCTAAAATTTAGAAAAAAAAAACACTTGTAATAAAAAACAAAGTACCACGAAATAGCAAACTGTCTAAAACAACAATACGAAAATTCATACAAATAATTATAATTGCTTGCTTGGATAGTCTCACTGAGAACATTTTTGATCTTCACAATGTAACGTGGCATGTTACATTTTTTTTTTTATTTATTAGGTTGGGGAAAAAGAAATCCATTATTTTTTCGGTAGATGGCTGTAGTGATAAATTTCTCGTAAAGTATCGATCAAACAGTTTCAGATTTATGCTCGTTGGAAAGGTGACATTTCGCAGTAAAAAAATTCTTTTGCTGTTTTTTGTTTGTTCCATTCAATTGTGAGTTACAGGGTGTTAAAAATGGAAGTGAATAAAGAGAAAATTCGGTACATATTACAGTTTTTCTTTGACAAAGGCGAAAATGCAAGCCAGGCGGCTAAAATTGTGAATGGTGTTTATGGACCCGATACTGTAACAGCCAGTTATGTGCAATTTTGGTTTCGTATATTCCGTTCAGGAATTTTTGATGTTAAAGATGCACCTCGCACAAGTAGGCCGGTCGCCGAAAATGTCGATAAAATCGGAGAAATGATCGAAGTTGACCGGCATGTTAGCAGTCGTAAAATCGCCCAGAAGCTAAAAATGGACCACAAAACAGTTGTAAACCATTTACACAAAGCTGGATTCAAAAAGAAGCTCGATGTTTGGGTGCCACACCAATTAACAGAAAAAACATGATGGATCGAATTTCCATCTGCGAAGCCTTGGCCAAACGGAATGAGATAGACCCATTTCTTAAACGGATGGTGACTGGAGATGAGAAATGGATCACATACGATAACCCTGTGCGAAAACGATCGAAGAATTGGCCAACAAGAGACGTGTCGTGTTCCACCAGGACAACGCTAGGCCACACACGTCTACAGTGACTCGCCAGAAACTTCGGGAGCTTGGTTAGGAAGTTTTAATGCATCCGCCATACAGTCCGGACTTGGTACCAAGCGATTACCATCTTTTTCTTGCATTACAAAATTTCTTTAGTGATAAAAAATTGGCATCTAGGGAAGATTGTGAAAATCGGCTACTAGAGTTTTTTGCAAATAGAGACCAGGATTTCTACGAGAGAGGCATTATGAAGTTCCCTTAAGATAGCAACAAATCATAGAACAAAACGGTGCATATTTGACCCAAATCGGACAATCCGAAGCATGTTAAATAAAGTCCTGAAGTTCATATAAAAATAATGGATTTCTTTTTCCCCAACCTATTATAATCACGCCTTTTTCCCAGTAAGGGTAGGCAGAAGTGAATAAACACTCATATTTCGTCAGATATGGTCAGATTAGGTCCCATGTAATAGGACCCTCGTTGGGTCCTTGGCAAGTTCGACAAGGAGCTCGCCGAGGAGGCGGCGCTGTTCCAGAGATGGAACATGCCCCGAGGCTCAGACGACGTCGGCGTCGACGAGCTGGAAGGTCGCATCCACAGCGCTCTTCAGGAGGTGTGCGATGCGGCCATGCCTAGGATGCGGCGACGTCCTGCGGACCGCAGCCAGCTGTACTGGTGGTCGGAGGAGCTCTCCGGCCTCCGGGCGGCGGCCCAGGCTCGTCGCCGGGCACTGCAGCGTTGTCGGCGTCGGCGCACGCAGGTGACGGGGAGGAGGAGCGGCTGCAGGGTCAGTATGCGGAAGCCCGCAAGACTCTGCGGCTCGCCATAGTCCGGGCGAAGACCCTTGCCTGGGAGGAACTACTGGCAGGGGTCGACAGGGATCCATGGGGGCGCCCGTTCAAGACGGCACGGAAGAAGCTCTGTGCCGCAGGCGCCCCCTTAACGGAGGCCATGGACCCGGACTTCCTCCAAGGGGTGGTGGACCGGTTGTTCCCGGGGGCTGACGCGTCATTCCAGCCCCCGGTTATGTCCACCACCGCCCCCGCGGCGGCCACAGAGGAGGTCCCTCCTGACGAAAGAGGAGCTGGACGTGGCCCTGGATCGTCTCCGGGGTCGACGTACGGCTCCGGGGCCCGACGGGGTCCCATCGAGGGCCCTCTGGGTGGCCGCCAGTCACCTGCGCGAGGAGCTCCGGGGACTGTACGACGCCTGCATTCGGCGCGTGCAGTTCCTGGAGCGCTGGAAGACGGGCAGGCTTTGCCTGCTGCGGAAGGGGGACCGTGACCCCGACTCCCCTTCCGCGTACAGACCGATCGTCCTTCTGGACGAGGCGGGTAAGGTCTTCGAGAAGATCTTGGCCGGCCGTCTCGTTCGGCACCTCGCCGAGGTGGGACCGGGCCTCCATAAGGCCCAGTACGGATTTCGGGCAGGGCGATCCACGTTGGACGCCCTGCTCGACCTGAAGAGCCTCTGTCTGGAGGCCTTCGGTGACGGCGAGGTGGTCCTGGGGGTATCCTTAGATATCGAGAACGCCTTCAACAGCCTGCCATTCGCGACGATCAGGGGGGCGCTGGAGTTTTTCCGGCTTCCCCCCTTCATGGTCGGGCTGTTGGGGGCGTACCTCAAGGACAGGACGATAGTCTGGGTTGATGGCAGCGGCGAATTACATCGGCGGCGCGTGGAGAGCGGGGTTCCACAGGGGTCGGTCTTGGGCCCCTTGCTGTGGAACCTCGCGTACGACTGGCTGCTGCGGCAGCCGGTCCTCTCCGGGACGAGGGTACTATGCTACGCGGACGACACCCTCGTCTCGGCCCGGGGGAGAAGTTACGACGAGGCTGCTCGTCTGGCCGCCACTAACTCGTCGCTGGTAGTGGACCGGATCGAGCAGCTGGGTCTGAGGGTCTCCGTCACGAAGACGGAGGCCCTCCTCTTCCACGGACCCCGCAGGGGTCCACCCCTGGCGCGATCATCCCCGTCCGGGGCGAGAGGGTCCCAGTGCGGGGAGCCCTCAAGCATTTAGGGGTCACTCTGGACGGGCGATGGAGCTTCGGAGAGCACTTCGAACGGCTTCTCCCGAAGCTCACCGCCACCGCCGCTGCGCTGGGCAGATTGCTGCCCAATGTCGGGGGGGCCGGGTCATTTGTGTCGGCGCCTATACTCTGGCATCCTGCGGAGTATAGCACTGTACAGTGCGCCCGTATGGGTGGATAGGTGCGAGACCGCCAGGAACGGGCCCGTGTTGAAGAGGGCCCAACGTATCCTGGCGGTCCGAGCCTGTCGGGCGTACCGTACGGTGTCCTGGACGGCGGGTACGCTTCGCGGGCGATGCGCCTTGGCATCTACAGGCGTAGTCGCTCGCGGAAGTGTACCTCTTCCTGCGGGATGCCGAAGAGCGTCGGCCGGACCCGGCCACGGTCCGCCGGATCAGGCGCGTTGCCCATGACGCCCTGATCCGGCGGTGGGAGACGGAGTTAGGTAACCCTGTCGCCGGCCGGGACACGGTGGAGGCCATCAGGCCCCACCTGTCCCGGTGGATGAGCCGGCGGTACGGGGCCTTGACGTTCCACCTGGTGCAGGTGCTGACAGGCCATGGATGTTTCGGCAAGTACCTGCACCAGGTGGCTCGTAGTGAGATGACGCAAAAATGCGTCGAGTGTGGTGCGCCGATTGACACGGCGCACCACACTCTGGCGGAGTGCCCGGCATGGGGTCCGCAACGCCACTCCCTCGTCGCGCAAGTCGGTAGTGACCTCTCGCTGCCGACTGTAATCGATCGTATGTTGAGCAGCGAGAGGTCTTGGAAGGCGGTGGCCTCCTTCTGCGGCGCAGTGATGCGTCAGAAGGAGGCCGCCGAGCGCACGAGGGAGGCCGACGCCGCTGCCGTATCTTGCAGGCGGCGGCGGGCCGGCGGAAGAGCGCGGCGGCAGAACCACGCCGTCCGCTTCCTCCCGCCGTGAGCGATGGGCCCCTAGCCGGACACGGTGTGAGGGGGCGTTCGGGCCGTTGGGCGTGGCCCTTTGGCCCTTTGTCGTGTTTCCCCTGGGGGTGCGTCCCCCGGGAGAGTCTTGGTTTTTGTCCCCACCTCCCACTTCGACGAGGGGGGGAATCTGGAGGGAGGAGGCCGCCGCCCAATTCCTTCACGGGAGGGCGGCGGCCGGGCATGCGCTCCGTCGTGGGCGCGCGCGGTCGTCTGAGGGGTCGGGGGGCCCCAACGTGGTACGGGACGGCAGGTGGGTGCCTTTGCTCCCCGCGGGCACCCACCAAGAGGAGTTTTATACGCGGAGGCGCCCGGAGAGTTGCTTGGCTGAAACCCGGGCGTCTCCAGTATGCGTGTGGCGGGACAAGCGGTGGTGGTTTTAGTGGGTATGGGGGGTCACGCACAACATCTCAGTGGCCCCGAGCCCCACATAATCCGGCGTCCCCCCCCTTGAAAAGGACGCTGGGTATGCGTTAACAGCATTTCCACCACCGATATCAAAAAAAAAAAAAAAAAAAAAGGTCCCATGTAATAGGAGGCGATCCCGTTGCCAATATTATTGGGGCCACCACGCACACACACGCAAAGATAATGTCAGTGCGCGGGTTTCCTCACGATGTTTTCCTTCACCGTTTGTATCTCGCTGTTGTAACTAAAGTTCACAAATGTACATAACTTAAATATTAAGTCATCGGTACATGCCGAGATTCGAACCCGCGACCTTCGGAATGAAAGCCGCACGCTCTAACCATTAGACCAGCAAGCTACTTTTATAAAGATAAATTATATATAATATAATAACAGCCCATTTACGTCCCCACTGCTGGGGCACAAGCCTACCCTCAATATGAGGGCGATTGGGCGATAGTCACCACGCTGGCCCAATGCGGATTGGTGACTTCACACATGACTTAAAGATAAATTAATGATTCTATTAAAAATATTAAATAATAAACAGCTCAAATAAAATTTATTCAAATTTATAAAGATGAGAATGTAATTCAGCGAAAGTTAAAAAGAGCGAAATATATGTGTTTAATAGATGTGCTTGTTGAAACTATACAAAATATTTTAAACAAACTTTGTTCTATGTTTAAAATACGAATATATTATATATAAAGAAGTTAAATTTAAAAATATTCATTATAATAAATGAAAAGGTTAATGTCCAATAGGTGGGTGTTCGTCAAACACCTTAACGAGGTAATAAGGAACTGTTTGTGTATCGACCGGTCGTAAGGGCGAGCGAGCGCGGCGGACCATATTCTTGATATAGATCGGGCTGCAAGCCACAGCGGCTCTTACAGCTCATCTGAGACTGGGCTCGTGGACCCGGATCCACGGCCTTTTTTTTTTTTTTTTTGTTTTGATATCGGTGGTGGAAATGTTGTTACCGCATACCCAGCGTCCTTTCAAGGGGACGCCGGGTTATGTGGGGCTCGGGGCCACTGAGATGTTGTGCGTGACCCCATACCCACTAAAACCACCACCGCTTGTCCCGCAATACGCATACTGGAGACGCCCGGGTTTCAGCCAAGCAATTCTCCGGGCGCCTCCGCGTATAAACTCCTCCTGGTGGGTGCCCGCGGGGAGCAAAGGCACCCACCTGCCGTCCGTACCGGCCCCTCGCGGGACCGACACGTTGGGGCCCCCGACCCCATAGACGACCGCGCGCGCCCACGACGGAGCGCATGCCCGGCCGCCGCCTTCCCGTGAAGGAACTGGGCGGCGGCCTCCTCCTCCAGACCCCCACCACTTCGACGAGGGAGAGGGACGAAAACCAAGACTCCCCGGGGACGCACCCCAGGGAAACACGACAAAAGGCCCAAAGGGCCACGCCCAACGGCCCGAAGGCCCCTCACACCGTGCCCGGCTAGGGGCCCGTCGCTCACGGCGGGAGGAAGCGGACGGCGTGGTTCTGCCGCCGCGCTCTCCCGCCGGCCCGCCGCCGCCTGCAAGGTGCGGCAGCGGCGTCGGCCTCCTTGTGCGCTCGGCGGCCTCCTTCTGACGCATCACTGCGCTGCAGAAGGAGGCCACCCCAAGACCTCTCGCTGCTCAACATCCGATCGATTACAGTCGGCAGCGAGAGGACCCGGATCCACAGCCTGTGGTTTTAGAAACCAAATGTGCTACGCGGGATGTAGCTATCTGGCGGAGGATTCTGTTAATTATGTGTGTCTGGTTCTTGTTGTACTTTACCTGGTGACTCTACTCGGTCGTCAAAGCGCGGGCCCGTTCCCCGACTACCTTCGCCTGTTACGGAATCTTTGGGCGTCGAGGACCGCCCACGATCGCGGGTGTACTTAGTGTACGTGGTGTGTGAGTAGCTGCGGCGCCGCGTTCTGAAGCGAGGGCGGCGTGATGCTGAGATTCGGAGCGTGTTGGTAGTGCCCGAAGTGTGTGTGGTGACGTCGGTGCTGTCGGTGACTGTGGGCATGTGTGTGCTTTGCGGGACCCCTTGGGATGTCGGAATAAGCACGTGCCGCGGTCTGCGCTTTTTCGTTCTGGGATTCGGAGGTAGCGCGCAGATGGCCGCGCTGGCCACCAGAGGGTTAGGATGAGTTCCCGCCTTGGCGAAGTAGGTCACGGAGCACTCTCTGAAGTGCTCCTTGATCGTTGGGAGTTTAAGGTCGCTGTGGATTTCCACATTGCGCTGGTACCATTCGGCACCGGTCGCGGTGCGGGCGAAACGGTCCTGAAGAGTCTGGAAGGGTCTGAGACGGTCTTAGGACGAATGGGCGAAGACAACGCTCGCGTAAGACATTATAGGTTTTATGCATACTTTGTAGAGGTGAAGCTTGTATCTGAGAGAGAGCTTGCTCTTCTTACACAGCAGGGGGTATAGCTTGCCCAGTACTTGGCCCGCTTTCTTTTCGCCTCGCGAATGTGGGCGATAAAATTAAGTCTGGCGTCGAGCGTGACGCCGAGGTATTTGACCAATTTCCTCCATGGGATGGTCTGGCCGAAGAGGGAGATCTGGCCGAGTTTATGGCCGCATTTTTTCGCCTTCTTGAGAAGTGTTGATGACTTTCGGTGGGTGAAGTGAATGGCTTCACTTTTCTCCGGGTTTACGTCGATTCGCCACGTTCGGTACCAATCGCCTAGGCGGGTGTTCGCGTTCTGTAGGCGCTTCGTTATAATACCCGGAGTGATAAAGAGCGGTGTCGTCCGCGAAAAGGATCATTTTGACAAAGGGGTCTCTGGGTATGTCGCTCGTGTAGAGCGAGAAGAGTAGCGGGGAGAGGTAAGAGCCTTGAGGGACGCCGGCTTCAATCGGCCGGGGCGAGGAGAGAGCGAGCTCGACGCGAAAGCGGAAGGAGGGATTCGAGAGGTAGTCTCGAATGACGGTGATTAGACGGTCTGGCACTTTGTGAGAGTAAAGCTTGAATATCAAGCCTTCGTGCCAGACTTTGTCGAACGCCTTCGCGACGTCGAATAGGACGGCGCAGGTGTCGATCAGTCGTTTGTGCTCGAGACCGACCAGAATGTGCTCGGTCAGTCGGTGCACTTGATGAACGTAAGAGTGGTTGCTCCTGAATCCGAACTGTTCGTCGGGGAGGAGGTTGTTCTCTGCGATGAAATGGCGCAGACGCTCTAGAATGATGCGTTCGTAAAGTTTTCCCAAGGTCTTCAGTAGGCTGATCGGACGGTAGCTGTTGGGTAGGTTCCTCGGCTTTCCGGGCTTCGGAATACCTATCACTACGGCCTCTTTCCAGGCGTCTGGGAAGGAGCAATCGGCTAGCAGGGCATTGAATATGGCCACTAGCAGACCAACAATGGGGGGCGGGAGACTTTTCACAACTCTGTTGAAGATGTTGTCGGATCCCGGGGCTGATCTGGTTCTCAACCTCTTTATGATGTCAACGACCTCACCGGGGGAAACCGGTTTTAGAGGGGAAAATTCTGGTGGGAGGGCTGCCCTGCGGCGCACCTCGTTCTCGACTAACTTGAGGTGATCGGGGTCCACTGGTGCCGTAGAGGGAGTGCACTGGCTCTCTAGACTGTCGACGAGACAATCTGCTTTTTCGGCATCCTCCAACGCAAGGGAGGAACCATCGCTCATTACGAGGGGAGGCATGCGGGCCATGTTCTCCGCTTTGAGACTGCGGGCCAGACGCCAAAAGTTGGCGCTCGAAGGCTACAAGTCGCAGAGCAGATTGTCCCATCTGTCGGATCTGAGTTCGGATATGCGCTCTTTTACCAGCCTTTGAAGGCGGCGCAGTTTTATCCTGAGTAAACAGACCCCGCCGTATGCGGTGAGCGCCAATCAAATACTGCGCCCCCTCCTTCCAACAGTGAGAGTAATTTATTAGAGATTAAGATCACTCGGCTCATTGTTAGTGCGTAAGCACAAACTGTGACCATATTGCGCATGGCATTGTGAGTAAGCATCTCACAAGATACAACCGTTACCAGATATACAGTGTATGGTCAGCGCACCTTTCAGGATACATAATATATATAAAGGGTACTCTGACTAGCTAGGTGCACTTGCAGATGTATTGTAAAGTGTTGGAATTGACATCACCACCAACTAAGTATTAAGCGCGGATCGCAATTCGCGGCTTGCATTCGAGAGCTCATATCTCACCTCATTGAATGTCAAAGCGATTACAACGCAACCTTGAAAGATCGTACTCCCACCAGCAATACTCATAACTCCACCAACCACTGTAGTGGATATAGCCAATAAATATTAATTTTATTATAAGCCATCGGGCATAGAGACTTTGTCGTTGAGTAAAATGTTATGTTAATCAAGTTTGGCTCGCCCACCGACAACTCACCAAATATCTTAAAACATAGAGAGCTATTGAGGCCTTCATATGCAAATGTCATAAAATAGGCAATGCAAACAGTCTCCAGCCCCTGCA
Source organism: Troides helena (assembly GCA_029286815.1). NCBI lineage: Eukaryota > Metazoa > Arthropoda > Insecta > Lepidoptera > Papilionidae > Troides > Troides helena. The sequence continues at coordinate 436,045 of JAGSMV010000033.1, forward strand.
TCAAGGGACCGGATTTGGGAACGAGGTGCAACTTTCAAACGTGACATTTAAACAAGTGATCGTCGAAGACGTCGTATCATTGAACTGCGACAGACATGCAATCGACTATCATCGGCGCACATCATCGTGAAAGGCGCACAAGACATTACACCCACATGATACCGAACACCCATGTATCGTAGAGTGGAAGCCCTAAGACATGGTTCTGAGTATTTCGATATCACCGAAGTGCTATCTAACACTCTTCCTGAACCGAAGTATAATCAAATGGTAGAACTTCACATACAAAAGTCATACATATATAGGATATATCCAAAATTCCATTCACACATCACGAGATCTCCAAAGCTATTACATTTAAACACTCAAATGTTGCTACAGATATGGCTTCTGCCGTTTAGAGATCAGCAAAGAAACGATTTTACATTTTTTTTCTAAATAAGAATTGCGGAGGTGATAATAACTGGAAGGGAACCAAAGGGTGAGCTTGCGGTCAAGTGAGTATATTTCTGATAAATTGAAGTCTAAATTTCAAATCTAATTATATTTCATTGCAAGCAAAGCGGCCGGGAACAAATTGTATATGTATATGTGTTATTTGTAATTCCACTACGGTTATTAACAACGTACAAGGAAAAACTATATCCTATTCCAACCAACGCGCAATAGGATGGAATTTGCAAAACTTGTGTTCTGTCTTCACACTAGTTGAAAGGACAACAAAATTAAGATTGATTTATGAATCAAAATGTGTAACGAAATAAATTCATAAGTAAACCTTAAACAAGAAACTTATAACTTTGTGTTAACCTGATTGTCTTTTTAACACAATTTTATTGGGATCGCGTATATAGTAAGAAGATATAAATGGGTGTATTTATGCATATTTAAAAACTAATGTAACGTTTGATTAGGTTGTGCACATCTCACCTCATTGTTTCGTAGTATATTTACACGAGCAGCACGGAATGTGCCGTAAGCTCCACTGACGCTGGAGCGACTTGACGATCGTGAATCAAGTTTTTTTCTTCACAGACCAATGAACATCAGAGGTTCCTTTCTACAAGATTTTATACTTATTTATCTTTATTTAAAAAAAGACATATTTATCAATAATTAACACATTAAAGTCATTTTTCGAAAACAATCCAACCAGTTGATGTGGTGATGAAAATGATGGCTTGTTTATAGAAAACAAAAAGACTGAAAACACTTTAATATTTCGAGCAAAAGTTTTTACTGACCCGCCCTGTGAACTGTTAGCTAGTGTACTTCCTCAACTACACTAGTGGACCTCGCTCACCTCAAATTGAATCTTTGTTCTTACGGACATATATGCGACAATTATAGGTCCAAGCAAATTCGAAATCTTGCAGTCTTCGAGCTTCGTAAAAGATACTGCGATTAGCAGGTGTTAAATTTTCTGAGACGAATACCGTATTTTTATCCTCTTCAAAACCCAGTTCTGCCATTTTTATACCTCGTTTTGTTCTCATAGTTCGGAGAAGCGTATTTTTCTTATTTTGATCATGAAATTTTATGAGAATGGTCGTGGTTTGTTATTGATTTTCCGATTTTGAGTACCCAATCGTCTTACCATCTTAAGGTCCGACTTCGACAAATCGATTCCGAGGGTGTCTGCAATTTGGAGGGCGACGTCCGTTAGTTGCTCGTTCTCGTATTCAGTAACTCCGTTAAGTTCCATTTTATGTACACGTTTGGATTACTCTAGATAGTTGTTGCGTTCCTCAAATGCTGTAACCCTTGATTCCAAGGTATTAAATAAATCCGCGATATTCTCAAGGTCCATTATTTTCGCTTCCACTCTTTCTATTCTTTCCTCCAACCCCATCTCGGTACCAGGTGTCTTCTTATTAACATCTTTTTTTATCGATTCAAGCACTTTCCTGAGATCCTTGATATTACTTACAATATCTTTCTCTGAGGGTTCTGGCGGAGAGGGATTTTCAGAGATTGGCGCCTTATTTCGTCCAGTCCTTTTTACAATACGACATGTGTCGCAGCGCCAGTTAACTTTGTCTCGTGGTGGACCGCGCAACCCAACGCAAGCGACGTGCTAATGTAGGGTACATTTACCGCGGCTAACAACCGTGGACTCGTCAGCACTACCGATAGCGATATTGCACTCACTGCATTTAGTCATAGTATTTAATGTCGAATGAAGTTGAAAATATTATTGAACAAAAAGAGGCGACGTGAGGCCCGTTCGACAGTCAGATGGTAACTGCACCGGGGATCACGGGACGGAGTGCCCCCGCACCGCGGAAGCGACTAATCCCACGAGCTGCGTCCTGTGCAAAGCCGAGGGACACCCTGCGAATTATCGCGGGTGCACCAAAGCCCCGCGTAGGCAACCCGGGGCCGCACAACGACGCACCACCGCCCCACAAAGGCTGCACCGCAGCCATCTGCCTCGTCCAGGCCACCGCCCGCACAGCCGGCCGTTCCGCCGGCGGTGTCGGCGTGGAGCAAACCGCTCCTTAGGCCAAAAGCCGCCGAGGCTCCAAAAGCTGCCCCTTTGTCTGGGCCGCCGAAACCACTGGCTGCTCCCAGCCAAACACCTCCGCCCTCGGAGCTCCAGAACATTCTCGCCTACATCCAAAAGGTGAGCATTAAAGACATTCTTCTCTTAGGAGAAAAATTGCGAGCCGCACAAAACTCGCAAGATAGGTTAAAGGCCTGCATCGAGCACGCCGACACTCTCGCCGCGCTCGAAGAACCCTTCGTATAACTACCCCCCAGGACTCTGTGCGAGACCTTTGGTGTTCCATCTCATTCAAACATTATGGAGATACACAGGGTCTTAGGCAGAATCAAACCCCGCTCTCTGACTGTAGCGTACTTCAACGTGAACGGCATCCGCTCTCAAAAGGAGGAAATAAGCCTGTTTCTAAGGAACCATGACGTCGACGTCATACTCATTCAGGAAACATTCCTCAAACCGTTTCATCGCGACCCGAAAATCGAAAAACTATTATATCATCCGCCACGACAGGCTGACCGCCCCAGGAGGCGGCACACTCATCTACTTCAAGCGGGCCCTGCATTGCATACCGCTGGTTAGCCCAACCCTCGCCAAAATAGTAGACTCGGCGTGTAAAATCTCCTTACCCGGTCATCAACCGATCGTCCTAACATCCGTCTATCTGTCCCCGACAAAAGAAATGCGGGAAACATACATAAGAACCCTTCTCAACCTAGGCCCGGCTGTTATCCTCGCTGGCGATCTCAACAACAGGCATAGCACCTGGGACCCGAACATGTCAAACCGAAATGGTGTAATCTTCTCCAAGCTCGCGGATAAACTCAAGTTTAACATTGTAGCTCCGCAAACCCCGACGAGATACCCTACCGTCGCGTCTTACAACCTATCCACACTAAACATTGCGTTGTTCAATAACGTAACCGTCCCACTGCATTCGATCGAGACCATAGACGATCTCAGATCCGACCACGGCCCGGTTCTTATGAAGCTCGGCCGGCCCGCTGGTGAGGTCCCTCTGACCAAAACCATCGTCAACTGGCGCAGCCTCGAGGTCAAACTCTAGGCCGCGAACCCCCAGCACCTAGACGGAATCCCCGATACGATCGACTCACTCGGCGCTGCAAACCGAGCGATCGACTCGTTAATGAATCACATCGCCACAGCCGTCGAGGAATCGTCGAGAACGGTGCCCGAGTTGGACTATACCTGCTCGGGTTCTTGCCGGCGGACATTCGTCGGCTGATAAAACGAAAAACGCCACAATGAGACTCTATTCACGATACAGATCCGAGGAGCTCAGGATAAAACTGCGCCGCCTTCATAGGCTGGTAAAAGAGCGCATATCCGAACTCAGATCCGACAGATGGGACAATCTGCTTTGCGACCTGGAGCCTTCGAGCACCAGCTTCTGGCGTCTGGCCCGCAGTCTCAAAGCGGAGAACATGGCCCGCATGTCTCCCCTCGTAATGAGCAATGGTTCCTCCCTTGCGTTGGAGGATGCCGAAAAACAAATTGTCTCGCCGACAGTCTAGAAAGCCAGTGCACTCCCTCTACCGCACCAGTGGACCCCGATCACCTCAAATTGGTCGAGGACGAGGTGCGCCGCAAGGCAGCCCTCCCACTAGAAGGCCCCCCTCTAAAACCGGTTTCCTCCGGTGAGGTCGTTGACATCATAAAAAGGTTGAAAACCAGATCAGCCCCGGGATCCAACAACATCTCCAAAAGAGTTGTGAAAAGTCTCCCGCCCCCGATCGTCTGCTAGTGGCCATATTCAACGCCTTGCTAGCCGACTGCTCCTTCCCAGACGCCTGGAAAGAGGCCGTAGTGATAGGTATTCCGAAGCCCGGAAAGCCGAGGAACCTACCCAACAGCTACCGTCCGATCAGCCTACTGAACACCTTAGGCAAACTTTACGAGCGCATCATTCTAAAGCGTCTGCGCCATTTCACCGCAGAGAACAACCTCCTCCCCGACGAACAGTTCGGATTCAGGAGCAACCAGTCTTGCGTTCATCAAGTGCACCGACTGACCGAGCACATTCTGATCGGTCTCGAGCACAAACGACTGATCGACACCTGCACAGTCCTATTCGACGTCGCGAAGGCGTTTGACAAAGTCTGGCACGAAGGCTTGATATTCAAGCTCTACTCTCACAAAGTGCCAGACCGTCTAGTCACCGTCATTCGAGACTACCTCACGAATCGCTCCTTCCGCTTTCGCGTCGAGCTCGCTCTCTCCTCGCTCCGGCCGATTGAAACCCGCCCGATTGCGTTGTTGAACGACCTCTCCGTCCCACTGCAGTCGGTCGAGACCATTGGTGATCTCAGATCCGAACATCGCCCGGTTTTACATGAAGCTGGGCCCGCCCGTTGGTGAGGTCCCTTTGACTAAAACCATCATCTATTGGCGAAGCCTCGAGCTCAAATTCGATGCGGTGAATCCCCAGCACCTAGACGGAATCCCTAGCACGATCGATTCGCTCGATACTGCAAACCGAGACATCGAATCGTTTACCCATTTCATCCCAAACAATAAGAGTAAAAAAATTATAAATAACAAAAAGAAAAACCAAAGATCCAGACACACAATGTGAAAATCCGCCGTCAGATAACTAAACTTCACGTAGTACACTTTTATTTTAAAACACAGGCTGTGGATCCAGTTCCACGAGCTCAGTATCAGATCAGCTGTCGCATTGGCTTGCCACGGTAACATCATCACGAATCTAGAATCTAGAATCAGTGGACGAGCCCGAACCGTCGACTCTATGTATCCTCTCTGTTATCCGACGGTCGCTTAGCGTAATATTAAGATTTCTTTTGTATATATTTATGTATGTATTAATTTACACCCTCTTCTCTGTCCCCTCATATCACTATCCACCTCGTCAACCCTTTCTTATCTTTAATATTGTGTCATCTTTATCCTTGTTTTTTGATAAATAAAATAATTTATTTGAGTGTAGTTTTATTTTATCTTTAATTTTAATTTCTCTTCGATTTTATTAAGCTTGAGGATATCAAATCCGAATCCAATGAAGCAGTTACAGTGTGCAAAAAAAAAAAAATTGCGAGGCAAACTTCATCAGAAATAAATACGCATTTCCGTTAACGAAACTAGACGGTTCGTTATCTGTTCATGGACAGCTCGACCGACTGGTCGACGTGACGTCATCGTTACCCCGAATAGAGATAGTAGATGCGTAGTAGACGGGGCAGCCGTTCATGGTTGGCTCTCTCATTGAATGAGCCCCCAACTACCTGCGGTCGGCCAGCGGAGCACCGTGCTTCGGATCATGCCACCCTCAATTACCAAGCACTCGACACAGTATCACCAGTAGGTCGCAGCCCGTGACACTTTGCATCGCAACTGGTCGCGCCCAACCCCCATTTGATTTCATTAGGCATCACGTCGGAACGCGACCAGGTCATTATACGGCATGGCTTTGCCCTAAGAGTGCTACCACGGTGACTCACGAGTCATCAGCCACAGCTAGCCACTCTAAATTGATTACTCGTTTAACACCGCCCGGGGACAAGTATAGGTTATTGATAAATCTGGTATTTCCTACAGATGCGTGTAACATCATTCGAAAATAGAATTTCCTTATTTCGTAGTTGACAAGATCGAGATTATTCTTATGACTAAATCTGTTCAGCCGTTTTGATTATAATCTCTTGGAGTAAATTTGAACTTTTGTGTTATCGGTGTAAAGTTTGGTGTTGTTATTCTCGGAGTTAATATGAGTTTATCTAAGACGAGTCGACCTTGTAAAAGTACTGCAGTAACAGTGTAGTAACACACAGTATGACATATTAGAATATTTTTTTAATCCAAGAATCGACGAAACGAGCGAGATATTCAGCTGGTGTTAAGACACGCCTCCCAATAATAACGTGACGTTATTTGGGATGTTAAACACTGAACCATGTGCTGTTCGCATTGAGATATAAGATTTAACGTCTCGTTTCTCCAGTAATTTCACTAGCTTCAGCTTCCTTAAAACCGGAACACACTAATGTTTGCACACTTCTGTTTGACGTGAGAAATAGGAGCTACGGTAATACCTATCCAGACAGTCACTGGCAATAAAGACCTATCATCAGTAGTGACATATATAATCATGTATTAAAAAAGGCTGACGAGAAAATTAAAAGTTCTAAGGCATACGCAGGCACTAAGTACAAAAGAAGTCCAAGCTAAAATTACATTTTGATCCTACTTTATACAAGAGACAGGAACGTAGAGATCATTTCGCCTGCGATAGAGTAGTGTATATATATTAATGTATTCAAATTTGAATGGCGCTGTAGTTAAACATTGATAATAATTATAAGATTGTTTGTAAACAAAATATTTACTGTTTTAGTTCTATTTCCACAACATATAACAATAATAACAATTTGAATTAGGAGACCCCCTTGCATAGATATTCTTAATCACGATTCATAATATCTAGAACAGCAGACAATTCTGTAGACTGCCGGGTTTTTACTAGTTTTTTTATAAGCTAGAATTATCTTACTGTGAAATGGGTAACATCTTATGTCCCAAGGCGAAGAACACATGGCAGTGTACATAATTCTAACTAACACCAGATTACGGACGGGGTGAAATGGTACACTTACCATAAGTTGTCACATCCCACTCGTCAACTATTGCTATCAATTTAATTTGTTTTGGTTTCGTAACAATTCTTTTTATGGTTTAAGGTAAGGAACAGAGAAGCTAGCATATATTATATATTAGAATTTAATTTTCCGTTTCACCACCGGCGAACAGCGAATCATTAACCTTATGTTGTTAATGTGTTCAGCGGACGAACAAAGAGGATCAGCAACCTTTTTTCCATAAGAACAACGAAGAGGAATAACATACGCCGTTTATTTCATTCTCTTTTCCTGTTATTTACTATTATTAGTCATGAGTGTAAATACTTGTATGGTATAAATTAATGATACTTGTCCTTTGAAACTTTTCTAAAAAAGCTGTTGTTACGTAAATAAATTAAAAAACATCCCGGCTTCAGTGACCTGTCTATACAACTTAGTGTTTTGAGGAGGCTAACTGGATTTTTCTAATCACCATATCAACCGGTTGAATTGTGGTCGAACAACGACCTTAATGTGTTAATTATTTTTAGATATATCTTGTTTTTGTATAAAGATATATGAGAGAATAAGTATAAAATCTTTTAGAAAGGAACCACTGATGTTCATTGCTCTGTGAACGTAAAAAACTTGATTCGCGATCGTCGAGTCGCTCCGGGGTCAGTGGAGCTTACGGCACAGTCCGTGCTGCTTGTGTAAACATACTACGGAACAATGAGGTGAGATGTGCACAACTTAATCAATCGTTACATTAGTTTTTAAATGTGGATAAATACAACCATTTGTATCTTCACACGATATACACGGTACCAACAAATTTGTGTTAAAAAAAACAATCAGGTATATGTAAAACAAAGATATAATATTCTTTTTTACAATTCACTTAAGAATTTATTTCTTCACACATTTTAATTATTAAAATAATCTTCTTCTTCTTGTGACCCTCCAACTAATGAAGATAGGAAACCAGTTTTGTGAATGTCTTGCTGTTGCGCGGCTTGGAATAGAATATTGTTTTTCCTTGTGCGTTGTCAGTAACTGTAGTGGGATTATAAATAATACATATATGAGCTGTTTCCGTTCGCTTTGCTAGCAGTGATGTAGAATTAGATTTGACATTTAGACTTATTATATATATTTTAAATTTACCAAAAATATACCCACTTGACGGCAAGTCTACCCTTTGGCTCCCTTCCAGTTATTAACACAAGATGAAAGCCACTAGATCCCGTGCTGGGGCTGCAACTGGCAGTGCTGGATAAGGTTAACCCTCCTAGGTTCTTCATTAGACGTAGTGGAAGAGGCCCTTGGTGCGTCCTGTGAAATATCCTTTAACACATTAAACTTTTTTGGATATTATGTAACTTTTAGTAGGTACAAATACCACAAAACGTTATCTTCATCTCAGAAGCAGAGAATCTTTCGAATAACTCTTGATAGAGAGATATCGAGATTAAATCTTTTCTATAATTTACTCTAAATCTTTTACATTATCATCGTAATTATAAATTTCATAAACATTTTCTAACAAATACTTATGTAATTTTTTGTTTTTTTATCACAAATTACTAGCAGCAGCGACCTTATAGACCCTACGGTACTCGCTACTAGATAACGGACGAGGCTCTGGTGACAGAATAAATGGGGGTATATCCATTCAAACCTTATCGGGAAACCGGTGAGAAGATGTTTCAATGGCCCTGGGGTTTAAATTATTCCAAAAAAGTCTAGTGGAGGAGGCAATGGCACATACAGGAGCTTGAAACGAGTTGGAAAACTTCCTAATGTGTTTAAGGAGATAGGCTGGTTAAGGATAAATGTGTTAGGAATAAGTAATACGAAATGGGCTTGTAAAAGAAAAAATAAAGCACCAGATGCTAAAGTATTATATCATTCAGCATGTGACCCCATATCGGAGTGTTACGGAGTTGGTATCCTAATCACCAGTAATATTTCAAAGTCGGTTAACAGCTTTGATATTCTTATCAAACCGTGACGATGATCAGGTTAAATGCTAAACCATGCTGTGTTAACGTCATACACGTCGCGGTAAGAGCGCGATGACAGCTCACCGCCGCAAGGCGAGGCCGAACGCACGACCGCCGAATGGTTCCTCGGCAGGAACCTGGCGCCGCGACCGACAAGGGCCGTCAAGCCGGCGCCCCCATTGGAGAGGGTTCCTTGGGTGCATATGGTGATGCGTCTCGTATTCCGACACGTCGCCACGTAGGGATTTTTAACGGGAGGGGTGCTTCACACCCCTCCCCGAGGTGGGCCCGGTCATTCGGGCGCCATTCGAGGGGTCGCGGAGGAACTGAAATACTTTAACCCGCGACCCCACGAGCACGTGGATGAGAGTGGAATACCGTGTGAAGCCTTTTGCTCGGTTGGAGCCCGACACTGCCACCGACGCCGGCCCAATTTGGCGACGGGGTGTGCGTTCCGTTAGCATTTTGTTATACACGTTAATAAAAAAAAAACATCATACACGTGTATGCACCCACTGAGCAGCCTGCCCAATTTGGGCGGTCCGAGCGTCGGATGCCGACGACTCTACACGGGGGTGGTGCGCTCTATGGCGCTATACGGTGCGCCCATATGGGCGCAACACTTGTCGACCCGTAGCGTGACGCTGCTGCGCTCGCCGCAGCGCGTCATGGCCATACGGGTCGTACGAGGTTACCGTACTATCTCCTTCGAGGCGGCGTGCGTCCTCGCCGGGACGCCACCGTGGAAACTCGAAGCGGAGTCGCTGGCGCGCCTCTACTGGCGGCAGAAGAGGGCCCTCGAGCGGAAGGGTTCGCTTCCACCGCCCGACGAGGAGGAGAGGTGGCGCCGAAAGGCGCGTCGAGAGGTGCTTCGGAGATGGGAGCGGCGACTGCTTGAACCGTCGTACGGTCGCCTCACCGTTGAGGCCGTCCGGCCGGTCATCGGTGACTGGCTGGACCGGGACTTCGGAGTCCTCAGTTTCTACCTGGTGCAGGTACTCATAGTGAAGAAATCTAAACAGGTCTAAAGACGAAAGTAAATGAAACTTACTAAATATTTTTTCAATCCCTGCCGTTTAGTTGGAGAAAAGACTGGATAGCCAACTCCACTTTAGAGTTGATGGATGAGCAAACATTATACAAACATACCGACGAATATCGATACAAAGAACTGGGCAAGACAATCTACAAAGAGACAGCGCGTGGTCGTACAGCATTTCTTTGAAGAATGTTCTTTGAAAATGTTAGTATGGAACCGAAATTAGGTGAGCTACCTAATATCTTAGTTGACGACAGAGATAACATCCTTATTGGAACCATCTACCAAGGTCTGCCGATTCTACAATAAATCTAATAGTGTTTAAAGCGGATAATACTGGCCCATCCACTTTAATGTGAGAAGTACTTAAAGCATTAAAAACTCTCAAAAACGGGAATGGTCATGAGAGTCAGTTCATTGAAGGGAAAGCTAATCAACAACTTACGTTATGCCGACGATACTATTCTCGTTGCTACATCAGAAAACCAGAGAGAGAGACGGTTTGTCATTTAACATCTTAAAACCCGAGTATATGGTAGTGTCCACGAATCTAGCGGTACAGTTCAAACTGTCGATAGCGAGGAAGATCTTGAGCATGTCCGGCAGCACAAACATTTTGGTTGTAGTGTCAATTAAGTATGGAAGTCTTACCAAGTGATTAAAGTCCGGGTATAAATTGTCTGAACCTCATTTAATAAAATGAGAAATTTTTTGTGTTGTTGTTGGGCAAATGAACTTCAGCTCATATTACCTATTCTCAGGTATTATATCTGGCCCATACTTATGAACGAGGATACCAAGAGGCACTTGGAAGCGTTCGAGGTGTGGTGTTGTAGATGCATATTATGAATATATTGAATGCAAACAGTCAGTAGTAGTGAAGTTCGTAGTAGCGTATCACCCAAACAAGGATATTATTGTGGACCATTAAAAATCGAAAGGTTAATTATCTTGGCCATTTGTTTCGGAACGACAGATATCACCTGCTTCAACTTTATTATGATGAGCAAAGTTAAAGGTAAAAGACACGTTGGAAAAATTCCTGATCGAAAAAGATCCGGCCTGCGAAACATAAGTGAGTAGACCGGTATCACCAGTGCTGGACAACTGTTTCATTTGGCTCAATACAGGCACAAATCTACAAATCTGATGAACCTCCAGTAATGGCGAGGTACTTTTAGAAGAAAAAGAGTAGAGGGGTTGGGCGTGGCAACTAGGAAAGAGAAAAAGAAATGTAGGAAATAAATAAAATTCAAAGATAAAAAGTCACGTTACTTTTAATAGCTGCTACGACTAATACATGTACTAAAATGACACAGATCTATGTCTGTTTATAAAATTATTGTCTATACAATATTTTTTTTATATATTTTATAAAGCAAGCTACGTACTGACAACATAGAATAGGTTTATCTTTGTACGGTATCCTTAGCGATAACATTTATCCTGTAACATAAAGCCCTTATTGTATTTCATAGTCTTTAGAGATAACTTATATGTAAAATTGAGTTCTCTTGCCACCGTACTACAGAGCGGTCGCCTGCCTATAAAATAAAGTATAGATTTTTAAAAGCTTCATTGGTTCATTGGTTGAACAACATAACTGCTGTAATAAAAATTTTGCTCGAAATATTGATGTGTTTTCCTCCATTATTAGATGGCTGGCGTGTTTGCTGGTCGTGGCGCTCCTCCCCGACCGCTCGACGCTCCAGGACGCTAATGACCTGGACCCCAATACCAAGATGTGGTTGTCCAACATACTACCCAACCTCCCGATTAACAACACATTCGAAACCGAAGGAAAGAATTAGTGTATCAATTCTATAAACCGTTATGTAATGAACCGGTTCTCATGTATTACTCCCATTACAGATAACAATCAAATTGACAAGGGAACAAAGGACTGGTTAAACAAAATCCTTAAGAACCCTGACGAAAACACGTCCACCAGCTCGCCAATTGTGAACTCAACCATCAGCGTCCTAAACAAATTCAACACTGATCCAAACCTCGACGAATTCAATGGTATTCTCAAACACGTATATAAAACAGAATTCACCAATGTGGTGCATAAACTTTGTCTTTCTCATTATGAGAAAACATCCTAAATCCCAGCAATAGGTAGTAATAAGGCTGTTCATTTGATAAATGGATTCATCATCTAGCTCACGAGAAAGGTGACTTCTTTTCAGAGAACGCAGTATGCCAGACCGAGGATGGGGCTGTAGGTGTCTGCGTGAGCTACTTCCAGTGCGATAAGGGTTTAGTGGACAACACCACGCTCATTGATTTGAGGTTAGTTGAAGATCATAAAATTTTAATAATAATAATAAACCATTTATTTCAGATAACTACGTATGTGATCCATATGAGGTTAGTAATAATTATACTTAGGAGTGGTGTTAGTAACAAACAAAAAAAAGGTCTTACATATTATATGTTGCAACACTCACGTAACGACACTGATGCCAGCATAACGCTGTTTTATTCGAGGAACTCGACTGAGTCCAATCTGACGGTCAACGCACACAGGATGGTGAAGGTGATGGTGGTGGGGGCGTCATTTGTAATGTATTATATTATATAATAGGTACAACTACAGTACGCATAAGTTTTTCGCATAAGCCAGGACGCCCAACAAACAAGATAAAAAATAAAGAAAGACACCTCGGCAAGTGACTGCCGGCACACTGAATGGTGCTCGATGTTGAGGCTATCAAAAGCCGCGATTTGCTTTTCACCATACCCTTGATTATTTTATCTACTTCGGTAGTGGTAAAAGTATATACGTATATGCTGTATACATAAATCAACATTTTCTTCGGAATTCTGAGATGGTTTTTGGAAAGACGTTTTCCGTTCATGGAACGTGTCGAGGTTATGAGGAACACTTATGTTCTTATAGTCGATGTAGGCAAACGATGTGGTCTAAAAGTTGCTGTAGCAGAAGAACAGTGGGAGGAAATGATGCTCACCTTGGGATAGTTTCGTTTCGTAATAGATCTAGAGCTAATAATGGTGAGCATGGCCACTGCAAAAGATTTTGTGGAAAAATGTCCGCCTTCGTACCTTAAAAATGATTCATTACCTTTCAGAGACGGAACTTGCCCGCATTACCTCCAGAAATGCTGCCTCCGCTCGGAGTCGCACGCGAAGCCGAATCTGGTTAAGACCACCACTATGGAGTGCGGCTGGAGCAACCCAGGAGCCAGCATCATCCGGGCCAGAGACGAAAACAATATCAATCGGATCACTTACGCCGACTACGGCGAGTTTCCATGGATGGTAGCCGTGATTAAGTAATCCATGACCTTTGATATCAACATCATTTTAACTTATCAATGTACATTGCTGAGCTTCGACTTTCCAAAGAAAATGTATACCCATACAATTAGCATGAGGGCATGCTGCCGCTGTTGCTTTTGAGTTTTGTGTTAATCGAAATTTACGAAATACTAATATTACGAGACATTTCCAACATTATTCGCGATAGCTGCAAATTGCTTCGCAAAATATTCTAACCTTTTTTTAATTAACTGATTAATTTTTATTCCCAATGCTGCGATTCGTCGACATTATCTCATTATCTCATAGTAAGATATCAAGACTTTTTTAATTTGAATGTGAAGGCACAGGTAGAGTCCAGATCTTTTAGGTAGTATGTTTATTGCCACCAAGCGTGGTTAAACAGCCGAGGAGAACAAATACCACTGAACAATATATAATTATACTGTATTAATTAGCCACAATCACACGCGTGTTATCGTTTCGAAGGGCACTTCGCCGAACACGTAATGATCTCTCCAATGGGTCCCAAACAACCACCGTCAGTGACGCGCGTGTCGTAACAATATTGATGCACCGTTGAATGTATTTAATTTTTTTTATTAAATAATATAAAAAACTACCCATGAAATAATACATCTCCTGTTTTCATAAAACTACCCAATAAAATAATGATGCACGTATTATAAGTTTGCGTAATAATATATCTGATGTTTATTTTAGTTTTTTATTTAAGATTGGTCGGATAGTAAGTAAAAAGCTAATATTAAGAATGGAAATTATTGTAGCAGAATGATGCGCAGCACCGAGACATACCCTCGCGGTTTACCGGCGTATAACAATATTAAAAAAACATTTTAATGTTTATAGCTATTAACATATATATGTGAGTGTGTGTGCATTTATTCTATTTTTGTTTTAAGCCAATACATACATACATACATACGTATATATCACGCCTCGTTCCCAGCGGGGTAGGCAGAGACCACCTCTCTTCACCTGCTACGATCCTGGCACACCTCTCTCGCTTCCTCCACTTTCATAAGCGTTTTAATGCACGCTCGTCGGTTGCGTGTGCTTTTGATCCGGCCTTTCTTTAGGACATCTCCGATTTGATCGGAGTATGTCCGTCTAGGTCGGCCTGCACCGATTTTTCCAATCATTCTTACCTTGTATATTTCTTTCGTTAATCTTCTTTCATCCATTCTTTCGACATGGCCGAACCATCTAAGCATCCCTTTCTCTATCCTTGTCACTACATCTTCAACCACGCCGCACCGCTTCCTTATCACACTGTTCCTCACTTTCTCCATCCGTTTCACTCCAGTTATACTTCTCAGGCTTCTCATCTCCACAGCATTAATCCTACTTTCTTTAAGCCAATATCTATCTAAAACTATTACTTATAATATCAGGAAGGAACAGGACGAGAACAACTGGTCGCAGTCGAACTACCTCGGTGGCGGCTCCATCATCCATCCGTCTGTGGTGATAACCGCCAATCACAAAGTCGACAGATACCTCGCTAGAGAGGTGAGTTATTGGTGAGAATATTCCTACAGCTGGGACGCGGAACTTCTTTGACAAAGACATGGTCAAACCCTTACTGTTCTAAACTTAGATGTACAATAAAGTTGTTCTTTGTTAATGTTAGGTTCCTCACGAAGTTTTCTTTCACCGGTAGTTCAAGGACAGAAAGGATTAAATCCATGTCACAAGATAGGCATGCAAAGCATTCCTACTTGTTACATTTTTGTAGTCATTGTGTTTAGTGCTGAAGACAGTCTAGGTACCACCGCAGCGACTATTTCCGCGGCTAAACAGTAGCGAGCCTTTACTGTGTTTACTGAAAGACGTTGCAGCCGCATCTTAAGGCGACAAGCACAATGTGCAATGTCTATTATCTTAACGTATTAATAGCCATCAAATATGTTTCAACCCGTTTCTTCTAATAAAAATAAACTAATCTTTTTAAGATCGGAAATTTGTAATGACTAAAGACGAAAAGAGAAGAGTACGGTGTTTATTATTATAAAGTTTTTCTCTCCTCGGGGATTAGTTACTTGGAAAAGCACATTCTTACCTAAAAGTAGTTGCAAAAGCTCATTCTTAGTTCAGACTTCATGCAAGAAGCGAATAAGAAAAACTTGAATGCCTAAACATAATTGTATTTATGTTCTTTAAAAGAAGAAAGTCTATAACAGGTCTGTTATTTTTTTTTTTTATTAACGTGTGTAACAAAATGCTAACAGAAACAGGTCTATTATAGACTTAGGTATTGTGTTGTGTGTCAGGTCAAGTTATGTTTGTGGTTTAACCTAAAATGATTTAGACAATTTACTCTGAAATCACGTTTTTATTTAAATATTAACAATTAGTAGACTTAATATTCTCTATCTTCGGAACAATACAAATCTGTATAAATATTCTAACCATAACCATATTTGATTGCATCAGATGAAATGTCGGGCTGGTGAGTGGGACACGCAGACGACCCTGGAGCTATACGCGCACCAGGAGCGTGACGTGAAGAAGGTGATCACACACGAGGAGTACTACAGGAGTTAGTAGTGTATTATAATAGCAGTTCTATTCGAAGTAGTGGCGTGAAGGAAGGGAACAAGAATGATAATGTTTACACTGCGTGATATCGCGCTCAACCCTTTGAGGTGTACGATTCGTTATCCTAGTAATTTCACAACTACAGTCCCCTTCAGTAAACACAGTAATGTCTGTACAGTACTGTTTGTTGAATGCAACAGGTGCTGCGGTGGTAACTACCTAGACAGTTTCCGGCAACAGAAATTTTTTTTTTGTTTTACGTATGGGATAGTCCTTCGTATACCTGCCCTCGCGGGGGCAAAGACAAGTTATGTCTTGACTTACACCTACTATATCGCTCACGATTTTCCACCATTGTCGCTTTACGCCGTGGCCACTGGAGCGCTTTCGCAATCCTCCGTGACCTGTCAGCGCCGGCTGCATCGCATAGCTCCATCCCTGGAGCAGAGCCACCTCGTTTCCACCTTTGCAAGAGCGTGCTGGAACATACGGTGCGCCCTCCTTTCGGCCTTTTATCGTCACTAGGGCAACGGATCGCTCCGAATCTGTCACCCCGAGACCATGAAAGCTAAGAGAGGAATCTCTGCCAAATCTCTGAGGCGGATCAGATCTTGGGATCCGTCGCACACCCTTATACGGCTGTGGTCGACAAGAGCAGCAGTGAAACACAATAACGACACACCTCTTACCTTGCGACTCAACCATGGGAGTGAACAGCCGGGTAGGTTCCTGGAGGAGCAAGGATGACAGTGGATGACCAAGCGACGCCAAATATACTAGATTAGAAACGGTTGCTGCGTTGGTTTGCGTAATAAGACCTCTACGTTATAACAACGCAACAGGAAGTAAAAAAGTGCTGAGAGTCATTGATTGAACCGAAAATCAATAGGCTGATTGTTTAATTTAGATATTTAAAGTATATAATAATATATATCTCTTCAGCTCCTGCTTACAATGACGTCGCCTTGCTGGTGCTGAGCATACCTTTCGATCTTAGGGATGCGCCACACATCGGCGTGGCGTGCCTTGCCCCTCAGTCACCACCGCCCGACACATCATGCTTTAGCATGGGCTGGGGGAAGGAGTTCCAAGAGAAGAACAAGTACGCTGTCATACTGAAGAAGGTAATCGTCAGTAGGATGCTTATCAAAGACTGTGCTATCTATTTAGAACGTTAACACTTTTTTTATTTTCCCAGTTGAAGCTGCCGTTCGTCCCATCTGATAAATGTGAGATGGCCCTGAAGAAGACACGTCTGTCCCCCAGGTTCAGTTTGCACACGTCCCACTTGTGTGCCGGCGGTGTGGTGGGCGTGGATACGTGTAAGGGCGACGGCGGTTCTCCACTGGTATGCCCGATCATGGTGAGTTTAGTTTTATATCTTTGTTTGTCATAATGAGTAAATGGCTTTTACAATTTTTTGTCAGAGTGCTATAGTCCCATCAGTGGGAACATCGATAGCTTTTGATTTCTTTAATTTTAGTACAACAGCAGATACTTAATATTTATTACTAGAAATTGTTATAGAAGTTTGTACTATAATTTGACAATTAAAATATATTATTATTGAATCAACTGAAATACGATCGCATCATATCGACGCTGACTTACCACCAGTAACCGTCGTAATAAATGTGTGAATAATATCTGGTTTATTATTGGGTGATTACGTGTGACTTGGTGCCGCAGCAAGGGCCGGAGTCTACGCGGTTCGCGGTGTACGGTATGGTGGCGTTCGGAGTGGGATGCGGCTCGGAGACGCCGGGTGTCTACGTCAACGTGCCGCACTTGTACGCGTGGGTTGACGACAAGATGGCCGCCGAGGGCTTCGGCGGAAACTCCTACAAATATTAACACCAAGCCTCGCTACAATGGCCGTAGATAAACAATTCAAATAACTTATTTAAAACACCTTTTATTTTCATTCAACATGCGTTTCATGCGTCTGTGCATTACTTTTTTGAAATTGTTATAATTTTGTTAAATTTTTCATAAGGTACAAGTATTTGCAAACGATACGGGTTGAGGTCTGTAAAATATGTTCTATTTTAATTTACTCACTACATGTAAATTTAACTTCTTTCCTTGGGTTAACTGGCAGAAAACAATTCCATGTCATAAAGCTACGATTTTACTCAAAGAATAAATAAATAAATAACCATTACAGATAGGAGTCGTGTTCGTTGTGGACTGATAAAATAAACAAAAAACAAGTGGTTAATGTAAGCTTTATTTCAAACATGTCTATTCAATAATCCAACTCTATTAACAACTTCGGAATTACAATAAAATACTTATATAAATAAAAAACTCCAGTAGGAACGAGAGGCGCTCAGACAACGAGAAAAAAACATCGGTCTCAAAACATTTAATACACGTTTAAAGCAAAAAAAAAAACAGATTTACAATAAAATCATTGATAAATAACAAATACAAAATTGATTTTTCAACAACAAAATTGTGACACTTTTATTTTAGGCTGCAAGACTCCAATTTCAACGCCCTACAGTTTTAATCGGAATAAAAATATCTCGATGTTTAGATTTAAAATGGGATTTTGAAAAAAAAAAAAGATATCTTCATTGGGTTAATTGAAAAATAGTAACGCTATAATAACAAAGGATCACTTACGATACGGAAATCCTATAACCTATCTCTCTGAACAGTTCATCGTAGTATTTGTTTCACATTGGAATGAATGAACGTTGGCACTAGCGTGGAGGGATCTCGAATGTAGTATAAACATCTCAATAAACAATTACAAACTAGTTTGTTAATCCTTAGCGGACGAATTAATAAACTTTCTGAAATTTACACCCCTGTTAATATTTAATATAATTTTTAGGTTAGGTGAAGCAATGTCGGCATTATACTTTGTATACGCACCACTGAAAATTAATATTTATAACCTACATTACCTGGGTGAGATTATATTCCCTGTTCTAAATATATATTATTTATGTATGAAGAAACAAATATTATTATGATTATGTTCTCATATAAGACATTATTACCAACAGTTCGTAAAATTCAATAGAGCGATATTAATCACTGTTTATGAACTTTTTCTTCGATTTAAAAACCACCAATATCGTGGTGTTTGTTCCAGAAGAATCCTCTCGTCCGTTAAGGGTTAACGCATTATATTTATTTGAAGCTCGTTATTATTGAAATCGTTCGTCGCATCAGACTTTGCGAAATGATCGTAAGGCATATTCGTTCATAAAGCGTAACTAGTTGGTCTGACTTAAAAGGTGTAAATTGAAATCGATATATTCATAATATTTTCTTATATTTTCAGGAACATTACACAATAAAAAAAAAAAAAAAAACTAAAAATTTTTAATTGCATCGAATTTGTTTTAAATATTTAATACTCCAGTTTCAAATGCAGCAGCAATAATAAAAGGATAGAATTAATATGTCCTCTCGGTAAATAATCGCAATAAAATCAATAAAACTGTTTTTTTTTTTTTTTTATTAAAATTCGTGTAAATTTATGATATTTATTAACTTTCGTTCAAATAACTTCTAATGGTTTTATAAAACCGCGCAAATGTTATACGTCATATTTGTTCCTTTCTCGCCATGGAAACGGCAAAGGGTTAGATACCATTCATCCCATTAATCAATATGACATATAAACATTTATTAAAAAAGAAAAAAACTTTTAAAAAAGTAGTGTTTTTGGAATTAAATATTTCCCAATACACGCATTTTATGCATAAAATAAATTTATTACCATAATTTTAGATATTTTTTTTTAAGAAAATCAAATCTAATTTTTTTAAATGTTAAACTCAAATCGTAGATGATTCTATTCAGTGTTATTTCCGATTTCAATCCACCTTTTTGTCTATGAAACCTTTGCTGAACTTTACGTAGTATCCCTATATATATCTGAAGACACATAGGCACATTGTCGGTTTTAATATAAGATTATATATCTTTTTTTTTCTCAATTACAAGTAAAAGCATTCTATACAACTTTAGGCGATAAATATATGTCTAAACTAGTAATACAGCATGAAAAATTGTTAAAAAAAAAAATAATTACTCTTATTATAGTTGGTGTGTTCAGTTTTAAAACTATCTAGGAAAGAATTGGATTTTTTTTTTTTATATAGAGTTCTACCTAGGTTATCTTTATACTTACATATTTACTATTACGGTCGCATCTCTACAACTTTTTTATATAGAGTTCTACCTAGGTTATCTTTATACTTACATATTTACTATTACGGTCGCATCTCTACAACTTTTTTATATAGACTTTTGAGCTATGATTTTATTTTCTGTCACATTTGACAGCTATACAACTTACCAGTGTGACCACTTAAAATATTAAAATCAACATACAATAAATATTTTTTTTTTGGGAAAATATTTTGGGCAGTTATACCGTGTGGTCACATCTTCAGGAGTAACCTATTCACCGGCGTTTATTGTGATGGTTTTCCCTTTGGGGTCGTCGAAGCGGTCCATTGTGCGGATGTCTAACATCATCATGATGCCGTAGAAGGTGATCGCCAGCAGAACGAACACGACCAGCAGCCCGGACCAGATCGGCACCGAGAAGAAGCCTACGCAGTTGAACGAGTCTCCGAAGACCAGGTCTGACTCGTTAGTGGCTTTGAAGAACGGCTGAACCTGTAATGAAAGAAACGGAATTTTTATCGTATCGGCAGGACCGATTGAGGTGGAGATTTTTGGGTTAAGCCTATGTTCAGCAGTGGACGTCTATCGGCTGATAATGGTGAAAGGATATGGTACGAAAGAAAGAAAGGAAATAAAGAGAATTTCAATAAGAACATGGACGAAAAATAAAACAAGGAAAAGACAGAAAGGAATGTGGTAGGTCTTTGCTGCCGGAGAATTATACCGCCACACATTAACCTGTAAACATTACTGTGTTCCGGTTTGAAGGGTGCTGTAGCTAATGCAATTACAGTGGTCAGCATCAACATCTTGTAACAACATCTTCGCAGATGATGATGATGATGCGGAAGCTAGACCTCAATTTTACTTTATATTAGGTGACTCGAATTTGACTAGAATATTCAAGTTCTCATTAAAGAAATCAACATCCAAAGTACATGCGACTGGAATCGAATCTCAGACCTCCACGGCATCGTCATTAATAATTGTAATATAAACAAATAATTACTGGCAATACATCTACTGGGTTTATATATTTATTAAATAAAGTATCCACTTATTTGTTCCCACTGCTGGGATTGGTAGCCTTCGGTCAAGAGAACAGTCGAAGCCGACCTATGCTAGACGAAGTATTGGTTGGACATCGGACGACGGCAAAACGTCGTTGGTTTCCTCGTGACGTTTTCCTTCACTGGAAGCTAGAGCTCGAGGGGAATCGAACCCGCTATTGATATGTAAACTACCATCAATTTACTCACGATTAACTAGTAATAGTTTAATTGTAACCGGTTCATGTTAAAAGCAGTTAATTCTACATTATTTATATTTCAGTTTCAGCGCTGAATAAATATTAATTTCACATGCAAACGTAATCTAGATGATGTTTAAATAAAATGGGTGACCACGTTTTGATGGTAACACTAAGGAGTAAGCAGCAGGACGGATGTGCTCTAATTAGACAGGACAATGAGGAATATCTGATCGGCTGGGTTTCGGAGATGTTCACCAGATAGTATAAATACTATCAACGTAGTGCTAGTCAGGACGATATAAACGCAGCACCACATTGCGCTTGTCGCCTAGAGACATTTTTTTTCTACGAAGCGACGAGACTAGCAAGACTTTAACCTGATGGTAAGGTATACGCCTGCCCATCACAATGGCGCTAGTTAGGATGATACACGTAGCACCACATTGCGCTTGTCGCTTCGAGAATTTTTTTTTCTACGAAGCCACGAGACTAGCAAGACTTTAACCTGATGGTAAGGTATACGCCTGCCCATCACAATGGCGCTAGTTAGGATGATACACGTAGCACCACATTGCGCTTGTCGCTTCGAGAATTTTTTTTTCTACGAAGCCACGAGACTAGCAAGACTTTAACCTGATGGTAAGGTATACGCCTGCCCATCACAATGGCGCTAGTTAGGATGATACACGTAGCACCACATTGCGCTTGTCGCTTCGAGAATTTTTTTTTCTACGAAGCCACGAGACTAGCAAGACTTTTACCTGATGGTAAGGTATACGCCTGCTCATAACAATGGCGCTAGTTAGGACGATACACGTAACACCACATTGCGCTTGTCGCCTCGAGACATTTTTTTTCTAAGAAGCGACGAGACGAACAATACTTTAACTTGATGGGAAGGTATACGCCTGTCCATTACAATGGCGGTAGTTAGGATGATACACGTAGCACCACATTGCGCTTGTCGCTTCGAGAATTTTTTTTTCTACGAAGCCACGAGACTAGCAAGACTTTTACCTGATGGTAAGGTATACGCCTGCTCATAACAATGGCGCTAGTTAGATGTTACACGTAACACCATTGCGCTTGTCGCCTGAGACATTTTTTTTCACGAAGCGACAGCAAGACTTTAACCTGATGGTAGGTATACGCCTGCTCATAACAATGGCGCTAGTTAGACGATACACGTAACACCACATTGCGCTTGTCGCCTGAGACATTTTTTTTCTAAGAAGCGACAGAGACGAACAAGACTTTAACCTGATGGTAAGGTATACGCCTGCTCATAACAATGGCGCTGGATTGGGATGATACACGTAACACCACATTGCGCTTGTCGCCTCGAGACTTTATTTTCTAGAAGCGACGAGACGAACAAGACTTTAACCTGATGGTAAGGTATACGCCTGCTCATAACAATGGCGCTGGATTAGGATGATACACGTAGCACCACATTGCGCTTGTCGCCTCGAGACTTTATTTTCTAAGAAGCGACAGAGACGAACAAGACTTTTACCTGATGGTAAGGTATACGCCTGCTCATAACAATGGCGCTAGTTAGGACGATACACGTAACACCACATTGCGCTTGTTGTCTCGAGACTTTTATTTTCTAAGAAGCGACGAGACGAACAAGACTTTAACCTGATGGTAAGGTATACGCCTGCTCATAACAATGGCGCTAGTTAGGATGTTACACGTAACACCACATTGCGCTTGTCGCCTCGAGACTTTTATTTTCTAAGAAGCGACGAGACTAGCAAGACTTTTACCTGATGGTAAGGTATACGCCTGCTCATAACAATGGCGCTGGATTAGGATGATACACGTAACACCATTGATTGCGCTTGTCGCTTCGAGACATTTTTTTCTACGAAGCGACAGCAAGACTTTAACCCGATGGTAAGGTATACGCCTGCTCATAACAATGGCGCTAGTTGGGATGATACACGTAACACCACATTGCGCTTGTCGCTTCGAGACATTTTTTTCTGAAGCGACAGCAAGACTTTAATTTGATGGTAAGGTATACGCCTGCTCATAACAATGGCGCTAGTTAGGATGATACACGTAACACCACATTGCGCTTGTCGCCTCGAGACATTTTTTTTCTACGAAACGACGAGACTAGCAAGACTTTAACCTGATGGTAAGGTATACGCCTGCTCATAACAATGGCGCTAGTTGGGATGATACACGTAACACCACATTGCGCTTGTCGCTTCGAGACATTTTTTTTCTACGAAGCGACAGCAAGACTTTAATTTGATGGTAAGGTATACGCCTGCTCATAACAATGGCGCTAGTTAGGATGATACACGTAACACCACATTGCGCTTGTCGCCTCGAGACATTTTTTTTCTACGAAACGACGAGACTAGCAAGACTTTAACCTGATGGTAAGGTATACGTCTGCTCATAACAATGGCGCTAGTTAGGACGATACGTAACACCACGTGCGCTTGTCGCCTCGAGACATTTTTTTTCACGAAGCGACGAGACTAGCAAGACTTTAACCTGATGGTGGGTATACGCCTGCTCATAACAATGGCGCTAGTTAGGATGTTACACGTAACACCACATTGCGCTTGTCGCCTCGAGGACATTTTTTTTCTAAGAAGCGACAGGACAGACAAGACTTTAACCTGATGGTAAGGTATACGCCTGCTCATAACAATGGCGCTAGTTAGGATGTTACACGTAACACCACATTGCGCTTGTCGCCTCGAGACTTTTATTTTCTAAGAAGCGACGAGACGAACAAGACTTTAACCTGATGGTCAGGTATACGCCTGCTCATAACAATGGCGCTAGTTAGGACGATACACGTAACACCACATTGCGCTTGTCGCCTCGAGACATTTTTTTTCTAAGAAGCGACGAGACGAACAAGACTTTAACCTGATGGTCAGGTATACGCCTGCTCATAACAATGGCGCTAGTTAGGATGTTACACGTAACACCACATTGCGCTTGTCGCCTCGAGACATTTTTTTCTACGAAGCGACGAGAGACGAACAAGACTTTAACCTGATGGTAAGGTATACGCCTGCTCATAACAATAATGGCGCTAGTTAGGACGATACACGTAACACCATTACTGCGCTTGTCGCCTCGAGACATTTTTTTTCTAAGAAGCGACGAGACGAACAAGACTTTAACCTGATGGTAAGGTATACGCCTGCTCATAACAATGGCGCTAGTTAGATGTTACACGTAACACCATTGCGCTTGTCGCCCGAGACTTTATTTTCTAAGAAGCGACGAGACGAACAAGACTTTAACCTGATGGTAAGGTATACGCCCGCTCATAACAATGGCGCTAGTTAGATGTTACACGTAACACCATTACTGCGCTTGTCGCCTCGAGACTTTATTTTCTAAGAAGCGACGAGACGAACAAGACTTTAACCTGATGGTAAGGTATACGCCTGCTCATAACAATGGCGCTAGTTAGACGATACACGTAACACCACATTGCGCTTGTCGCCTCGAGACATTTTTTTTCTACGAAGCGACGAGACGAACAAGACTTTAACCTGATGGTAAGGTATACGCCCGCTCATAACAATGGCACTAGTTAGGACGATACACGTAACACCATTGCGCTTGTCGCCTCGAGACTTTATTTTCTAAGAAGCGACGAGAGACGAACAAGACTTTAACCTGATGGTGGGTATACGCCTGCTCATAACAATGGCGCTAGTTAGATGATACACGTAACACCATTATTGCGCTTGTCGCTTCGAGACATTTTTTTTCTACGAAACGACGAGACTAGCAAGACTTTAATTTGATGGTAAGGTATACGCCTGCTCATAACAATGGCGCTAGTTAGGATGATACACGTAATACCACATTGCACTTGTCGCCTCGAGACATTTTTTTTCTACGAAGCGACAGCAAGACTTTAATTTGATGGTAAGGTATACGCCTGCTCACTTAACAATGGCGCTAGTTAGGATGTTACGTAACACCACATTGCGCTTGTCGCCCGAGACATTTTTTTCTAAGAAGCGACGAGACGAACAAGACTTTAACCTGATGGTAAGGCATACGCCTGCTCATAACAATGGCGCTAGTTAGACGATACACGTAACACCATTATTGCGCTTGTCGCCTCAGGACATTTTTTTTCTACGAAACGACGAGACTAGCAAGACTTTAACCCGATGGTAAGGTATACGCCTGCTCATAACAATGGCGCTAGTTAGGATGATACACGTAACACCATTACTGCGCTTGTCGCTTCGAGACATTTTTTTTCACGAAGCGACAGCAAGACTTTAATTTGATGGTAAGGTATACGCCTGCTCATAACAATGGCGCTAGTTAGGATGATACACGTAACACCACATTGCGCTTGTCGCCTCGAGACATTTTTTTTCTACGAAACGACGAGACTAGCAAGACTTTAACCTGATGGTAAGGTATACGTCTGCTCATAACAATGGCGCTAGTTAGGACGATACACGTAATACCACATTGCACTTGTCGCCTCGAGACATTTTTTTTCTAAGAAGCGACGAGACGAACAAGACTTTAACCTGATGGTAAGGTATACGCCTGCTCATAACAATGGCGCTGGATTAGGATGATACACGTAACACCACATTGCGCTTGTCGCCTCGAGACTTTATTTTCTAGAAGCGACGAGACGAACAAGACTTTAACCTGATGGTAAGGTATACGCCTGCTCATAACAATGGCGCTAGTTAGATGTTACACGTAACACCATTACTGCGCTTGTCGCCTCGAGACTTTATTTTCTAGAAGCGACGAGACTAGCAAGACTTTTACCTGATGGTAAGGTATACGCCTGCTCATAACAATGGTGCTAGTTAGGACGATACACGTAACACCACATTGCGCTTGTCGCCTCGAGACATTTTTTTCTAAGAAGCGACGAGAGACGAACAAGACTTTAACCTGATGGTAAGGTATACGCCTGCTCATAACAATAATGGCGCTAGTTAGATGTTACACGTAACACCATTACTGCGCTTGTCGCCTCGAGACATTTTTTTTTTCTAAGAAGCGACGAGAGACGAACAAGACTTTAACCCGATGGTAAGGTATACGCCTGCTCATAACAATGGTGCTAGTTAGGACGATACACGTAACACCACATTGCGCTTGTCGCCTCGAGACATTTATTTTCTAAGAAGCGATGAGACGAACAAGACTTTAACCTGATGGTAAGATATACGCCTGCTCATAACAATGTGGGGCTAGTTAGGTTGATAGATTGATTGTGGAAGTGCAATAGACGGCTGCGGTGGTACCTACCTAGACGGTCTGCGGCAACAGAGACATACCACCAGTAAAAAAAAAAGTAATAATTTTAGTTGTTTCCAGTGGAATGGAATAAGCTGAAAGGTCACCCTAGCGGTACATTGACGCCGCAGGGAGACGGGAATCGATCTGGCAACCGCCGCGGCGCCAGACCGTCTGCCGCCGATAATTCAACGCTCTCACGACATCCAAAGTACTTCGTTACTTTCAAGAATTCTTGATACTTTTAATATTAAGTATATTTTTGTATGTACAGATAAACATGTTAGGTCTGTTGACAGAGATCGTCCAGTTACCATCACAGCTCTTATTGGTACCACCAAACAATATTGCGCAAACATTACTGTGTTCTCCAATAGGCGTTGTATTTAGTGTTATTACTGAGGTAACATTAGTCTTGAAGCGGCGAGATAATATGGTACAGTGTTTATCATCCTAAGATGTTATAAACGCTACAAGACATAAGAAGTCTAGTATCGTTACCGCAGTAATTTCACTAATTACAGCGCTATTCTAATTGAAAGAATGTAGCTCTAGTTAGGATGGTATTACTGCACTGTACCATGCACATGGCTATAGACATATGTGAAGTGTCATTACTGTATTAATTTCAGTAGCTACAACTACCATCAGTAAACACAGTAATATCTGCACCGTAATTTGCCGCTGCAGTGGTAACTAGACGGTCTCCAGCAGCAGAGACAATACCACCAGTTTTCTTGGCACTTTAATAAAGAAAACTTGCCAACCTTCAGGTTGCCGAAAGTCACAGAGTACAGCACCGACTTGTTGACACTGGTGAACTTCACATTCTGCGCGCATCTGTACGAGAAGCCGTCGAGGGCGTAAACATCTAGTTCTGGATACAGTGTCTCGATCTGACTCTCCCTGGTTAACACCACGGTTTCTGAAAGCAATATCTTTTCTTAATAAGCAATTATTATCAAGCAGTAACTTATCTTCTTTTGGCAATCAAAGGTTGGCTTGTCATCATCACCATCAGCCCATTAGCATACATTGCTGGACAAAGACCTCCCCCAATTAGTCCCACATCAATCCACATGTCGGGTTCAATTCCAGGGCCAGATAAAATATAGTTGATATAATGGTATTGCTTTACTAATATTTTTTTTAAGATTAAACAATACATTCACTTGATACATACATATTACTCGTTAGAATGATATACACTACACCACATTATTCTCACATAGACAGAAGCTGTTAAGTGTCATTACCACAGCAACTTCGTTAGCTAGCTTATGACTTTACCGGTATTAAATATCAATAGTCTATAATAAGCAGATTATTAGTTTAATTCTGATACAGTCAATATTCATGTTTTTCAATGGATTTAGCCATCTCCAAAGATTACTACAGTAGATTATGATGAGATTATCTTAATGTCCAATAATTCAGAGGTGATTGATATAAAGTTGTGGTTATAATAAATAACATGAGAAGAGTCGTGGTAGGTTGCAGGAGAGAGTCTAGGCACCACTGAAGCACCTGTACCATAAACCTCAACTATGCTAACATTGCTTTATTTCAGTTTGTACAGTGCAGTGGTTTCTGTGAGAGGTCTATATCAAGCTGTGAGCATCATAATCATAAAGAAGAAAGTCATCAACATCAGCCTATAGACATCCACAGCTGGACATAGGCCTCCTCCAAAGATTCCCACATCAAAGGTATAAGGATTTATATGGAGGAGTTTGGGCATTTCCCACCATGCTGTTTTAATGCGAGTTGGTGGGAACAATTGATGATGAAAATAATATGTATTACATATCTAAATAAGGAAGAGAAAACTTGTTGTTTTTATTCAAAACATATGTGGTAACTGATGTTAGAATAGATAACAGCATGCGTAGTAACTCTTGAGGTTCATTTTATGTTAGTAATAGAGATATCTTAGGTTGACCTCACTAGCCTCATATAATGAAGTTGTTACAACAGGATTACAGTTCTGACTGTCAATGTTTACTACACCAATCATGGTCAATTAACATCATGCGAAGTTGAGGCAAGTGGTAGCCTATTGTAGATAAATACAGAACAGAGATACGAGTTGATTGAAAAAAATTCTTGTCATAAACCAATAAATGTCCACTGGCAGACTTAGGCCACCTCTAGAATTACTACTGTACATTATTAAAATTTTAATCATCATCACCAAAAGGTAGATGTAATATGATGAAATCCATTGTATAGGGTTTTTTTATTTATTGTAACTCAGAGTTTAACACACAATCCTTTTACGGGATACATTTACATGACTGTGTGTCTATAATGTAAAAAAAGGAATGTTTAATAAAGTACTCACCAAAGTACCAATAGCCGCTATTCATAACAAAGTTCAATTGCAAGTTGTCAGGGCCAAATTTCATATTGGTGCTCATCACAGTGTTGTTAAATTCAGTGCTGGAGTTCTCCAAGTTATCCAACCAAGTTGTCTTATTTCCTTCGCTTAGCATGAGCTCTTTGACGTACAGGCGAAGACCATTCAATTTATAGTCCCCATTACCCGCGCTCACCTGTCGACGGACACGCACAGTCTCTGGGATGGTCCAGGAAGGTTGGTGAGCTGTGTACACGGCCACAACCTGGCCATAACGATGGTGTAGTTTTGCGAACATGTCCTCCATGAAATCGTTGTGGCGGCGAAGCAGATCAGCTCTAGTGTCCTTTTCGTTAGCATCTTTGAGGTGGATGAAAAGGAATTTGCTACTTTCTGGCTCGATTTCAGCTGATAGCCCATTTTCAGTCAATTTGACATGATCTTTCTTATCTGAATCCGCGAAAGTATTGAGGGCGTCAAGAGCCTTCCAGACGGATGGTAAATACAAAGACTCACCAAGGTTCGCGCGCAAATACGGGAAGGGTGTTTCACCGTCTGACAATTTTAGTGAAAAATCTTCAACGGATAAAGTCTCTTCTATAAAAACGACTGTGAATGGATCATCTACCAGCTCGTCTTTAAGAGTATCGACGAATTCCTTCCCAGTTATCCCACTCAAGGGGTTAGATTTTAGCGATGTCTTGGCTAAATCTCCCCATAAGAA
The DNA here is from genome assembly GCA_029286815.1 of Troides helena. NCBI lineage: Eukaryota > Metazoa > Arthropoda > Insecta > Lepidoptera > Papilionidae > Troides > Troides helena. Next base: position 465,805 of record JAGSMV010000033.1, read on the forward strand.
TACTGGTACGTAATAGGCGTAACTTTGGACCACACTTAACACTAAAAAGGGGAGCACTAAACGGCTGTACGCCATATTCAAAGAATTTTTATACTATAACTAATGGACGTATGCAGACTAAAAGTATAATTTTTAGCCCAAAATATGTCATAAAACGACGTAAAATGGACGTTGATGACTGACCATCGGTCATGTGAAAAGTGATCATATGATTAATTTGACGCGCTTGTCTATGGTTTATATAATATTGCCAGATATATGACGAAAAATTAACCCAACATAAATGACATAAAAATTTATAAAATAAGAATCATTTGTAGGTACAATTGTTTTGAATTTAAAAATTTTATGAGTTTAATCTGATCCCATAGCATAACCTTTTTAATTCCTTTTTATTCTTTAACAAAAAATCTAAGTTTAACTCTTAACTTTGCGTTTAAAGTTTATTTATAACAGATTGTTAACGTAAATCCGTTATAAAGATTTCATTACAGTTTCCGATATTTTAAAAATCCTACGTAATAACAAAACAAATGTGACTAAAATTATGTACAAACATGTGTACTATTTCTTTCTTCTTCTTCTTGAAGTGCCTCTTCACTAATTAAGGTTGGTGATCAGCATGATACAGTTTTTTCTATTTCTGGTTCGACGAAACAATTCGGACGTCTCAGATATACCAATTTATTCCCTGATATTCCTCAACCGGAACTAAAATATTTAGAAATAGTATTATAAAAATAATAAATATTTATATTTTATATATTATTTATTACTGTTTCTTAAAACATATAAAATTCCTGATTGCACAAAATTTTTGAAATTAAAAAGAACAATTATGTCAAATTTTCATCTAGAAATTAGAACGTCAAAAACAATTTCTAGCTTGTAATAAAGAAAATGCGAGTGTATTATTTGTTAATAATGAATATCTTCCTTAACTCCTGCACGGGGAATACAGGAGTACCAGTATTTTTAATAGATGCCGATGGAGTCATGAATCATATAAAGATAGAGTCAAATCCATTATCAAAATTAACGGAGGATTTCTTCATAGACATTGTTCAAGAAGCAGTTAAGAACAGCAAAGTGGTTATCAATTTTATCGAAGAGTCGTTTTGCGCTGAGGATATAAGCGCGAAAGATTTATTAGGCACAGCATTTCAGCATCTGCGACAAAGACTGTCACAGGAACAGGCGAAATACTTTCCGACCGTACAAGATCCTTACAAGACTCTGAGAAAAATTTTCGAATTGCATAATCTGAACATTTTCTACGTGTCCAGTTCCCAAGAATATCTGAAAATGTATGAAACTTATTATGGACATTATTATGTATACTTCACGAAGAGACTCAACGAGAGCAGAGTGGAATCCCTGAGGAGACATGATAGGTTAATTCATGATATATACGAATCAATGAAGAAACTGACCCTTGGTACCGTCCTTGCGTTCTACACAGGCAAATACAATCCGGTTGTAATCAAAAACATTGATATGGAACCAATAAAAAGACACATTATTCCTTTAGATCTCGGCGTTACTGTGGATAGTAACGATGCTTTATTTCGCTTTGTCGGTTAGTGTTACTACATGTTATCGATATTTTATTTGAATTTGACAGAACAAATGGACGAGACGTTCATCTGTTTATAATTGATCGCCTCGCCAATGACAGTGGTACTAGCTAGAACGATATACACAACACTACATTGGCATCCGCCGCCTTGAATTAAAACGTTGTTTCCTTATCACATTTATTATATTAAATACATTACTGTTTCGAGGCGGAAATATGGTAACAATGTAGACAGTTTTCGGCAACAGAGAGCACCGATTAAAAGAATGCAAAATTTTTTAATATTATACCATCATCAGCCCGCAGCAGTCCTGTACTTATATATATATATATATATATAACGCGTTCGTATTAATGCATGTTATGGGCAGGTATTAGTATGATATACTGCACAACATTGTGCTCATCTTTAAATGTAAGATGTAAAGTCTCTCCACCCCAGTAATTTCCTTAGATACAAAGCCCTTTAAGCCGGATCATAGCGGTCGGTTACCATTGTATGTCGGCTACAACAGGCGCTACGGTGGTACATAGATGATCTCCGGCAAGACATCTACAGACCACCCGTAAAGAAATAAAATAATATAAAGTTATTTTGGTCCATAATCCCTAAAATTATTATATAATATAGGAGTATACTCCTCAAGCCCCAGTCGTCAAGCCAAGTTCAGCCAGGTGCCGGTTGTGGCGGAGGAGCGACTGTCCAGACGTCACCTCACCACCAAGGTCGCTTACACGGACTTCGAACTGGAATTCAATTTCTCTTTCGAAAATGATGGATGGATCATTGGTTAGTCCATAAGCCGATGTTAGAATTCATATGGTGTTGCGTGACTATGCGGCCGTGGATGAATCTCTCTAAAATTTTCCAGCTCTCAAATATTGGTAGTGATGCTGTTACGGCGGCAGATTTACAATACGAGCATGGTAACCACCTAAATGGGTTTCAGACAAACCTTACTACTATCCAAACTCCTCATGTGTCTCTGAAATCAAATCGAGATACGGAATCAGTAAATCATTCGGAAAAATAGGGAATTTGATTTAAAAATGTCAAAACTGGGAATTATCTCATGTTATGTTTTTTATATTACTCGCTCCTCAATTTGGTGAGATTGGGACTTTGGTATTCCTTTTTTTTTATTCAACGAAGCGACGTGGTACGTTCGCCTGATTGTACGCGATACCCATGGCCATAACGTGACGCCAGTTAGAATACTTTACACTGCACTGCATTACGCAAGATGTTCAGTGTCTTATCCCCTATAATTGAACACATTAATGTTTACAGGGTAATGTATAACTTTCAGGCAGCAAAGACTTACTACATTCTTTTTTGTCCTTTTCTCCTGTTTAATTTTTCTGTTCTGTTCTTACTGAAATTATCTTTATCTATTTTCTTTCTTTCATACCATATCCTTTCATCATTATCAGCAGTTAGATGTCCACTGTTAGGCATAGGCCTCACTCAATGATCTCCACATCGATCGGTTCCGCGTTACTTGCATCCAATGGCTTCCCGCGCCTCTCAGATCGTCGGTCCACCTCGTGTGAGGCCATTGCCCTTACCTTACCTTTATATATTCTTTTCACATTTCTTTGGTTTATATTTTTTGCTTACGCACATTTGTTTTATCCTTTACGCTCGTTTTATTTTACTTCTTTCAAATTCTTACTTTATTTATATTCTGTTTTCTTTTTTACGACCTTCCCAATTATTTTTTTGCTTTACTTTAAGAATATACGGTAGCTTCAGTCTTCATTTATCAGATATGCTGTTTTCGATACTTTAAACTTGCAATTAAAGCGCTTTCTTCCAAATATTCGATAGCAAGTAATTAGCATTAAAGTGTGTTCCAACCTTGAGTCACGGATGCATGAAAGACTTTCCTTGAAACTACTCAGAAACCCGGGGAAACCCTAGCACTTTGTAAATATCTCCACCAGATGTGTTCAGCTAGTTATTCAAGCCGGCGTGCTAGAGAAAATTGTGCATTTTTGGGACTTTATTTGAGGTGTTACCATTACATTTAACAGATGACGTTGGCTTACTGGAAGGCGGGGAGGAAGTGGGACGGTCGAATATGGGTGTAGGTGCCCCTTGGGAATATTCATACGTCTGCAACGAGCCTCTAGTTATTATCAACATGCGTGATGGTAGCGCGGTCACCATATCTCACTATCAGGTTTGTTTGCCTTTATTTAAAATATTAAAAAAATACTTTGTGCTTAAAATCAGCGGTGTAATAATGTGCGGTTAACGTACATAGTTTTAAATTTTCCTATTATGTATATTTTTTATACAATCATATGTGCCCATAATTATGAAATTGGTCTAAGTCAAAATCTAAAAAAAAATGAGTTTATCAGTTATTTCATACCACATTATTTTAAACTAAATTTATTCAATGTAATTTTTACGAAATTGTCAAAAATGAACCATTAGGTAGTGGTTGTAATTTCAACATTATATGGAATTCGTTTAGTGTTAATTATGAAAGTGGTTTAAGTCAAAAATTTAAATAGCTATTAGCTTCAAGAGGTGCACAGGAAGTAGCATCATGCATTTTATCGCATATGCAGGACATAACTACTCGAAAACACGTAATAGCTCACAGTGAGGCTTGTTCAGACCAAAATCGGAACATTAAAGTAGCATTGACATGGATGAAAATTGCTCAGTCAAGTCAGAATGACCGTGATTTTAGGTTGATAGAAATAAAAATAAAAAAAGTAAATTGTTTATCCAACCCTGAGTATTATTATGAATTGATAGAAAAGTGCAGAAGAAATACATTTTCGATAAAACGAATGTTGCAGCCGGATTTTATTTCAACGAAATCACTAGAAGAATCAATAACACGAAGAGTAAAAAATACCGCGTGTGAATCTGTCTCTTGGCTATAAATTCAATGGAGGAGATTATTGAGAAATGAACCTTATAAAATGTTCTATAAAACATCTTTAGATGATTCTAAATTTCACGTTTTGGATCTTTCACCTAAAAAAGGAAGACCAAAAATATACGGAAATATTCAATTACTTCCATTATACACCAAAAACATAAAGATATTATGAGTTTACTACCGTACATCCCTCCAGTTGTTCAGGAACATTTTAAGAATCTTAAATACTCGAAATAATGATAAAAATGGATTACTGTTTAAAAATAATTAATAAATGTAATAAATGTTCACGAATTATTTCAATCAAATGATTGTTTCAAATAAAACTCAAAGTTGTTTATTGCTTCAAGTCATTTACAGGACATTCAGTTAATTTTGAAAATGGTCTAAGTCAATTCAATCTTTAAAAATAATATTATCGTATAAAATTCACACAAAATTTCATATTCATAGTAAATTTTCATTAATTAAGACCAATAAAATTATAAATTAAAATGTCACATAATGTAAAAATATTTTTTTAATTTATTCAAATGCAATTCATTAAATATCTCGAAACAAGAGATATATGACTTAGACCACTTTCATAATTATGGGCACATATATTCTACACTCGCTGTCTACTGGTTATAACTCATAGATGGCACACGATTTTGCTCTTAGTTATAAATCAATATTTTTCTGTGATAGCCATGAGTTCTACTTTGTAAATGAATAAACAAAGGTCTAGAACTGAAACAAGTTGATTAGTGTATTTTTCATAGATCCAGCCGTTTAGACGAGTAGGCCGGTCTGACGACGAATGGCCGACTGAAGCCATGCTCGATGAATACCCGCTGCAGGACGCGCCGACGTCACCGTCACCGACCGGTTCGCACTGCTTTGGTGCATCTGTCCACTGCGGCCCTTACTTTAATTCCGCTATCTTGGGAGCGTTGTTTGTGACCGCCATTTGTCTTGGCATGCTTCTGGTCGCCGTCGGTGCTATTTATAACTGCCACGCGAACGATCGCTACGACGACCCGCAGGCAAAGCCGTTGGTGATTATGAGCGAGGCTGGCGGTTAGGTGTAAGTCGTCAATAGCAAGCCGCTATCTTCTTAGTTACAGATCGTAAAAACTCTTTTTGCCTTTTATACTTATATTAAATGAAGTACAATGGAACGGAGATCGAAACCTAAACTATATTTTAAAGTAAACATGGTTTCGCCAAGTTTAAAAATTTGTCGAATAAGAATAAACGTTTTATTTTGAATTGTTCACGGCTGTATGGTAATTTACTTAAGTCCGCCGTTTCACTTTTTTTTCCTCCACAACTAACAAATGTCATTTTTTTTTTAACACTAGTATATTTATATAACGTATTAACTATACCATTGTATGGTTGACACAAATTGTTATATTCGTAGATTCAAGTGATCTCTTGTCTTTATTTTTGTCTAGATTTAAGGTTCGTTTGAAAAGGTAAGATAAGTTTGTTTCAAATATATAATTATATGCATTGTTTTTTTATTTTTGCGTAATTTTTCTTCTAGCCGATGGTAATTTGGGACATTAAACAATAGGTTTTTCCTATTATGGTTCGTAGTACCATTAATAGGCTAATTTTACTTGGTGCTTCATTGCATGGTTGTGACAGCGCTGTTATGGAAGCAGATTAATAATATCAGGGTGGTAACTGCAACATCGTGTACCATAATTGAAGACCAACCTGTTGACTGCAGCCGACTAGCCACGGCGCCTTAGAGGAAGTTGAAGACAAACCAAAGTTTTCCTTCTTCTTCTTACTAATTCGTGGACTTCATCGTGTGATGCAAATCGTATATAATTGGTGACCTTTCCATAGTATTGTTTATCGCAAAATGAACTTGTCGCGGGTGTAAAGTCGAAAAAATAAAACTCACGTACAATCATTTGTAATAGTGTATTTCAAATAAACTAATAATCAGGCACACACTTGGCCGCATCCCATCGACAAGCACACACGCTGACAAACATCTAATTCTAAAATTGTCTACATTCAACATCACGCGCTTTGGCTCGTACAAAAATTTTAAATGGGAAAAATTATATTCTGTATTATTGGCTCAGTCTCGCCACTATTGATGCGTCAAGTGTCGCGGGTTCGAATCTATAATAGAAACTTTTTAATTTATTAAATGCGTTAATTACTTTAGCGTAGTTAATGAACATCTGGTTATCGTTTATATTTAACTATGATTAATGAAATTGAATTTCGTTACCAGCACTATATTATTTGGCAAAAATACTCCCCTATTCCTTGTTAACGTATTTCTAGCAATATTCTATGCTTGCTATCAAAATACATATTTAAGTCATTTTCATTCATCATCTCTATAAATAGAATGATCGAATACCAACGTTTTAGTTTTCGATGTTGTCTTAATTATTTTATTTTAAATCATATATATATATACAGCACTATTAAATTTCACAGCTGTATTCTCAACCATTCACAAAAAATTCAAGGTAGATGTCATATATTTGGGGAAGGTATTGTTTTTGGGGCATAGATTTTACGGGAAACTTAAGGTCAGTGGGAAGCGAACCCGTGCCTCTTCGAAGGTCACAGCGCGTGCGACCGTTTCACAAATTGATCTATCACCGCATCAAAACGGAATCCTTTAGTAATTAAGAGAACTTATGAGGATGTCCAACAAATGAATCCTTTAGAATGCGAACAAAAACAAGCGTACCACTGATATTTAGGAATATACTCGAAACGACCTTCTGTCTATGTTGCCAAAGTTAACACTTTCTAGGGAAGACTGTTTCTCAGTTGGTTTAAACACTGTCTTATATAACTTTAAAAGTAGTTTGTATAACTATATTTGTAATATACACAAAACACACCAGGATAATACTTTTACTAGTTTTGCCTGAACTCAGATCTAAGCAAATGTAAACAAATAATACTGGACTCAAGTTAAATCCTTGGAACTTCACCTGTCTTCTTACCTTCAATAAATACGGCGAACATTTGAAAACTTTTGTAAGAAACAAAGCACATGACTTCAATTCATTCCTACAAGGGTGGAAATTCATTAAAATTAAAAAAAAAAGTGACACCGCAATACCTCTGGGGATACCTCTGCTAGTATATTTTAGGAATTCTGTATTTATTGGGTTCAAAACACATAAGTTTAAAATTTTCTAATATTTGTGTATGAATGTCGATAACTCTCTTTCAAAATTATGTATAAATATCTCTTCCCGGATCTAATACCCAAAGTGTATAACAGAGGCATGGCACCCACTCCATTCATAAATCCGCACTAAAAATATATATTACATTATATATTGTAGTTTGTAAACCAGTCCAATAAACATAAACACCTGGACCACGTATAAACCATCCGAAATTAACCTAAATCAAAATAATAATTGTAACAATGGATGACAATCATTTTGAAAATTATCAAAAAAAAAAGAAATACTTTATATCTGGACCAGCCTGTATCATTTTGCACCTTTACCTTTTCTCAGAAATTAAAAAAAAAACCGCTCATATTAATCAAATTGTGTCATAGAGGATATAGAATCTCAATTCCAAAATCCCCCATATGTTCGGTAAAGAATACGATTAATCAACAAAAAAAAAAGTATCAGCTCACATAGTTTGGATGATGGTGTGTAGCTGTAGAGCTGTCGCTTTGTCCAATGTTAGACAAGGAAAGCGGTTATAAAAAAACCTTCTCATTTTGGACAAATAGTGTGACATGTGGCTGTATATCCACAATTCCATTGCCCGAATCATTGACAAAAGCTGTTTAAAAAAAAAAACTGTCAACTTCTAACATTTGGTATTAAAGTAATACAACTCTGTTACACGTCTGTCCCTTTATGGTTGTGACATCTTCGAATTTATACACTACTATAATAAATTCGAGTAATAAATACAATATCATAAAGAATGTCAGGTAATTATTTTAAATCTACGTACAATTATGTTAATGTCTGTTTACAACAAAACATTATAAAACTATTTTAATATGTAAACTGTTTAAAGGTTGAGTGGTGACTGCTCGGTAGTGTTGCATACTTCAGCTTCCAACGAAGTTAATAACATTGTGATGTTTATCTCAACCAATGGATGTCCTTTGATGGACATGGGTATCTTTGTATTCCACATAATACAGTCTCGCTGATGGTTGAATCTGTTAGCACCCGGCTGTTCTTTTGTGGTGGCCGCAGACATATAGTTGCATCACAGTTTCAAAGGTCAATATTGAAGAAAAGGATAATTCCCAGCCTCTGCGATTGCAGTGGAAATAATAGACATGGATATTAGCCGGCCTAGTTTGAGAATAGTAGCTAGCCCCCCGTTGCTTTCGAAAACCCTTATCACCGAAACTATATCATGTGAAACCCTTTGAATCATAGAGATCATGGCACAGAACATGGAATGATTATATTATAATATATATGTTCTTGATGAAATTTATCCTTTTAAGTCTGTAAAATTATATATTGTAAGTCGACATATGAGACTAATAAATTATTTATATGAAGAATATCTTATGAAAATATTCCCTACGCTGATAAGAACTTCAGGCTTCATTGGGAATCCAAAAATTTTATATATATACTAATACACCAGTATGCCTGCCAGATCTTAACCAACAGCTGAACATATCACAACCATAAAAGAAAACAACACCTTGCTATGTACAATAGGACAGAAAAACCTCTTGCTTGTGAGTTTGTGCTTAGTTCTTTTTCTCTTCTTTTTTGTCTTCCTGTGGTTGTTCCGTTTGCTGCTGCTGCTGTTGTCCCTCGCGCTCTGCTGCCATCTGGTAAGGTATACATTTATAAGTATGGTATGTATCTAAGGATACAATAGCAGTACAATGTGTAATTGTGCGAGAGAGATGGAGGATAGGAGAGAGACAGAAGACGAATGACGATGAGTGATGACGTAAGATCAAGGGTCAGAATAGTTTTGTTTTCTGTATATGTTATTCTGTTTTACAAGTGAGACACCTCTGTCTAGATTCTATCTTTACTAAAATTGGGGTAACAAGATTGTAATATCTTGTGTCAGAAGACAAGCATAATACGGTGCAGTATATATTACCCTAGTTAATTCCATATTACTGAGGGTTACGATCATTAGAACTATGATAATTGACTTTTTGAAAAACAAAATTACAGTTTCTGTTTAACAATAAACACTTATTTTTAATGTTCTCTAATTGATTATAAAGTAATTCAAAACATTTACTAGAAAGTTGCTTTGATTTGTTTGATGGATTAATCATCCTATAAACAATAAGAGTGTAACAGGACGATAAACGGTTTCAATTTTATTTAGCACAATCGCTTGACCAACTGCACCAATGAGGGGTGGCACCTGGCTCAAATATGTGCATATCTTAAAGAATATATAGACACCGGAACTTATCCATCACAGAGTTGGAAATACTGTATCATATTATAGACTTATATTGAAATGATCTGTGTATTTACTTTAAAAGATCAGATTGCCATTTACTTAAGGTCTCACATTAACTCAAACTTCTGCCAATAACAATGTGATACTCAACAGATACTTACAGCGCAACCACCCGATTGTTCTTAATGTTTTATAATGAAGATGTTTAAGTATTTTTATTCAACCGAATGAGGAGACAAGTGGGGCATTCACATGAAGGTATGTGATACACTTACCTTTTATAATGTACCATTAGTTAAGATGGTATTCATAGTACCATATTGTGTTTATCATATGATACAAGATATTAAGTCTCGTTACCTGAATAATTTCACTAGTTACAACATCCTTCAAATCAGAACATGTTGATGTTTGCACAATACTGTTTGGCAGAAATAGGCGCTGGGGTGGTATCAACCTAGACAGTCTCTGTTGCTAGAGATTTCCTATCAGTAAATCTCTTTCTTCTCTTTTTAAAATTTTCTTTTTACTTCTCTTGTAACGTTAAGTTCTAATTCTAAAACATACTAACCTTCTTGTATGCCTGCTCGAATAGTTTGAGGCTCGCTTGTTGCAACTGTCCAGTAGCTGTGCGGATTTCCTCTGGGTCTACAGATTCTTTCTTGGCGAGCAGGTCGCGGAGCTTAGCGATTTCCTCACGCAACTTGTCACACTGTAAATTGATTGTATTTTGTAATGTGATGTATATACTCGAAGTGGGTGGTAAAGAAGTCGAAAAAATAATGTTGGACAGCGTATCGTACCGCGACTGCAGCGGCATGCGGCGGTTCGCGCGACAATCGCCATACTATTGCACTCGGCTTTACCACACGTCTACGAAAGTCGTGCAGCTTAGATTTGTGCGTACAGATCACATCTTTTTGTGTATAACAATAGATAGCCATTTTACCACAATGTCACTATACAGCGCGGTTTATATAGAATATAATCGTAAAAAAATGGATACTCTGTAATTAACCCATTTAACCCTTGCGAGTGGTGACTCTTGCTCGCTCCGATGTTTCACGCAGCAAGTCATATCCGAAGTGAGAGGCGACAATTTTTACTTGAGGCCCGATATCGTTATCTCACGTTGATAGAAGTCAAATGTTGGTTTGTGAATAGGTTCCTTAGATGTATTCATGTTCTTTTATACGAAGTGTGAAGTATAATCTAGTATGTATTTAAAACGTGAATTAAAATTAAATTGTTTCTCGATTGTGCACCTAACTTTGGATATAAAGTATCCAGCATTACTTCTTCACACATGCACAAAAAAGATTGTATGTTTTGTTCGAATTGAAATAAATTAAGGATGCGTCAAGAAGAATATTTTCTCAACTATCACACAAAACTTCGACATAATATTTTTTTTACAAAATGTTAATATATGCTGGTATATTGAATTATAAAAGTTTTCATATGTATATAAATTATAAAATAATTTTATGCTATTTATAATAAGACCAAGACAAGTGGTCATGTGCAGGGGTAATAGATCCATTATTTACTCAAGTACATGTAGATAGATAAGTTGTTTAATGTAGCCGAAAAATGTAACGCACATATATATACACAAACAAACATAAAATTTTGTTATAGATCGCATGAACTACATTAACACACTGAATAGTATAGACATGAGTGTGTGCTACAATGGTACATAAGGCGGTGGATTATTCACCTACTAGACGTGAAACACGGATTTTCAACTACCGCGATCTGATGGAGATATGTTGCTCCTAATGTTAACCATAATTTTATTACTGATGATTGTAATTGCAATAGATTCATGTAAATAAATATGTTGCTAATGACATAGTCAAAAGTGCTAACTATAAATTTTAATTATAAGCCACTATCAAGTGTTTTTAATGTTTTGATTATCCAATAAGAATCGTTAAAATATTTTTTAAAAACTAAAACCCGAGTTACATTGACGCATAGGCGAAGGTACATAATTCCAACACTTGTACAAAATGTATAACACAGTATTCATTAGTGGCACCCAAAATGGAGTGTACAGTGTACTATTCCATCTTATTCCTGGGTATTTAACCAGAAAAAAATTCTGTGTGAAATCGTGGATGTAGTCAAGTAGCATCCTTTTGACGTGACCATATATATATCGATAGTGGTGTGAGACCTGTCTAGATAAAAAAGTAAAATTACCTCATCCTGTGGTAACTGCGCTTTGTACTCGTCCATTTTAGTCTCTGTGTCGTGTAGGACGCCCTCGGCCTGGTTGGATACCTCCACCCGCTCCCTCCTCTGCTTGTCGGCCGCTGCGAATTGTTCCGCCGCTTTCACCATGTTTTCGATCTCGTCCTTGGAAAGACCGCCCGATGACTGGATCACAACTGTAAAATCATTTATATTTACATACAAGCTGCTTAAATTGCTATTTTATATATTATTGCATGTTCACTTAGTGATACGTGTTAAACAGTCCACAAAAATGTGGAGAAAGGATAATAAGCAATACACCAAATTTACAGGTCGCTTTGAGGTGATAAAATGGTAAGTGTTTTTACCTCTAGTAAATACACTGACTACAACACAACACCATTCAATCCGAAACACAATAATGTTTGGACAATATTGCTCCGTAGCAAAAATAGGTGCTGCAGTACTACTACCCATCGTACTGATAAAACAATTAAGACTCACTCTGTTGCTCCTTGCCGGTGCCCTTATCCCTCGCCGAGACGTGAACAATGCCGTTAGCATCAATATCAAAGGTGACCTCAATCTGCGGGACTCCTCGCGGTGCTGGGGGAATGCCCACCAGAGAGAACTGTCCCAAAAGCTTGTTGTCTACTGCCATCTCACGCTCGCCTTGGTGGACTTTGATTTCTACTTGGGTTTGACCGTCGGCAGCTAAGAAAGAGAAGACGATGTGTTTTAGTAAAATTATTATTGTGATATGTAATATATAAACTTAAATAAGTTAATGTTGGACAGCGTATCGTACCGCGGCGGCACCGGCGCACAGTGGTTCGCGCGACAATCACTATACTATAGCACTTAGCATTACCACACGACAACGACAGTCGTGCGGCTTAGATGTGTGCGTATATTAGTAAGGAAAGCCATAACATGTGGGAACCAGTGACAGTGTAGTGTGACCTCGTGTCCACACGTGCGAGTTGCAAAAAATGTCATCTGCCTCAGTAGGGTTTGCTTTGTAAAATGGAGACAATCACTAGTTCAATTCCAGGACAATGTATTGAAGAGTATTTCAGATATACACAATATGAAGATGTTCTCAATCATATCAGTCGTGATATGATTTTTATTGGTCATGGTCGTCAGGTAGCCGAAGTCACCTGTTCCTTACATTTGTAAATTTGGAGCCATAACAGCATTGTTTGTGTTCTCTTTTCTTCTATCTATCAACAAAAAGGTGGAATATTCTGAGCGAGCTCATTTCACCATATACTATTTACAATCGGAGCCGAGTATTATTAGCCACTTTGTAATTAAAAAATTCCAAGGAACGGTCGAAAACAGCTATCTTATCTATCATACTAAAAGATAAACATTCAATGAAAATCAAGTTTAGTGCAGAGCACTCACCAGTTGAGAATACTTGACTCTTCTTTGTTGGAATAGTGGTGTTTCTGGTAATCAGTTTCGTGAAAACTCCGCCCAGCGTTTCGATACCGAGGGATAGAGGTGTGACGTCGAGTAGAAGGATGTCGGTCACGTCGCCAGCGAGGACACCGCCTTGGACGGCGGCGCCAACCGCCACTGCTTCGTCGGGATTGACCGCACGAGAAGGTGCGCGACCGAAGATCTCTTGAACAGTTTGTTGCACCTGTAGAAAGCAGTTTTTTTTTTTCGATAAAGAAATATTCAATTCATTCAAAACAAATGTACAACATTTTTTTTGTTCACGTTTAATGTTTAGGCTAGGATATAAATAATATTCATGTCTATCAGCTAATGATGATGGTGGAATTTAAAAATGTTTGTAAGATTATAACCCGAAAATGCATAAACATAATCAGGGAATATGTCCCCATTTTATTCTAGCACCGGTCAGTAATGACGGCCTAGACAGTCATTGGGACAGTCTTTGGCTTGTGCGAAGGTGCAAGTAACATTTGCCACCATAATCATATCATTCATGATTTAATGATTAATATCTCCAATTATAATATGCATATATTTGTTTGTAATAAAATTGTACATATAAGAAATATATACAATAATAGTAAGTTATACAATATGAGGCGCAATGTCTAGCCTCTCGAGTTTGGAGAAACTAACTAGGACCATACCCATGTTGCTACAAAGGCATACTGGGAACCTATGATATAATCAGCTTGCCTTAAATCGTTAAATGAAATTAGGCCACGGACTTCGGTTTCGCAATCTGGGAAACGATAGACATATCAGGAAACCAAGTAAAAAAACTTATAAATTTTAATCAATTTTTCTATAGTCTTCTCAATAGGAATGATTAAACGTGATTGATCATTCCAATTTATTCAGTTTATTTTAATGATTTCTAAAAACAATTTTTTTTGTTCGAATATTCTTTGAAAATGTATACATTTTACAGATTGACAAAATAAAAAAAAACTAAAATTAAGGATTTTACTTTTTTTCTATCCAACATTCAAACATTACCTTAGGCATCCTAGTCATTCCTCCGACGAGCAACACCTCACCGATGTCCGACCTCTGCACCTCGGCGTCCTGAAGAGCTCGCTGGCACGGAGACACTGTTCGTTTGATTAGGTCACCAACAAGAGACTCCAATTTAGATCGCGTCATCTGTGAAAGTAACAAAATCATCATAAACAAATATGTATTTTATTAAACTAATGCTGATGATAATATAACAAGAAGATACTCGTTATATACATTTGCTCTGTTAGCAATGTAGTTAAGATGATAAACACTATTATATTGTACATGTCGCCTTGAGACAAGATGTCTCATTGCGCCAATAATTTCCCTAACTACTTGTTCTCTTGTGCTCCTCCAACTAATGAAGATTGGATACCAGTTCTCCGAATTCATCCATGTCGCGCACTAGCTGGATCAGTTGCGCGGCGCTCTGAACATCTCTAATTACAACCACGTATTAAACTAGAAAGTCTTTTAAATTTATATGTACGTCAATTTTACACTTTATTTATTTATATAACACTTAACAATTGTCATCAGGGCACAGTAGCTTGTACAGGTCCCTGGTTAGGGAGTCACAAGTTGTGGAATTTGATTGGTTGTAAGGACTTTGACATTTCAATTGTACATATGAATGATTTGTCTCAACACACTTTTGACCTATTTCTACCTATTGTTTGGAGATATAGGTGGTTTTGTATTGTATATTATTTTGCACTTATAAATTAAATTCATGCAATTTACTTTGCTAGAACATTTTATAAAGTGCATAAAGATCAAGACATAGAAATCTGAAGTTTTATTTTTAACAAAAGCTTCCATATGAGTGATTCACCTGATGGTAAGGAATACACGACTGTCCATAAAAATGTGACGCTACTTTGGATAGTACATAGACAGAACCAGAACAGTGACCAATGCTATAGAAAGAATAAAAGATATAAGTCCGATTTTATGTAGAAATGCTACTGTTTTGTTTATATTGAAGCATTCAAAGAGAGTTATCTACTATACAAAGGAAGGAAGGAAAGGTATGAAAAGAGGCCTACTTTTTTAGAATTAAGTCCTCCGAACATGCCTCCCTAGACAGGGAAAAGAAACCCTGCTTGCTAAACTACAAAAAATCATGCTTAGTAAATGATCTCAATTATTTTACCTTAAGGTTCATATGTTTCGGTCCAGAGGAATCCATAGTAAGGTAGGGCAGATTGATGTCAGTCTGAAGAGATCCGGAGAGCTCGATCTTAGCTTTCTCAGCTGCTTCTTTCAGTCTCTGCATTGCCATGGCGTCTTTGCGGATGTCGAGTCCTTGCTGAAATGGATATGCTTGTATTTTATAGTCCTAATTTTTCCTTTTTAAATTATCTTTTTATATAAAGTCAATAAAGTTAAAATTGTGGTAATGTTTTTTAAAGTAAATGTAGCGTGATTTCTAGGAAAGCGTACAGTATGTCACCGCCGCTAGCTGGTGTCACGCGTCCCTCTCGCACCGCTGCAAAAGCGAATCGCGCATGAGCGCTGCGCTGATCTACGGTGCAAATTTTTTTTAACTAATCTAAATATCCTAGAGAACAAAATTGCACATCCTAATTTATTATTTAAAGGACACCTTTTCGTACTTTATTTTGGCGTCTCTGGATATAAGCCTCTGCCGTGGGCTGATGAAGATACCTTTTTATGTATTTAAATTAAATTAGGTAGGTTAGTTAGTAGCTCGCTGGCCTAATAGTTAGAGCGTGCGGCTTTCATTCCGAAAGTCGCGGGTTCGAATCTCCGCATGTACCAATGACTTTAATATTTAAGTTATGTACATTTGTGGACTTTAGTTACAACAGCGAGATACAAACGGTGAAGGAAAACATCGTGAGGAAACCCGCACATGACTTAGAATTTATTCTAAGGTATGTGTGAAGTCACCAACCCGCAGCATTGGGCCAACGTGGTGTATGGCCCAATCGCCCTCATATTGAGGGTAGGCCTGTGCCCCAGCAGTGGGGACGTAAATGGGCTGTTATTACTAAATTAAATTAGGAAGTTATTTGCCCAAAAATTCTGATTCGCTTTTTAAGATCCTACAAGTTTAATTTCTGTGAAAAAAAAAATAAAAAAATTACATTGATGTTTTGTACTAGAGGTATCAGGTTGTATTCCAGTGTCATCTCAGCAGTTAACAAGTCATAAGATAGTAGTTTTTTTAAAAAATAAATACAACGCATGTAGCTATATAATATAATAAGCTTCCTCCGTGAATATTATATAATTAGATAGCATAAGTATAGATATAATGTATACAAAAAAAAATATATTAGTATGTTGGAATAAATGTATATAGCCGCCAATGGTAGTGCAGATGTAAACAAATGTTGTAAATAATAGAATAAGGTAAAGCCCGAAAAAATAATATCGGGGATAATTGGAAATAAATAAAAAAAAAATAAGCTTTCCCTAAAATTACAAAAACTAATTTCCGATGACAGCAACCCAATGTGATCTCTAAATCTATGCAAATAATACTTCTCACTAATGAGACAAATTCGCTAGAAAATTATTCTTACAAATGGATTCGACTTAAGAAGTGCTTATTAAAAAATACATACTGCGATGTCAACCATCAACTCTATTTACAATCAACTAATGAGCTGGAAGTTTGTTTCATAATTAAGGCTTTTAAAAATAACAATACCTCCCCGGGATTAGACCAAAAAACAGTACCATTATTAAAAAGCACTTTAAATAGTATAGCTGTTCCACTTCTTTACATCTTTACATTTTCCCAGTGTTGAGAAACTTATCTATTTCTCCTGAAAATTACCGGCAAATCGTTACTGCTATATTACGGTCACAAATGTGCTTGAAAAATTTGTTAACAGACTGGCTAATTTTTAGAAAAAAAAAAAAAACCGTTTCGTCTAAGACAGACAATACGGTTTTCGACGTGGTTATAATAAATGTAGATACTGTGACCATTTTTAACCACTCTAGTGTCAAACATATTGGTAAAAGGGAGTATTGTGTAGGGGTCTTCATGGATCTATCACGAGCCTTTCATACAATATAGACATGTTTGCTTCTGAAAGTTAGAGACTGCAGGGATGAAAGGTATAACAAGGTTGGCAAGTTATCTGAAATTATGAAAAAAGTCCACCAAGGCGGGGAACCGCACCAGCGATGAACTACAATTCCGTTAGTGTAACCCAGGGTAGTATTTTAGGACCAATTTTTTTCTCAGTTAATGTAAACGATATTATCGATCAACACATTGCGAACTCTTACAAAATCACGCTGATGATATAGCAATAACTCTTTCACGATAACACTTGGGGCCAAATATGGTACACAGCAGAAAGGGGACTACCTCATGGGAGTAACACGTTAAAGAATAACCTACTTACACTGAACATTAATAAGACATCATACATTTAAGTAAAGCCTCTCATACCAACATATTCCAGATCCTTAACACTCATATTTACCTTACCAAGTAATTACAATTGTGAAACGGTCAATCAAATGACAAATACCTAGGTGTTCTGCTTAACGAGAGACTAACTTTTAGAGCACATTTCTTAATACTATCTCCAAGACTAAGGAAGCTAATATATGTCATGAAAAAATTGAAGGATTGTGTGTATACCTTTTAATATTTTGCGTGAAGTATATTTTGCTGTATGTCAGTATAATATTCAATATTGTATAGGCATTTGGGAGGTACTGGGCACGTGATCTGATGAATTTAAAAAGTGCTCATCGTGCTGATATCAAAGTTATAGTAAACAAGCCTACCCGTCATACTACTTATATTACATAAAAAAATTGTAGGGTTTTACGTGTTTACCAGCTTTTTATCCTTCCCGTGACACTTAAAGATGCAGAAATTATACAATACTACTCAAAACATGGTATAAGGAAGAAAAGAAAAAATAAAGAAATAGGTACAATGGTATTATAACCCCAATAGTAAAATTTGAATTATCTAATCCTTTAATTTCGATAAAAATAATTTACGCAAATTACGCAAAATTGTATTAAAAAACCTACTTTACAGCCTGTCATATGAAGAAATAGGAATACTCGCACCATCACACATCTACAAACACCACCTCATTGTCACAAATGTGATGGACTCCACGTGATACATATATAAATATATATATATTACGAAAAAATTGTTAACCATTCCGGGACTACGCACCTTCATAGGTACGGTCCTGCGATACAAGCTGTGCTAAGTTTGGAACACGGGAGATATGCGTTTGCAATTGTTAGTAAAAGTTTAAATGAATAAATAAAATGAGTAGCTCGCTGGCCTAATGGTTAGAGCATGCGGCTTTCATTCTGAAGGTCGCGGGTTCAAACCTCGGCATGAACCAATGACTTAATGTTTAAGTTATGTACATTTGTGAACTTTAATTACAAAAGCGAGATACAAACGGTAAAGGAAAACATCGTGAGGAAACCCGCACACTGATATCATCTTTGTGTGTGTGTGGGGTGGTCCCAATAAAGTGGCAACAGGCTCGCCCTCTGTTACATCTGACCACATCTGGCGAAATGTGGGTGTTTATGCACCTCTGCCTACCCCTACTGGGAAAAAGGCATGACAATATAGAAAAAATAAAATAAAATAAATTGTAGTAGTCTTGCAGTGAGCTACTATAATATATCAGTACTATATTGACAATGAGCAGTGCAACACAAAGTACAGAGAAAGTTACTAAGTACAATAGTATTACGAAATTCCATTTAATGGATACAATTGTATATTTCGTAATAGGCTACTGTACTTGGTATTACGAAGATCCAATTAATGGATACAACTGCTTATTCTATAATGACTTACCCCAGTCCATGTACACATAAATCTACAGTCCTTATATAGATTTGTGTTATGGTTAAACGATATCTCGATCTATTGTTTGTGGTATCTGTCGAGAGTTATAGGGTAACTCTTTGTAACAAATTATTCTGTTTTTATAGTTTGAAGCGACAAGACGAGTGGGACGATCACCAGATGATAAGTTATACGCCCGTCCCATAACAATATGGCGCCAGTTAGGAAATTTTCCACAGCACTACATTGAGATCGACGCCTGAGACAATATGTCGAGTCTAGTTATCAAATTTCACTAACCCCAGCGCCTTTTGAAACAGGAACACAGTAATGTTAATACACTACTGTTTGGCGACAGTTCAAGGCGTTGCGGTTGTACCTACGTTTAGAGATATACTAAGAGAGTTCCACAACATTTGGCTTATTGCGGATAAATTACATGTAATAATCTTATGTACAATATTGGTGACAAAGTATTGCGATTATACTCACGTCACGTTTGAACTCATCGACGAGGAAGTTAACGATGACGTTGTCGAAGTCTTCGCCTCCGAGCAGCGTGTCGCCGTTAGTCGATTTCACTTCGAACACGCCTTTCTGTATCTCCAGGACCGAGATGTCGAATGTACCGCCACCGAGATCGTACACAGCGATACTGTAGATACAATAATATGTGAATACAATATCTAAAGCAGACCTAGGAATAATTGTATAGGTAAATTGTGTAGGGAAATAGCATTGGCATAGTGTGTACGATAATAGTAACAGTTCTGTAATATTTTAAAATCAATCAAATATCGAAAGTTGTGCTACCAATGGCTGAACAGGCAATCTTCGGGATGCAGCGAAGAACTAAAGAGTGAGGAGTCGCTCAGTACAAGAATAAAAAACATCTTACTCTATTTTATTGTAATCTATTTACAAATATCTACATAACGTTCTCAAGGCATTATCTCCTTTGCAATTAAGTATCCCCGCGCACATTAATAATTACAAAACATACTTAAACATAAACAGGATTCTATTTTTTCGCTATTAGAATACCATTTTCATCAAAAATAGATGATTTCATACCCCCAAAATCTATTACATAATTTTTATTGATTATCTAGTAATTTTACTGAGGACCGTTTAAACCAAGAATACAGTAATGTGAAAACATCATTGCTTTTAATCTAAAACTCAGATAATTTCTATCTGTAGAATTAGTCTTTTAATGAGACTTGACATCTTGCGTTTGAATGTGAAGGGCACAATGTTGTAGTGTATATCATCCTAACTAGCGGAACATTGTTATAGACAGAAGTATCGCTTTACATCAGGTGAACGCCTCCCTCGTCTCGATGCTTCGTAGAATAAAAAAAATCGGATTGAATGACTACAATTTTAAATAAATTATAGACAAATATATAATGTCCTCCTCGTGTGAATCTCTACCCGATCGATGTGGGATTCTTTCGGGTAGGCTTATCTGCTGATAATGAATTTCTAGGAAACCATGCGGTATGTGACCGCACGTGGCTAATGTCCCCGCGTGCCACTCGCACCGCTGCATGAGCGTACAGGCATAAGCGCGAGCGTTGATCGACGACGCTAACAATAATACATAAAGTTCCCGCGTAAATTGAACCCAGTACTTACGTGGCAACGCACTAAATAAATGGAGGTAAATGTTAAGGTATTAGTGCACAATATAAAACTAGTAGAATAAATTAAGAAGGCGGAGTCTGATGAAGCTGTAAAAGTCATTAATTAGAACTTAGCTGCTTATTAACTATTTATTTTTTGTTATATTGCTAATTACACTATATATAAAAAAGCAAACAGCCAAGTCGCTTGTGTTAATTAAAGGTGCTTACCTATCCTGTGTACTCAAAGGAACATTCTTGCAACGGGGTCTATTTATCGTACGAAATAAATGAACTTGTATGAACTTTTTTTTTTGTCATGGGTAAACATAACGTCAATTTAGCATTACAACAGACAAGGCGATGAGTGCTCATTAAGAATAATCCTGCTTTTATTATGTACACAGTTATATAGTAAGCGGTTAGCGACTTTACTAAAAGCGACTCAGTAGTAACCTTACATTTTATCGTCAGATTTGTCCATGCCGTATGCGAGTGCTGCAGCTGTTGGCTCATTGATTACTCGTAACACGTTTAGCCCGGCAATTTGCCCTGAAAGAGGAAAATAAAAAATGTACATAACTTAAATAATAGTCATTGGTACGAGCCGAAATTCGAACCCGCGACCTTCGGAATGAAGGCCGCACGGTCTAATCGTTAGGCCAGCGAGCTACTTCGTATAGTTTATTTTATATTTATTACAAACTACAAAACTAAGTATTTTTGGAGTGATTAAGA
Source organism: Troides helena (assembly GCA_029286815.1). NCBI lineage: Eukaryota > Metazoa > Arthropoda > Insecta > Lepidoptera > Papilionidae > Troides > Troides helena. Next base: position 487,582 of record JAGSMV010000033.1, read on the forward strand.
TTGCATTGTTATTTTAACAAACAAACAATACATAAAAAAATCATGCACTTATAAAGCTTTTAGTTTATATATTTTTTTAATATTATACAATGAGACAAAGACGCGTGCCAGATAAGCTTGATATATTATACACAGCACCATATTGCACAGCACATAGAACTCATCGCTGTCAGAACCTAATATCGCCATTTTGTTGCTGCAGTAATTTCACTAGCTCCACCGCCTTTTAAATATGAATGCCGGTAATGTCGTCAGCTATTGGAGCTGCCGTAGTACTTACCTTGACGTTCTCGTACCAGAGACCTACCACCAGTATATATATAATTAAAAAGATAATAAACATAATAATCTACAGTGATAATTAGTTCATAAACCAGTGTTATATACGTAAGAAACATGCAATTAAAATTATGCACTACGAACTTCACATACTCAACTACGAAATAAATATTCCAAGCTACAAGCAAAACGCAAAGAAGGGGTGCGAAAAAAATGTAGCACAATGTAAGGGTAGGTGTATGATATTAACCAAACACACCCGCATCGTGCGTCTCTTTCGCACCATGGGAGAAACGCGCCCACGCATAAGCGGACCGGCTGATCTAAAGTGCTTCATATATTTATATACATATATGAAGTTAACAGGTTTTCATTGTCACCACCGTACCAACTTTTCAAATCGAGACCGTTCATCGGACGGCAACTGATATGCTTGACGGAAATGCAAAATACCGCACCTCATATTTGCCGCCTTGACACGTATGTTGTCTCGTTTTCACAGCAATTTCATTAACTACAACGCTCTTCAAACCGGAACACAGTAAGGTTTACATACTATTGTTTGGCAGCAGAAATAGGAGCTACAGTGGTACCTAATTAGCTCCCGGCAACAGACCTATCATCAAATATGCTGATTGTAACTGTCATCTATTACCAGCATAAATATCATTAAATTGCAACTCCTCCACCATTATATAAAGCAAGTTTATCCATATCTAAATGTATCCACTAACCAGCATCCTTAGTGGCTTGTCTCTGTGAATCATTGAAGTAAGCTGGAACAGTGATGACAGCATTCTTTACTGAAGTGTTGAGGTAAGCCTCTGCAGTCTCCTTCATCTTCATGAGAACGAAAGCACCAATCTGACTCGGCGAATAAACTTTGCCGTCACTGCCTGTTGAGTAATATACATCAATTTTTAATATTATGAAAAAAGTTGGCATACAACTCTCCAAACGGTGATGGACTTCATTGAAAATACACCAGATGTGGCCGTTGTGTGTACGTTGATAGGAACGTGTACAATGGTCATAAAAATATAAATATGTCAGCAAAATACATACATTACTTAATATGATTGATGATGAGAATTTATCTCCGATGAAAGTCTTATTGATATTTCTGACCATTTAAAAGAAAAAGAATTAAACAAAACAAATCGAAAATATGTCCCCCGGGTGATGATTGCGTACTCATCCAATGGAGATCCTGTGGTGTCTCTAAATACTGAGGACAAGCACCAAGCGTTTTAGTCGGTAAATATATTTAGGTAAACCTGGCTAACTTCTATAATGCAGCATATGTTTTCGAAACATTGCTTTCTCTTCTGACATATTAAACGTAAGGATATAAAAATGTATAGAACTTTCTAATAAAAATGGGGGTAGATAAGTAAAAATGTAGCGTGATTTCTAGGAAAGCGTGCGGTATGTGACCGCCGCTAGCTGGTGTCGCGCGTCCCTCTCGCGCCGCTGCAAAAGCGGACGCGCACGAGCGCGAGCGCTGATCTACGGCGCGTCTACTCAATGAGGGCGTTAGATACATTTGGACAAGATGGCGTCCATCACAAGACATAACCTTAGCGATTTGGTAAACCTTTTTTTAATACAACGAAGCAATGAGCGAGGCGTTCACATTATGGTAATCCATATGATGACCCATAACATAGTGACAGTTACAATGTTATATTCTGCACAATATTATGATCGTCACCTTGGGACATAAGAGGTTAATCTCTTTACCCCAGTATTTACATTAGCTACAAAGCCTTACAAACTAGAACGCAATTGTTTGCCACACTACTATTACACGGGAGGAATAGGCGCTGCAGTGGTACCTAGACGGTCTCCAGCAACAGATACCTACAGCTCGTAGTAGGAACTGTGATAGTATGACCACAACCAGCCTATCCAAAGTGAACTTGGAAGAAAAGTCATAATACATGTTAACATCGATAAATAAAAAAAAAATACTTAAGATAATATATCTCACCTTGAACCCAAGCATCACCATTCGAAGCCCTAACAACTTTATATGAAAGATTCTTCATATCCTTCTGGACCTCCGGATCTTCAAAGCGCCGTCCGATCAGTCTCTTAGTCGCGTAGAATGTGTTACCACTATTGGTGACGGCCTGACGCTTGGCCGGCATACCCACAAGTCTTTCACCATCTTTGGAGAAAGCCACGTGGGACGGTGTGGTTCGAGAACCTTCAGTATTCTCCACGACCTGCGACAAAACTTATAATTAATGACCAAAGTAAACTCGCATATGTAGTGCTGATATATCTGTTGCGGGAAATATCGTCTAGATAGGTTTTACCGGAGGTATAGACAGCAGCAGTATGCAAACATTATTGTCATGCTGCTAGCACGTCCAGTAGCTAATTAAATTACTGGGGTAACGGGACTTGACACATCTTATAACTCAAGATAAAGAGCAATGTGGCGCAGTGTATATCATTCTAACAAGCGTGACGTTTTTATACATCAGTGTATCTTACAATGGTTCGCTACGTTAAATAAAAGAAATGGCGCACATGCCAGAGATCGTCTTGGAAGATTACACTGCAGCACAACCTACATAGGTCCATCTATCCATCCAATCAGCCGGAAGACGTCCACTGCTGGACAAAGGCCTCCCCCAAAGATTTCCACTCAGACTGGTCCTGGGCCACCCGCATCCAATGGTTGCCAGCGACCTTGAGTAGGTCGTCGGTCCACCTTGTGGGGGGTCTGCCCACGCTACGTCTTCCGGTACGCGGCCGCCACTCGAAAACCTTTCTGTCCCAACGGCCGTCGGTTCTGCGAGCTATGTGCCCTGCCCATTGCCACTTTGCGACGGCGACCCTTCGAGCTATGTCGGTGACCTTGGTTCTCCTGCGAATCTCCTCATTTCTGACTCGATCTCGCAGGGAAACTCCGAGCATAGCTCGCTCCATCGCCCTCTCAGCAATCTTAATCATAGGTGGTGCTGCGTAAATATCCGACCCAGGGTTAGTATAGTTCTACATAAAATTATATATAAATGAAGTTATGGGTTATGTAATAATAAGATATTTTTTTTTAAGGTTTATAATGAATTCGGATATTTCATACTTTAAAATGAAAAACAAAAAAAATTCTTCTCATGATCTAGGTATGATAAGATCTTAAAGAAATCGATGCAAAGTATGTAATTTTTTTTTTTTAAGGTTTATAATGAATTCGGATATTTCATACTTTAAAATGAAAAACAAAAAAAATTCTTCTCATGATCTAGGTATGATAAGATCTTAAAGAAATCGATGCAAAGTATGCAATTTTCTTTTTCTTATATAGACATGTATATAATAAAAATGGTATGTTTGTTCGCCGATCACGTAAAAACTAGCGCACGCATCAACACGAGAACACAAGCATTCGACGCGGAATGATTTGTAGATAATGGTTATAAGACTAGTTATTTTTAAACTTTCATAGACATTTTTATTTGGTATTATTCATGCGGTTGCGATTGCTCTCAAAAAATTAACAGGCGAATTTAAAGTTTGAATACTTAAGTGAAAAATTAAAATTTATTTATTTTAGCAAATTTTACAGAAATACAAATATATTTCTATTTAGTAGTAATTAGGTTTTAATCTCTGGATTCCTGACTAGGCGATGGCTGTACCTAGGAAACCCAGAACATAATACTTCCTGTAAAAATTTTATTTTATTTGGCAGCGACTGTTACCTCACTAGCCTGTAGGGTTGGAAAACATAAATATTTTTATATTATAAATAGAATACAATAGGTACAAGTAGTATTAGGTCTTAACTCTTAATTATTATTGTACCGGGCAGCATAGCTGGTTTTTTTTTTTTTTTTTGATGGTGATGTTTTCGCCGCAGTTTTATTGACAACTATAGCGGCTTCATCGGACTCAGGGCTCGCGGATCCGGTATCCGCGAGCTAAACTAAATAAATTGATATATACACATATATGTAGATAAAGTAGCGTGTATGAGGGGAAGGAGAAAGATGAGAAAATATTGGATGTGGAAGGGTTGAAGAGTAGGACAGTGCTATGAGGGAAGAGAGAGGGGTGTATTATAATATATACATAGATAAATATACATATGAATTTAAGACGCGCGCGGTGCGCGTAGAATGGCGGCAATCCTATGAGGTCATCGGAGGGGGGCTCGGGCCCGTCCTCCGATCACCTTCGCCTGTAACACGGGACGAGGGCGGTGTGGACCGCCCTGTCGGCCGGGTGTGACTTGTGTGCGCGGTGTGCGAGCTTGACGGGCGCCGCAACCGACGGTGGAAGCGGCGCGTCCGAAATGTGGTGAGTGAATGTTTTGTGTCGTTGATGGGAGTGTCGTGCCGACCCTCTGTATCGACGCGGAGCGGAAGCGCGTTCCGTGGACGTCGATTCTTACTGGTGGCATCGGAGATCGGGACGTAGTTTACCGTTTGCCCTATCAGTGGGTTCGGGTGGTGTGTGGCCTTGTCGAAGTGGTGGATAGCACAATCTTGCATGAATTGTGCTATCGAAGGAAGTTTGAGGTCGCTGTGCAGGTCGATGCTGCGCTGATACCATTCCGCACCCGTGGCCTTCCGGGTGAAGCGGTTTTGGATAACCTGTATAGGTTTGAGGGTGGTAGGGGAGGAGTGCGCGAATACAACGCACGCATAAGTCATAATAGGTCTTATGCAGGCCTTGTACAAGTGCACCTTATGTTTGAGGGCCAATTTGCTCGATTTGCAGAGCAAGGGATGGAGTCTGCCCATTACATAGGCGGCAGCCTTGTTCCTCACTCTGCGAATGTGACTCCTGAAATTCAACCTTCGGTCTAGATTGACACCGAGGTATTTGACCGAGTCTCTCCAAGGGACAGATCGGCCGAAGATATGGATTTGCTTGGGAGTGTAGCGCCAAGCGCGGCTGGGGATTCGAGGTTTTATTCTCCTCGAGAAGTGGAGGGCTTCGCTCTTGTCAGGGTTGATGTCGATTCTCCACTTCCTAAACCAATCGCCTAGGCGTTTGGTTGCGGACTGGAGCCGTTTCGTCAACCGCGGCAAGATCGGGCCCGAAAGGTAGAGCGCAGTGTCATCTGCAAATAGAGCCAGGTTAACCCCGAGGTCTCTGGGGATGTCGCTGGTGTACAGCGAGAAGAGGAGAGGGGATAAGCAGGAGCCCTGAGGAACCCCGCTCTGATGTGACGGGGAGTGGAGTGAGCGCTTCCAGCTCGGTAGCGGAAGGTGCGGTTCGACAAGAAGGCTCTGATGATGGTGACGAGCCTTTCCGGCACATTGAGTGCGTATAGCTTGTAGATCAAGCCATCGTGCCAGACTTTATCGAATGCCTTGGCTACATCGAAGAATAGGGCTACGGTGTCGTGCGGTCTTTTGCGCGTGAACCCTTTGAGGACAGCATAGCTGGCGGGGGATAGCTAGTATATATACATAAATAAAAATGTAGCGCGATTTCTAGGAAAGCGTGCGGTATGTGACCGCCGCTAGCTGGTGTCGCGCGTCCCTCTCGCGCCGCTGCAAAAGCGGACGCGCATGAGCGCGAGCGCTGATCTACGGCGCGTCTACTCAGTAAGGGCGTTAGATACATTTCGAGAAGATGGCGACCATCACAAGACATAACCTAAGCCAGTGATTCCCAAAGTGATCTACGACAACCTGCAAGGGGTCTACGTACATGAAATGAAAATGGTCTTCCACGATAGTGGATCTCAACACATACACTGATAGTACCTATTTACCTACATCATACTATCTTATAATATCAAAACATACATTATTTATAAAAGTACCTATGAAGTAAAAAAAATATTATATGTTTATAAAATTGTTTAAGTTGTAGGATGTTGGTATTCGCTTTGTGGTCGCAATACATTTTGTACTTGTAAAAACCTGAGGGTCGCAGTCTCAGTCTCAGAGCTTCGCTACCTTGCACTGACTCGTTCAATTCGTCACTCTATAAATACGAATGTGGGACAAATACGTTTATTCGTTTCCTGAATCTTGAAAAGGAAAGTACTTAGAAAATATTTAAAAAAATATAAACAGATAGTATATCACACAAATTATAGTGAGTCAGTGTTATTTTGTTTGAGTGTGCTGGAGAAAACAAAGTACATTATTTTTTATTAAATTTTAGTTTTGTACTCGTAGTTAGCAAAGATAAGTTACGCCAATCATTACTTTAGTTTAATATTCAGTCAGGCAAAATGACACTAGTGCTCAATAGTTTCTTTTTGAAAGTTTTAGCAATTAGGTAAGTAGGGGGTCTACCCAACACGGAAAAACATGGCAAGGGGTCTACGACACAAAAATGTTGGGGGAATTGTGACCTAAACGATTTGGTAACCTATTTTTTTTTAATACGAAGCAATGAGCGAAACGTTCACATGATGGTAAGGGATAACCTTCCCGTGACAATGTTGCCACAGCTGGACATAGTCGCTGCTAGTTAGGACACACATTGAATTAAATTGTGCTCGCGTTGAGGTATTTTTTTTAACGATAAGCAAGCGCGAGAGCAGTTCACCTGATGGTAAAAGATCACTGACGCTTATAAACAGTAGCAACATCAGAGGGATTGCGGCTGCATTAAGGAAATGGTATGTCCTTTTCTTGAAAGAACTAGGATGTAGAATCTCGTTAACCCAGTAATTTCACCAGTTGTAGCACCCATCTGTAAAGTTTGCACACTACGGTTTGGCGACAGAAATAGCAGGTGCTGCGGTACGTACCCAGACGGTTCTCTGCAGAGACCCACTACATGTGAAATCTAAGTCCTATCATCCTTACTAACACCACATTTGTTATAGGTTAATGTACCATATATGATCACTTATGTCCCCGCTTATCTAGATGTATAGTTGATTGACAATATTCTGTTGTTATTATGTTTTGTATATACTAACCTTCGGAGTCTTCCCCTCCATGACGGCGACACAGGAGTTTGTGGTGCCCAGATCAATACCGATGACGGCGCCACGAACACCCTCCGACCTGTAGCGAAATATAATTATATGAATAATATTCATATAAACATAAAACATTAATCAATTACGAATTTCGGTAATAATTTTAACTGAATATGTTAGTGCTTGACCGCAATCCTATCTGGTGTTAAGTGGGGTGGGGTCTGTGGTGGTGAAGCAGAGCAATGACAGCCTATACTCTTCTGTTGAAGACACCTTCTGTTTTGTGGGACCGCTGACAGTGGCAAGTTATTCCAATCCGTCACTGTTCTTATTGGCTATGAGTAGCTAAACCTTTGTTTTAAAATTGGTAAACTTCACAGAATGAATAATAATAGGACAATATATGGTATAACATAATACAATAACATCTAATGATATAATTGTATGTCTTGTAGCATATCAACAGCTACAGCTTTGAGATGAACACGTGATAAAGAAATACTGTCCTGCATATTATATTGCAATTTAAAACTGATTAACACTATTGTATACATTTTTCGTTCAAGTATAATGTCAACAAAAATTTTCTCTCCCTTAAACTTCACGCCTACATCTAAAATATAACTCATTAAGCTCTATCTATTGTCAATATTAGCATTGTTGTCTCTTTCTGGCACATTAATAAATTACAAGCTTCATTTTAAACTATAAAGCCCAGCAACAGATGAATTGTAAAAGTTAAAATGACTAACAAGTGGTGAACATCATCAGAGAATAGATAAAACTACATCATATTTGTGATATATTATAATAATGTTTATATAAATTGACTAGTTTTGACTTCTCAGTATTTCTATTATTACCAAAATAATTCACCAGTAATGGGTAGTGTGTAGGTTGTCCCACAACAATTTATTGGATCCAAGCCAACCCCACCTGCTCATAGTACACCCTACTAACCAACAAGAGGCTCTCGCATCCACCATACCACACTGAGGAAGTGTGGTAGGAATTGGCCTAAATCACCCCATATGAATCCCTACCAGATTGGTTAGAGAATCTTTGGGTGATGTCCAGGAGTGAACATTTATGGGCTGATGATGATGAAGAATCTCAATGGGACCCTGTGTACCTCTAGAGATATGTAGCTGAATATGTTTAACTTTGTTAAGACTTATAAAGTGTTTCACTAATTTGTATAAAAACAACGAATCAGATATCACAAAAAATAACTTCAAAGAAATGAACTCAGTTGAAAACCATTACTTTTGATTTTCCTTGAGTATGAGTGAGTATATTTTATTTTTGTGTAACTTTATGTATTTCTTTACACATTAACAAGATCTAGCTTGCTGGCCTAATGGTTAGAGTGTGCAGCTTTCATTCTGAAGGTTGCCGGTTCGAATCTCGGGATGTACCATACATAAATATATATCACACCTCGTTCCCAGTGGGGTAGGCAGAGACCACCTCTCTCCACCTGCTACGATCCTGGCACACCTCTCTCGCTTCCTCCACTTTGATAAGCGTCTTCATGCACGCTCGTCTGTTGCGTGTGCTTTTGATCCGGCCTTTCTTTAGGACATCTCTGATTTGATCGGAACATGTCCACACCGATTTTCAATCATTCTTACCTTGTATATTTCTTTCGTTAATCTTCTTTCATCCATTCTTTCGACATGGCCGAACCATCTTCATTGGGATGTACCAATGATTTAATATTTAAGTTATGTACATTTGTGAACTTTAGTTGCAACAGCGAGATACGAACGGTGAAGGAAAAACATCGTGAGGAAATCTGCACACTGAAACCAACTTTGTGTGTGTGAGGGCCCCCCTAAAGTGGCAACAGGCTTGTCCCGTTACATGGGAACTAATCTGACCACTTTTGGTGAAAAGTGGGTGCTTATTCACCTCTGCCTATCCATACTGGGAAAAAAGAGTGATATTATAAAAAAAGATAATATAAAATTAACAAGATCTTTATCTTTACAGTAATTTGAGTAAATTTAAATTTTTTTCTATTTTTAAATTCAATGTAAATATTTTCAGAATTAATTAGAATCTTTTAACAAAGATAAAATGTACGTTTGATATACTCTATAGTATAAAAATACTACAAATCATTTATAAAACAATCATTAATCTAGCACCACCGCAAAGGTATACAGGGCATGTGTCTTGCTACCGCTCAAGGGTGCAGAGTAGTTAATTTAATAATTCTTGTTTCAATACAAGAAAGTAAAAATTGTTATTTGATTAATAGTACTTTAACATTAAGCAGATTAAATATAATAGATATCAAAAGGTAAGTCATATCACAGAAGTGCAAGCCATAGCTTGATCTATGTTGATCCTAATTGTAAGAAGGAAATATTTTTTCATAGATCATATTTTGCATGATGTATTGATTTTATTCAGTTTTGTGACAAAAAAAAATTATACATCTCTATGAAGTTAATGTGTTTTGGCATACATCTAGTTATATTCCTCACAGACACATTGAAAGAAGCAATGTTATAATATCTCTTCTCTTAGAAGATGTCGTAAAATTGCCACTATTTTATATAGTAACGGCATTCGAAAATATAAAATCAATAGCAAGTGCTATCTCCAATTTAACCTAAAAATGCCATTATAACAAAGAATAAAAATCATTATGCAATACAACTTTAAATTGTAACTCGGTGGGACATTAATATATATCTAGATATCATTGTAATTAATTGTTTGCATTAATAAGAAAATGCAAATTTTTTAACGTAGTTAGGTTATGACGAAACCGTGGGGAAACAACTCATTGAAATTCTTACTTACTTATGCCTGTATTGAACCGCATGGCGTTGATAAATCGGGACTGTAGGTGATGCAACCTGAAAATGTTATTTAAACCACATAATTTTTTTTTTAACATAAACTTCGTCGTACCCATGTGCCGATATTACGACACCGGTGGTAAAAGTGAATGATTATAATTATTAGCTATTATGCATTTATTATGAAAGAAATAGAACGTTTTAAAAACCTTTTCACTGTGACAAACGATTTTCATTCGTTTTAAAAAATAAAATGGATACTTACATTTTTTAGAATTGTGGAAAAATTTCTGTGAGTTGAAAAATCTGCGTTTAAAGCTGAACACTCGAAGGCCTTCCGGCCGATCGCCCGCGTCGCGGTCAACATTTTATATAGGTTTTGTAAATTTCAACGAAATAACTAGCTTTTTATCCCACTTCTACTAGAACATGTGGATGACGCAACTCTATGAAAGAACGATTTTATTCCTTTTTTTTTGTACACCGAGACTGCTTATTCTTGCCAGTTGGAAAATTTTAAGTCTGTCATTAAATAATAGAATGTTCTCGTTTTATAAAGATATTACATGTATGTTCTCGAATAAACCCGTGTTGAAAGTTAATGTTCATTGGCTCAGAAATATGTCGTTTGTGACAATGCACCAATTACAAAACAGAATATTGTTCTCGACAAAAAAAATCTATAATAGAGAACAATCTATTACGTAATTTTAGTTCACAGACAAATAAGTGTTGCTTTAACAGAAATAATATAAAAAACTAATAAATTCAATAGATTAAAAATTTGTTAAATTAAAATTACTGCAAAGTTAATACGCGCTTAATAAATAGTATCTACAAACAAAAACATTTATATAAATAAAGTAATTAAAATTTTTTATGAAAAAAAATTTTTCATAAAAATACATTTGCTTTTTTCATTTAAATAGCCACTTCGTTTGTTTATGTATTACTTATATTTATCCACAATATATATTCAGTTATATACAGAATAATGATTTTTAAATATTTAGCAACTGCATAAAAAAATATTTTAAACAACACTTCATTGATCAAAACGTATTAGCATTTTACTAAAGACAAATATATTGATTGAATTAAAAAAAAAAATTTAGCTAATTAACAAAATCAGTCAAATCGTTTCATAAATATAAATTAAAAAAAAATTGTTATTGCTATAAATGAATGTATTAATTTTAAAAATATTTTTAGGTTTAGTGTAGAATAAATTTGGATTATAACAGGACAAAATCTGTTATCCCTGTCACTACTACTCAGTAATAACAGGTACCAATTTCTGTTATTAAATAACAGATGTTATTTTTTAACGATTTGTATTTTTGTATTATAATACTAGGTGCATCTCGTTTTAGCTTAAAACAATATTATAACAAAGAAAAAGATAAGAACAGATATAATGATATCGTAAGAATATTTTTTATCTGTTATCTTCTAATATTTAATATTACAATAAATACGCTTTACTCCTAGTGTAGCTACGTTAATGACTTTGTAAAAAATTATTCAGTACTGGTTTAGGTGTTTTGTAACAACATACGGCTGTTACTTCTATACAAATATTCGCAGTATTCTTTGCTATTAACTGGAAACTAAATTGCGAAATGTCAAAACAGATAGGTAAAATGAAGGATCTTATTCAAGAGAGATATTTTTTAAGGATTCGCGTTCATATCACGAAGTAGCCATGATGGTGTACATGGTTGATTTCTCTTGTCAGAGACCGTGTAGGTTTCATTTTAGCAACTATTTCTGCCGCTGAACAGACTAATGTTGCATACTGGTGCGAACAATACTATGTACCAACTAATGCCACATTGTTATAAACATATCATTAATCGTCAGGTGAACGTAATGCTTATTTGGTTCCTTCGGTAACTGGAAGCTCACTAAAAACTATTTTTATTCGCTTAATTAAAACATATTTACCCATACCGTTATTCTCTTCTGCTTGTGTACTTATCATTAATTATAAATTTTTTAAAACAATTTAAGCCTTTGTTTTTGGCTAATTACTTTACCTTCACCAACCCATTACCATCGCCTCTAGCATTAAATATAAGGAATCCGATGATCAGGAAAATTATATTTACCAATTAAAAAAAAAAAAACAGAGAAAGTTACTTTTAATATTTTATTTTTTTTTCTTTTTGCATATATTTCTATTTTATGTAAATATTATACATTTTTCTAATCTATATTTAAGAATTAAAAATATTTTTTCCTTATACTATTTATGGCATTTCTATTTCAAATAATGGCTGTGTAAATTTACCATTTAGTTAAAAATATATTAAAAAGATATACAACATTGAATCAACCATGTATTTTTTAATAACAAATAACAACGATATTACTATAAGTGTTATAAATAAAGTAACTATAAAAAGAATAATTTCATAGCATTATCACATTTGCAATAACATAAGGAAATAATTAAAAACCGTACTGAAATAAATAATTGACTATACTACATTTATTAGCCACAAAATAGATTAACCAAATACTTATAATATTTCTTATAAGAATTAATCAATTTGTTATACCACGATCAATGACACAGACAGAGAGTTCACTTGATGTGCTAGTTAGGATGATATACATTATACATAGTTGTATTCTTCACTTTCAGCTATTAACTCAGTTAGCAGCTACAACATCTTTCAAACACAAAGTCTAAACACTACTTTTTGCAGCCGAAATAGGTGCTACTGGGGTACCTAGACGGTATCCAGCAATAAAATGTAACCAATTTTCCACCTGTTTATTATACTTTTCACATTTGAGTCTAGTATTTTATTACCCACTCTCACTGTTTTTAATTCGAAATAATAAAAAAGATAAGTTAAAAGTTTAGCAAGGCATAATATTCGATTGTTAGACTTTAATCACTCGTATTTGTTATCTAAATATTCGTACAAACTAATGAAGCAGTGTTTACATTTGCCGCCATTATAACGATACATGATTGAGCGGCGTGCAGATAGCCGCTGTGTTCTCTTTTTAAATGTTTTTTTTTTTAATGAATGTATGGACTTGTTTGACAGATGCGAAACGATTTGTTCTTATCTACGGATTATCGATATCGAGCCGTACGTTTATGTAACTGGTTGCAAAAATCGATTATGAATTGTTCTTTTAGCTTGCGGATCCCAGTTCCGCGAGCCCTGAGCCCGATGACGTTGTAATGATTGTCAATAAAACTTGCAGCGCAAACTTTATAAAAAAAAGGTATTGAATTAAAAAAAATAATGGTGTGACGTTCCGATATATATAGAAAACTTTTTCTGTTATAAAGTTGTAAGAAAATATTGGTAAAATACCACATCGCTTTTTTTGTACATATACATATAAAACTTAAAAAACTAATATAAATGCATTTATAATAATATGAGCGTCAAGTAAAATATATTATTATTTGTAATTTTTTTAACAGTCTATTTGATTGTTATAGCGCAGAAATAATATTTTATATTTTTATATCTTAAAAACTTTACATTAGCGAAGAGAATCCAGTTTACAGACACAGAGTTGATCTCTCAACGAAACAGATGTTTCTGAAAAAATAAGGACTTGTTTATATCGTTTTCAGCCGATATAAATGTTCACTGATGGATGAAGGCTTCCCAGAAGATCTCCATAACGATCGGTGTTGCGCCGTTCACATCGCTGGGCACCAGGGGTCATCTTTTGTAGGAGTCGAGGGGGGACTTATGGGATAAACTAGTAGCCATGTAAGATTTTGACCATTGTTTTCTGTTTTTTAAGGTCTGGTTGGAGTCTCTGTTAACCAAGACCGTCTAGAATCACATCAGCCTTAAGTTTTGCCGCCAAACAATAGTGTGTAAACATTATTTTGTCCTGGTTTGAAGGACGCTAAAGCTAGTGTAAATACTGGAGTAACAAAACTTAACATTTTATGCTGAAGGCAATAAGTACATATAAAATTAAAAAAAATGTAATCGATACATCGGTTTTGAATCAAATGTAAATGGTGAAAAAACAAATAATAAAAATGGTATATAACCTTTTTTTAAATGTCTCTACCGATCATCCCCGGACTGGATATAGTGTCCGAATCTATAAAAAAAAATATAAATTAATAGTATATAATAAATAATATAATAGTGTATATTTAGTATAATAATTGATAGTGCGATTCAAATTAATTATAAATATTTTTTATGAGCATTTATATTAGTGCTTTTTACTACATCACTATAACACCAGATCGGATCGTAGTAAACACTAACATATTTGATAAAAAAAAAACAAATTAATAAATAGATGGAATGATGATGATATAGGAAAGAAATCGATTGTGTCACGCGCGATAAAAGCTAAACATAGTATTCTGCTTAATTTGTGAGAGAATGTAATTGATATGCTGTGGAAGTTGTAAACAGAGTGAGAGCAATTGAGCGCATATTATTGATCAAAGTATAAAAGAACGAAAGAGAGAGAAGAGTAAGATAATATACTATGGATGTTAACGTTTTTCTCTTCATATATCAGAGTGAGATAGATACAGCGCCGAGGCTAGTTGCACGGCTGCGGAGTAGTGGACGCGCTGCGAGTAGTAAGGGTGAGAAGAGTAAAATAATTGACTACAGACGTCAACGTTTCTCTCTCTTTCTCTTCATATATTAGAGTGAGATAGATACAGCGCGGAGGCTAGTTGCACGGCTGCGGAGTAGTGGACGCGCTGCGAGTAGTAAGGGTGAGAAGAGTAAAATAATTGACTACAGACGTCAACGTTTCCCTCTCTTTCTCTTCATATATTAGAGTGAGATAGATACAGCGCGAAGACTATTTGGATGGCGTGAGGAGTAGTAGGCTCGCTACGGGCCTTAAGGGAGAGGAGAGTAAAACAATGTACTATACTAGGTGTACCGGTATGAAGTGAGCATCAAAATACAAATGTCTCGATACATTTGTTTTGAACGAGCCTTTATATTTTTTTGTTTGTTTGCTATGACATCTGTGAAAAATATTTAGACTACATCAAGTCATTGAACAGATAACATCATATTTTTTCATCGTGTTAAAAATGTCGAATTTTGTACCAGAAAGTGATGATTCGCGGAAAGCATTAATTTTTTGTTTTCATTTGAAGAAAAGTGCTGCAGAGTCGCATCGAATGCTTGTCAAGGCATATGGTGATCATGCTCTATCAGAAGCAACATGTAAAAGATGGTTTCAACGGTTCAGAAATAATGATTTTGATGTGAGAAATGAAGAACGTGGAAGACTACCATAAAAGTTTGAAGACGCCGAATTGCAACCGATATTGGATGGAGATGACACTTTGAATCAAAAGCAAATGGCAGAAATATTAAATGTTGCACAACAAACAATTTCTGACCGTTTAAAAGCTATGGGAAAGATCCAAAAGTGTGGAAAATGAGTGCCACATGAATAGAATGAAAGACAGATGGACACGTGGTATCCACAAATTGCCAGAAAGGTGGTCAAAATGTGTAGAAAACAATGGCCAATACTTTGAATGAAATGATTTTTGCTTTCCCATTAATAATTAGTGTTTTATTTTCACAAAAAAAGGCTCATTTCATACCGGTACACTTAAGTAGACGTGTACATGTTTGTTTTTTTTTATTTAATTAAGCGATGTGACGAGCGGCGCGTTCACCTGATGGTAAGTGATAAGCCCGCACTTGACAACATGGTGCTAATTAAGATGAAATGTACTGCACCATATTGCGCTCGTCGCCTGAGACAATGTATTGGTGTTCGTTACACTACACTAGATACAGCGCCTTTCAAACCGGAACACAGTAATGTTTGTCTTAGACTTTTTTAGGCAACAGAGACAACTACCAGTAGTGCAATGAAAAAAAAAAGTTTTAATAAGCGTTTTAAATCGGTGTTGTTGGGATGTGATCGCGGCGAACGTCGAGGGGTTATCATTCACAAAGATAGCACCGGCATTATAACAAATCGTAAACAATCTTATTAAACGTTTGCTGTTAGTGACATATTTAGATTTTAACAATGCTTAATACTCCAATAAGAAATTAAAAAAAGAATTGAATATTTTATTTATTAAAAAAATCGCCGTCATTGCTGAAGTAGTGATAAAGATGAGCGGGTGGTAAGTCACCACCAAAAAATAATTAAGTGAAATATAAAACTAGGTCATTATCGATTTTTTTTTTACAATTCAAAGACGATACGATCGGGAAGTTCAAGTGATGGCAGTGATACGCTCTCCCATAAAAACTTGGCGCTAGTTAAGATATTTACACTGCACCGCATTGCGCTACTCGTAAAAATATTAAGCATTGTTACCGAAGTATCTTCACTAGCTACGGCGTCTTTCAAGATGGTGTAATGCAGTGCTGTGGTTTAATGTAGATGGCAATGTCCTGTGGTGAACCATCGTGGGCTATTAGGTAATGGGGGTTTAAGCATGTGTGATACTACGACAAAATCACGTCAATAGTGGTTGGTTTCTGTTTCCAGAGATCGTCTATATAGGTACAACCGCAGTTCTTATTTGTACCGCTAAACTGTAGTGTGCAAACATTACTGTGTTCCGGTTACAATGGCGTTGTAGCTAATGAAATTAACGGGGTAACGAGACTTAATAATTTATGTCATATAACATTCTATGCATCAAAGCAACGAGTGCAATGCAACGCAGTGCATCACTTACCATCTGGTGAACGTCTTGGTCGTCTCATCGCTTTGATATATAAAAAAAAATACATTACATCATCAATAATTTTATTTAACTTTATTGGTGGTAGGTCTATCGCCCTATACCGTTTATGTACCAGCGCAGCTTTTAATTCTGCCGAATGACAGTAGTTTTTTTATTCAAGTAAGCGACAAGACGAGCGAGACGTTCACCTGTGGGAAGCGTACTTTAGTTATAATATACACTGCACAACATTATGCTCGTCGCCTTGAGACATAGGCGGCAGATATAGAAGCGATTATACCAAGATGATCTCCGGCAAAAGATTTACCATCAGTAGCGAATGTACCAGATCCCCGAATCGAACTAAGGACTGTAAGTAAAAATATTGCTCAACTATATTACGACTTTGCTAATTGTTTTTTTTTTATATTTATCGGATGGTACCTACATAAACGGCCTCAAGCATCAGAGACCTATCACCAGTGAATTAGATTGCCAATAAAATCAACATGCTATATTTTTCATACCTTTTTTTGGTGCTATCGAGTTGGTTAATTCTGGTGGTTTCTCTGCTACTATCATTTTTAGGATATACCGGGCGACTTTATCATCAGATGCATCTACAACAATTTCAAATTATGGATCCATAAGATTTTCAAATACTTCCTCACACCTTGTCAAGTGTTAATATGTTACATAAAAAATAAAATCACTCACCTTCATTGTTATCTTTTTTTTTTGATAGCTTTTCCTTGACTTCTTTAATGACGGTGAGGTAAACTTGTTCTTGTACAGGAGTTCCATTGGATCCTTTGTGTTGAATAAGTTAAATAAAAACCTGTTAATATCCTCAACAGACTATATTATTTAAGATGAAATATTTTTGCTAATGTCACTATCTTCTGGTGGTAGGTTTGTGTCGCCGGTGACTATCTAAGTTGGTATCATTGCAGCGTCCTTTTTTGCCGCCGAACAGTACTTTGTAAACATTACTGTGTTTGAAAGGCACTGTTGCTGGTGAAAATACTGCATTAACAATATTTAAAAACTTACATATCAAGGCGACAAGCAATGTGATAGGCACACATCTTATTTGTAGCCAATTTTTATGGGTAGGCGTATCACTTACTATCAAATGAATGTTTAGCAAGTAAACCTAAACTTTTTCGCAGTTCAAGAAGTGATGCTTAAAATGTCTCACTATTATCATTTCCAGTGCGGGATTCCAGGACAATTATTCCAGAATCATAAGATTTTAACCACTCGATCCATGTCTTATACTCGTCGAGAGAGTCACCCGCCAGGACCACTGCCAGAGCTGACAAAACTAGAACGGCTTTGATAACCCTGTAACGTTCAAATTTGTTACACAAGCAGTGT
This sequence comes from Troides helena, assembly GCA_029286815.1. Lineage (NCBI taxonomy): Eukaryota > Metazoa > Arthropoda > Insecta > Lepidoptera > Papilionidae > Troides > Troides helena. The sequence goes on from JAGSMV010000033.1 coordinate 505,655, forward strand.
CATTAACTTTATATTAATTTCGTTTTTATACTATCTCCAATACCTAGTTCCATTCAGCAGTTACAAGTTGAATTTAATCGGTAGCGAAGCTTATGAATCCGACTGGTTAGCGATTAACTATTCTTACATTGGATATCGGAAGTGAACAAATGTTATTATATTCCAGTCTGAAAGACGTTGTAGCTAGTGAAAGTACTGTGGTAAGGAGTCTAACATCTCGTCTCGGGAGATGAATATAATGGTGTAGTGTCATCATCGCTGTATGTGTCGTTCAATGCTGGACATAGGTTTCCCTAAAAGATTTCCTGAGCTGCCCGTATCCAGTTGATTCCGCGATCTTGTAGTCATTATAGCCTCCGACACCGATGGGCGCGACGTCGTTTTGTAGAGGTAATTATGAAGTGATTTGAGCCGTTTCCCATCACGCTGGCTTAATTCGGTTAGTCGGAGCCAAACCTCGTTGGTTTATTAGCAAGGTGCACCACGAGGCGGTGAGGTTAGCTTGAGACCCGTGAGTTGTGCGTGACTCCTTCTAGATTCTTGATGATGTTCGGGTTGAAAGCCATTGACTCTTACAGCTCATCTGCACTGGTCTCGTGGACCGTCCACGACCTGTGATTTAAAACGAAAGTGGACTACTACGTGAAGTGTAGTTACCTGACGACGGATTTTCAGATTTTCTGGCTACTGTACTCCGTCGTCGAGGCCGGGCGCGAACCCGATCCCCGACTACCTTCGCCTTTATAGGGATGTCTGTGCGGTGAGTACCGCCCACGATCGCAGGTGTACTTCGTGTACGCGGTGTGTGTGTAGCTGTGAAATCGCGTTCTGAAGCGAAGGCGGCGTAATTTCGCGATTCGGAGCGTGTTGGTAATATCCGAAGTGTGTGCGGTGACATGGGTGTTGATGGTGACTGTGGGTGCGAGTGTGGTGTGCGGGACTCCTAGGCATGACAGAATAAGCGCGTGCCGTAGTCTGCGCTTTTTCATCTTGGGATTCGGAGGTGGAGCGTAGGTGGTCGCTCTGGCCACCAGAGTGTTGGGGTAAGTTGTCGCCTTGGCGAAGTGGGTTTCGGACCACTCTCTAAAGTGCTCCGTGATGGTTGGGAGTTCGAGGTCGCTGTGGATGTCTACGTTGCGCTGGTACCATTCGGCACCAGTTGAAACGGTTCTGGAGAACCTGCGGGGGTTTGAGGCGCGCTTCGGACGAATGGGTGAAGACTACGCTGGCGTAGGATATTAAAGGTCTTACACATACCTTGTAGAGGTGAAGCTTGTGTCTGAGAGAGAGCTTGCTCTTCTTGCATAGCAGGGGATATAGCTTGCCCAGTACTCGGGCCGCTTTGTTTCTCGCCTTGCGAATCTGGGCGACGAAATTGAGTTTAGCGTCGAGTGTGACGCCGAGGTATTTGACCGAGTTACTCCATGGGATGGAATGGTCGAAGAAGGAGATCTGGCCGAGTTTGTAGCCGCGTGTGCTCGCCTTCTTGTGAAGGGTTCATAGCTTTCGGTAGCTGAAGTTAATGGCTTCACTCTTTTCTGGGTTAACGTTGACTCACGACTTCCGAAACTACTCGCGTAGGCGGGTGGCTGTGTCCTGTAGGCGATTCGTTATAATACCCGGAGCTCTGCCGGAGAGTTAAAGAGCGGTGTCGTCCGCGAAAAAAGCCATCTTGACGAAGGGGTCTTTGGATATATCGCTCGTGTAGAGCTAGAAAAGGGACGCTACCTTTTATCAGCCGGGGCGAGGAGAGAGCGTGTTCGGTGCGAAAGCGGAAAGAGCGGTTCGAGAGGTAGGATCGAATGATGGTGACGAGCCGGTCTGTCACTTTGTGAGGTTAAAAGTTGTATATCAAGCCTTCGTGCCAGACTTTGTCGAATGTCTTCGCGACGTCGAATAGGATGGCGCAGGTGTCGATTGATCACTTGTGCTCGAGACCGGTCAAGATGTGCTCGGTCAGTCTGTGGACTTGATGGACGCAAGAGTGGCTACTCCTGAATTAGAACTGTTTGTCGGGGAGGAGGTTGTTCTCTGCGGTGAAATGGCGCAGACGCTCTAGAATGATGCGCTCGTAAACTTTGTCTAAGGTGTTCAGTAGGCTGATCGGATGGTAACTGTTGGGTAGGTTCTTCGGGTTTTCGGGCTTTGGATACCTACCACTACGGCCTCTTTCCAGGCGTCTGGGAAGAAGCAATCGGCTATCAAGGCGTTGAATACGGCTACTAGCAGACCGACGATCGGGGGCGGGAGACTTTTCATCACCCGAATGGAGATGTTGTCGGAGCCCGGGGTTGATTTGGCTTTCAGCCTCTTAATGATGTCAACGACCTTACCGGGGAGACCGGTTTTATGGTGGAGGGACCTTCTGGTGGGAGGGTTGCTCTACGGCACTCCTTCTTGTTTGAGGTGATCGGGGTCCACTGGTGTGTTTGAGAGAGAACTGGCTCTCTAGACTGTCAGCAAGACAATCTGCTTTTTCGGCATCCTCCTAACGCTAGGGAGGAACCATTGCTCATTACGAGGAGAGGCATGCGGGCTCTGTTCTGTACTTTGAGACTGCAGGCCAGACGCCAAAAGTTAGCGTTCGTAGGCTCTAAGTCGCAAAGCAAATTGTCCTATTTGTCGGATCTGAGGTCGGATATGCGCTCTTTTACCTGCTTTTGAAAGCGGCGTAATTTTATCCTGATTTCTTAGGATCGAGCGAGTCGATCGTATTTGAGAGTCCGTCTAGGTGCAGAGGGTTCGTGGCCTTTAGTTTGACCTCGAGGCTGCGCCAGTTGACGATGGTCGTTGTCAGAGGGACGTCACCAACGTCAACTCTTTGGTGGGGGACAGATAGAAAGATGCGAGGACGATCGGTTGATGACCGGTGAAGGAGATTTTGTACGCCGAGACCTCTATGTTGGCAAGGGGTGGGCTTTCTAGCGGTGTGCAGTGCAGGCACCGCTTAAAATTGATGAGTGTGCCGCCTTTTGGGGCGGTCAACCGATGGTGACGGAAGATGTGGTAGTTGGCGATTTTTGGACAGAACAGTAAAATTAAATATAAGCCCGTTTCTTTGCGTCTATTTAAAGAATGCTAATATACGCATTGTACATAGATTGCGCAATATTATGTTCACGCGAAATATTGTGCAATCTATGTGCATGCATCACGCAGTTTGCGTTGGTATTATGCGTTTTTATTTTACACTTGCCCTTAGCACAACCTTAATTTCATGTAAAGTTCAACCTGGTCAAGGATAGTCAAGCTCATCCTGAATACTCCGACTGTCATACTTAGACGGCGGGAACATCGATGCTGTAATGGCGGCTAATTTATAATATACGAATGGTTCAAATGCACTTAACCACTATATGTATTATACAACATAATAGCCAATCATTGCATTAACGGACATTACTTAATTACGGTTCGCATCCTATTAACATGGCACTATCGATAAAGATGGTAATAAAAAGTCGATTGAGAAAAACAGTGCCTTCGAACGTGTGAATAAAGTTGTTCAGTACTCCTCAATGGAGACAGCGAAAAGACGGAGACCATACACCCTAAATTTAATAAAGAATATAAAAATTATCACTATAGTAAAGAACAAAAGTATTTAGACATCGAGTCATATTTAATTTTTAAAATGGAACTGATTCCCGCGCCATCCCGACTTTAAACTGTAAATAAGTATAGGAGGAGAAGAGGATTAACAGGGTGCACCACGCGTAGGTGAAGTTGATTGGGTCCTGTGTCTTGATGATGACCATAACCCACACATTCGTTTGAAGATTGATGAATTGCACATAACATTGACGAAGGACAATGCAAGTGTAAAGATTTGTCGCTTTCTTGGAACTAGCAAAGAGAAACATTATAAAGGAATAAGTTTTAGATAGACGTAGGAAAATAAATTTAATAAATAATACAATTTATTTTTATTCAATTTCAGTTCTAATGAGTTAATTTTATCTGCTATAGTAGTGTATAAACCGGAAAACTAATAGGATATAGAAATATACTGGTGTTTGGTCTTTGTTGCCGGAAATCATCTACCGAATCAATATGACTTTCAACCGTTCAACATCTTCAGAAAACAACTGCGAACATTGCTGTGTTCTTGTTTGAAGAGCGCGGTAACTAGTGTAATTACTTGAGTAACGAGACTCAACACCTTGTCTCAGGCGACGAGCGCAATATGCTGCAGTGCATACAAAAAAATAACCATTCAGCGTCTTAACGTATATTAGCGATTTTGGGACTAATTCGTGTAAACCGTCTAAATTTATTAAAATTATGTTGATGTAATATAAAGTCTAAATTAGATCATCAGAGAGGAACAAAGTTCAGCAATTGACATCGATGGGTTAACAAACTGATAAACCTTGGTTTGAAGACTATAATGTTAATTTGTTTAATAACAAGGTAACGACGTCAAAAAATTATATAACTTTATGTCTTACTTATTTCTACACAAAATTTAATGTAATAATTATTGTTTAATCATTGTTTATACCATAACAGCCAATTTACGTCCCCACTGCTGGGGCACAGGCCTACGTACATTTGAGTCGTGCATTAAATGTTTGGGTTATCCTTGTATCAGATCTAACCAGTTTTGGTGATACCAAATATAGTGTATGAGATCACTAATGCCAATTTGCCAAATATTGCCGTTTGAAAAGAAAATTCGATGCGAAAACTTTGTATGAAATGTTAAAAATAATTTGTTTTCATTTAAAGAACAACATAATATGTTTTTCAGTTATTTAAACTATACAGACTTTTTATCGATCAAGAATTACTGGGGTATCGAAACTCATCATCTTATGTCCGGCCGACGAGCGCAATGTTGTGCAGCGTATAATAACAGGTTGGGAACCTAGTACTAGCTCTTGTCATACCAAAGCGAGGATGTCGAGGATGGCTGAACCCTCTCTGGGACATGTTTTAGCCTTAAGTTGACCACCGAGGGGGTATTAATGGGTAAAACTTATACATAACCTTGTCTTCTCCCCAGAAGCAGCGTATCTTTTTAGATTTCGCTCTGATAACAAAGGCAAGGGTATCATTTACTATCAGGTGAAAATCCCACTAGTCTCATCGCTTCGTTGTATAAAAAAAAATTGCTCGTGAACTATAATTTTATGGTCTATAGCTCTAAATTTTCACGCCCTTAAAGTCTCAATAATTTATTGGTATAAATAACCTTGAAGCCAAATTACATTATTATAATGATATATTATATATTCTTTGTTACTACCTCATTAAATAAACATAAACTATCTGATTATTAAAAAAATATATTATATTACTGTTAATTTTAGGATTAAAACAAAGGATAATTAGAAATGATGTCTTTAAATAATATCGAAAAAACGCTCACCCAATTTTGATATCCTCAACAGATAATAAACGAAATGTTTTTTTTTTAAAAACATGAAACAAAATTGGATTTAGACAATATATTGTCAAAAAAAAAACTATTTACGCAAAATTATTCATTATTATTATTTCATCATGTTATGTTTATTTTAAAACGAAATATTTTTTTTAAACGTAACAAATGCTAAGGGTGGCTTAATGCCACAGAGGCGTTTTCTGCCATTGAACCCAAAGAAATAAAAAGTAAATACAGCTATATCAAAATTAAGAAATAAAACTGTTCACGCTATTTACTGTTAATTATTGTTTTATTCACTCACCGCATTATAATTGTATATTATTGTTACTTCTTTATTATAAGCGATATATTATTTTAGTTAACAACAACACGTCAAGTTCACACACAGTTCTTAAAGCAACTTGGTTAATCTTCTCGTATAACAAGTAACCAAACCGTTGAGTCATCTTATAATTATACGAAGATTATCAATGTGTGAATATAGTGTATCTATACAGTTTCCGTATAACTCACATCGTCATCTGTCTTCAATGGAAGTATGTTTTAAGGATGTACTATAATAGATTTTTAATTGAACATCATCTAGATGTTATAGATTTAAAAACCAATAGGTATTTTGGAATATTAAATATTTTAACTCACTGATTGGAACTTTTCCATAATATTGTTAACTGCTACGATTTTGACCGATTTATATGATATTGGGCTCATGGATTCAAAAGTGAATACAAAAAGGCGATTCTAAATGCGTGATGGAGAATAAGAAGTTTCGTACATACTATTATTTTCTTTTACCAGTTCACTTAATGGTCTTAGTATTGAGACTTACGGTCTTGACTTTCAAGAAGAGAGTCGTTGCTATTTATCCGCTACGCTGTCCAAAAGTTGGTTTGTGTATCTCACATTCGCAATATTTTTTCCCATACTAGGGGCAGCAGGTGATTACGTGCCCCACGATCTGGTTCACCGTTGGGTCACAAAAGCACGAGGGACTCTCCTTGAGTTTTAACCTAAGAAGATACTCAGAGAATCCCTTGTGCCTCATAAACATATGGATCAGCGCTGTGTCCAGCTACACTTAGCTAAGTATTCTATAAGCTGAAATTACGTTCGGGAAAGAGTTTTTCTCTGTGGAAACCGTCGTTCCACGTACCGCCTATTCCATTCATCGAGCGTTTTCTGCCTGAGCAGCTGTTTGATGAAGGCAATGGGATACTCCTAGTTTACAGATCTCCTTTTACTACAAAATTATGTTTACTGGTTGTAAGTCTATGTTGCCAAGAACCGTTTAGATATGTATTATTATTGTCGCCGTGTCAAAACATTGTACTAACTTGGATTTAATTGAGCGTACAACAAACTGGTTTATACGGTAATATCGTCATGGGTAACTACGCTGTAATGCAGCCCTACAAACCAGAACTGATAGTTTTTTTTAGCGAAACATCGGCACCGGCGATCTGGTTGACCTTGTGGTGAACGATATGTCTGAATCGCTTGAACTCGTCGTCATTGAACGTTAAATCTCGATATTCCTTACTCTCTTCTAATTGAAACATAAGTGAGATGCTTGGCGGAAATAGAAGCGGTGATAATGCTATTGGTTGGCAGACATTTGCCCTCCCTGACTAATAAATTCATAATTAAAATCCTGCGAACTATTATTGGATTTTTAAAGTATTAAACATAATTATGAAAATAATTGTGATCTATAAACATAAAATGTACCTACTTAATAAATTGAAATTGTAACCAAATTATGAAAGCTATGTTAGTAAATCATAATAAAATAAACAGCTATGTTACAATGTATCTTAAAACATAACGTGAAGTGTAAATATATACCACATTTTCCTGTGACCCAGCAATTTTTCATGCGGATCACTTTTTTGGTGACACAGATTCTTTCGCATAGATCATACTTTATTGTATCTTATACCATCTAAACTTTATTTTTTTAATTTTCATCGCTTAATTGGGACCTTGGAAATACCATCTTCCATTATTCAAACTTTATAGCCCCTAACTATTTTTAAAGCTACCTATAGTGAGTCTTTATGGGTGGTCATGTATCTCATCCAAAGTAACATTGTGGGCACATCCAGAGTTGCTTTTTCTGCTCGGCAGTGCCTTTCAGTTACTAAGGGACTGTCGGCCCCTGGGACAATGATGCCAAACTTATTTATTTATGAAAATCACTAGTAGAAATAAAGATGAAACTTGCGTTATGTTTATATGGTAAATCGTTATCGCAACAAAAGGAAACAATAAATTAGTATGAATCTGCGTACTAATGTCGGTTATTTTATTATTCCATTTTTATTTGACAGATCTACTTCAGACAGCCTGTATTTTAAAAATTTAAATCGATTATTTACTATTATAAATCAATAAAGTATAGAACTGTTTTACTACACTATGATCACTAAAGGCCTATTCAACGATCAGCTATCCTTTAGCAAGAACTATTATCGTATGTCAACACTTCTATGGTATGTCTTGTAAAATTTAAAATATGTTATATTAGATATTTTATCAATTGTTGTTTGTTGATGTAAAGCTTATTTATAAATAGCTATGACGCAATGTTGTAAAAGAATATCATTATACGGGTACTCCGAGTAATGTTCCTGAGTCATAGCTATCATGGAAATAGATATGCCACCCACCATTGACCATTAGGTTTTGTTTACTTCCACGAGACATAGGAGATCAACAAACTTAAACGTAAAAAGTTTATTCCAAGGATCAGTTTTAAAGGAATAATCACGTCTTAGTAATATTAATATGTGACGTAATAAACGTGTCTTTGCACGCTAATTTAACGTTTCCACGATAGGGATTGTTGGCTTGTTAACGGATATCCGTTTCTCTAATCGAAAGTTCAAGTTAGGTACGGTGGAACCTAAAACGCTTTAATAACATAAGTACCCGCTTTGTGTTTATACGCATCTACGTGTTCCTCGACCGCTTTACTAGCGGGGAACACAGTTGAATATAAACACAAATTCAAATATACATAAGATATCTCTCTTCGACCGATCTATCCCCTGGAGAGATTTGATCAAATATTTCCAGATTAACCTAAATCGCAGGTTCAATTTCAAGAGCCACATTCGCAGAGTCAGGAACAACGTTGCCTTTGTAATAGGCAGACTTCATCCCTTGTTTTGCAAATCTAGCAAGCTAGTCCTGAAACACAATGTGCACTTCTATAAGGCGTGCATAAGATCCATTATAATTAATGCATGCATTGTATCTCTGACACCCTCAAACCTATGCTGGTTAGCCCACTAAGCACCTACCACTGACATCGACGTGCACAACAACGCTTCACCACGTTTCGGACGCGCTGCTTCCGCTGCTGGTTGGGGCGCCCGTTAGGCTTACAAATGGTGCACAAAAGTTACACCCGACATCTTGTGCGGTCAATACCACTCTCAGACCACAGACTAAGGTGATCAGAGGACGGGCCTTTTCCGATTACCCCATTGTCGTCGTCGCCATCTGATGCGCATAACGCGCGACTTAGTTAGGCGCGCCTCGATTCCAGTGGGGTAGGCAGAGACCACTTCTCTCCACTTGCTACGATCATGGCACACCTCTCTCGTTTCCTCCACTTTCATGAGCGTCTTCATGCGTGCTCATCGGTTGCGAGTACTCTTCACTCGTCCTTTCTTTAGGACATCTTCGATTTGATTGGAATATGTCCACCTAGGTCGTCCTCACCGATTTTTCCAATCATTCTCACCTTGTATACTGTTTTCGTTAATCTTCTTTCATCCATTCTTCCAACATAGTCAAATCATTACTTTCTCTATTTTTGTCACTACTTCTTAAACCACGCCACACAGCTTCCTTATCACACTGTTTCTCACTTTGTCCATGAGCTACACTCCAGTTATACTTCTCAGGCTTCTACAGCATTAATCCTACCTTCATGTTTTTTCTGTCATACCCAACATTCACTACCATATATAAGTGTGGGGATCAACACACCTCTACACAGTCAGTCATGCTCTTTATGATAAGTTCCGGGTATTCATAAAATTTCGAAGTGCCCCATTCTCTTGATTTATTTTCAAAACTCTTCCTTCAATATTATAATCACACTTGCCATCTCTCGTGAACTGTGAACCCAGATATACTAATTCTTTCACTTGTTCCACTTTTTGTCCCTCAATCATAATGTTACAGTTTGTTATACATTCTTCTCTTTCAAAGACTATTATTGTCGTCTTGTTTACATTCACTTTCATTCCTTTGCTTGTTAAAGCACCATATCTACCATCGCTTGCAACTCTCCCTCCGATGATAATAAAACTTGATCATCGGCTTTTCGACTCTTCTCCATCTAGTATTTTCTCACTTTTCTCCTTCTTATTTTATGCGTAAAATATAAGTATGTGTGTTTACGTGTTGAGTGTATATTTTATTTAGTGTTATCTGTTATTTTATTTGCCTCAGGGTTAGGAGGTCCGCAAGCCCTGAATCCGATGAAGCTGCTAAAGTAGTCAAAAACTAGCGGCGCAAATTTTATCATAAAAACAAATAGAAATAACACATGAACTATTTGATTTCAACATTTGTTTCTTGAACCAATATATGAGTTGATTAATAGTATTATAAAAAAATTCTGAAATTGGTTTAAGTATTTTAGTTTTCTTGCCATTATAATTCTCATATCAACATCAGTCATTAGACGTCTGCATTTAAATATAAGTCTACCCCAAAGATCTCCGATCTTATTATACATATACATGTATATTATATATAGAGCGAAGTGGAGTGAGAGAAGTAAGAGAGCAGACTATGTTATAAGACGGGACAAATGCTAAGAAGAAGATAATTATATTGCAGGAACATAAAATAATTGCTTTCGTTCATAAGTTTTATAGATTTTTATATATCATTTTTATTCAACTAAGCGAAGAGACCACAACACGGTTACTTTATGATAAGTGATACGCTTGCCCAAGGCAACTAAACACCGTACAGAGAGGATTTGCGAAGAAACTCTGTAGATCGTACCGCACAGTCTCTTTACATTCGGCCCTGTTGCTGTCGGGGATACTACCACTAGATCTAAGAATTCAGGAGGTGTCCGACCCATATGAGACTAGGAGAGGGTTATCCCAGACACTTCTAGGCGATAGAGAAGTAGAACAGATCGTAGGATTTGCAGAGACTCCTCACCCTGCTTCGCAAATGGATCTTAAATATTATATATATGCTTGGTTGACCAAAACTCTATTCATGAGCACAACTCGCAGGCGGTTAAGATATACACCGACGGCAGTAAGCTTGAGGGGAAGGTTGGAGCCTCACTTTCCATATGGAAAGGCGAAGCCGAGATCCAAAACCGGAAGCTATGTCTGTCCGCGTACTGCACAGTCGACCAGGCCGAACTCCTGGCCATATGTGAGGCAACTAAAATAGTTATCAGGAGGACAGAGGCGAGCTATGGTTTCTACAGTGACTGTAAAGCCGCGCTCGATACTGTTACGAATCATGGCTTGCTCCATCCTCTTGCCGTAGTGGCCAGGGAGAATCTGCAGAGGGCTTCTACCCAGAGCAAAGACGTGTCTTTGTTCTTGGTCAAAGCCTACGCTGGCGTTCCTGGTAATGAGGGTGCTGATGAATTAGCCAAGCTAGCCGCTTTGAACAGCCGAAGGAAGCCAGATTACGATCAGTGCCCGGTATCGTATGTTAAAAGTTTGCTTCGAAATGCCTCAGTTGCGAGATGGAGCGCCCGATATAGCGAGGGTAGCACCGCGTCCGTCACTAAGTTATTTTTCCCGAACGCAGCAGAGGCATATCAGTTAATAAGGAAGGTCCGGCCAACGGGGCAGTTAACCCAGATATTCACTGGTCACGGTGGATTCTCCCAATATTTGAACCGTTTCAAGTCTCGGGAGACCCCGTGGTGCAAATGCAATGACACCGTGGAAGAAACGGTTCTTCATTTGCTGACGAAGTGTCCTATATATAGATGCCTGAAGTATGATTTTGAGCAGGAGACAGGCTTAATAATAGATACAGCCAGTCTACCGGAAATAGTAAAAAATGAATTATTTAGAAGGAAGTTTATAAATTATTGCATATATGTAAGATAGTAAATAATAGTAATAAGGATAAGTAAATGTCACTTTAGGCATATGTACACAATAATATTCTGTGTATTTTGTGAATACCATATAATTAGATAGCATAAGCATAGATATAATGTATAAAAAAAATATCGGTCTGTTAGAAAAAATGTATATAGCCTATAATAGTGTAGATGTTATAAATGTAAATGTTGTGTGAAAATATTGTAAATAATAATATAATGTAAAGCCCTGAATAATAATATCAGAGATAATTGGATATCATAAATAAAAAAAAAAAAATACACTTGCCCATAACAATGTGGCGCTAATTAGGATATTGTACACTGCACTATATATTGCGTTCGTCGCATTTAGGCATAAGATGTTACTAAATAAGATCTAAAGTGTATTCACCAATAATGTAGATCATAATGTTTTTGTTGAACCTGCTTAGAAACAGAGTATACATATTTTTTATCAAAGATCAATAAATTTAAGCGCGAAATTACTTTATAAAATTTTTCGTTACAGCTCTGATTATTACTTTTTTATAATTTAAATAAATAATTTAGTAAATAACAATTTCGCGGGTGCCATGCATTGCCTATAAATATAGTACTTGCCATGTATTTGATCTGTTGAAATTCCTCCCATAATTTTTGCAACATGTTAAAAATAACCATTCTCGTGGTCTTGTTATTTGTAGGTACGTATTGTTTGCTTTTAAATATATTTCTATAATAATTGTAATAAAATAAATAATCTCTAATTTTTTTTTATGTTATTGATCAATTCTCCTTTATTTAGCAACTTTGGCTGATAGAAGAAATCGGAGAGGTTTGTAAATAATGATTAATTACTTCGTTGAAACATATAAAGTAATTTCGTACGTTTAAAAATAATTTAAATATTTTATGTAAATAAGAGATGTAGGGGGTTAACCGGACACACACACAACGAGAAATATCGGCCGCAGGACAGCTACACTCCACGTAGCACACTTGGTTTTACTAATAACCGCAGGCTACCGGCCGGATCCATCAGCCCAGTGTCAGATGAGCTGTTAGAGTCACTATAGCTTGCAGCCCGATCTACATCATGAATATAGATGCGGATCACCATGCTGTACAACAGACTAGGTTCCGACCGCAATGGGCTAGTGTGGCAGGACTAAGGCCCAATTAGATCTCAATGAAGACTCTTCAGTTTGGGTGTTATTTGGTTAATAATAAAAAGAACGTGTAAATATAATATTTTTACATACAACACTGCATAGTAAACTGTTTTTTGTAAATTATCATAAATATATTTCATTTGTAAATTAAATATTAGTATTGTTTGAAGGTACATGCAACTCTTGATAATAATAACTTGTTTCTTGGTCATGCCCAGATTAACTTAGGTTTTACTTTAAACACATTTATTGTCTCATCCTGGCAATCCAGATTCCTCTCTCGTTTGCGATCCCGAAGAATGTTTCCGTCTCGGCCATTGTGAGACTCACAAGCAAGACTGTTGCTGTAAACTACCAGGAAATTACGTAAGTAAATTTATGAGCAAAATTTTCATCAATCATCACTAGTTTGACATTAGTCAATTTCTGTTAGGTATCTGCTGATTTGTTTCATTATGTGCTTATATTATATATTGTAAAGGAATCTGTGGCGAAGCGACCTTCTCTTTGTCTTTAACACACAAGCCACAAACACAAAATTTTCACTTGGTGTGAAGTGAAATATTAAAAAGAATACTTATACGCAAATTACTATAGAAGGAATATTTACATTATATTATATTATGTTTTGTTGCAGAAGAGTGCTCGATCAGTAAGTCAAATGGATTACGAAGAGGATTCTGTTTCCGGTTCTCCGTTGGGATAGCATTGATTGTGGAGCGCCAATATTTATACGATGGATAAAAACAAGAAAATTATATTAAAAAATAATTGTATGCTTTATTTATAAAAATTTTTGTTGCTAACCTACCTAAAAACATGTTTTTTTTTTCCAACTTATTCGATAATTACAACGAATCTTACTTTTTATTTAACGTTCCGCACCGAATGATTGAAGGGTGCTATGGAACTCCTCCTTATGGGACTCTCCATTGGCGTTACGCACACGTTTGTATTGCCAGACAATAGCGACCCAGGGTAGTTTCTAAATTCCTCGTGTGTTTTCGGTCATTAAAATATTACGAATAGGTCAAGGGTCGGCGAAACAATGACAACCTAGCCTAGATACTGTTTATTGGCAGTTTTTCGACACATCCTTGGTTTGGGGTCATCATGTCGCTAAAATTCTTCCCTCTCGTGTCTACAAAGCTCCTTAGCTAGTTAGCAAAGTTGTCATGGGGTCTAAAACAAAAATCTTCCTGATGGGTCTCCAAGGACTTTTCCCTGCTGATCAGACGCCAATAATGTATAATCCGTTTTTACACAGTGGTTCTTCTATAACTATTTAATAGAGTTGTCAGTGTACACGATGTTCGTTTTTTCATTTTCTATTCATAAATAGTTGTAACCGTTGACATGATTATAGAATTGTTGCTTAATAATATAATATTAACTAGTCCTATGAGTTCTGTTCGGTTGTCCGGTCCATTATCTTCATCTTACAAATTTTGATTGAACTACATTCCGGTACGTCATTTGCTGGAGTCGTTGCCGCCTTTACTATTGTTGCATTATTCACGAACTTCGTTGTATTAGCACCTTGCTTTGCTTTGCTTGTCTCTTCACGTGAAGCAAAGTGCCTTATGCAAAACATTCACAGTACACGTTGCTCTGCTATGGCATCCCCATAAGCATGGGGTGCTGGGTCGGATAACCTCCTCGTGTTCCCGGGGGATGCAGTTACATTTCGGACCTCGGTCCGGTGGTAAGGGCATCTCCTGGGACTGGTGTACCCTGGGCAACGGCAGCTGCTTTATGCTTTCGGGCATAGGACAACTGACGGCTAATAATCCGACACCACCGGCGTCGGGAAGTGACAATCCCACCGCCCGCTGAGGGGAAAACTGATATCCCTCGTGGATTCAATTTTCTCTTCGGCGCAATCAGTCGAGTCGCGCGGCGAGTCTGCCCCTAGGGCGGCTGTTGGCTTCGGCCACGCCGGGCGCACCCGTAGCCCGCTCATAGCACACCCCGAGCGGAGCGGGGACTGCGGTCATTGCGACCGGAGTCGAGAGGAAGTCAACCTCCCAAATTACCCCAATCCTAAGGTACGGCGCGCCGATGGAATTAATGGCCAAGGGGAACTTGGTCCCGAGCGCCTGAAGCTGTGGATCAGCAAACCTAAACCTACACTATGGCAAGCAGATCTAAAGCCATTGGTTCCCAGGTGGGTCCCGGCCTTATGGCTGGGGAATCCCACACGGCGCCTGGCGCCATCTGCCCTTCGTACTCTGGGGTGGGCAAGACTGCTTTAGACGATGGTGTGTGTGTGCAGAGGAGCGCCGATGGTTCGGCGAGTTGCACAATGGCGGAAGTGCCGCGCCCCGCGATGGGCGCTGGCCAACCACACGGTGGTGACGGGCTCGCGCAACGTGCGCTGTCGCTGACCGCGCTGCCCACAGCGCGGGTGGTGCTGGAGCGGCTGCCCTGGGAGCCATCCAAAAACGGGGGCGATGTCGACATGGCCCCTGTTTCCCGCATCAGCGACAACGAAGCTGCCGATTCAGACTGCAGCTTCATTACGGTTGCGTCAGGCGGATCCCGTTTTGGCAGGACCGCAAACGACGGCGTCCCATCAGGAACGGCTTGTCGACTTCCTCGGAAGCGGACGGCAAGAGCGCCGGGGAGCTAAATCTCGGCTCCAAGCCGAAGCGACGTGGGCGGACGCCCACGACGGGCAACTATGTCGGCCTTAGCAAGGCCAAGGCCGCGTTCGACGCCGAGAGGCGTCAGGAGCTCAGCGTCAGTCATGGGGGCTGGAAGTAGGCGGTCTTCCAGCCCGGCGAAGCGACCCTCATTCATCCGCGCCGTGGTACCGAGCATCTGTTCGGATGCCCGCTCCACGGCCGCGTTGATGAGGGCCGCAAAATCCGCCGGCTCAGGAGAAGGAGGACGAGCCGGAGCCTCCACTGGCACGGGCTTCGCCCCAGTGCGCAATGCCGCCACCTGCTGGCTGAGCTCCTCGTTGGACTTTTTGAAGGCGAGGAGCTCACGCCTTATATAGTCCACCTCCGTCTCCAGGCGACGATTGTCGCAGCGGAGACGGAGGTTCTCCTCCGGCTCGAGTCGCGCCGCCAGGGCTACCACCGCCTCCTTGATGGAGAGGACGGCCTGGTTCAGCCTCTTCTGGAAGCCGCCGGACAGTGATTTGCTCGTCTTACAGACGAGCGAGATGTCGCCGGCGGCTCCCTCCACCTCGCTGACCAGCTCCACGGTGGTCATTTCCCTGGCGGTCTTCCTCCGCTTTCCAGACCCGCTGTTGTCGCCCTCCGAAGCAGGCGGCCCCGGCTTGCGGAACCGATCGGTGTCCACGATCGCCCGGAAGGTGGCTACCTCCACAGGCGACCGGGACCTCGACCGATCCCTGCTCGTCGTGCCGCTCACCCCACTCTCCGGGGCAGGCGAAGCTCTCCCAGAAGAGTTTACGCTTCGCGGCAATACCGCGCTCCTTCCCCTGCGGGTCGTCGCCCTCATTGCCGCTGCCGCCATCCTGGAGGCGCGTCGCGGGTCGCTAATGGTCTTCGCGACCGCGGCCACCAACTTCGCCCTATCTCCCGATCGGGAGGCACTCCTTTTTTTAACTCCGCCCTTCACGGGCACCGCACCAACTCCACCCTTCGCAGGCACACCTCCGCCCATCTCGGGCCCGGCATTATCACCGCCCTCAAGGGGCAAACCTGTGAGTTCCACCCTCAACATTTTTTTATTTTGTTTTTGTTCCATTTCATTTCCACGAGTCACGGGTTATTGAGGTCCAACATCGACAGAGCCCGTGTTGCCTCCGGTAAGCCTAGGTGTCGCGTCCATTGCCGCCGGCCGGGACACGGTGGAGGCCATCAGGCCCCACCTGTCCCGGTGGATGAGCCGGCGGCATGGGTTTGATGGCGCTCCACCTGGTGCAGGTGCTGACAGGCCATGGATGTTTCGGCAAGTACCTGCACCAGGTGGCTCGTAGAGAGATGACGCAAGAATGCGTCGAGTGTGGTGCGCCGATTGATACGGCGCACCACACCTGGCGGAGTGCCCGGCATGGGGCCGCAACGCCACTCCCTCGTCGCGCAAGTCGGCAGTGACCTCTCGCTGCCGACTGTAATCGATCGGGCTGCTGAGCAGCGAGCCTGGCGGCCTTCGCGGCGCAGCAATGCGTCAGAAGGAGACCGCGGAGCGCACGAGGGAGGCCGACGCCGCTGCCGCACCTTGCAGGCGGCGGCGCGCCCCTAGCCGGGCACGGTGTGAGGAGGCCTTCGGGCCGTTAGGCGTGGCCTTTGGGCCTTTGTCGTGTTTCCCCTGGGGGTGCGTCCCCGGGGAGTCTTGTTTTGTCCCCCTCCCCGTCGTGCTGGGGAGTTCGAGGAGGGGCCGTCGCCCAATTTCTTCACGGGAGGGCGGTGGCCGGGCGTGCGCTCCGTCTTGGGCGCGCGCGGTCGTCTGTGGGGTCGGGGGACCCCAACGTGCCGGTCCCGCGAGGGGCCGGTACGGAACGGCAGGTGGGTGCCTTTGCTCCCCGCGGGCACCCACCAGGAAGAGTTTTATATGCGGAGGCGCCCGGAGAGTTGCTTGACAGAAACCCGGGCGTCTCCAGTATGCGTATGGCGGGACAAGCGGTGGAGGTTTTAGTGGGTATGGGGGTCACGCACACATCTGAGTGGCCCCGAGCCCCACATAACCCGGCGTCCCCCCCCTGAAAAGGACGCTGGGTATGCGGTAACAACATTTCCACCACCGATATCAAAAAAAAAAAAAAGGCAAGCGGCATCGGCCGCTAAGAATGCCGGCCCAGTGCCGAAATCGGCCGCGGCCTCCGCGAACCGCCTCCAAAGCCTCCGTGGCTAAGGGGAAAGGGGGGCCGCAGTAGGCGGCGCGAAAGTTCCTTAAGTCCGCAGGCAAGTTCGTGCCCGCGCCCGCCCCACCTCCATTGGAGGAGGAGTGGACCGTCGTTGCGCGAAAGCCGCGACGGGCGAAGGAGGCAAAGCCGACAGGAAGATCCGGCTGCGAAAGCTGCAGGCTCCACGGTCCGCGGCGGTCGTGGTTACTCTTGCGCCTGAGGCGGTCGCGAAGGGCGTAACGTACGCCGAAGTGATCGCCCAGGCGCGGGAGCGGATCGACCTTACCTGCCTCGACATTCTCGGGATGCGCTGCAAGACGGCGGCGACCGGAGCACGAATATTTCAAGTGCCCGGTCTTGAAAACGGCGAGAAAGCTGATACCCTCGCCAAGAGACTCCGCGAGTCTCTCGGCGAGGATGTCGCGCGGATCTCGAGGCTGGTGAAGTGCGCCGAGCTGAAGGACTCCGGACTGGATGACTTGGTCAACAGCGCCGATGTAGTCGCCGCGGTGGTGCGGGCGGGGGCTGTCCGGCCGACCAGGTTCGGTCGGGCAGCGTCTCGTTCGGCGCCTCCGGTCTCGGGACGGTGTGGCTACGCTGTCCTGTGTTTGCGGCTCGGCGGGTGGTGGACGGCGGCAGACTCCTGGTTGGCTGGGTGTCTGCGCAGGTCACACTGCTGGCGAGCAGACCGCAACGCTGCTTCCGGTGCCTCGAAAAGGGGCACGTGCGGGCGCAGTGTAAGTCCGACTCGGACCGCAGCGATGAGTGCTATCGCTGCGGAAAGACCGGCCACAGGGCGGCCACCCGCTTCGCCAATCCGCACTGCAACCGATGCAGCGCGGCCGGTAAGCAGGCCGACCATAAATCCGGCGGTGGTGCCTGCGACAGGGCGCGTGTCGTTGGTGGGGCGTAGAAGGGCGGCGGGCGCGGCGGTAGGAGCCCGAGGGTCACTCGACCGCAGTCGCTCTGCGCGAGCGAAAAAGCCGCGCGGGAGGAGGTTTAAATGTCCGTCGAGTGACGATGGATCTGAACTTCCTCCAGGCGAACATCAATCACTGCGCCAGAGCTCAGGACCTTTTGTTCCAGAGCATGGCGAAGCGGTCGATAAACGTGGCGGTGGTCACCTAGCCGTACTACGTCCCACCGCGGGAGAGCTGGGCGGGAGACGTGGACGGATCGGTGGCCATAGGCACGGTGACCTCGAACGGCTCCCCCGACCTAGAGTTGGTAGAGCGCGGTCGGGGTTACGTCGCCGGGCGGGTGGGGGACGTGCTGGTCGTGGGAGCATTTTTCTCGCCGAATCGCTGCTTGGCGGAGTTCGAGCGGCTTCCCGACGAGATCGGTGCTCTCATCGGCCGGCTAGGGTCGGGTCGCATTCTCCTCCTAGAGATCTCAACGCCAAGTCGGTGGCGTGGGGATGCCCGCGGACGAGCGCGCGCGGTGCGGCGCTCGAGGAGTTCGCGATCGGAGCGGGTTGGTCGTGCTCAATCGGGGGACAGCAAACACGTGCGTGCGGAAAAACGGCGGCTCCATAGTGGACGTAACGTTCGACGGGGTCGTCGTGGCCCGCCGTTTTGGGGATTGAGAGGTGCTCGAGGGCGTGGAGACTCTGTCGGATCATTTGTATGTCCGATACAGTATGTCCGCGACCTCGGCGACTCCGGGCGATCCTTGTCGTCCTTTGATCGGGGACGGCCCTCGGTGGGCGCTGAAGCGCCTTGACCGAGACCGGCTCGAGGAGACGGCACTAGTCGAAGCCTGGGTCCGCGAGGGCCGGGCTAAGGTGGCGGGCCTCTCCGTGGAGGAGGTGGTAGTCGACGTGGAGCGGGAAGCGGAGAGGCTCGTGCAGGCCGTGTCGCACGTGTGTGACGCGGCTATGTTGCGGGCGCGCCGCTCCCTGCCTCCTAAGTGCCGTGCGTACTGGTGGACGGCGGACCTCGTGCGGTTTCGTAACGCGTGCGTGGCGAGCCGCCGCAAGTATCACAGGTGCCGACGTCGACGGAGGCGAGATACGGCCGAGGAGGAGCGGTTGTACGCGGTGCACAGGGCCGACGTGGCCGAACTGATGGCGGCGATCTCCGAGGCGAAGAAGGCGTCCAAACGTGAGGTGCTCGAGTCGTTGGACAGCGACCCTTTCGGGAAGCCGTATAAGAGGGTGCGGCAAAAGCTGCGCCCTTGGCGACCCCCATTAACTCTTAGCCTCTCACCGGAGCTTCTTGATCGGACGGTTCGCACACTGTTCCCGCGGCGGGACGATCGAGGGTCGCTACCGACAGCGACTCGGTCCCACGGCGCAGGGGAGGGGGGGGGAAGGGGAAGACTCCTTCGACCCGGATGACGTCCCGGGCGTCAGCGTAGGGGAACTGTCGGCTGCCGTTCAAAGGATACGTGTCAAGGACACCGCTCCTGGGCCCGACGGTTTACCCGGCCGCGTGTGGGCTCTAGTTATGGGTCCCCTATAGTCCTGGACGCAGACGTTGTTCACGGCGTTGCTGAAGCAGGGTCGGTATCCACGCATCTGGAAGGCGGGCAAATTGGTCCTGCTTCGGAAAGCGGGGAAACCGGCCGTCTCACCGTCGTCGTATCGGCCGATCGTGTTGTTGGACGAGGTGAGCAAGCTCTTCGAGCGCGTTATCGCAGCTCGCCTCGTTCGACCCATGGAGGAGTTCGGACCGGATCTGAGCGAACATCAATACGGATTTCGCCAGGACAGGTCCACCGTAGACGCAATAGCGCGGGTGCGAGCCCTGGCGGACGCGGCGGTGGCTCGCGGAGAGGTGGTGTTGGCGGTGTCTCTCGACATCACCAACGCATTCGACACCCTTCCGTGGAGCACGATCACCGCGGCGCTGGTCCACTTCGGGGTCCTGGTCTACCTGAGGCGTACCTCTGGGACAGGTCCGTGAAGTACCCGACGCGCGACGAGTGGTGTCGGCACGGTGTGTCGAGCGGTGTTCCGCAGGGGTCGGTCCTCGGACCGTTCCTGTGGGACATCGGCTACGACTCGGTGTTGCGCGGAGCCAACCTCGGTGGAGTCGACATGGCTTGTTACGCCGACGACACCCTGGTGACGGCTCGCGCGCGCTTCTTTAGGGAGGCGCGCGTGTTGGCGACTGTGGGCGTGGCCCACGTCGTCTCGCGCATTCGGCACTTGGGGCTGAAGGTGGCGCTGGGCAAGTGCGAGGCCTTGTGCTTCCACGGCGCCCGGAATGCGCCTCCGCCGGGAGCGAAGCTGTCGGTGGGACTTCCATCGCCGTCGGTACTTCGATGAAGTACTTGGGACTCGTCTTCGACGGCCGATGGAATTTCGACGAGCACTTTCGGCAGCTGAGCCCGAAGCTCTTTCTAGCGGCCGGGTCCCTGAGCCGCCTCCTGCCCAATCTAGGCGGGCCGAGCATCGGATGCCGGCAACTCTACACGGGGTGGTGCGCTCCATGGCGCTATACGGTGCGCCCATATGGGCGCAACACCTGTCGACCCGTGGTGTGACGCTGCTGCGCTCGCCGCAGCGCGTCATGGCCATACGGGTCGTACGAGGTTACCGTACCATCTCCTCCGAGGCGGCGTGCGTCCTCGCCGGGACGCCGCCGTTGGAACTCGAAGCGGAGTCGCTGGCGCGCCTCTACTGGCGGCGGAAGAGGGCACTCGAGCGGGAGGGTTCGCTTCCATCGCCAGACGAGGTGGAGAGGTGGCGCCGAAAGGCGCGTCGTGAGGTGCTTCGGGGATGGGAGCGGCGACTCCTCGAACCGTCGTACGGTCGCCTCACCGTTGAGGCCGTCCGGCCGGTCATCGGTGACTGGCTGGACCGGGACTTCGGAGTCCTCAGTTTCTGCCTGGTGCAGGTACTCACTGGGCACGGTTGCTTCGGGAGCTATCTGCACCGGCGGAACTGTACGAGTAAGACGGACGAGGCGTGCGACGAGTGTGGCCACCCAGTGGACACATCGTCCCACACCATGGCCGATTGTCCGCGATGGGGGGGGACAGGGCCGTGCTCGTAGCGGCGGTAGGGAGTGACCTCTCGCTACCGTCCGTGGTCCGGACCATGGTTAGTGGCGAGGCGTCATGGAATGCGGTATCCCGATTAGGCGACTCTGTTATGACGCAGAAGTGGAAGACCGAACGTATTCGAGAGCGGGCGCCGAGGGGACAGGACGCGGACTCCCCGCCGCAAGGCGGGGCCGAGCGTTTGTTACACACGTAATAAAAAAAAAAAAGAAAAAAAAATCTCCATAACCATAAGAAACATAGCCCGTGGTTTTTGCTATTTGATCGCCAATGCTTGTTTCGCTGAATTTCTTGTAGTTGGCGAAGGGATGTGCTCCTTTACATAATGACTACATTTCTAGAGTAAGAGTGTTGTTCTGATTTTCCAATTTTTTGTTGAGTGGACACGGTGATATCTTATAGGCCCTCTTTTTCTTATTAATTCAAAGATTTCAGGTGGTACACACGACATCCACAATTCAGTTTCTTTTATGAGAAACTTATTGATTGAAAGTAATTTTGGCTCGTCTTTATTATAATCGTACGATCTGAATTTTCTTATATCAGACAGTTTTTCAACTCACCTGCATGGTTTTGGAGAATGCAAGTATTGAGATTTCTTTAGCACCTACATAATCGCGACCGTATTTTTACTGCGACTAAGGAAAAGACTCATTTTTCCTATAGCATCGCAGAGCGATTTGCGATATCTAATTTTCTCTATTTCGAATAGAAATATGACTTCAGGCCTTCTGTGATGACGCTCTAAAATCTTATTTACTTCTCAAAGATTAACCTCGATGTAGAGCGCGACCTTTACTATCTCTCAGCCAACTCTTTTGATCGGTTTTCTTAACTATCCTATATTCGGTATTTCGCTGACTAGTCATTTATTGTCTTTAAAGCTTTGGTTGAAGAAGAGCCATTCTTCATAACTTCCTTCAAACTTCGAAAAATCATGTAAATAATTTGGTGGTGGAGCATGGTATGTAGATTTTCAGTATTTGACTATTGCAATTAGTGCTTCGACTACTATATACGTGCCGACCCCACATAGCTGGGAAAAGGGTAGGTGAAAGAATTAGTGCTTCGACTAGCTATTTCAATTCACTCATGGTTGATTGTGGTGATATGAAGTCGGGTACTTTTTCTTTTTGAGGATCACCAGTGTGGCGGACTTATTCTTCGACGTGGACGGCTCGATCCACGTTTATGTCATCATTCAATTTGTGTTCAGAACTAGATTCAAAATACGTACTAACAAAACTAGTTCTGTTTTTTTATTATTTTTAATTTGGCTTTGAGCTTTGTCCTGCGGTTTGTCGCCGACGCTGCTGACATTCTGCCGTGTATCCTGATACTTCGTGCTTTGTCTCCAGGATTCAATTGTTGCAAGAAAAAAGTAGGAAAGTACGACATGGAGCGCTAGCGCCGGTTTTTGACGTACTTTCTATTGGTGCCATTGTCTAAATCGACGTCACTGCTACAATGTGGCGGTGGACGCTTCTGCTGTATGTAACTGCAATTAAATAGTGCCTTCAAACTTTCCATTGATCTTGCATAAGTGGCCCGCAGGACACTTTTGATTTATAATACTTTAGTAATAAATAAATTAATTGCCCTTGTTCATGACTTGTATTTTTGAAACATTTTTATGTTAAACTCCTAAAAATCATCTTTCATACATAGGTTTTAAAAAGTGCTTTTACATAATAACTGATATCTACTAATCAATAACCTAGTCTACTTGTTCTTCATCGAACCCGTTTAGATAAAGTTTTTACATTATTTTATCGATAATCAATAAATCCAAGCGTGAAATTACTTTATAAATATTTTCGATACGGCTCTGATTAATTCTTTTTTTTTAATTTAAATGAATTATACAGTAAATTACAAATTAGCGGATGCCTTGCATTACCTATAAATAAAGTGCTTGCGGTGGCCATGTATTTAATCTGTCGAATTTCTCCCATAATTTTTGCAATATGTTAAAAATAACCATTCTCGTCGCCCTGTTGTTCGTATGTGCGTATTGTTTGTTTTTTTTAGATATATTTATAAATGTAATAAAATAGTTAATTCTTTAGAATTATTTAATTATTGATCAATTTTCATTTATTTAGCAACTTTGGCTGATACAAGAAATCGGAGAGGTTTGTAAATTATGACTAATTATTTCGTTTATATTTGTATATGTATAATATTTTGTATTGTAACTTTTATCCCTTTTCTTAAATATAATAAGTTTTAAATATTTTAAAACAATATTTAGTACTTAGATAATCATATTTTACGTGACCAGGTTGATACATACTATTCTTTGTAGTATAATATGATTAATGTTTATGTTTTGGCCATTCATTATTTATATTAATTTGTGATCGTTTCGATTACGATCTTGTCCTACGTTGTGTTTATAGTAATACCTATATTCTTGTTTTTGATCGGGCTGGAAGCCACAGCGGCTCTTACAGCTCATCTGACACTGGGCTCGTAGACCCGGATCCACGGCCTGAAGTTTCTAAAAACTAAAATGCGCTACGCGGGATGTAGCTGTCTGGCGGATGATTCTGTATTGTGTGTGTCTGGTTCTTGTTGTGCTTTATCTGGTGATTCTACTCGGTCGTCGAGGCCGGGCGCGGGCCCATTCCCTGACTACCTTCGCCTGTATCGGAATCTCTGGGCGGTGAGGACCGCCCACGATCGCGGGTGTACTTAGTGTACGCGGTGTGTGAGTAGCTGCGGCGCCGCGTTCTGAAGCGAGAGCGGCGTGATGCTGATATTCGGAGCGTGTTGGTAGTATCCGAAGTGTGTGTGGTGACGTCGGTGCTGTCGGTGACTGTTGGCGTGTGTGTGGTTTGCGGAACCCCTTGGAATGTCGGAATAAGTGCGTGCCGCGGTCTGCGCTTTTTCGTCCTGGGATTCGGAGGTAATGTGTAGTTGGCCGCGCTTGCCACCAGAGGGTTGGGATGAGTTGCCGCCTTGGCGAAGTAGGTCGCGGAGCACTCTCTGAAGTGCTCCTTGATCGTTGGGAGTTTAAGGTCGCTGTGGATGTTCACGTTGCGCTGGTACCATTCGGCACCAGTCGCGGTGCGGGTGAAACGGTTCTGGAGAGTCTGTAGAGGTTTGAGACGGTCTTCGGACGAATGGGCGAAGACAACGCTTGCGTAAGACATTATAGGTCTTACGCATACCTTGTAAAGGTGAAGCTTGTGTCTGAGAGAGAGCTTGCTCTTCTTACACAGCAGGGGGTATAGCTTGCCCAGTACTTGGGCCGCTTTCTTTCTCGCCTCGCGAATGTGGGCGATAAAATTGAGTCTGGCGTCGAGCGTGACGCCGAGATATTTGACCGAGTTCCTCCATGGGACGGAATGGCCGAAAAGGGAGATCTGGCCGAGTTTATGGCCGCTTTTTGTCGCCTTCTTGAGAAGGATAGATGACTTTCGGTGGGTGAAGTGAATGGCTTCACTTTTCTCCGGGTTTACGTCGATTCGCCACGTCCGGAACCACTCGCCTAGGCGGGTGGTCGCGTTCTGTAGGCGCATCGTTATAAGACCCGGGGCTCTGCCGGAGTGATAAAGAGCGGTGTCGTCCGCGAAAAGGGCCATCTTGACAAAGGGATGTCTGGGTATGTCTCTCGTGTAGAGCGAGAAGAGTAGCGGAGAGAGGCAAGAGCCTTGAGGGACGCCGGCTTTAATCGGCCGGGGCGAGGAGAGAGCGTGCTCGACGCGAAAGCGGAAGGAGCGATTCGAGAGGTAGTCTCGAATGACGGTGACTATACGGTCTGGCACTTCGTGAGAGTAAAGCTTGAATATCAAGCCTTCGTGCCAGACTTTGTCGAACGCCTTCGCGACGTCGGATAGGACGGCGCAGGTGTCGATCGTTTGTCTGTGCTCGAGACCGGCCAAAATGTGCTCGGTCAGTCGGTGCACTTGATGAACGCAAGAGTGGTTGCTCCTGAAACCGAACTGTTCGTCGGGGAGGAGGTTGTTCTTTGCGGTGAAATGGCGCAGACGCTCTAGGATAATGCGCTCGTACAGTTTGCTCAAGGTGTTCAGCAGGCTGATCGGACGGTAGCTATTGGGTAGGTTCCTCGGCTTTCCGGGCTTCGGAATACCTATCACTACGGCCTCTTTCCAGACGTCTGGGAAGGAGCAGTCGGCTAGCAGGGCGTTAAATGTGGCCACTAGCAGACCGACGATCGGGGGCGGGAGACTTTTCACAACTCTGTTGGTGATGTTGTCGGATCCCGGGGCTGATCTGGTTTTCAGCCTCTTTATGATGTCAACGACCTCACCGGGGGAAACCGGTTTTAGAGGGGGACCTTCTGGTGGGAGGGCTGCCCTGCGACCCACCTCGTCCTCAACTAACTTGAGGTGATCGGGGTCCACTGGTGCGGTAAAGGGAGTGCACTGGCTCTCTAGACTCGGCGAGACAATCTGCTTTTTCGGCATCCTCCAACGCAAGGGAGGAACCATCGCTCATTACGAGGGGAGGCATGCGGGCCATGTTCTCCGCTTTGAGACTGCGAGCCAAACGCCATAAGTTGGCGCTCGAAGGCTCCAAGTCGCAAAGCAGGTTGTCCCATCTGTCGGATCTGAGATCGGATATGCGCTCTTTTACCTGCCTTTGAAGGCGGTGCAGTTTTATCCTGAGTTTCTCGGATCTGTATCGTGAGTAGAGTCTCATTGTGGCGTTTTTCGTTCTTATCAGCCGACGAATATCCGCCGGGAAGGACCCGAGCAGGTAGTCCGACTCGGGCACCGTTCTCGACGATTCCTCGACGGCTGCGGCGATGTGCTTTGTTAACGAGTCGATCGCTCGGTTTGCAGCGCCGAGCGAGTCGATCGTATCGGGGATTCCGTCTAGATGCTTGGGGTTCGCGGCCTTGAGTTTGACTTCGAGGCTGCGCCAGTTGACGATGGTTTTGATCAGAGGGACCTAGCCAGCGGGCTGGCCCAGCTTCATAAGAACCAGGCGGTGGTCGGATCTGAGATCGTCTATGGTCTCGATCGAGTGCAGCGGGATGGTGACATTGTTGAACAACGCAATGTCTATTGTGGATGGGTTGTGAGACGCGATGGTAGGGTATTGCGTCGGGGTTTGCGGAGCTACAATGTTAAACTTGAGCTTGTCCGCGAGATTGGAGAGGATTTTACCATTTTGGTTTGACTTGTTCGGGTCCCAGGTGCTATGCCTGCTGTTGAGATCACCAGCGAGGATAACAGCCGGGCCTAGGTCGAGAAGGGTTCTTATGTCTGTTTCCTGCAATTATTATGTCGGGGACAGATATACGGACGCTAGGACGATCGGTTGATGACCGGTGAGGGAGATTTTACACGCCGAGACTTCTATTTTGGCGAGGGTTGGACTAACAAGCGGTATGCAGTGCAAGGACCGCTTGAAGTAAATGAGTGTGCCGCCTCCTGGGGCGGTCAGCCTATCGTAGCGGACGATGTGGTAGTTCGCGATCTTCGGGTCGCGGTGGAACGGTTTGAGTAACGTTTCCTGAATGAGCATGACGTCGACGTCATGGTTCCTGAGAAACAGGCTTATTTCCTTCTTTTGAGAGCGGATGCTGTCCGCGTTGAAGTACGCCGTATTCGACTCGCAGAGCGCTGCAGGCCTTTTGAGCTAAGGCCCAATACGCTTTGAATATCATAATTTTTACCGCTTTTATAAATCGAGCAAATCTGCGTATCCGCATGTTCTCTCGAATCGATAACGATGGCCGCGGTCTTTTGATGTGTGCGTCGTCCTTCTGATCACTGGTTATTAAGTGTCCAGAATATTTGAATTGATGTATTCTATTTAGTGCAACATCACTAAGACATATGAGTGGAATGTGAGAAGTACCGTCTATAAAAATCATATAAACTGACTTTTTTCACAATCGTGTAAGTAATTTTCGCATAGGATTTGACTGATGGAGGTAATAGCATCATTTTATCAGCATTGTTGGAATTGTTCAAACAAACGCCATCGAAATAATAATCTACGTGCATGCTACCGAGTGCCTCAATCAGCCTACCCTCTTTGTCTCACCCCACATTCTAGTATAAAAGGCACAGTTTATGCCTTTTAGACTGGATTATATTAACCAAAAGAAATTTATAATTTTTTCTTGGCTACCCAGATACTGTTAACGTCTGCGATCCTGAAGTATGCGTCCGCTACGGCCAGTGTGAAGGCTTCAAGCAGGATTGTTGCTGTGATGTGCCCGCAGATTACGTAAGTAAATTTACGAGGAAAACCGTAATGAATCATTATCCGAATGATACCCTTTTTCTGCTGGAAGAAAAAGACCATAGTCCCTGCTGAATTGTTTCACCATAGGTTATCTATAATATTATATATCTTTCTATATCTATATATATCTATTTAATCGATCTGTGGCACAGCGATCTGCCTTTTGTCTTATAACACACACCAACTATGACCATAAAAACTTTCACTTGATGTTAAGTGAAATATTAAAAAGATTTTTCTATTTCAGAAGAGAGCTCGACGGGTCATTCAATCAGATTATGAAGAAGATTAAAATTTTCTATCCTCCATGGGGATAGAATTGATTTGGCAACGCAAACGTTTATACGGTGGATATTAACAAGAAAATTACATTAAAAAAATATTTGTAATTGCTATGGTTTATTTATTTCATTTTCTGTTGCTAATCATATCTTCTCTCTCTCTGACTATTACTACGAATATTCTCATCGCAAGCTGTATAGTTCTCACCTTCCGAATTTATTTGTTATGGAAATTGGAAGTTATATTTTAATCGGAAGCTGGTTTCGGAAGGTTTTTGTACCATATAATACATAATATATGCTGAAGAATGATGTGCAGATAGAAAAATATAATATATAAATAATTTGCAGCTATCCTTAGAATTGGCCAAGTCCCATACGAATCCCTACAAATGTGAGTGAGGTCTATGTCCAGCCGTGGACATACAGGCATGTGGCAGATTTATGTTTTCAAATTTAAATAAAAAATAATATGTTTGACATATAATTTTACTAAAAGTATTAAAAGATAGAGTACAAATGCGGATTTAATTTTTTAAAGATAATGTCATCCAAATGTCTTCCATCCTGTTGCACACACTGTTCGGCCAAACGCTGCAGTAAACTTGGTTCAATTGCGCTGATTTCTCGCCGAATATTTTCTTTTAAGTCCACAACAGTTCGCGGATTGTTAGCGTAAACTCTCTCTTTGAGGTAGCCCCACAAAAAAAAATCCATTGGAGTTAGGTCGGGTGACCTCGGTGGCCACGGGATGTCCCCAAAGCGACTAATCAGTTTTTGAGGGAGATTTTCTCGCAACAAATCCATCGAAGCTCTGGCCGTGTGTGCGGTCGCACCTGTACCGCATCCTGTTGAAACCACGTGTGTGATGAGAATGATGAATGAGCTCGCAGGTTCGGCAAAAGAAATTCGAAATCATGAACCGATAATTCTCACCATTGACATTCATCGCTTGGCCCCGTGCATTTTCAAAAAAATGGTCCGATTATCCCATTCGTGGATAAAGCGCACCAAACAGTTACCCTTGGGCAATGTAATGGTTTTGGTTCTTCAGTCGAGGATTGCGATTTCTTAGAGCCCAGTAACGGCAATTTTGCTTGTTTACGTGTCCGTTTAAATGAAAATGAGCCTCGTCGCTCCAAAAATGGAATTCACAGTGCGAAAACGCTCCAACATGGTTTCACAAAAAATTTGCGTGACGCAAAGTCATTTTCAATTCTTGAATTATTTGAATTTTAAAATGATGAAACTTCATATCTTTTTTCAAAATTTCATGCACAATTGCTCTTGGAAGTCCCAGTGAAGGTGCCCTTTTCCGTATCGAAAGTCGTACATTTTCACGTAAATTGCGTTCAACCAATTCAATGTTTTCGGGGGTCCTTGACGATCGACTAGGTCCTGGCCGTGGTGTGTTCATAGCCGAAGCAGTTGCGCGGAACCTCTCCACCCACGAACGAATTAAATTCACACTCGGCCCATCGTCTATCCGTCGAATATTGAAATGTGAACAAAACTGTCGGCGAGCAAGTACGTAAGAATCGTTACTCTTGAAAAATGCTTTAATAGCGAACGCGCGATGCTCACCCGACCACTGCGACATCGTGACCAAGAAATCCGCACGATCGGTGATTCTAATGACACCACCTTTCCCCCGCACTGTTTATAACTTATTGAGATATTTGTTTTTTAAAATATAGATCTGCCGCCAGAAACCCTTTATATCGGCTGATGGTGATGACCCTTAGCATTTGCAGATAATGCTTAAGCCTACGTTTCAATCAAATCCTGGCGCTGCCCACAGACCCTCCAGATATCATAAACGGACGGAAACACAAAGTTGCAGTAGTTGAAAAAATAAACAGAACTAAAACAAGCCGTTATAAAAAAGAAAATTGTCAACTATCGAAATCCATAAATTATCTTTGAGAGGCAAAACAGTCATTCTGATGAACTCAAACAATTCAGTTACTATCCTTATAAAGTCATAATAGTTGTATTCTATTTTCAGAGGCAGAACGAACACGCTTTATTATCTTCAGCTTCGACACATAAAAATATGAGAAATTTGGAAAAATTTAACGCGATTACATAAAAACTAATACTCTCGTGAAATTAATTTATATTTTAACGAAAAATACAGATTAAACAACTAAAGTCTGTAAACAGATGTGTCGTAGCCAGCTGTAGCTACGTTGTGGTCAATCCAGTCGCTGAAGGCGGCTACGTTGACGTAGACACCAGGAGTCAAGTTCTCACCACACCCCACGCCCCACGACACAATACCACTTTGAACATACCGTTCGTTATTCAGCTGGCGAAAAAAAAAATAAGGCTTTTGTTTAATAGTGTTTCGAACTAATTAGCTACCATCTTAATATTGTAAAACTTTTTTTTTAACTACGAAGCGATTAGAACAGCGGAACGTTCATCCGATGGTAAATGATACGCCTGCCCATAACGATACGGCGCTAGTTATGATGTTATACATAGCACCACATTGCGATCGGCGCATTGAGACATGAGAGGTTGAGTCTCGTTACCTCAGTAATTTTACTATCTACAGCGCCCTTCAAATCAGAGCACAGTAATGTTTGCATATTTTTGTTTGGCGGTAGAAATAGGCGCTACTGTAATATCTACCCAGTGGGTCTCAGACAACATAAACATTTTTTTATTATCGAGTGGGAAATCTTCTAAAAATATTATACTTCTGGGAGAAAACAAGGTTATGTATATGTGTTTTTACCCACTATTTTTTCTCTACATAGATTTTAACTTCTGAACAAAGACCCTCCAAAAAATGGAATTTTATGTAATGATATGATGGGAATACGCGACAGTCGTTTGTTTTGTAGCTTTTTTAGTTTGTCAGATAAATAAATCAAATCTTACTGCTATAGGACACACTAAAGGAGAGCCGCCGTCGCCATTGCACGTATCTCTCCCAAGAACTCCTCCAGCACACATGAAAGTATTGTGCAGCTGGAAGTATCGACTAAGCCGCGTGTGCTGCAATCGCCTTTCGCAGTCAGCGTGGTCCACCACTGGTAGCTCTACCTGTCACGCACGGAGATAGTTTTATGAATATAAATCTGCTTATGTCAGAACAAAACCGTCTTAATTTATATTGGCAGGAGGTGAGAAACAAAATGTATGAATATGTTGACCATCTTCGTTACAAAATGATTCATTATTACCAGATAAATGTTCGACTAGTAATACTAACCTTTTTCAGTATCACTTGGTATTTTCCGGCCAAACCAAACTGGTCCTTACCCCAGCCAGATGCAAAGCATGCTGTACTGGCTGGCGCGTTCTGGCCGCTGGGCGGAAGGCACACCAGCCCGACGTTGGGCGTCAGAATCATCGGTTTGTTGAGAAGCAGCAAAGCGATGTCATTGTGTAAATTTCCTAGATTTGTTTATTATTATTATCGTATTATATATATTATATATATACACAGGTGTACCGGTATGAAATCAGCGTTTTTTTGTGAAAATAAAACACTAATTATTAATGGGAAAGTAAAAAACATTTTATTCAAAGTATTGGCCATTGTTTTCTACACATTTTAACCACCTTTCTGGCAATTTGTGGATACCACGCCAATAAAATTGTTCGTCTTTTAAAGCAAACCAAACAGACACCCAATTTTCGACCTCCTCGTAGGAACCAAAGTGCTGCTCAGCCAATGCGTGTCCCATCGATGAAAACAAATGGTATTCGGAAGGAGCCAAGTCTGGTGAATACAGCGGGTGGGGTAGCAGGTAGCAGCTTCCAGACAAGTGTTTTGATTGTATCCTGAACCGGTTTTGCTTTGTGTGCAGGTGCATTGTCATGGAGTAAAATTACTTTGCCGTGTCTTCTGGCCCATCCTGGTCGTTTCTCGATCAATGCATGGTTCAAATTGATCATTTGTTGTCGGTAGCGATCAGTATTAAGGGTTTCACCAGATTTTAGGAACTCGTGGTACACCACAACTTTCTGATCCTACCAAACACACAGCATTGTCTTCTTGCCGAATCGATCTGGTTTTGCAGTCGATGGTTGATGGTTGATGGTTGTCCCGGATTAACCCATTATTTTTTTTGTTTAGGATTCTTAAAATAAATCCATTTTTCATCGCCGGTAACAATCCGATGCAAAACCGATTTTCTTTCGTGTCTTTGAAGCAAAATTTCACGTGTTTTTTCGGTTTTCCATCTGTCTTTCATTCAATTCATGTGGCACCCATTTTCCACACTTTTGGATCTTTCCTATAGCTTTTAAACGGTCAGAAATTGTTTGTTGTGCAACATTTAACATTTCTGCGATTTGCTTTTAATTCTTGGTGTAGACCGGGCTGCAAACTACAGCGGCTCTTACAGCTCACCTGACACTGGGCTCGTGGACCCGGATCCACGGCCTGAGGGCGATTTGCTTTTGATTCAAAGTGTCATCTCCATCCAATATCGTTTGCAATTCGGCGTCTTCAAACTTTTTTGGTGGTCTTCCACGTCCTTTATTTCTTACATCAAAACCATTATTTCTGAACCGTTGAAACCATCTTTTGCATGTTGCTTCTGATAGAGCATGATCACCATATGCCTCGACAAGCATGCGACTCTGCAGCACTTTTCTTCAAATGAAAACAAAAAATTAATGCTTTCCGCAAATCATCACTTTCTGGTACAAAATTTGACATTTTTAACACGATGAAAAAATATGATGTCTGTTCAATGACTTGATGTAGACTAAATATGTTTCACAGATGTCATAGCAAACAAACAAGAAAAAAAATAAAGGCTTGTTCAAAACAAATGTTCCCTATCGAGATGTATTTTGACGCTCACCTTATACCGGTACACCTGATATATAATATATATATTATTTTATTTATTTGTCATTGGACAAATGGTTAAAGTAATTGAAACGTTTGTTCTTTAAGTAAAATTCGTTAAATAAGTAAGAATCGGACTGAATGTCTAAAACTCTTAAAGTTGATAAGCCACTTGAGCATAATGGAAGAAATGGAGGTATAATAGGACTTAAAGAAGAAAATGGAAAAGAATTCGACTAATTGGTCAGAAGAGCAATGAAGGACGCTTGTGCAGGGTGGTGTTTTCCGGCTGATAATAGTGATTTAATTAGATTAAGCATTATGATAAAAATGTTTTAAATATTGTAACTAATAGCTTACTCTTCGAGTGTATTATTATATAATAAATTAAGATTTTCTATTGTTTATTATAGGTAACTCTATTATGTTAAAAATATTGCCAATGGAAAAAGACTAGCTGAAAATATTTTTATCGGCTCTAGTAGGCTAATGATATGCTGGGGTATGGCCCCCATATATTGTACCATATCAGTTCACAAGAGTTCCTGCTCGCAGTATGCATGGAACTAATTTTACAGAATATAAATTTCCTGTGATTATTACGTAATTTGTGTATGTTCTATAGTCTATCAATTTATTTATCTATTTACTTTTGTTATAATTGCGGTGTACTATGACGTTGGTGACATCGCGGTCCTGGTGCGGAAGGGGCTCCTTTTCCGTCTGCGTATCCCACTCGCCGGCGCGTACACGCAGTGATGCTCTCTGTGCTCTTTGGCTGGCACCCTTTCCCAATGCCACGTGGGCCGCGGTCAGAGCCACGCTCGGGTGGATGAGCGAGCCGCCACCCAGGTATACAATCTGGGCGATTCTCACTGTACCAATTGGTGAGGTACTGTGCACAGAAAATTAAAGAATATGTCAAGAAATAAATTTATCTATGCACCGACATTCCTTATTAATAACATTCATTAAATTAGAAGATTAATTACAAGTTTATAACTATAAAACATATTTTACATGAACTTAAACTAAAATAGTAAAAACGAAGTGAAAATAGAGAATATGAAAAAAATTAAATACCTATAGATAAAAAAATGCTTCAGGTCAATCCCGTCAGGCAGAGCGCTGAACAAACAAATGGCACTGACGTGCTGGATGGCAACGCTCATTTTTTGTGCCCTGTAGTTACAGGTTCTGGGGTCTCAGATGACTTCCGTTACTTTTTTAAAAAAATCTCTAAAAAGTTTAAACGCACCCGAACCCCAAGAACCTAAAGTTTCCAACTCAAACGGGTCAAATATAAAATGCTCAACGCAGCAGATATATCCCAATCGGGTTCATTCCGCCGTACCGCAGAACACCGCCCAGGGCATTTGCATTAACTTAGCCACGGTTGATGATTTCCGGGCTGTTATCAAGCACTTGCGGAATGCCAGCCTCAGCTTTTACACCTTTGCTCTCCCCTAGGAGAACTTCCCCGTTTTGGAAGCGCGTCGCATGACCAGCATGTGCACAAAAACCGTGCTCCCCCTCATCCTTACGAGTTTCGAACTCTCTCCGGAGGGGAAGAAGATTTTCGGCATCGACCGATTGTGCAACCTCACCAGCGTGACGGTAGAGCTTCCGCACAAATAGAGCATCATTAGCCAATGCCACCGATGCCAATTGTACGGTCACTCGGCCCGCAATTGCTACGCGCACCCGAGATGCGTCAGATGCACCGGAGACCATGGAACGAAAGAGTGCTCCCGTACCGCGGAAGTGACGGGTCCTGTGCAAAGCCAAGAGGCACCTCCCAGACACTTGGAAAGTGGCCTTAGTTATAGATTCCGAAGCCCGGAAAGCTGAGGAACCTAGCCAACAGCCGCCGTACGATCAGTCTACTCAACACCTTGGGCAAAGTTTACGAGCGCATCATCCCAGAGCGTCTGCGCCATTTCACCGCAGAACAACCTCCTCCCCGACAAACAGTTCCGGTTCAGGAGGAGCCAATTTTGGGTGTAACAAGTCCACAGACAGACCAAGCACATCTTGACCAGTCTCGAGCACAAGCGATCGATCGACACCTGCGCCGTCTTATTCGACGTCGCGAAGGCGTTCGACAAAGTCTGGTACGAAGGCTTTATATACAAACTTTACACTCACGAAGTGCCAGGCCGACTCGTCACCGTCATTCGAGCCTGCCTCTCGAACCGCTTCTTCCGCTTCCGCGCCGAGCACGCTCTCTTCTCGCCCGGGCGATTAAAGCCGGTAGTTCCGGAAGTGGCGAATCGATGTTAACTCGGCAAAATGTAAAGCCATTCACTTCTCCCATTGAAAGCCATCAACCCTTCACAAGAAGGCCAGTATACGCGGCTATAAATAGCCAGATCTTATTCTTCGGCCAATCCATCGCATGGAGGAAGTCTATCAAATACCTTGGCATCACACTCGACGGCAGACTCAATTTCGTCGCGCACATTCGCGAGGCGAGAAAGAAAGTGGCTCGAGTACTGGGAAAGCTATACCCCCTGCTATGCAAGAAAAGCAAGCTCTCTCTCAGGCACAAGCTTCACCTCTACAAGGTATGCGTAAGATCTATAATGTCCTACGCCAGTGTAGTCTTCGCCCATTCGTCCGAAATACGCCTCAAATCTCTGTAGGTTCTCCAGAACGGTTTCGCCCACACCGCGATCGGTGTCGAATGGTACCAGCGCAATGTGGACATCCACAGCGACCTCAAACTCCCAACCATCACGGAGCACTTCAGAGAGTACTCCGAAACGTACTTCCACAAGACGACAACTCACTCCAACTCTCTGATGGCCAGAGCGGCCATCTACGCACCACCTCCGAATCACAAGATGAAAAGCGCAGACCACGGCACGCGCTTCTTCCGACATCCCTAGGGGTCCCGCACACCACACACGCACCCACAGTCACCGATAACATCAACGTCACCACACACACTTCGGGCACTAGCAACACGCTCTGAATATCAAAATCACGCTGGCCTCGCTTTAGAACGCGGCGCCACAGCTACATACACACCGCGTACACGAAGGACACCTGCGATCCTGGGCGGTCCTAACCACCCAGAGATTCCGATACCGGCGGAGGTAGAAGGGGAAAGGGTCCGCGCCCGGCCTCGACGATAGAATAGAGTCGCCGGAAAAACTACAGAACCAGAAGATACACAATGTGAAAATCCGCTGTCGGATATCTACACTCCACGTAGTACCCTTTAGTTTTTTTTAAAAAACCACAGGCCGTGGATCCAGGTCCACGCCTAGTGTCAGATGAGCTGTAAGAGTCACAATAGCTTGCAGCCCAAGTTTCATCCAGAATCTAGACTTACCTTGCAGTCCGACGCGCAACTAGAAGAATAAACAGTGCAAAATTGAATAAAGAAGTTTTCTCTAAAAATCGTCCGGCGCTACAGCGAATGTACAGAACCGTACAATGCTGTATACTTTGTTACGTTTTTGTTGGGTTTTGTTTATTATTACGAGTATGTAGTGTATTGTTTTTTTCTCCGATTCAAATTTTTCTGTAAATATACATTAGAAACATCGGTACGACTACAACTAGTAGGTGGGTTCGAAAACCAGCATTATTTGATGACACTTCTTGTTTTTGTCGTAATATTTGGATTTTTGTGTAATGTTCTGTTTTGCGAATAAACTTATTATTATTATTATTAGCTAGTGAGCGTTGAGCTGTTCTTTCCCATTGCTTAGTATCTTATGTAATATATTTAGTACCACATTTTTATACATTAAATTAATCAATTTAAATTCCTCTGTCGTCTTTTGTACGTAACTTACGTCAAAATGGCGACCATCCACGGGAACTCCGCAAATTTGGCTTCACCGTCAATGTCTCCAGTGGTATGGAGCCCCACTCCATTTGGATTTCTCCAACCGCAATCTTCACGCTGCAATATTTTTTTATTTAATTTCATGGTGATACCTAATAGTAGAACTTTTGTATACCTAGATATGCTAGAGATGAGCTAGATATATAATGTAGATTATTAAAAACGTTGAAAAAGATTTAAATACTTTGTTTTAAATACTCGAACTAGGGACTGAAGAATGATTAATGAAAAATCTAGCTTCATTGTAAGGACTATTAGAAATGGATATCAGAACAACGACAAACGCAATCGAGAAAATTAAAAACGACCATTCTCCGAAATTTCAAGGCTTCACCTAAAGACGGATGAATTGACGGAGGAAAATGATAGTGATTTTAAATATCCTCGCAAGGAAAAGATCAAAAGCTCTTGGTAAAAATTATCCAAAACGAAAAAATAATGTTACTTTTTAAGAATAGTAAAATGGTAAACATTAAGTGTGTACGACGCAACATGAGATGAAACAAAAAATCGGATATGTTTAGGAAGATCTGGTTCGCCATTATAAAGATGCATCAGCGATTAGAAAATCAGGAATGGCCCATTACATCTTCATACAAACCTGTACGTCTCGAGTAGGTTTAGGATCTACTTGTACGTCAGAAGAAAAACAGCAAGTCTCCAGATATGAAGAGCAGGGTCCATCAGAGAATCTGTATTAAAAAGGATTCTGCGTCAGAAGAATGTGGTGGTTGATAAATATTAAATTTATATTACCAGAGCATCCGGGATCTCCTGATGCATCCTTATGTCAACTTTCCTTTACAAATTTTTCCTGAGATGCAAAGATAGAGATAGGATGTTACGTGAAGATCTTTATTCTCTTTTACTTATTCAATGGAAAGAGTTAAATAGGATTTTTGGTGGTAAATAAACATTCTAATGGCAAATTAAGTTAGTAATAACATATACTATTTTTTTTCTATGAAGTGGCAAGACGGGCGGGACGTTCTCCTGAAGGTCAGTGATACGCTCGCCCATATCAACGTGGCGGTTGTTAGAATGTTATACACAGCTTCGCCGTGAGACGTAAGATGTTGGTTTGTTTAACCCATTAGTTACACTAGCAACAGCCCCTTTCAAACTGGAACACAATAATGTTTGGCGCACTACTGTTTGGCGGGAGAAATAGGTTACTACTGCGCTTACATTTTTTGTCGCTGCGTACAATCCTTGTATATCATCTCAATATAGAGCCTTTCTGGGTTTACTAGGAGGATTTTATGATGAGTTGTTCTCAACTGAGTTTGACCTTCCGCTATAAAAAAACATGATCAGCAAATTGACATTTTCTAAGCTTTCATGGACAAATGGCCGGCGTGATGGTTTAACGTTGGAGACTCTCTCCTATTGAAAGAATACTTCTAGCACTGTTTATTTTTTCTAGATTCCAAAATTTGTGTGTGGAGTTCGATATTTCCTTCACCATTACTTCAATTGGCAGAATGTTGAAGATAAACGTTTTCTTGCTCACCTTATATCAATGAGGTCGCTGCCGTCCGTGACCTTTGTATCATCTACATTGCACAGATAAGGAGAGACGCAGACTCCTTGGAGGTTATCAGATGTGGTGCAAGATTCTATTTCTGGAAGAACAATAGAAGTTCAGACAGAAGCTCAAACACTATTTTACTGTTCACATAGGTACCTAAGGCTATCACACCTATTACAGCAGTGTTAATTCTAGCATGAATCAGTAGTGTATTAAACTTATCGGGATGCAGAGTGAAATCACTGGATTAATGGTACTTCATGTATAATTTTTTTTTACGAAACCACAATATGAGCGAGTCATTCACATGAAGGTAAGTGATAAGCTTTGTTATAACAGTGTGGCACTTCGTCTTCGATTTCAAGGTGATTGTATATAAACATCTTAACCAGCAGCACATTATTAAGAGAAGACGTTATCAACAATTACCCACTTTTGTTTTTTTTTTTTAATAATGTTATAATTACCAGTTTTCAGCTTCTTAAATTTTTCCATCATCTTCAACCGCTCCATTATGGCGTCCAAATCACCACCCTCGTCATCATCAGCTCGGCAGCCATGCAACAGAGCTACAGTTATTACTACTGTTATCCAGTTCACCTGTAAATATACCTTGGAGTTACATTAGGTTGACAAATATCTCCCTTCCGCCTTTTTGTCTTTTGACTTTCGCGGCTATGTACAAAGCGCTACTACAGAGCTCGTATCTGGCAATACTATACATAATTTGAAAGGTCTTGACATAACCTACAAAACGACTCTATGCATAATTAGTTTGGATATTGCGTTCAACAGTTATAGACGTGTAAACATGGAGTTCACTAACGCCGAAATTCGCGCTATTTTAAAGTTTTCCTTCGTTAAAGGCAAATCCGCTAGAGAAACGTTCCGTGAGATTAATGGTGTTTTGGGGGATGGTACTCTATCACTTCGAACCGCGGAGGATTGGTTTTCACCATTCAGAGCCGGTGAAAACGACACCATGGATAAGCCAGCCGGCGGAAGACCTGTGACGACAAATACTGATCAAATCATGGACTACATCGAGTTAGACCGGCATGTGGCATCTCGTGACATCGCCCAGGAGATGGGAGTTAGTCACCAAACCATTTTAAACCATCTGCAGAAGGCTGGATACAAAAAAGCTTGATGTTTGGGTGCCGCATGATTTGACGCAAAAAACCTTCTGGACCGAATCAACGCCTGCGATATGCTGCTGAAACGGAACGAACTCGACCCATTCTTGAAGCGGATGGTGACTGGCGACGAAAAATGGATCACATACGACAATATCAAGCGAAAACGGTCGTGGTCGAAGGCCGGTGAATCGTCCCAAACAGTGGCCAAGCCGGGATTGACGGCCAGGAAGGTTTTGCTGTGTGTTTGGTGGGATTGGAAGGGAATCATCCACTATGAGCTGCTCCCATATGGCCAGACGCTTAATTCTACCATCTACTGCGAACAACTGGACCGCTTGAAGCAGGCGATCGACCAGAAGCGTCCAGAATTGGCCAACAAGAAGGGTGTAGTGTTCCACCAGGACAACGCCAGACCACACACTTCGTTGATGACTCGTCAGAAGCTACGGGAGCTGGGATGGGAGGTTTTATCGCATCCACCATATAGCCCGGACATAGCGCCAAGTGATTACCATCTGTTCCTGTCCATGGTGAACGCCCTTGGTAGTGTAAAGTTGAACTCAAAAGAGACTTGTGATAAGTGGCTGTCCGAGTTCTTCGCAAATAAGGAGGGGGGCTTCTACGAGGGAGGTATTATGAAGTTGCCGTCTAGATGGAAACAGATTAACGAACAAAACGGCGCATATTTGAACTAAATCCGATCACTGTAACACTTTTTATAAAGCAGCGGAAAAGAGATATTTGACAACCTTATATTTTAAATTAAGAGGCCCGGTTTCGCCCTACTAACCTTCAGCTAAAGGTAAAGGAAAACATTGAGAAGAAACTGACTTGTTTCATGTACAGATTTCAGTCACATGCACTTACCACCACCAGATATAGACATTCACTATCCTACATTGGATGATAATAATGAATAGGCTACCTAATGTCCCCGCTACTGGGATTCGGAGTTTTCTCCCACTAAGAGGTAATCAAAGCTTACTATGCTATTTACCCATCATGCTGGGTGTATATCGGCGGATGGTACATGTTCGCGAAAACTTACGTTTTTTCAAACAGTTAACTTCTTCCTTTTGAGGGTATGCCTCGAGTCCCTGCTGTGAGTTAACACGGTTGCATATTTATTTAATTTATTTATGTGAATCTTGCAGACTTCTTGGTGAAAACTTTATAACTGATTTCTAATTAAAAGCGACGAAGATCACAAATCGTGAGGACGCAACGTGTTACATTATTGGGGAAATACCACAGATAAATAATCAGTTATCAGTATATGTTACGACGGAGGGTGAATGAAAACAAAGTACATTTGAATTAACACATTCGCTGCGGAGTGCTCGGAAAGAAATTTCTTTATCCATAGAGTACTACGGAGAGCGTATAGTAGAGGTTCGTCCGCGAGCAACTTACAGATTTCTTTATTACTCACCATACTGTTTCTTTTTGTTTAAACACCGTCCAAGATAAATAATTCAGCAGATGTTAACTAACTTATACGTTGAACTTTTTTTAATCAATTGGTTTAAAGACAGTTGATGTTTATCTGATTTAACCACGTTGGACGTGTTCGAGGGTTGCAGCGCGCCGACTGATATGTTTGTGACGCGTTCAGATATAAATTGTGAATGTCATTAATTAACCAATTGTAATGATAATTTAATTGTCGAAACGATGAAATCGACGTTTTAAACACTAGTCATGTGGCATCACATGGCTAACAGCTGGATTGAGTTTTGTATTTTGTTATTTATTCGACTGCGACGAGATCACTGACGGTACACTGATGATAGTGTTATAGGACATTGCTCCACATTGTGCTTGTCGTTTAAGACATAAGATGTTAAATCTGCTTTCTTGCAGTAATTTCCCAAGCTACAACCGTGAGACTATCCTCCAATTTGACAAATAATAGATGGTTAAGAGTTTACTTACAACTTTTAATCAATACAAAATGATATATATATACAATACTTTTGAAACAACTAAATACCAACTACCTACGCTTTTTTTGGCTAAACCTCCGATACCTCTCGACTGACCGACGCCTTATTTGAAATGTTGCCAATTTATAAATAAATAAAAAAAAAAAAAATTAATGATACCGATATAAACTGAAATATATTTTATTTCTTTTGATAACGCTAACACAGCAATATTTGCACACTACCATTTGATAAGAAATCGTAAATAGTAAAAAATATTTATACGAATTTTGATCTCCAAAGCTTATCAAGTAGAAATTTTGCGACGTCTCAATAATATGATAAAGTGTACATTATCCTTAATACAGTATAGCAGTGAGTGTCTGTTGACGACGATGAGTATGGTTGGTTCATCATTATCATCAGGTGATAAACATCCACTGCTGGATATAGACTATAACCATTGATTATTCGGTCTTAATAATTAAAATCATTTATGGGGACCGAGATACACTCTCGCGGGCGATGCGCCTTGGCATCTACAGGCGCAGTCGCTCGCGGAAGTGTACCCGCCGTCCAGGACACCGTACGGTACGCCCGACAGGCTCGGACCGCCAGGATACGTTGGGCCCTCTTCAACACGGGCCGTTCCTGGCGGTCTCGCACCTATCCACCCATACGGGCGCACCGTACAGTGCCATACTCCGCAGGATGCCAGAGTATAGGCGCCGACACAAATGACCCGGCCCCCGACATTGGGCAGCAATCTGCCCAGCGCAGCGGCGGTGGCGGTGAGCTTCGGGAGAAGCCGTTCGAAGTGCTCTCCGAAGCTCCATCGCCCGTCCAGAGTGAGCCCTAAATACTTGAGGCTCCCCGCACTGGGACCCTCTCGCCCCGGACGGGGATGATCGCGCCAGGGTGGACCCCTGCGGGGTCCGTGGAAGAAGGAGGGCCTCCGTCTTCGTGACGGAGACCCTCAGACCCAGCCGCTCGATCCGGTCCACTACCAGCGACGTGCAAGTGGCGGCCAGACGAGCAGCCTCGTCGTAACTCCTCCCGGGCCGAGACGAGGGTGTCGTCCGCGTAGCATAGTACCCTCGTCCCGGGAGGACCGGCTGCCGCAGCAGCCAGTCGTACGCGAGGTTCCACAGCAAGGGGCCCAAGACCGACCCCTGTGGAACCCCGCTCTCCACGCGCCGCCGATGTAATTCGCCGCTGCCATCAACCCAGACGATCGTCCTGTCGCTTGAGGTACGCCCCAACAGCCCGACCATGTAGGGGAAGCCGGAAAAACTCCAGCGCCCCTGATCGTCGCGAATGGCAGGCTGTTGAAGGCGTTCTCGATATCTAAGGATACCCCAGGACCACCTCGCCGTCACCGAAGGCCTCCAGACAGAGGCCCTTCCGGAGTCGAGCAGGGCGTCCAACGTGGATCGCCCTGCCCGAAATCCGTACTGGGCCTCATGGAGGCCCGGTCCCACCTCGGCGAGGTGGCGAACGAGACGGCCGGCCAAGATCTTCTCGAAGACCTTACCCGCCTCGTCCAGAAGGACGATCGGTCTGTACGCGGAAGGGGAGTCGGGGTCACGGTCCCCTTCCGCAGCAGGCAAAGCCTGCCCGTCTTCCAGCGCTCCGGGAACTGCACGCGCCGAATGCGGGCGTCGTACAGTCCCGGAGCTCCTCGCACAGGTGACTCGCGGCCACCCAGAGGACCCTCGATGGGACCCCGTCGAGTCCCCGGAGCCGTACGTCGACCCGGAGACGACCCAGGGCCACGTCCAGCTCCTCTTCCGTCAGAGGAGGGCCCTCCTTTGTGGCCGCCGCGGGGCGGTGGTGGACATAACCGGGGGCCGGAA
The DNA here is from genome assembly GCA_029286815.1 of Troides helena. Lineage (NCBI taxonomy): Eukaryota > Metazoa > Arthropoda > Insecta > Lepidoptera > Papilionidae > Troides > Troides helena. Next base: position 548,787 of record JAGSMV010000033.1, read on the forward strand.
TGATGCGTCAGCCCCGGGAACAACCGGTCCACCACCCCTTGGAGGAAGTCGGGTCCAGGGCCTCCGTTAAGGGGCGCCTGCGGCAACTCACCGAACCGCGTCGTTGCATTCGGCCCTAGTACTTGCCGGGCTGCTTCCTCTGGACCTTCGGGTCCAGAAGCGGCCACTTTATTTGAGGTAAAGCGCGGCCACACCCGGCAAGTACTGTGACCGAGAGCTGGAGGTTCCGGTCATTACGACTCTACACCCGTCTGTGCAGCTTGGTGTGGAATTCTCCTGTCTGGGCGAAAGTGCGGAAGAGGTCCAACTTGCCACCTCGGCTGCCGACTCGGTGATTTACACCGACGGCAGCCGCATCGACGACAAGGTGGGTGCGGCGTTCTGCGTTCTGCGGAATGCCTTAGAGGTTTCTAACAAAAAACTCAAGTTGGGCAACTTCTGCACCGTATACCAGGCAGAGCTGCTGGCTTTGGCGAGAGCGACAGGGTACGCGGCCAGCGGGTCGGCGCATTCGTGCGTCGTACTCAGCGATTCGAGGTCCGCCCTGGAGACGATCGCAAAACCTGATACCCTTCATCCCCTGGCGATCGTAGCGAAAGAGAACATTATGAAAGCGCGTGAGAAAGGGACGAATGTAAGGCTATATTGGGTGAAGGCGCATGTGGGGTTGGAGGGGAACGAAAGGGCGAACCACCTGGCCAAGGAGGTGGCCCTGAAGAGCAAAAGAAGACCAGAATACGAGGACTGCCCTGTTTCATTCGTCAAGCGTCAGCTAAGGCTGGAGACGCTTGACGAATGGAACAGGAGGTATGTGCAAAGTAATTTGTGTCGGCGCCTGTACTCTGGCATCCTGCGGAGTATGGCACTGTACGGTGCGCCCGTATGGGTGGACACGTGCGAGACCGCCAGGAACGGGCCCGTGTTGAAGAGGGCCCAACGTATCCTGGCGGTCCGAGCCTGTCGGGCGTACCGTACGGTGTCCTGGACGGCGGGTACGCTTCTCGCGGGCGATGCGCCTTGGCATCTACAGGCGCAGTCGCTCGCGGAAGTGTACCTCTTCCTGCGGGATGCCGGAGAGCGTCGGCCGGACCCGGCCACGGTCCGCCGGATCAGGCGCGTTGCCCATGACGCCCTGATCCGGCGGTGGGAGACGGAGTTAGGTAACCCTGCCGCCGGCCGGGACACGGTGGAGGCCATCAGGCCCCACCTGTCCCGGTGGATAACCGGCGGTACGGGGCCTTGACGTTCCACCTGGTGCAGGTGCTGACAGGCCATGGATGTTTCGGCAAGTACCTGCACCAGGTGAACAAATGAAGATGACGCAAGAATGCGTCGAGTGTGGTGCGCCGATCGACACGGCGCACCACACTTGGTAGAGGCAAAGCCCGGCATGGGGTCCGCAACGCCACTCCCTCGTCGCGCAAGTCGGCGGTGACCTCTCGCTGCCGACTGTAATCGATCAGATGTTGAGCAGCGAGAGGTCTTGGAAGGCGGTGGCCTCCTTCTGCGGCGCAGTGATGCGTCAGAAGGAGGCCGCCGAGCCTGAGGAGGCCGACGCCGCTGCCGCATCTTGCAGGCGGCGGCGGGCCGGCGGGAGAGCGCGGCGGCAGAACCACGCCGTCCGCTTCCTCCCGCCGTGAGCGATGGGCCCCTAGCCGGGCACGGTGTGAGGGGCCTTCGGGCCATGGGCGTGGCCCTTTGGGCCTTTGTCGTGTTTCCCCTGGGGTGCATCCCCGGGGAGTCTTGGTTTGTCCCCCTCCCACTCTGACGAGTCTCTGGGGAGGAGGCCGCCGCCCAGGTCCCTTCACGGGAAGGCGGCGGCCGGGCATGCGCTCCGTCGTAAAGAGCGCGCGCGGTCGTCTGTGGGGTCGGGGGCCCCAACGTGCCGGTCCCGCGAGGGGCTGAGGTGACCGCAGGACGGCAGGTGGGTGCCTTTGCTCCCCGCGGGCACCCACCAGGAGGAGTTTTATACGCGGAGGCGCCCGGAGAGTTGCTTGGCTGAAACCCGGGCGTCTCCAGTATGCGTATTGCGGGACAAGCGGTGGTGGTTTTAGTGGGTATGGGGGTCACGCACAACATCTCAGTGGCCCCGAGCCCCACATAACTTGGCGTCTCCCCCCTGAAAAGGACGCTGGGTATGCGGTAACAGCATTTCCACCACCGATATCAAAAAAAAAAAAAAAAGGTATGTGCAAAGTATGACGGCTTCAACAACGAGGATGTTCTTCCCGAACGTCAAGTCAGCGTATCGGGTACTTCGCCGGATCGAGCTCGACACGGTCCTGGTCCAGGACCGTGTCCTGTCCAGGAGGGCTTCACCCTCTACGTCAAGAAGCGCAAACGCGCTTCAAAGCGGCCCACCGAGTCAAACTCGGACCGATCCTCGCCGACCAGCACGCCAGCAAAAAAGGCTGCGCCTCTCACGCATCCCCCAGCAACTCGGCCACGCCCGAAAAACGTGGCCCGAAGCCGCCTCCCCCGAATGTCTTCCAGGACAAGACTAAATGGAACGATGTTTCCAGGTGGTTCGCGGACCACAAAATTGCATGCCCAAAAGCGCAGAACACCGCGCAGGGCATCCGCATCAACCTAGCAACGGTTGAAGACTTCCGGGCTGCCACCAGGCACCAGCGGAATGCCGGACTCGGCTTCCACACCTTCGCTCTCCCCGAGGAGAAGCACCTCCGCGTTGTCATACGCGGAATCCCAACGGAGATCGACATCTCCGAGGTCGTCGACGTCCTCAAAGACCAAAACTTCCCAGTGCTGGAAGCCCGTCGCATGACTAGCATGCGAACAAAGGCCGCACTCCCACTTATCCTGACAAGTCTCGAATTCTCTCCGGAGGGTAAAAAGATCTTCGAGATCACCCGCCTATGCAACCTCACCAGTGTGAGGGTAGAGGTCCCGCACAAGAAAGGCATCATCGGCCAATGCCACCGATGCCAATTGTTTCGCCCGCCCAAGGTGCGTCAAATGCACCGGGGACCACGGGACGAAGGAGTGCTCCCGCACCGCGGAAGTGACAAACCCCCCGAGCTACGTCCTGTGCATAGCCGAGGGGCACCCCGCGAATTATCGCGGATGCACCAAAGCCCTCCGCAGGCAAACCGGGGCCGCCCAACGGCGCACCACCGCCCCCACAAAGGCTGCACCGCAGCCATCAGCCTCGTCTAGGCCACCGCCCGCACAGCCGGCCGTTCCGCCGGCGGTGTCGGTGTGGAGCAAACCGCTCCCCAGGCAGAAAGCCACCGAGGCTCCCAAAGCCACCCCTTCGTCGGGGCCGCCGTAACCACAGGCTGCTCCCAGCCAAACACCACCGTCTACGGAGCTCGAAAATATTCTCGCCTACATCCAAAAGGTGAGCATACGAGACATTCTTCTCTTAGGAGGATAACTGCGAGCCGCGAAAAGCTCGCATGATAGGTTGAGGGCCTGCATCGAGCACGCCGACACTCTCGCCGCACTCGAAGAACCCTTCGTCTAGCCACCGCCCAGGACTCTGCCCGTGACCTTTGGTATTTTCCATCTCAAACGTTATGGAGACACACAAGGTCTTAGGAAGAATCAAACCCCGCTCTCTGACTGTCGCGTACTTCAACGCAGACAGCATCCGCTCTCAAAAGGAGGAAATAAGCCTGTTTCTTAGGAACCATGACGTCGACGTCATGCTCATTCAGGAAACGTTTCTCAAACCGTTCCACCGCGACCCGAAAATCGCGAACTACCACATCGTCCGCTACGATAGGCTGACCGCCCAAGGAGGCGGCACACTCATTTACTTCAAGCGGTCCTTGCACTGCATACCGCTAGTTAGTCCAACCCTCGCCAAAATAGAAGTCTCGGCGTGTAAAATCTCCCTCACCGTTCATCAACCGATCGTCCTAGCATCCGTCTATCTGTCCCCGAGAAAAGAATTTCGGGAAACAGACATAAGAACCCTTCTCGACTTTGGCTCGGCTGTTATCATCGCGGGCGATCTCAACAGCAGGCATAGCACCTGGGACCCGAACAAGTCAAACCGAAATGGTAAAATCCTCTCCAATCTCGCGGACAAGCTCAAGTTTAACATTGTAGCTCCGCAAACCCCGACGAGATACCCTACCATCGCGTCTCACAACCCATCCACATTAGACATTGCGTTGTTCAACAATGTCACCATCCCGCTGCACTCGATCGAGACCATAGACGCTCTCAGATCCGATCACCGCCCGGTTCTTATGAAGCTGGGCCGGCCCGCTGGTGAGGTCCCTCTGACCAAAACCATCGTCAACTGGCGCAGCCTCGAGGCCAAACTCAAGGCCGCGAACCCCCAGCATCTAGACGGAATCCCCGATACGATCGACTCGCTCGGCGCTGCAAACCGAGCGATCGACTCGTTGACAAAGCACATCGCCGGAGCCGTCGAGGAATCGTCGGAACGGTGCCTGAGTCTGCCTGCTGTCGCTCGTGGAAGTGTACCTCTTCCTGCGAGATGCCGGAGAGCGTCGCCCGGACCCGGCCACGGTCCGCCGGATCAGGCGCGTTGCCCATGACGCCCTGATCCGGCGGTGGGAGACGGAGTTAGGTAACCCTGCCGCCGGCCGGGACACGGTGGAGGCCATCAGGCCCCACCTGTCCCGGTGGATGAGCCGGCGGTACGGGGCCTTGACGTTCCATCTGGTGCAGGTGCTGACAGGCCATGGATGTTTCGGCAAGTACCTGCACCATGTGGCTCGCAGAGAGATGACGCAAGAATGCGTCGCAGCGACACTGTAATCGATCGTATGTTGAGCAGCGAGAGGTCTTGGAAGGCGGTGGCCTCCTTCTACGGCGCAGTGATGCGTCAGAAGGAGGCCGTCGAGCGCACGAGGTAGTCCGACGCCGCTGCCGCACCTTACAGGCGGCGGCGGGCCGGCGGGAGAGCGCGGCGGCAGAACCACGCCGTCCGCTTCCTCCTGCCGTGAGTGACGGGCCCCTAGCCGGGCACGGTGTTAGGGGGCTTTGGGCCGTTAGGCGTGGCCCTATGGGCCTTTTGTCGTGTTTCCCCTGGGGGTGCGTCCCCCGGGGGAGTCTTGGTTTTTGTCCCCCCTCCCTCGTCGAAGTGGGGAGGGGGAGTCTGGAGGGAGGAGGCCGCCGCCCAATTCCTTCACGGGAGGGCAGCGGCCGGGCATGCGCTCCGTCTTGGGCGCGCGCGGTCGTTTGTGGGGTCGGGGGGCCCTAACGTGCCGGTCCCGCGAGGGGCCGGTACGGGACGGCAGGTGGGTGCCTTTGCTCCCCGCGGGCACCCACCAGGAGGAGTTTTATACGCGGAGGCGCCCGGAGAGTTGCTTGACTGAAACCCGGGCGTCTCCAGTATGCGTATGGCGGGACAAGCGGTGGTGGTTTTAGTGGGTATGGGGGTCACGCACAACATCTCAGTGGCCTCGAGCCCCACATAACCCGGCGTCCCCCTCTTTGAAAAGGACGCTGGGTATGCGGTAACAGCATTTCCACCACCGATATAAAAAAAAAAGGTGTCGCGTCCAATGGGTCGGCCGGTCCCCTGTCGGGGTCCGCAGTAGAGACTGGACTCCCCTCCAGCAATGCACTCCTCACGCTGCGTCGCCGCTTGAGTTGGGGTAGTTTTTTATAGAGGTTGTCCTCCTCGCGCCCCGGGCGGTTAAGCCAAGGGCCTCGGTCTCGTGTGACCACGAGACATGACCACGACATCACACGGGATTACGACTGAGGGTGGCGGCAGGAAAGACCCACCTCCTGCCCGGGGCAGGGTAAGTGCACACCGAGCCTGTCGTCGCCCCACCACTGTGCCTTCTGATAGTCAGAGGGACACGCGGGGAGACCCCTCCCGCCGGGTTACTCGCCGCCGGACAGCAAAATCGCCGCCCAGCGCCCAGTACGCACCGGCTTGACTATTGTACATCCCAGAGGGAGCGTTAACAGTCAAGCACACGTGGAGGTTACCCGGCTTAGCGTCCCATACGATCGACACCTGCGCCGTCCTATTCGATGTCGTCAAGGCGTTCGACAAAGTCTGGCACGAAGGCTTGATATTCAAGCTTTACATTCACAAAGTGCCAGACCGTCTAGTCATCGTCATTCGAGACTTCCTCTCGAATCGTTCATTCCGCTTTCGCGCCGAGTACGCTCTCTCCTCGCCCCTGCCGATTAAAGCCGGTATCCCTCAAGGCTCTTGCCTCTCCCCGTTACTCTTCTCGCTCTACACGAGCGACATACCTAGAGACCCCTTTGTCAGGATGGCCCTTTTCGCGGACGACACCGCTCTTTATCACTCTGACAGATATCCGGGTCTTATAACGATGCGCCTTCAAAACGCGACCACCCGCCTAGGCGAGTGGTTCCGGACGTGGCGAATCGACGTAAACCCGGAGAAAAGTGAAGCCATTCACTTCACCCACCGAAAGCCATCGACACTTGTCAAGATGGCGAAAAAACGCGGCAATGAACTCGGCCAGATCTCTCTCTTCGGTCAGTCCATCCCATGGAAGAAATCGGTTAAATACCTCTGCGTCACGCTCGACGCCAGACTCAATTTCATCGCCCACATCCGTGAGGCGAGAAAGAAAGCGCCCACGTACTGGGCAAGCTATACCCCCTGCTGTGTAAGAAGAGTAAGCTCTCTCTCAGATACAAGCTTCACCTTTACAAGGTATGCGTAAGACCTATAAAGTCTTACGCAAGCGTAGTCTTCGCTCATTCGTCCGAAGACCGTCTCAGACCCCTCCAGACCCTCCAGAACCGTTTCACCCGCACCGCGACTGGTGCCGAATGGTACCAGCGCAATGTGGACATCCACAGCGACCTTAAACTCCCAACGATCAAGGAGCACTTCAGAGAGTGCTCCGTGACCTACTTCGCCAATGCGGCAACTCATCCCAACCCTCTGGTGGCCAGCGCGGCCAACTACGAGCTACCTTCGAATCCCAGGACGAAAAAGCGCAGACCGCGGCACGCGCACACACTTCGGACACTACCAACACGCTCCGAATATCAGCATCACGTCGCCCTGGCTTCAGAACGTGGTGCCGCAGCTATTCACACACCGCGTACACTAAGTACCGCGATAGTGGGCGGTCCTCGCCGCCCAGAGATTCCGATACAGGCGAAGGTAGTAGGGGAACGGGCCCGCGCCCGGCCTCGACGACCGAGTAGAATCGCCAGATAAACAACAACAAAAGCCAGACATACAATAAACGGAATCATCCGCCAGATAGCTACAACCCGCGTAGCACATTTTGGTTACAAAAACCACAGGCCGTGGATCCGGGTCATCGAGCCCAGTGTCAGATGAGCTGTAAGAGCCGCTGTAGCCCGGTCTACATCAAGAATTAGTTTAAGAAGTGAAATTCATCAACCATTCAAACCAACCTGCCAACTTCAGTTTGAAGAAAGTACTCAAATGATGTAGATGATGTTGATGTAGAGCAGCCAAGCTCATTACAATGTCATGCCACTTTCGTTTCCGGAATTGCATTAATGGCAGAATTATAATAGAGGTAGGTCAACAAAATAAATAATAAACAACAATTACAACACTGTTTATTAAAATAATTGACGTATTTTTGTTCTTATTAGTATTTTTGTTCGTAAAGACGTCATTTTTTTTATTAAAACATTAACAATATTGTCAACATTTCTGAAAAGACTGAAGCTTCGGTCTTGGCAGTAGTTGAACGATGGATCGAATCTGCGATATTTATTTGGCAAACACTTGACATTGTCCATTGGCGCTTAGTGTTGCAACTGATGTCCTCTTCTAGTAGTAGGTAAAGGAGCTAGAGTCGAGACCCTCATTCGCCATCTGTTCGGTCACCCATCCGTACATGTCCGGCACGTTGACGTACACGCCGGGGACGTTTGCGTCGCCGCACTTTATACCATACGCGACCATGCCCACGATGGCGAACCTGCTGTTACCATCCTGCAACCAGTACTAGCCGTTTAGTTAAAACTATTTTTTATCAGTACGTACATTTCGTTTTTTTTTATATGTAAAAGACGAAGCGATGAGACGAGCAAGATGCTCACGTGGTGGTAAGCGATACGCTGGCCCATAATAATGTGACTCTAGTTAGGAGTATATACACTGTTCTACATTACGCTCGTCGCTTTGAGATATAAGATCATAATCAAGTTACCTCACTTATATATCTAGGTACAATGCTCTTTAAACTGGAACAGAGTAATGTTTATACATTACTGTATGACGGTAAAATTAGACAGTGGTGATACTTATCTAGTTGGTCTCTGCTAACAGATACCTAATATTAATAGTGTAAAGATTAGAAGCAACACCAAGCTGCTATAGACGAAATTAACTTAAATAATTTCTACCTTTGGTGACAATGGGTAGAGCACGTGGCTTGAAAGACTGGCAGCTGATAGAACAAGGTAAGGTAGTCTGGCGATCTTCTACCTTATGACACAATATTTGGGAGTAACGATTTAAACGAGTTACAATGGGTGTAACGATTTGTTCAGCGCAGGCAACAAACAAGCATCACATATGAAATAGTGTAGACAATGTTTTAGGTTAAATAGTACATATACTGCTGACTGGAGCAGTGTATAATCTGATCATGCAGGTCAGTCTTAATACTTACGTTGATGGGGCACACGAGAGAAGAGCCCCCGTCTCCTCTGCAGGTGTCGATGCCTGCTTTTCCACCAGCGCATGTGAGAGATTGATGCAGCTTGAAAAATGGACCGAGACGAGTTGCGCGCAGCAATTCCTCACATTTTGCGCTGCTCACCAAACTCAATTTAACCTGTTTATAATTTTTTGTTTATTAAAAATAACATACAAACCGGTATCTGACCAACTTGATAGATAGACGGTCTAGGCTTTCTTATAAGAGTAAAACCCGAGACTAGCGAAAATACTTCGTCGGACGCATTGATACTGGAATTTAAAATATCAGGTTTAGAAATCGTGTTCAAACTCAAATCGGCAAATCAAACGTATGAACCCAAAAGACCAATTTATAGTAATCGTTTGCAAGTGTAGTTAAACATGTAACTGGTATGCAGGCCTTGGTACTGGTTTTAAAATACTTTAAGCGTTTTAAACATTTGCTCTATTAAAAGTAAAAATCAAATCATATACAAATCGCTATAAAAGGCAAACCAAACGCATTAAGACAAAGAAAAAATTGTTAGTGATACTTTGTAAGTGCAGTTAAACATGTAACCGGTATACAGCAGTAGATTACGAGAGTCACCTTCTTTAATCTGGCTGCGAAAACTTTTTTGTTCTTAAAGTTTTCTGCCCCCCAGCCCATACTGAAGCAGATCGTGCCAGGCTTGGGCATGTGCTGCGCGAGGCAGCCGACGCCTATGTGAGGAGCGTTGTCCAGGTTGATGGGCTTACGGAGGAACAGGAGCCCCGCGTCATTGTATAATGATTCTGTGGGAAGAGATTAAGTTAGGAAACATTTTTTTTTACTGTGTCGATGCGTGGAAAGTCCTCTGATGCTTAAGAACATACCCGTATATTGCACGTAATGTTAACATGTTTGACGGCAGAAATAGCTGCTGAGGTTGTATCGGTCAAACTTCAAGTAAAACAATAACTTTCAGATTATAGTCCACTTCCATAACTGGAGTAAGTTGTTATAAAGATAAAATCAAAGCCATCATTTACAGGTTGTCTGGTGGCGGATTTATGTTTTCAAATTTAAATTAAAAATGATATGTTTAATATATAATTTTACTAAAAATATTAAAAAATAGAGTATAAATGCGGTTTTCATTTTTAAAGATAATGCCATCCAAATGTCTTCTATCCTGTTGCACACACACACTGTTCGAAACGGAGCCTCGTATTCCGTGCCAAACGCTGCAGTAAACTTGATTCAATTGCGCTGATATCTCGCCGAATATTTTCTTTTAAGTCCACAACAGTTCGCGGATTGTTGGCGTAAACTCTCTCTTTCAGGTAGCCCCACAAAAAAAAAAGCCATTGTTATCCAAAGTTAGGTCGGGTGACCTCGGTGGCCACGGGATGTCCCCAAAGCGACTAATCAGTTTTTGAGGGAGATTTTCTCTCAACAAATCCATCGAAGCTCTGACCGTGTGTGCGGTCGCACCTGTACCGCATCCTGTTGAAACCACGTGTGTGATGAGAATGATGAATGAGCTCGCAGGTTCGGCAAAAAGAAATTCGAAATCATGAACCGATAATTCTCACCATTGACATTCGTCGCTTGGCCCCTTGCATTTTCCAAAAAAAATGGTCCGATTATCCCATTCGTGGATAAAGCGCACCAAACAGTTACCCTTGGGCAATGTAATGGTTTTTGGTGCTTCAGTCGAGGATTGCAAGTTCTTAGAGCCCAGTAACGGCAATTTTGCTTGTTTACTTGTCCGTTTAAATGAAAATGAGCCACGTCGCTCCAAAAAATGGAATTCACAGTGCGAAAACGCTCCAAGTTGGTTTTACAAAAGAATTTGCGTGACGCAAAGTCATTTTTTTTCAATTCTTGAATTATTTGAATTTTAAAAGTATGAAACTACATATCTTTTTTCAAAATTTCATGCACAATTGCTCTTGGAAGTCCCAGTGAAGCTGCCCTTTTCCGTATCGAAAGTCGTGCATTTTCACGTAAACTGCGTTCAACCAGTTCAATGTTTTCGGGTGTCCTTGACAATCGACTAGGTCCTGGCCGTGGTGTGTTCATAGCAGAAGCAGTTGCGCGGAACCTCTCCACCCACGAACGAATTAAATTCACACTCGGCCCATCGCCTATCCGTTGAATATTGAAATGTGAACAAAAATGTCGGCGAGCGAGTACGTAAGAATCGTTACTCTTGAAAAATGCTTCAATAGCGAACGCGCGATGCTCACACGACCACTGCGACATCGTGACTAAGAAATCCGCACGATCGGTAATTCTAATGACACCACATTGAGATGTTCGTTTTTTAAAATATAAATCTGCCGCCAGACACCCTTTATTTCACCACCCTTTTGGTTAATAAATGTCACATGCCATCGAGAGTTGTTCTGGACAAACAATGGTTTTCTCCCGAAATTTTCGTAAAAATAAATATTCAATAGATATGACAAATGCATCTTTATGGTTATGTTTTAAGAAGGTACAGCAACTACACAATAGATATGATCGATAGTGTATTCTTGGTGACCACGCTGCGCCGCTTTAGTTTTGTTATGACATATTACAACAAAATACATTTATTTATAAAAACAAATTAATGCTTTTATAAAAAAAAAACAATAAGAGCGTTTTAATAATAATTATTTAAATTTATGTAGTTGAAAATATAATTAAGTGAAAGTTAAAAGAAAGAAATAGTTTTCTCTAAAATATAAAAGTATACAAAAATATTTAAGATAATTCAAACAAACTTTATTCTATGTCTAAAATACGAATACATATGTATTCGTATTTTAATATAAAGAAGTAAAATTTGAAAAAGATTATACCCTAAGGACGTAATAAGGAATTGTTCGTGTATTGACCGGGCGTATGATCGAGTGAGCGCTGCGGAGACGCATACTCGCGCTCGTACGTACACACGAGGCGGTCGAGAGACGGCAGTCTATACATTTACTGCGTCGAAAATAAAAAAATTACTTCGTACAAATTGATTGAAATATTGAACGGAGGTTATTACTGACCTCCAATACACAGTGAAAGGATGTATAAGAATGATGTACTGTATAGTATACCAAAATCCTAAAAATACATACATACGTATTTATCACGCCTCGTTCCCAGTGGGGTAGGCAGGGACCACCTCTCTCCACCTGCTACGATCCTGGCACACCTTCCTCGCTTCCTCAACTTTCATAAGCGTCTTCATGCATGCTCGTCGGTTGCGAGTGATTTTGACCAGGCCTTTCTTTAGGACATCTCGGATTTGACCGGAATATGTCCGCTTAGGTCGACCTGCACCGATTTTTCCAATCATTCTTACCTTGTATATCTCTTTCGTTAATCTTCTTTCATCAATTCTTTTAACATTGCCGAACCATCTAAGCATCCCTTTCCATATCCTTGTCACTACATCTTCAACCACGCCGCACCGCTTCCTTATCACACTGTTCCTCACTTTGTCCATCAGTTTCACTCCAGTTATACTTCTCAGGATTCTCATCTCCACAGCATTAATCCTAGTTTCATGTTTTGATTTTTATCATCAGCGTATAGAAGGCACTTGACGGTCAACTGATTCATTCTTAGTCTATACTCACTATCTCTCAAATCTTTCAAGCAATTGTCTAAAAATAGGTTAAACAGCCACGGTGGGGCCACATATCCCTGTCTAATACCCTTCTGGATGCTAAACCAGTCTGAATAAGCCCCGTTTATCTTGACACAAGCACTAGAACCCTCATAAAGTGATTTCAGTACTCGTATTAGCTTGCTGTTTACCCCATAAGCAGACAATATGGACCACAATACATTCCTCACCACTCTGTCATAGGTTTTTTCCAAATCTACGAAAGCGCAATAGACCTTTTGTTTATGTGCCAAACATTTTTCGGTTATGCTACGTAAGGAAAAGACCTGGTCCATGCATCCCATTCCACTTCTAAATCCTGCTTGGACATCCCAAATTTTCTCTTCAGTTTCATTCATCACCCTTTTAATCAGATAGTTTTTACAGTGATGCTGTGACCCTTTTCCTTTATATATCGGAATGATTATGGCTTTGCACCAGTCATCTGGCACTTTGCCGCTCCTCCAACAAAGGTTGAAAAGGTAGTACAGCTGACTAGCTACCACGCCCTGTCCAGCTCTCAGCATCTCGACCGTAATCCTATCATATCCTGCAGCCTTTACCAACTTCATACTATTCATTGCATCTAAAATCTCTTTCATACTAATATTACTTTCATCCCCACTCACAGTTTGACCCCTACCGGGGTTTGGCACGTGCATATCTTCTTTCTCGAATAAACTTTCAAAATTTTCTTTCCACCTCTTTAAGATACATTCTTCACCTGCCACAAAGCTTTCATCCTAGTTGCTGATATTTCCAAGTGAGCTCGCATTATTAGCTCTGGCTATTCTTATGGACTTCCAGAAGAACTTGATGTTCGTCCGTAAGTCATCTGATAACCTTCTTTCAAATTCATTTCTATCATTCATTTTCTTTATTTCCACCACTTCCTTTGTTACAGTCTTACATCTTTTATACTCATGCTTCGTATTTTGTACATCCTCTATCGTTGCCTTGTCCATTCTGTGGTTGGCTTTTGCTGCGAACCAATCCTGCCATGCTTTCGTCTTTTCAGGCACCGCCTTCCGTCTTTTTGCACTTACAGTCTTCAACATACTTCCTTTTCTTCTCTTACCCACACCACATACATCAATGGCCGCTTTTACAATTCCATCCTTGATCGACTTCCATAACTCTTTAAACTCACACATTCCTTCTAATCTGTCAAACTTATCAATTAATTTACTCTTATACTTCTCTCTCATTTCATTATTTTGCAAAACCTCAACTTTCACTGTTTCTAGTACACTAATTGGTTCCCGAATATGCCGTCATCGTCTAAAGATCCCCGTTATTCGGCACAACATCAGAAAGTGATCAGTGTCGATGGCCGGGCCACCGTATACCCTAGTGTCGAGCACTTTCTTTCTCATTCTCTTATCGACCATTAAAACATGAATCATACTTTCCTGGTTTCCTTCTTTTCTTGTGTACCTGTGGATTTTTTTGTGGTCAAACATTGTGTATGTTACCACAAGATTCCACTCCAAACAGATCTCAAAGAGACTGTTTCCATTTTCATTCACTCTTTCATCACCGAATTTCCCTAACACAGATTCATATCCATCACGCTGCACTCCAACCCATCCATTAAAATATCCAAGCATTACAATTCCTTCATTACGCTTACATTCATTCAGAACATCTTTCAGACTATGCCAAAACTCTTACCTTTCGGTTTAGGCTCTCGAGGACCGGTTCCATCCCGCTCTTTGCGGAACATATATCCCTAGAATGAAGATGCGGGTAAGACCAACCTTCAACCTCACCCACATGAGTCGAGGACTCGCACAACCAAAGTCAGTTACACATTCGTTAATTCTAGCAGAAAGCAGCACACCAACTCCTTGACAGCCCCTGCTGATTTCAGGGACTCCTGACCAGTAGGCTGTGTATGGTCCATGTATGATGGTGTTGCATCCTTTCTGCTTAGTTTCATTCACACATAGAATATCAATTCTTCTTTCCCTCATCATTTCACATACATCATCAATTTTGTATTTCATTCCTCCTCTGACATTCAAAGTAGCAAAGTGTCTATCGGCAGACCGCTTCTCGTTCCCGCGGACGATAAGTAACGGGTTGCGAACTACGTCACCGCCATTCTGGCATGAAAACTGTTTCACCATTAGCGTTCCCATGAGCAGCGAGGGAAAAATCGTCGACCCAAACAGAGCCCCTCATGTTTGGGCAAGGTTAATCAGGGGGTGCCCCACCTGTCCCGGTGGATGAGCCGGCGGTACGGGGCCTTGACGTTCCACCTGGTGCAGATGCTGACAGGCCATGGAAGTTTCGGCAAGTACCTGCACCAGGTGGCTCGTAGAGAGATGACGCAAGAATGCGTCGAGTGTGGCACACCACACTCTGGCGAAGTGCCCGGCATGGGGGCCGCAACGCCACTCCCTCGTCGCGCAAGTCGGCAGTGACCTCTCGCCCGCGGGCACCCATCAGGAGAAGTTTTATACGCGGAGGCGCCCGGAGAGTTGCTTGACTGAAACCCGGGCGTCTCCAGTATGCGTATTGCGGGACAAGCGGTGGTGGTTTAGTGGGTATGGGGGTCACGCACAACATCTCAGTGGCCCCGAGCCCAACATAACCCGGCGTCCCCCCCCCCCCCCTTGAAAAGGACGCTGGGTATGCGGTAACAGCATTTCCACCACCGATATCAAAAAAAAAAAAAAAAATAGGGGTATTCCTTCCCAGTACTTGGGCCGCTTTCTTTCTCGCCTTGCGAATGTGGGCGATGAAATTAAGTCTGGCGTCGTGCGTGACGCGGAGGTATTTGACCGAATTCCTCCACAGATGGACTGGCCGAAGAGGGAGGTCTGGCCGAGTTTATGGCCGCGTTTTTTCGCCTTCTTATGAAAGGTAGATGACTTGCGGTGGGTGAAGCGAATGGCTTCACTTTTTTCCGGGTTTACATCGATCCGCCTCGTCCGGAACCATTTGCCTAGGCGGGTGGTCGCGTTCTGTAGGCACTTCGTTATAATACCCGGAGCTCTGCCGGAGTGATAAAGAGCGGTGTCGTCCGCGAAAAGGGCCATCTTTACAAAGGGGTCTCTGGGTATGTCTGAGCGAGAAGAGTAGTGGAAAGAGGCAAGAGCCTTGAGAGACGCCAGCTTTAATCGGCCGGGGCGAGGAGAGAGCGTGCTCGACGCGATAGCGGAACGAGCGATTCAAGAGGTAGTCTCGAATGACGGTGACTAGACGGTCTGGCACTTTGTGAGAGTAAAGCTTGAATATCAAGCCTTCGTGCCAGACTTTGTCTTCCCGACGCTTTCGCGACGTCGAATAGGACGGCGCAGGTGTCGATCGTTTGTCTGTGCTCGAGACCGACCAAAATGTGCTCGGTCAGTTGACGCACTAGATGAACGCAAGAGTGGTTGCTCCTGAATCCGAACTATTCATCGGGGAGGAGTTTGTTCTCTGCGGCGAAATGGCGCAGACGCTCTAGAATGATGCGCTCGTAAAGTTTGCCCAAGGTGTTCAGTAGGCTGATCGGACGGTAGCTGTTGGGTAGGTTCTTTGGCTTTCCGGGCTTCAGAATACCTATCACTACGGCCTCTTTCCAGACTTCTGGGAAGGAGCAGTCGGCTAGCAGGGCGTAGAATATGGCTACTAGCAGACCGACGATCTGAGATCGGAGAACTCTGTTTGAGATGTTGTCGAATCCCGGGGCTGATCTGGTTTTCAGCCTCTTTATGATGTCAACGACCTCACCGGGAAGACCGGTTTTAGAAGGGCACCTTCTGGTGGGAGGGCTGCTACAGTGCCGGAACCAGGCTCCGGCAGAGTTTCCGCGTTCTGGTACACTATAGATCACTACACTGGCGCACGCGAGCGCAAATGGCGGACTGAGCGGCGTTGTGGCGCTCACGAACACGGGCTAGTCGAACAAAGCGGGCGTAACTGTATCGCGCACTGGCAGCGGACGCATGGGACGTCCGATCGGTACGGCGGGCAGAACCCGAATCAGATCTGATGCGTCAGTCACCAGTGCGAGTTTAGCACGACAGTCAGGGTGTGCTAGTAGCGCAGCGTTGCACAAGCTTTCATTTGATCGAAGGCTTCCAGTGCTTCTCCAGAAAGGCTTATTGGTGAAGAACCCTTAGTAGTACCAATTAGAAGTGCGTTAAGCGGTAATAGAATTGATGCAGCTTGGGGTACCTGCGATAAAAATTAATCAATCCATGGAACCTCCCGAGTTCCTTAACGTTTTTAGGTGGGGAGAATTCCTTAATTGCCTAGACTTTTGCATTCAAGGGTTTTGTTTCATGAGCTGAGATTGAATACCCTAAAAACGTTACATCGGATGCGCCTAATACGCACTTCGACGTGTTGACCAGTATTCTGTAGTCTTTCATTATGTAAAAAAATTGGCGTAAGTGGTTTTCGTGGTCTGTTTCATTCTCTGAAAATACTAGGAAATCGTCCAAATAAGGTAACAAAACGAATCCAATCCGCGTATCATTTCATTCCCGAATCTTTGAATCGTTTGTCCTGCGTTGCGCAAACCAAAAGTCATGTACGGGAATTCAAATAGCCCAAATGGTGTGGTTATGGCTGTTTTAGGAATATCATCAGGACTGACAGGTATCTGATTATAGGCCTTTTCTAAATCAAATGTAGATAAAACTTTACAACCTGAAATACTGTGTGAGAAATCGTGAATATGCTTGATTGGGTACCTGTCAGGCACCGTGCGAGCGTTGAGTCTCCTGTAATCACCACAAGGACGCCAACCGTTGTTTTTTTTTTGGAGTTGCAGTGGTGACGACCAAGGGCTTCCAGAGGGTCTGGATGTACCATTGGCTATCATAGCTTCGAATTCCCGATTTGCTATCTTTAATTTATCTAGGGCTAGGCGACGAGGTTGGCTCGCAACAGGGGGACCTGGCGTTCTTCGAATATGATGCACGGTGTTGTGTGGTGTGGAGCGTTGTGTACCGGCTGGACGCGTGATTTCTGGGAATTCTTTTAATATATTATGATAGTAGTCATGACCTTCACAGATGAAATTGCGTTAAACGTAGCAGCGGAGGATGCGGTCACAGAAAGTGCCGTATTCTTATCAATTAAGCATTGATTCCTACAATCGACTACTAAGTTGTAAAATGACAAAAAATCTACTCCTATAATAGCTTTTTTCACGCCCGCCACGATGAATCGCCATGAATAGGTTCGGTTCAAGCCGAGGTCGAGGTTGAAGTGGACGAAGCCGATAGGTTTCTATTATAGACCCGTTGGCTGCACGTAGCTGGTAGTTAGTCTTTTTGCGATGGCTGGGAATTTCAGATCGAGGGAAAACGCAGATGTCACTGCCTGTATCTACTAAAAATCGTATTTTAGATCTGCAGTCAGTGACAAATAGGCGACCAGTTGCAGCAGGGCAAGAGTCAGTCGCCATTATCGACTGCCCTGATAGTTTTCCGGTTTGAAGTCGCATGGTTTTTGGCATTTTTTCGCCATGCTTCGGTATTTACTGTGGTACCAGCAAATCGGGTATTTTCGGTACGAAGACTCTGATTGGACTTCAGACGTCAGAGTACGCTGAGTGGATCTGGCTCCTATCCGCGAACTCTTGTTCATTCTTGTAGTAAGTGCATAGACTTGTTGCATCAGATCCTGTATTGCGATGGCCATTTCTCCATCGTTGACTCAGTGTTTGACTTTGAGGTAGAGGCGACGGCGTCTTGGGGCAGTGAGGAATTGACATCGTAGATTTTGTCTGCTAGGTCGGCCAAGTCTTTTAGTGTTTTTGAGTCGTGAACTGCGATAACAACCTGTATATTATGAGGGAGGCAATTGGACCATAGTGTTCTCAATAGGTCATGAGGAAAGTCGGGGCTGGCTGAATTTCGAAAGTCTCGTAGGAACTGCGACGGCTTCCTGTCTCCCATTTCCTCGTGCATCGATAATTGTTTGTGACGCTTTTGTTTCGAGATCGATAGTCGCTTTATGAGCTCCGTTTTCAGTTTTTCATATTTATTTACGCTTGGTGGATTCATAATTATATCTTCTACTTGAGATGCAAATTGGGCGTCGAGTTGTGAGATTGCATAATAAAACTTTGTCTTATCTACTGTTATGTTAGATAGACTGAATTGTCCTTTTAATTGTGCAAACCACAAAGCTGGCTTCTCAGGCCAGAACGGAGGAATTCTTATGCCCACTCGAAAAACGTCCGACGGCGGTGCCATGGGAACGCGGTCATCGGTATAATCCTGTTTGTCGTTGTCGTCGGCTTCATTACTCATTTTGACAATTTTTGTAAGTGTAAAACTTCGGGGTCACCAGTGTGAGGTATAGTTGCCGTAATCAAACTTCTTCGATTATGCGTATTGTTTATTTCAGTACCCTTATATACATGTCGTTAACTCTCATTTTATCGTGACTCAGACGTCACCGCTGACATCCCTCTGACGTGTTACCATCGGCAATTTTCATAGGCGGTGCGAGTAGGTAAGTAGCCTACAAGCCTATTTCTCAGGAACCAAGACGTCGACGTCATGCTCATTTAAGAAACGTTCCTCAAATCTTTCTACCGCAACCCAAAAATCGCCAACTACCACATCATCCGTCACGATAGGTTGACTGCCCCAAAAGGCGGCACCTTCATCTATTTTAAGTGGTCACTGCACTGCATACCGCTAGAAAGTCCACCCTTTGCCAACATAAAAGTCTCGGCGTGTAAAATATCCCTCACCGGTCATGAACGTTGACGATCTCAGATCCGACCACCGCTCGGTCCTTGTGAAGCTGGTCCGGCCCACTGGTGAGTTCCCTCTGATCAAAACCATCGTCAACTGGCGCAGCCTCGAGGTCAAAATCAAGGCCGCGAACCTCCAGCATCTAGACGGAATCCCTAGCACGATCGACTCGTTCGATACTGCAAACCGGGCAATCGACTCATTAACCTATATCATCGCCAGGTATCGCAAGGAATCGTCGAGGACGGTGCTCGAGTCGGACTACCTTCACGGGTCTTTCCCGACTTACCTTCGACGGCTGATCAGACGCAGAACGCCGCACTGAGACTTTACTCTCGATATGGATCCGAGGAAAACAGGATAAAACTGTGCCGCCTTCAAAGGCAAGTGAAAGAGCGCATACCCGAACTCAGATCCGACAGAAGGGACAATCTGCCTTGCGTCTCGGAGCCCTCGAACGCCAATATTTAGCGTCTAGCCTAGCCAGTCTCAAAGCAAAGAAAAGGCGACAATTCACTCCAACCCTGTTGTGGCCAAAGCGGCCAAATACGCTCCACCTCCGAATTCCAAGATCAAAAACGCAGACCACGCTAGGCGCTTATTCTGCCATCCTCAGGGGTCCCCCGCACACCACACACTCACCCACAGTTACGGACAACACCAACATCACCACACACACTTTGGAGACTACCAACACGTTCCGAATCTCAAAATCACGCCGCCATCGCTTAAAAACGCGGCGCCACAGCTACAGGCATATCGCGTACAAGAAGTACATCCGCGAACATAGGCGGTGCTCACCACCCAGAGATTCCGATACAGGCGAAGGTACTCGGGGAACGGGTCTGCGCCCGGCTTCGACGACCCAGTAGATTCGCCAGAAAAACCATTGAACCAAACACACAATGTAAAATCCGCCGGATAACTACCCTTGATGTAGTACACTTTATTTTTAAAACACCTGTCGTCGATCCGTGTCCACGAGCCCGGTGTCAGATGAGCTGTAAGAATCAAATTGGCTTCCAGCGCAAACATCACCACGAATCTAGACAAGGTCTTAATAGACACGATCCTAAATGATTATAAAATTATTAATGGCCAACACATAAACATAATAATACTAAAAGAATTGTATGCTTCATTTTGGTCTCGTAAAATACGATTTTATAAGGTATTAAATATTGTTTAGGGATTTATTTTATTATATAATATATTTAAAAGGTGGACAGGATTACATTATCTATATATCTAAGCGTAAAGTTAAACTCACGTCTGAAATACTTCTGATGCACAACAATTTTAGCGACATCTCGCTCCTGGTGTATGTATTCCTCGTCTTCGGAGTTCGTTTCCCATTCGCCGGCGCGGATTTTTATCTACAACAATCAAAAGATATAATGAAGGTATATCCCTGTCAAGTTCTTCTTGAATAGTTATCACATTATGTGTCTGGTTCTTTAGTTTTCTGGCAAATCTACGAACCGGTCTCCCAAGAAAGTTTTGTTTTTGAGGTCATCGATGACTTCTGAGATGTCGATTTCGAGAGGAATGCCGCGAATGACGATGCAGAGTTGCTACTCCTCGAGGAGAACGGAGGGTATAGAAGCCAAGGCTGGCGTTCCGCAGGCGCTTGGCAGCACCCCGGAAGTCATCAATCGTCGTGAGATTGATGCGAATACCCTGCGCGGTGTTCTGCGCTTTAGGGCATTCGATTTTGTGGTCAACGAACCCCTTGGAAACCGAATTCCACTTTATTTTGTCCCGGAGAATCGAGGGAGGTGATTAACGGACCACGTTTCTCGGGTGGGGCCGAGGTGTTGGAGGGGTGCAATATTCTTGTTGTAGACAGGGCTGCAAGCTACAGCGGCTCTTACAGTTCATCTGATACTGGGCTCGTGGACCCGGATCCACGGCCTGAGTTCCTATAAACTAAAATGCGCTACGCGGGATGTAGCTGTCTGGCGGATGATAGTGTGTGTCTCTGGTTCTTGTAGTGCTTTATATGGCGATTCTACTCGGTCGTCGAGGCCGGGCGCGGGCCCGTTCCCTGACTACCTTCGCCTGTATCGGAATTTTTGGGCGGTGAGGACCGCCCACGATCGCAGGTGTACTTAGTGTACGCGGTGTGTGAGTAGCTGCGGCGCCGCGTTCTGAAGCGAGGGCGGCGTGATGATGATATTCGGAGCGTGTTGGTAGTGTCCGAAGCGTGTGTGGTAACGTCGGTGTTATCGGTGGCTGTGGGCGTGTGAGTGGTTTGCGGGACCCCTTGGGATGTCGGAATAAGCGCGTGCCGCGGTCTGCGCTTTCTCGTCCTGGGATTCGGAGGTAGCTCGTAATTGGCCGCGCTGGCCACCAGAGGGTTGGGGTGAGTTGCCGCCTTGGCGAAGTAGGTCACGGAGCACTCTCTGAAGTGCTCCTTGATTGTTGGGAGTTTAAGGTCGCTGTGGATGTCCACGTTACGCTGGTACCATTCGGCATCAGTCGCGGTGCGGCTGAAACGGTTCTGGAGAGTCTGGAGAGGTTTGAGACGGTCTTCGGATGAATGGGCGAAGACAACGCTTGCGTAAGACATTATAGGTCTTACGCATACCTTGTAAAGGTGAAGCTTGTGTCTGAGAGAGAGCTTGCTCTTCTTACACATCAGGGGTCTATATTCTTGTTATGAGCGGGCTGGAAGCCACAGCGGCTCTTACAGCTCATCTGACACTGGGCTCGTGGACCCGGATCCACGGCCTGAAGTTCTTAAAAACTAAAATGCGCTACGCGGGATGTAGCCGTCTGGCGGATGATTGTATGTGTCTGGTTCTTGTAGTGCTTTATCTGGCGATTCTACTCGGTCGCCGTAAGGGCCCGTTCCCTGACTACCTTCGCCTGTATCGGAATTTCTGGGCGGTGAGGACCGCCCACGATCGCAGGTGTACTTATTGTACGCGGTGTGTGAGTAGCTGCGGCGCCGCGTTCTGAAGCGAGGGCGGCGTGATGATGATATTCGGAGCGTGTTGGTAGTGTCCGAAGTGTGTGTGGTGACGTCGGTGTTGTCGGTGACTGTGGGCGTGTGTGTGGTTTGCGGGACCCCTTGGGATGTCGGAATAAGCGCGTGCCGCGGTCTGCGCTTTTTCGTCCTGGGATTCGGAGGTAGCTCGTAGTTGGCCGCGCTGGCCACCAGAGGGTTGGGATGAGTTGCCGCCTTGGCGAAGTAGGTCGCGGAGCACTCTCTGAAGTGCTCCTTGATCGTTGGGAGTTTAAGGTCGCTGTGGATGTCCACATTGCGCTGGTACCATTCGGCACCAGTCGCGATGCGGGTGAAACGGTTCTGGAGAGTCTGGAGAGGTTTGAGACGGTCTTCGGACGAATGGGCGAAGACAACGCTTGCGTAAGACATTACAGGTCTTACGCATACCTTGTAAAGGTGAAGTTTGTGTCTGAGAGAGAGCTTGCTCTTCTTACACATCAGGGGTCTATTCTGTTATGAGCGGGCTGGAAGCCACAGCGGCTCTTACAGCTCATCTGACACTGGGCTCGTGGACCCGGATCCACGGCCTGAAGTTTCTTAAAAACTAAAATGCGCTACGCGGGATGTAGCCGTCTGGCGGATGATTGTATGTGTCTGGTTCTTGTAGTGCTTTATCTGGCGATTCTACTCGGTCGTCGAGGCCGGGCGCGGGCCCGTTCCCTGACTACCTTCGCCTGTATCGGAATTTCTGGGCGGTGAGGACCGCCCACGGTCGCGGTGTACTTAGTGTACGCGGTGTGTGAGTAGCTGCGGCGCCGCGTTCTGAAGCGAGGGCGGCGTGATGATGATATTCGGAGCGTGTTGGTAGTGTCCGAAGTGTGTGTGGTGACGTCGGTGTTGTCGGTGACTGTGGGCGTGTGAGTGGTTTGCGGGACCCCTTGGGATGTCGGAATAAGCGCGTGCCGCGGTCTGCGCTTTCTCGTCCTGGGATTCGGAGGTAGCTCGTAGTTGGCCGCGCTGGCCACCAGAGGGTTGGGGTGAGTTGCCGCCTTGGCGAAGTAGGTCACGGAGCACTCTCTGAAGTGCTCCTTGATCGTTGGGAGTTTAAGGTCGCTGTGGATGTCCACGTTACGCTGGTACCATTCGGCACCAGTCGCGATGCGGGTGAAACGGTTCTGGAGAGTCTGGAGAGGTTTGAGACGGTCTTCGGACGAATGGGCGAAGACAACGCCTGCGTAAGAGATTATAGGTCTTACGCATACCTTGTAAAGGTGAAGTTTGTGTCTGAGAGAGAGCTTGCTCTTCTTACACAGCAGGGGTATAGCTTGCCCAGTACTTGGGCCGCTTTCTTTCTCGCCTCGCGAATGTGGGCGATAAAATTGAGTCTGGCGTCGAGCGTGACGCCGAGATATTTGACCGAGTTCCTCCATGGGATGGACTGGCCGAAAAGGGAGATCTGGCCGAGTTTATGGCCGCTTTTTGTCGCCTTCTTGAGAAGGGTAGATGACTTTCGGTGGGTGATGTGAATGGCTTCACTTTTCTCCGGGTTTACGTCGATTCGCCACGTCCGGAACCACTCGCCTAGGCGGGTGGTCGCGTTCTGTAGGCGCATCGTTATAAGACCCGGGGCTCTGCCGGAGTGATAAAGAGCGGTGTCGTCCGCGAAAAGGGCCATCTTGACAAAGGGGTCTCTGGGTATGTCGCTCGTGTAGAGCGAGAAGAGTAGCGGAGAGAGGCAAGAGCCTTGAGGGACGCCGGCTTTAATCTGCCGGGGCGAGGAGAGAGCGTGCTCGACGCGAAAGCGGAAGGAGCGATTCGAGAGGTAGTCTCGAATGACGGTGACTAGACGGTCTGGCACTTTGTGAGAGTAAAGCTTGAATATCAAGCCTTCGTGCCAGACTTTGTCGAACGCCTTCGCGACGTCGAATAGGACGGCGCAGGTGTCGATCGTTTGTCTGTGCTCGAGACCGGCCAAAATGTGCTCGGTCAGTCGGTGCACTTGATGGACGCAAGAGTGGTTGCTCCTGAATCCGAACTGTTCGTCGGGGAGGAGATTGTTCTCTGCGGTGAAATGGCGCAGACGCTCTAGAATGATGCGCTCGTAAAGTTTGCCCAAGGTGTTCAGTAGGCTGATCGGACGGTAGCTGTTGGGTAGGTTCCTCGGCTTTCCGGGCTTCGGAATACCTATCACTACGGCCTCTTTCCAGGCGTCTGGGAAGGAGCAGTCGGCTAGCAGGGCGTTGAATATGGCCACTAGCAGACCGACGATCGGGGGCGGGAGACTTTTCACAACTCTGTTGGAGATGTTGTCGGATCCCGGGGCTGATCTGGTTTTCAGCCTCTTTATGATGTCAACGACCTCACCGGGGGAAACCGGTTTTAGAGGGGACCTTCTGGTGGGAGGGCTGCCCTGCGACGCACCTCGTCCTCGACCAACTTGAGGTGATCGGGGTCCACTGGTGCGTTTGTCATCATTGGCTCTCTAGACTGTCGGCGAGACAATCCGCTTTTCGGCATCCTCCAACGCAAGGGAGGAACCATCGCTCATTACGAGGGAGGCATGCGGGCCATGTTCTCCGCTTTGAGACTGCGGGCCAGACGCCAAAGTTGGCGCTCGAAGGCTCCAAGTCGCAAAGCAGATTGTCCCATCTGTCGGATCTGAGTTCGGATATGCGCTCTTTACCAGCCTTTGGAGGCGGCGCAGTTTTATCATGAGCTCCTCGGATCTGTATCGTGAGTAGAGTCTCATTGTGGCGTTTTCGCTCTTATCAGCCGACGAATATCCGCCGAGAAGGACCCGAGCAGGTAGTCCGACTCGGGCACCGTTCTCGATCATTCCTCGACGGCTGCGGCGATGTGCTTAGTTAACGAGTCGATCGCTCGGTTTGCAGCGCCGAGCGAGTCGATCGTATCGGGGACTTGCCCAGATGCTGGGGTTCGCGGCCTTGAGTTTGACCTCGAGGCTGCGCCAGTTGACGATGGTTTTGGTCAGAGGGACCTCACCAGCGGGCCGGCCCAGCTTCATAAGAACCGGGCGGTCTTCGGATCTGAGATCGTCTATGGTCTCGATCGAGTGCAGCGGGATGGTGACATTGTTGAACAACGCAATGTCTAATGTGGACGGGTTGTGAGACGCGACGGTAGGGTACCGCATCGGGGTTTGCGGAGCTACAATGTTAAACTTGAGCTTATCCGCGAGATTGGAGAGGATTTTACCATTCCGGTTTGACTTTTTCGGGTCCCAGGTGCTATGCCTGCTGTTGAGATCGCCAGCGAGGATAACAGCCGGACTTAGTTCGAGAAGGGTTCTTATGTCTGTTTCCCGCATTTCTTTTGTCGGGGACAGATAGACGGATGCTAGGACGATCGGTTGATGACCGGTGAGGGAGATTTTACACGCCGAGACTTCTATTTTGGCGAGGATTGGACTAACAAGCGGTATGCAATGCAGGGCCCGCTTGAAGTAGATGAGTGTGCCGCCTCCTGGGGCGGTCAGCCTGTCGTGGCGGATAATATGGTAGTTCGCGATTTTCGGATCGCGATGAAACGGTTTGAGGAATGTTTCCTGAATGAGCATGATGTCGACGTCATGGTTCCTAAGAAACAGGCTTATTTCCTCCTTTGAGAGTGGATGCCGTTCGCGTTGAAGTACGCGACAGTCAGCGAGCGGGGTTTGATTCTTCCTAAGACCCTGTGTATCTGCATAACGTTAGAATGAGATGGAATACCAAAGGTCTCGGGCAGAATCCTGGGGAAATTAAGGTTATGAAGGTTCTTCGAAACGCAGCGAGTGTCTGCGTGCTCGATGCAGGCCCTCAACCTATCATGCGAGTTTTGAGCGGCTCGCAATTTTCCTCCTAAGAGAAGAATATCTTTAATGCTCACCTTTTGGATGTAGGCGAGAATGTTCTGGAGCTCCGAAGGCGGAGGTGTTTGGCTGGGAGCAGCCTGTGGTTTCGGCGGCCCCGACAAAGGGCAGCTTTGGAACCAGCAGCTTTTAACAAGGAAGCGTTTTACTCCACCGGCTTTCACCAGCAGGACAGCTCGGCTTCAATGCGGGCTGTAGCCTGGACGAGACAGATGGCTGCGGTGCAGCCTTTGTTCGCATGCTAGTCATGCGACGGGCTTCCAGCACTGGGAAATTTTGTTTTCAGGTCGTCGACGACCTCGGAGATGTCGATCTCCGTTGGGATTCCGCGTATGACAACGCGGAGGTGCTTCTCCTCGGGAGAGCAAAGGTGTGGAAGCCGAGTCCGGCGTTCCGCAGGTGCCTGGTGGCAGCCCGGAAGTCGTCAACCGTTTGGAGGTTGATGCGGATGCCCTGCGCGGTGTTCTGCGCTTTGGGGCATGTGATTTTGTGGTCCGCGAACCACCTGGAAACATCATTCCGCCCGGGACTTGTCCTGGAGGACAATCGGGAGAGCGGCTTCGGGCGTTTCTCAGGCAGGGCCGAGGTGTTGGGAGGGTGCGCGAGAGGCGCAACCTTTTGCCGGCGTGCTGGTCGGCGAGAGCAGTCGAGTTTGACTCCGGAGGGGCCGCGCAAAAACGCGTTGCGCTTCTTGACGTAGAGGTGAAACCCTCTTCGTCGGTGAATGTGGAGAGTGGACGGTCCACCTCCATATCGCTGCCGCTAGCAGACCCCTCCGAGTCGAGGATTCGGAGGAGGCGGGCAGCAGACTGAAGGCCCGCCATGAGCCCTCGCCTTGTTGTGCGCTCGAGTCGCGGGTTCGGGTCCGGAGAGGCCGGGCTGTCCGTGTCAAAGCGCGCGGGAAGGGCAGAGGCCGAATATTTCCCAGACTTCCGAAACTGTTTGCGTGCAAAGCACGCAAATTGTTTCATTAAGGCGTCCGTTTGCACGGACGCCATTTTGTGTGTAGCCGCCCCGCCGTGCGGCGGGGGGTTGTGTGCTTATTCGAGCAGGGGACCTAGCCGTCGCCTAATGCGACAGACTCTACGTAATAACCTCGCCTCTGAGGCGATTTAAAAAAAAAAGCTACTTACAGTGCCGGAACCAGGCTCCGGCAGAGTTTTCGCGTTCTGATACACTAATTCACAGCACTATCACTGCACTGCACTGACGCGCGCAAGCGCAAATGGCGGCCGCCTAAGCGGCGTTGTGACGCGCACGAGCACGAGCGAGACGAACTGAGCGGGCGTATCTGTATCGCGCACTGGCAGCGGACGCATGGGACGTCCGATCGGTACGGCGGGCAGAACCCGAATCTTTTTCACTTTTGACATCAGGGGGTATAGCTTGCCCAGTACTTGGGCCGCTTTCTTTCTCGCCTCACGGATGTGGGCGATGAAATTGAGTCTGGAGTCGAGCACCAAAGTAGGCGCTCGAAGGCTCTAAATCGCAAAGCAGGTTGTCCCATCTGTGGAATCTGAGATCGGATATGCGCTCTTTTACCTGCCTTTGAAGGCGGCGCAGTTTTATCCTGAGTTCCTCGGATCTGTATCGTGAGTAGAGTCTCATTGTGGCGTTTTTCGCTCTTATCAGCCGACGAATATCCGCCGAGAAGGACCCGAGCAGGTAGTCCGACTCGGGCACCGTTCTCGATCATTCCTCGACGGCTGCGGCGATGTGCTTAGTTAACGAGTCGATCGCTCGGTTTGCAGCGCCGAGCGAGTGGATCGTATCGGGGATTCCGTCTAGATGCTGGGGTTCGCGGCCTTGAGTTTGACCTCGAGGCTGCGCCAGTTGACGATGGTTTTGGTCAGAGGACCTCACCAGCGGGCCGGCCCAGCTTCATAAGAACCGGGCGGTCTTCGGATCTGAGATCGTCTATGGTCTCGATCGAGTGCAGCGGGATGGTGACATTGTTGAACAACGCAATGTCTAATGTGGACGGGTTGTGAGACGCGACGGTAGGGTACCGCACGGCGTCGCCGGGCATTGCAGCGTTGTCGGCGTCGGCGCACTCAGGTGACGGGGAGGAGGAGCGGCTGCAGGGTCAGTATGCGGAAGCCCGCAAGACCCTGCGGCTCGCCATAGTCCGGGCGAAGACCCTTGCCTGGGAGGAACTACTGGCAGGGGTCGACGAGGGATCCATGGGGCGCGCCCGTTCAAGACGGCACGGAAGAAGCTCTGTGCCGCAGGCGCCCCTTAACGGAGGCCCTGGACCCGGACTTCCTCCAAGGGGTGGTGGACCGGTTGTTCCCGGGGGCTGACGTGTCATTCCAGCCCCCGGTTATGTCCACTACCGCCCCTGCGCGAGCCACAGAGGAGGGCCCTCCTCTGACGGAAGGAGCTGGACGTGGCCCTGGATCGTCTCCGGGGTCGATGTACGGCTCCGGGGACTGGACGGGGTCCCATCGAGGGCCCTCTGGGTGGCCGCAGTCACCTGCACGAGGAGCTCCGGGGACTGTACGACGCCTGCATTCGGCGCGTACAGTTCCCGGAGCGTTGGAAGACGGGCAGGCTTTGCCTGCTGCGGAAGGGGACCGTGACCCCGACTCCCTTCCGCGTACAGACCGATCGTCCTTCTGGACGAGGCGGGTAAGGTCTTCGAGAAGATCTTGGCCGGCCGTCTCGTTCGGCACCTCGCCGAGGTGGGACCGGGCCTCCATGAGGCCCAGTACGGATTTCGGGCAGGGCGATCACGTTGGACGCCCTGCTCGACCTGAAGAGCCTCTGTCTGGAGGCGTTCGGTGACGGCGAGGTGGTCCTGGGGTATCCTTAGATATCGAGAACGCCTTCAACAGCCTGCCATTCGCGACGATCAGGGGCGCTGGAGTTTTCCCGCTTCCCCTACATGGTCGGGCTGTTGGGGCGTACCTCAGGGACAGGACGATCGTCTGGGTTGATGGCAGCGGCGAATTACATCGGCGGCGCGTGGAGAGCGGGGTTCCACAGGGGTCGGTCTTGGGCCCCTTGCTGTGGAACCTCGCGTACGACTGGCTGTTGCGGCAGCCGGTCCTCCCAGGACTTGAGGGTACTATGCTACGCGGACGACACCCTCGTCTCGGCCGGGGAGGAGTTACGACGAGGCTGCTCGTCTGGCCGCCACTAGCACGTCGCTGGTGGTGGACCGGATCGAGCAGCTGGGTCTGGTCTCCGTCACGAAGACGGAGGCCCTCCTCTTCTACGGACCCCGCAGAGGAGTCCACCCCGGGGGCGCAATCATCCCGTCCGGGGCGAGAGGGTCCCAGTGCGGGGAGCACTTAGGCCCAGGGCTCACTCTGGACGGGCGATGGAGCTTCGGGGAGCACTTCGAACGGCTTCTCCCGAAGCTCACCGCCACCGCCGCTGCGCTGGGCAGATTCCTGCCCAATGTCGGGGGGCCGGGTCATTTGTGTCGGCGCCTGTACTCTGGCATCCTGCGGAGTATGGCACTGTACGGTGCGCCCGTATGGGTGGATAGGTGCGAGACCGCCAGGAACGGACCCGTGTTGAAGAGGGCCCAACGTATCCTGGCGGTCCGAGCCTGTCGGGCGTACCGTACGGTGTCCTGGACGGCGGGTACGCTTCTCGCGGCCGATGCGCCTTGGCATCTACAGGCGCAGTCGCTCGCGGAAGTGTACCTAATTCTGCGGGATGCCGGAGAGCGTCGGCCGGACCTGGCCACGGTCCGCCGGATCAGGCGCGTTGCCCATGACGCCCTGATCCGGCGGTGGGAGTCGGAGTTAGGTAACCTGCCGCCGGCCGGGACACGGTGGAGGCCATCAGGCCCCACCTGTCCCGGTGGATGAGCCGGCGGTACGGGGCCTTGACGTTCCACCTGGTGCAGGTGCTGACAGGCCATGGATGTTTCGGCAAGTACCTGCACCAGGTGGCTCGAAGATGACGCAGAATGCGTCGAGTGTGGTGCGCCGATTGATACGGCGCACCACACTTCTCTAACGAAGTGCCAGCATGGGGCCGCAACGCCACGCCCTCGTCGCGCAAGTCGGCAGTGACCTCTCGCTGCCGACCTTAATCGATCGTATGTTGAGCAGCGAGAGGTCTTGGAAGGCGGTGGCCTCCTTCTGCGGCGCAGTGATGCGTCAGAAGGAGGCCGCCGAGCGCACGAGGGACGCCGCTGCCGCACCTTGCAGGCGGCGGCGGGCCGGCGGGAGAGCGCGGCGGCAGAACCACGCCGTCCGCTTCCTCCGCCGTGAGCGACGGGCCCCTAGCCGGGCACGGTGTGAGGGAGCGTTCGAGCCGTTGGGCGGCCCCTTGGGCTTTGATGTTTCCCGGGGTGGAGTCACGGGGGGAGTCTTGGGCATGCACCCCTCCCAATCCGAAGCGGGGGAGTCTGGAGAGGGAGGAGGCTGCCGCCCAATTCCTTCACGGGAGGGGCGGCGGCCGGGCGTGCCTTTCCGTCCTGGGCGCGCGGTCGTCTGAGGGGTCGGGGGCCCCAACGTGCCGGTCCCGGACGGCAGGTGGGTGCCTTTGCTCCCCGCGGGCATCCACCAGGAGGAGGTTTATACGCGGAGGCGCCCGGAGAGTTACTTGGCTGAAACCCGGGCGTCTCCAGTACGCGTATTGCGGGACAAGCGGTGGTGGTTTTAGTGGGTATGGGGGTCACGCACAACATCCCAGTGGCCCCGAGCCCCACATAACCCGGCGTCCCCCCCTTGAAAAGGACGCTGGGTATGCGGTAACAGCATTTCCACCACCGATATCAAAAAAAAAAAAAAAAAAAAAGGGTACCGCATCGGGGTTTGCGGAGCTACAATGTTAAACTTGAGCCTATCCGCGAGATTGGAGAGGATTTTACCATTCCGGTTTGACTTTTTCGGGTCCCAGGTGCTATGCCTGCTGTTGAGATCGCCAGCGAGGATAACAGCCGGACTTAGTTCGAGAAGGGTTCTTATGTCTGTTTCCCGCAATTCTTTTGTCGGGGACAGATAGACGGACGCTAGGACGATCGGTTGATGACCGGTGAGTGAGATTTTACACGCCGAGACTTCTACTTGGGCGAGGGTTGGACTAACAAGTGGTACGCAGTGCAAGGACCGTTTTAAGTAAATGAGTGTGCCGCCTCCTGGGGCGGTCAGCCTGTCGTGGCGGATGATGTGGTAGTTTGCGATTTTCGGGTCGCGATGGAACGGTTTGAGAAACGTTTCCTGGATGAGCATGACGTCGACGTAATGGTTCCTGAGAAGCAGGCTTATTTCCTCTTTTTGAGAGCGGATGCTGTCTGCGTTGAAGTACGCGACAGTCAGAGAGCGGGGTTTGATTCTTCCTAAGACCTTGTGTAGCTCCATTACGTTTGAGTGAGATGGAACACCAAAGGTCACGGACAGAGTCCAGGGCGGTGGCTAGATGAAAGGTTGTTCGAGTGTGGCGAGAGTGTCAGCGTGCTCGATGCAGGCCCTCAACCTATCATGCGAGCTTTTCGCGGCCCACAGTTTTTCTCCTAAGAGGAGAATGTCTCGTATGCTCACCTTTTGTACATAGGCGAGAATATTTTCGAGCTCTGTAGTCGGAAGTGTTTGGCTGGGAGTAGCCTGTGGTTTCGGCGGCCCCGACAAAGGGGCGGCTTTTGGAGCCTCGGCGGCTTTTGGCTTAAGGAGCGGTTTGCTCCACGCCGACACCGCCGGCGGAACAACCGGCTGTGCGGGCGGTGGCCTGGACGAGGCAGATGGCTGCGGTGCAGCCTTTGTGGGGGCGGTAGTGCGCCGTTGTGCGGCCCCGGTTTGCTTACGCGGGGCTTTGGTGCACCCGCGATAATTCGCGGGGTGTCCCTCGGTTTTGCAAAGGACGCAGCTCGGCGGGTTTGTCGCTTCTGCGGTGCGAGAGCACTCTTTCGTCCCGTGGTCCCCGGTGCATTTGACGCACCTCGGGCGGGCGAAGCAGTTACGGGCTGAGTGGCCGTAAAGTTGGCATCGGTGGCATTGGCCGATGATGCCTTTTTTGTGCGGGACCTCAACGCTTACGCTGGTGAGGTTGCACAGGCGGGTGATACTGAAAATCTTTTTACCCTCCGGAGGGAGTTCGAGACTTGTCATTATGAGTGGGAGTGCGGTCTTTGTTCGCATGCTAGTCATGCGACGGGCTTCCGGCACTGGGAAATTTTGCTTTGTTAGGTCGTCGACGACCTCGGAGATGTCGATCTCCGTTGGGATTCCGCGTATGACAACGCGGAGGTGCTTCTCCTCGGGGAGAGCGAAGGTGTGGAAGCCGAGTCCGGCGTTCCGCAGGTGCCTGGTGGCAGCCCGGAAGTTGTCAACCGTTGCTAGGTTGATGCGGATACCCTGGGCGGTGTTCTGCGCTTTGGGGCATGTGATTTTGTGGTCCGCGAACCATCGTGAAACATCGTTCCAATTGCTCTTGTCCTAGAGGACAATCGGGGGAGGCGGCTTCGGGCCGCGTTTTTCGGGCGGGGCCGTAGTGCTGGAGGAGTGCGCGAGAGGCGCAGCCTTCTTTGCCGGCGTGTTGGGCGGCGAGGAGCGGTCCGAGTTTGACTCGGAGGGCCGCTTAGAAGCGCGTTTGCGCTTCTTGACGTAGAGGGTGAAGCCCTCTTCGTCGGTGGTCTTGGAGAGTGGACGGTCCACCTCCATATCGCTGCCGCTAGCGGTGCCCTCCGAGTCGGATTCGGAGGAGGCGGGCAGCTCGGGCTTGGAAGGCCTCGCCATGGGGGCCCTCGCCTTGTTGTGCGCTCGAGTCGCGGGAATCGGGTCCGGAGAGGCCGGGCTGTCCGTGTCAAAGCACACGGAACGCACGAGAAGGGTCGAGGCCGAGTTGGTGAATTGTTCCCAGGCCTCGGGGAACTGTTTGCGCAAAGCACGCAAATTGTGCCATTAAGGCGTCCGTTTACACGGACGCCATTTTGTGAGCAGCCGCCCCGCCGTGCGGCGGGGGGTTGTGTACCTATTCGAGCAGGGGGCCTAGCCGTCGCCTAATGCGACAGACTCTATGCAATAACCTCGCCTCTGAGGCGATTAAAAAAAGCTACTTACAGTGCCGGAACCAGGCTCCGGCAGAGTTTTCGCGTTCTGGTACACTATAAATCACTGTACTTCACTGCACTGCACTGACGCGCGCAAGCGCAAATGGCGGCCGCCTAAGCGGCGTTGTGACGCGCACGAGCACGGGCGAGTCGCACTGAGCGGGCGTAGCGGTATCGCGCACTGGCAGCGGACGCATGGGACGTCCGATCGGTACGGCGGGCAGAACTCGAATCATGAGAAGGGCTGGAGGGGTGCGCGAGAGGCGCGGCCTTTTTTGCCGGCGTGCACGTTGGCGAGGCGCGGTCCGAGTTGGACTCGAAGGCTCTTTTTGAAGCGGAACAACGCCTCTGAGGCGGATATAGACATACTTATAGTGCCGAAACCAAGTTTCGGCAGAGTTTTTGCGCACTTCTATCAGTGAACTCACACTACACTGTACTGGTACGAACGCTATCGGTAGCTGACTGAGGGGCGTTTTGACGCGCACGAAGCACGTGCTAGTCGGGCGGGGGTGGGGGGAATAGTAGCGCGTACTGATATCGGCAGTATGAAACGCGTCCGATCGGTACGACGGGTTGAACTCGAATGTGTACCAAGGTCATTGAATGGCGACCGCGTACCGGAAGACGTAGGGTTGGCAGGCCCCCACCAGGCTGATCAGACGATCTGGTGAAGGTTGCGGAAAGCAGATGGATGCGGGCAGCGCAGAATCGATCGTTGTGGAAATCTTAGAGGAGGTCTATGCCAGGCAGTGGACGTCTGTCGGCTGATAACTATGATGATGATAAATCAATTTAACAAGAATACCAGCGGTACGTACGTCTTCTGCTTTCTTTTCGGTCAGCTTATGCGCCACAGTGAGCACCACCGATGGGTGTATAAGTGAACCACCACCTATATAGTTATCTTGTTTCCATTCATTTTCATCCTGACTTCGTCTATAAGGAATATGAAAAAAACTGTAGTTCAAAATTTCTAAAAGTTTTTCATCGCGTAGAGCTGACTTTGAATATACCCATTGTCTTTCTACCATCGCAAAAGTTGACTCAGAATGTAACGATTCCAGAGAAAAATCATCAGCTTATTCTATGCCCTTTACCAGTCACTGCGTTTGTGTAACTACCGAGGGTGGAAAGCAACCTAAATTACCGACTTTATTTACCTAAATTACGAGAACTAATATATATTCAGGAGTAGACTTCAATAGGTTTATAAATGAGTCCTAAAATATGATTCAAAAAGAATAGATTTAGTTGATAAGAAGATAGCAGATAGACAGTATCTTTAACTTAAAGGCTTGACTGTGATACATATGGTGTATGTAGTTTGGTAGGATCATGTGTTAAATTTAAGATGGTCTAAGGGTATTCTCGAAACCACCGTGTTGTCTGCACTAGCGTTATAAATCTGCCGCTATAATAAAATTATTGTGATACGGCTGTTAACATTAAATAGTCGAAATATCCAAGGCGTTCACGCATCATCACTATTCTCACAGTCAATTAACACCTTAAGAAACAAAAGAGCCTCCTCTCATATTGAGAGTAAGTAAGTGCCTCAACAGTGGGGACGTAAATTGGCTATTAAGGAAACACAGGAGACAATTTTGTAACTTGACTGACTTACTTGAGTATGGCGACCATCCAAGGGAATTCTCCGTAGTCGGCATAGATCCTATCGTCCGGGTTCCCCCCATCTCTTACTTTCAAGACGTTCACGCCTGGGTTGCTCATACCACATTTGAATGGCGCACCTAATGTACCCAACGATGGTTGAGCTAAAGGGTTTTGTTGAACAGGCTTGTCTTCAACCGTCGCCGCTGACGTCGTTGCTGCTGGAATAGTGCTCGTCATGTTCTTATTCTCGATAATTTGGCTGCTTAGACAGCATACGTCGAAGTGGCCTGGACACGCATTGCCTTCTCTGTGTCAGAAACAATATAGTCAATACGCAGTGGAATAGTGCAGCCTGAATCTTTCAATCACGAGAGCAATTTGTATTTCTATACCAATTTGGGTTTACCGAACCTAAATATACTTTTAGTCTCCTTTTACAGCAAAGAGAATTTACTTTAGATCATACAGGTACTGACAGTAAAAATTACTACTTTTCGGCACGACGGTGTAATCGTCAGATAAATTGGTTTTGATCTACTGAAGGAGAAAGCTGTGAGAGAATGTAGTGCAAAGAGTTTGCATTTAGTAAAGTTGTCAGTAAGATCTTTGAAAACTTGCATATAGTCACACAGTGCATATAGGCGTACCGATGATTGGAATTCTAACTTACCTGATATCGATGATAGTGTAGCCGTCTTCTATCACATTCTTCGATTCCTGGTCGCAGAGGAAGTATTTCACGCAAACACCATCTTGTCTGTTTTCTGTTGTGCACCTGATGACGTTGGCTACAATTAGAAAAAATCTCCTTGATTACAATGAGAATGACAAAAGGCCTTGGAAGGATGGTAGTTTAAAGAACCTTTACTTACTTTCAATTTCTTCTGCCCTGGGAACTGACTGAACTGAAAACGAAAATAACCATTACCATATTTATAAAAAAAATCTGTTGTACATGCAAAGTATCGATTTCCGTGCTGGATCGATCGGGCTATAGGCTTTTTGGTGACTTCTATGTACAACAGTGGGCGTCTGTGAGCTGACAATGTTTATAATGAAAGATGATCCTACTATACTTGTTAGTTTCTTAACAAATTTAGCAATTTTTTTGCTTTATATTATCTGTCCGAATTATCTTGTAAAGCACGAAAAAATACATACCGGTGTTATTATCATCAAAAGTCGGATCTAAGTTTAGTTCAGTGGTTGTTTCCGTGTACGACAGGTTATTATTCTGGAGCCATTGTGCTGTTAAATCGTCGATGCCTCCCTGGCAGGCAGTGATTGCCACCAGCGAGAATAGCACGACCACCGCTGAATTCATATCCCTGAATTTAAAAAGTTATTCCATGTATCTCTTCACCTCAGAAGCAACGGCGCATGTGCCGCTTATTTTTATTTCGCTGCTCTAATTGCAAGTGTCTACGAGTTTCTCTAGTAAAGTTTCGTTACTTCAATAATTTCCTTTGCTACAACGCCAATATTGTAATGTTTACACGCTAGAATTTAGAGGCAGATATAGGTAGTGCAACAGACCCTTTTGTCTCTTGTTTTGAGAAACCACCACCACTGTAAACCACGTTTTAGTGAATGTAGCTGTAGTATATAATCATCTACACCAGGGATTTCCAAAGTGGTCAATTTCGCCCCCGGGAGTCGAAATCGGTTTCTTAAATTAACCGATATCAAATTTTTTGTATTGTTAATTATTTTGTATCAATAAAGAAAAAAAAAAAAGATTTTTATAATGTTATTATATTTAGCTCTGGGAATCTGAGGTACGATTTTTTTGAAAATGAGTTCCCTCGTTGAAACAGTTTGGGAATCCCTCTTCTACACAATTAGTCCTTATTCATTGTCGTATATATCATCATCTTTTGAGCCTATCGCTATCCACTGCTGGATGTAGGTCTTTTCAAACGAGTCCGATCGAGGCTAAAAAGATGGCTCAGTGTAAACCACGACGACAGTATTATTCAGAATCCTTATTGGTTTACGGGTAAACGTTGGTATATTTTTTGTTTCTAAAAATAAATAAAAAAAAACAACAATTGATCTTTACGAGATCGTCGGTTCACCTGGTGCACGGATGCCCTGAAACAATATACATATATATGTCCATAGCCGCATCAATACGCATATCGACTTGGCAAGTTGTTTTCAACAGAATTTGTTTCATTTTCCTCAATGATTAGCTTCTAAAAATGTTGTTATTTCACGATTAAGAGCATTAATTAATTTTATTCACTTGAAGATTGTGTTATGTGGCAATCCATGACAGAGTTCTGTTTTGATCATCGAACTGCCGAAGATTGAAGATCCGAAGACCAGCTTGCATTACCAAAGCATGCGAAACAACTTACGTAACAGATTTTTTAATTGTTTCACCAAATGTAATACTAAAATTTTATGTATCTGTGATAATATCATATTTTCCTTACCATGACATGTCAATAATGAATAATTTTTGGTGCACTTAATTAATTTAAATTTCTCTCTTCAACTATAATTGTTATATTTAAATTAATTTTCTGTTACGTAAATAATTAAAATACTTCCTCAATGATTAATATTTTTGCATATTAGATTGCCTTCACATGACAACAGTAATTTTGTAAAAACAGGCCTCCCTAGGTTTACGGCAACAGGTTATAATGTTCCTTAACTTATTTGTTTACTATATTTAGTGAATATTTTTTAATTGATTATGTTATATTGGTAGCGGCAATATAAATAATATTATTTCTATATATGCGCAATCATCAATATATTGAAGCATAACTTCTTAGCGTCTTGTGACGTTGTCGGAAATACCCCATACCTCACCGGACCTTAACCTTAAAACTGATTATTGGATATTATAAGAACGCATAAGTAAGTGATTTATGTACTATAACAAGATATGGACAAAAGATCTACATCCAGCAACAACAATTAAAGCTGATGATGATATAAATAAAAACGTTTAAAATATCGTTTGTCTGAACAAAACAACTTGTATAAACAAATCCACAAAATAAGTAACTTAATTATATGTGTTTTAGATGAGACAGAAAACTATGAAAATCGGTTTTGTGCGTATCTTAATGCTGTATAAATTAATTCGTATGTACTTACCACATTTCGCTAGGAGCGTTGTAGTTGCGTCGACTCGCTCCGAAGGTGACGCGCGCACTAGCCGTTGCTAATAGGGATGGGACGTATTACGCGACCAGGTTTTAAAACCCGTTATTTACCTTCAACTATGCGTACTAGGTACGTGAACAAAATACTTCCGAGTATTTAATACTTTTAAGTTTTTTTATAGACACGATGCACATGATTGCGAAACACAATTTGTGAAAGATTTGTACCAGCGTTATACATTGCGTACGTTTTGCTCCACCGACGCTGTGTATACTTAACAAAACGCATAAGGTACGCCGCATGAGTTTAATTTTTGTACTTCAATGAAAACTAATTTAAATTGTAAGAAATACTCCGAAAACTTGCAAGCTTGAATTGTGAAATGAATCTTTATGGTTTTGGTAATAAAGTGTGTTACTGCATTAGTTTAAATGAAAACCTTTTCCAAAAAGTTTTTTACTACGCTAGAATGATTGTTTATTTTACTGTTCAACAATGTTTTCTAATCACGGTCTTCGAATCAACAATCAAATTCCAAACATCAAATGATGCATTTACAAAATTAATACGTTAAACTGCATTAAAAAAAAAGCTCGCTGGCCTAATGGTTAGAGCGTGCGGCTTTCAATCTGAAGGTCGCGGGTTCAAACCTCGGCATGTACCAATGACTTAATATTTAAGTTATGTACATTTGTAAACTTTAGTGACAACAGCGAGATACAAAAACGGTGAACGAAAACATCGTGAGGAAACCCGCACACTGATATCATCTTTGTGTGTGGCAACAGGCTCGCCCCGTATTACATGGGATCTAATCTGACCACATCTGGCGAAACGTGGGTGGTCAATTCACCTCTGTCTACCCCTACTGGGAAAAAGGCGTGACAATATAAAAAAAAAATAGAATTAAATGAGATCGTAATTTAATTTTAATTAAATAGTTTTAATCAATCTTTTCAAAAACATTTGAGAGAGTCATGTACGATCGGATTTATAATTTTTTTTTTGTCGCTACTAACGTATTCACAAATGAACAATTTGGTTTTAGGAGAAATAGAACAACAACTCACCCATGTTTCTCTCTCATAAAAACAGTAACTGAATGTTGTAATAATAAGACTTCTATTACTGCAATTTTCTTAAATCCTACAAAAGCATTTGATTTTGTTTCACATAATATGCTTCTCGACGTATTATCTGAGCTAGGCATCAAGGTCTTACACAGGATTGAATGAGGAGTTATCTTTCTAATCGTTACCAATGTGGAAACTTATGAAACTATATTGGTAGATTCCCAAATATTCACAGATCTTTTTTCTTATATAACGCCTACGGTATACCCCAAGGTTCAATACTAGGCCCGTTACGTTTTTTTAAGTTATATAAACGATATTCCAAATGCAATTAAACACAAATGTATACTATTTGCAGATTATACTACCATACTTATAGAAAATAATAAAACAGTAAACTATGAATCTGAAATAAAAAAGACCTTAGAAAGAACTATACAATGGCTAGAGCAGAAAAACGTGACAATCAATGCTTATAAGACAAAAATAATGCAATTCCAAGCACACAACAGCACATGTGACTCGCTAAAAATATCATATCATAACATTTTAATAAAAGAAGTATACTCCACTAAGTTTCTGGCTATAATTATGGACCAATAATTTACTTGGAAAGACCACGTGCATAGTTTAGGTTTAAAAATGGAAAAATTTGTATATGTACTCGGAAATATAGCAAAGACGGTGTCTATATATGCAGCCTTTTAGCATATCACGGAGACGTAGCTTCCATAATCAAGTATAGTAAAATTATATGTGGAAATTCTGTCGATTCTATTCATGTTTTTCGTGCCCAATAAAAATGCATCAGAGGTATATATGGAGCCAACTGCCTAGATAGTTGTAAAACATTATTTAAAAAAAATATTATACTTCTATTTCTGTGCTAATATGTATTTGCCATGTGCATGTTTGTATTTAAAAACTCTCTAATCTATTTCGATTTAAAAAAAAGTCGAAATAGCCACTAAAAGTTCTTGACGGCCAAATAAACTTTGCATTCTAAAACAGCAGATAAAGCTCTGTAGTAGTTATGCACATTGTATGGCAATGTTAATACTTAATAGACTTCCAAAGCACATTATAGATTTAACGGGGAAAAATTTCAACTTTTTGAATAGCCGGAACGTATCACAAAGAGCACGGCTGGCTGTGCATAGAGGTATGTTGGTCCCCACACTGATGTATGGTTGTGAATGTTAGGTATAGCAGAAGAAACATGAAAGTAGGATTAATGCTGTGGAGATGAGAAGTCTGAGAAATATAATTTGAGTGAAACTGATGGACAAAGTGAGAAACAGTGTGGTAAGGAAGCGATGCGGAGTGGTTGAAGATGTAGTGACAAGGATAGAGAAAGGGATGGTCATTCGGGTTCTGCCCGCCGTACCGATCGGACGTCCCATGCGTCCGCTTCCAGTGCGCGATAACGTTACGTCCGCTCAGTTCGACTCGCCCGTGATCGTGCGCGCCACAACGCCGCTCACGCGGCCGCCATTTGCGCACGCGTGCGTCAGTGCAGTGAAGTGCAGTGATCTATAGTGTACCAGAACGCGAAAACTCTGCCAGAGCCTGGTTCCGGCACTGTAAGTAGCTTTTCTTTAATCGCCTCAGAGGCGAGGTTATTACATATAGTCTGTCGCATTAGGCGACGGCTAGGTCCCCTGCTCGAATAGGTACACAAACCCCCGCCGCACGGCAGGGCGGCTGCTCAACAAAATGGCGTCCATGCAAATGGACGCCTTACTCACCCAATTTGCGTGCTTTGCACGCAAACAGTTCCCCGACGCCTGGGAACAATTCACCAACTCGGCCTCTACCCTTCCCACGCGTTCCGTGAACTTTAACACGGACAGCCCGGCCTCTCCGGACCCGGCCCCCGCGACTCGAGCGCATAACAAGGCGAGGGCTCCCATGGCGGGGCCTTCCAAGCCCGAGTTGCCCGCCTCCTCCGAATCTGACTCGGAAGGCACCGCTAGCGGCAGCGATATGGAGGTGGACCGTCCACTTTCCAAGACCACCGACGAAGAGGGCTTCACCCTCTGCGATCAAGCCTAAACGCGCTTCTAAGCGGCCCTCCGAGTCAAACTCGCACCGCTCCTCGCCGACCAGCACGCCGGCAAAGAAGACTGCGCCTCTCGCGCACCCCCAGCACTACGGCCTCGCCCGAAAAACGCGGCCCGAAGCCGCCTCCCCCGATTGTCCTCCAGGACAAGACTAAATGGAACGATGTTTCCAGATGGTTCGCAGACCACAAAATTACATGCCCCAAAAGGCAGAACACCGCGCAGGGTATCCGCATCAACCTAGCAACGGTTGACGACTTCCGGGCTGCCACCAGGCACCTGCGGAACGCCGGACTCGGCTTCCACACCTTCGCTCTCCCCGAGGAGAAGCACCTCCGCGTCGTCATACGCGGAATTCCCACGGAGATCGACATCTCCGAGGTCGTCGACGACCTCAAAAAACAAAACTTCCCTGGGCTGGAAGCCCGTCGCATGACTAGCATGCGAACAAAGGCCGCACTCCCACTCTTCCTGACTAGTCTCGAACTCTCTCCGGAGGGTAAAAAGATCTTCGAGATCACCCGCCTGTGCAACCTCACCAGTGTGAGGGTAGAGGTCCCGCACAAAAAAGGCATCATCGGTCAATGCCACCGATGTTAACTTTACGGCCACTCAGCCCGTAACTGCTTCGCCCGCCCGAGGTGCGTGCACCGGGGACCACGGGACGAAGGAGTGCTCTCGCACCGCGGAAGCGACAAACCCGCCGAGCTGCGTTCATTGCGAAACCGAGGGGCACCCCGCGAATTATCGCGAGTGCACCAAAGCCCCGCGTAGGCAACCCGGGGCCGCACAACGACGCACCACCGCCCCTACAAAGACTGCACCGCTGCCATCTGCCTCGTCCAGGCCACCGCCCGCACAGCCGGCCGTTCCGCCGGCGGTGTCGGCGTGAGGCAAACCGTTCCTTAAGCCAAAAGCCGCCGAGGCTCCAAAAGCCGCCCCTTTGTCGGGGCCGCCGAAACCAAAGGCTGCTCCCAGCCAAACACCTCCGCCTTCGGAGCTCCAGAACATTCTCGCCTACATCCAAAAGGTGAGCATCAAAGATATTCTTTTCTTAGGAGAAAAATTGCGAGCCGCACAAAACTCGCAT
The DNA here is from genome assembly GCA_029286815.1 of Troides helena. Lineage (NCBI taxonomy): Eukaryota > Metazoa > Arthropoda > Insecta > Lepidoptera > Papilionidae > Troides > Troides helena. The sequence continues at coordinate 590,545 of JAGSMV010000033.1, forward strand.
GATAGGTTGAGGGCCTGCATCGAGCACGCCGACACACTAGCTGCGCTCGAAAAACTCTTCATGTAACTACCCCCCAGGACTCTGTCCGAGACCTTTGGTGTTCCATCTCATTCAAACGTTATGGAGATACACAGGGTCTTAGGAAGAATCAAACCCTGCTCGCTGACTGTTACGTACTTCAACGCGAACGGCATCCGCTCTTAAAAGGAGGAAATAAGCCTGTTTCTTAGGAACCGTGACGTCGACGTTATGCTCATTCAGGAAACATTCCTCAAACCGTTTCATCGCGACCCGAAAATCGCGAACTATCATATTATCCGCCACCACAGACCCACCGCCCTAGGAGGCGGCACACTCATCTTATTCAAGCGGGCCCTGCTTTGCATACCGCTGGTTAGCCCAACTCTCGCCAAAATAAAAGTCTCGGCGTGTAAAATCTCCCTCACCGGTAATCAACCGATCGTCCTAGCGTCCGTCTATCTGTCCCCGACAAAAGAAATGCGGGAAACAGACATAAGAACCCTTCTCGACCTAGGTCCGGCTGTCATCGTCGCCGGCGATCTAAACAGCAGGCATAGCACCTGGGACCCGATTATGTTAAACCGAAATGGTATAATCCTCTCCAAGCTCGCGGATAATCTCAAGTTTAACATTGTAGCTCCGCAAACCCCGACGAGATACCCTACCGTCGCGTTTCACAACCCATCCACACTAGACATTGCGTTGTTCAATTACGTAACCGTCCCACTACATTCGATCTCAGATCCGACCACCGCCCGGTTCTTATGAAGGTCAAACTCAAGGCCGCGAACCCCCAGTATCTAGACGGAATCCCTGATACGATCGACTCGCTCGGCGCTGCAAACGGAGCGATCGACTCGTTAACGAATTATATCGCCACAGCCGTCGAGGCGTTTTTGAGAACGGTGCCCGAGTCGGACTACCTGTTCGAGTCCTTCCCGGCGGACATTCGTCGGCTGATAAGAGCGCTGAACGCCATAATGAGACTCTATTCACGATACAGATCCGAGGAGCTCACGATAAAACTGCGCCGCCTTCAATGGCTGGTAAAAGAGCGCATATCCGAACTCAGATCCGACAGGTGGGACAATCTGCTTTGCGACTTGGAACCTTCGAGCGCCAACTTTTGGCGTCTGGCTCGCAGTCTCAAAGCGGAGAACATGGCTCGCATGCCTCCCCTCATAATGAGCGATGGTTCCTCCCTTGCGTTGGAGGATGCCGAAAAAGCAGATTGTCTCGCCGACAGTCTAGAGAGCCAGTGCACTCCCTCTACCGCACCAGTGGACCCCGATCATCTCAAGTTGGTCGAGGACGAGGTGCGCCGTCGAACCCGTGTTGAAGAGGGCCCAACGTATCCTGGCGGTCCGAGCCTGTCGGGCGTACCGTACGGTGTCCTGGACGGCGGGTACGCTTCTCGCGGGCGATGCGCCTTGGCATCTACAGACGCAGTCGCTCGCGGAAGTGTACCTCTTCCTGCGGGATGCCGGAGAGCGTCGGCCGGACCCGGCCACGGTCCGCCGGATCAGGCGCGTTGCCCATGACGCCCTGATCCGGCGGTGGGAGACGGAGTTAGGTAACCCTGCCGCCGGCCGGGACACGGTGGAGGCCATCAGGCCACACCTGTCCCGGTGGATGAGCCGGCGGTACGGGGCCTTGACGTTCCACCTGGTGCAGGTGCTGACAGGCCATGGATGTTTCGGCAAGTACCTGCACCAGGTGGCTCGTAGAGAGATGACGCATGAATGCGTCGAGTGTGGTGCGCCGATCGACACGGCGCACCACACTCTGGCAGAGTGCCCGGCATGGGGTCCGCAACGCCACTCCCTCGTCGGGCAAGTCGGCAGTGACCTCTCGCTGCCGACTGTAATCGATCAGATGTTGAGCAGCGAGAGGTCTTGGAAGGCGGTGGCCTCCTTCTGCGGCGCAGTGATGCGTCAGAAGAAGGCCGCCGAGCGCACGAGGGAGGCCGACGCCGCTGCCGCATCTTGCAGGCGGCGGCGGGCCGGCGGGAGAGCGCGGCGGCAGAACCACGCCGTCCGCTTCCTCCCGCCGTGAGCGATGGGCCCCTAGCCGGGCACGGTGTGAGGGGCCTTCGGGCCATGGGCGTGGCCCTTTGGGCCTTTGTCGTGTTTCCCCTGGGGTGCGTCCCCGGGGACTCTTGGTTTTGTCCCCCTCCCACTTTGACGAGGGGAGTCTGGCGGGAGGAGGCCGCCGCCCAATTCCTTCACGGGAAGGCGGCGGCCGGGCATGCGCTCCGTCGTAAGAGCGCGCGGTCGTCTGTGGGGTCAGGGGGCCTAACGTGCCGGTCCCGCGAGGGGCTGGTACAGGACGGCAGGTGGGTGCCTTTGCTCCCCGCAGGCACCCACCAGGAGGAGTTTTATACGCGGAGGCGCCCGGAGAGTTGCTTGGCTGAAACCCGGGCGTCTCCAGTATGCGTGTGGCGGGACAAGCGGTGGTGGTTTTAGTGGGTATGGGGTCACGCACAACATCTCAGTGGCCCCGAGCCCCACATAACTTGGCGTCTCCCCTGAAAGGACGCTGGGTATGCGGTAACAGCATTTCCACCACCGATATCAAAAAAAAAAAAAAAAACAAAAAAAAAAAAAAGGACGAGGTGCGCCGTAGGGCAACTCTCCCACCAGAAGGTCCTCCACTAAAACCGGTCTCCCCCCAGTGAGGTCGTTGACATCATAAAGAGGCTGAAAACCAGATCAGCCCCGGGATCCGACAACATCTCTAACAGAGTTGTGAAAAGTCTCCCGCCCCCGATCGTCGGTCTGCTAGTGGCCATATTCAACGCCCTGCTAGCCGACTGCTCCTTCCCAGACGCCTGGAAAGAGGGCGTAGTCTATATTCTTGTTTTGAGCGGGCTGGAAGCCACAGCGGCTCTTACAGCTCATCTGACACTGGGCTCGTGGACCCGGATCCACGGCCTGAAGTTTCTTAAAAACTAAAATGCGCTACGCGGGATGTAGCTGTCTGGCGGATGATTGTATGTGTCTGGTTCTTGTAGTGCTTTATCTGGCGATTCTACTCGGTAGTCGAGGCCGGGCGCGGGCCCGTTCCCTGACTACCTTCGCCTGTATCGGAATTTCTGGGCGGTGAGGACCGCCCACGATCGCGGGTGTACTTAGTGTACGCGGTGTGTGAGTAGCTGCGGCGCCGCGTTCTGAAGCGAGGGCGGCGTGATGATGATATTCGGAGCGTGTTGGTAGTGTCCGAAGTGTGTGTGGTGACGTCGGTGTTGTCGGTGACTATGGGCGTGTGTGTGGTTTGCGGGACCCCATGGGATGTCGGAATAAGCGCGTGCCGCGGTCTGCGCTTTTTCGTCCTGGGATTCGGAGGTAGCTCGTAGTTGGCCGCGCTGGCCACCAGAGGGTTGGGATGGGTTGCTGGCTTGGCGAAGTAGGTCGCGTAGCACTCTCTGAAGTGCTCCTTGATCGTTGGGAGTTTAAGGTCGCTGTGGATGTCCACGTTCCGCTGGTACCATTCGGCACCAGTCGCGATGCGGGTGAAACGGTTCTGGACAGTCTGGAGAGGTTTGAGACGGCTACCCAACAGCTACCGTCCGATCAGCCTACTGAACACCTTGGGCAAACTTTACGAGCGCATCATTCTAGAGCGTCTGCGCCATTTCACCGCAGAGAACAACCTCCTCCCCAACGAACAGTTCGGTTTCAGGAGCAACCACTCTTGCGTTCACCAAGTGCACCGACTGACCGAGCACATCCTGGTCGGTCTGGAGCACAAATTTACGATCGACACCTGCGCCGTCCTATTCGATGTCGCCAAGGCGTTTGTCAAAGTCTGGCACGAAGGCTTGATATTCATGCTTTACTCTCACAAAGTGCTAGACCGTCTAGTCACCGTTATTCGAGACTACCTCTCGAATCGCTCCTTTCGCTTTCGCGTCGAGCACGCTCTCTCTTCGCCTCGGCCGATTAAAGCTGGCGTCCCTCAAGGATCTTGCCTCTTTCTGCTACTCTTCTTGCTCTACACGAGCGACATACTTAGAGACCTCTTTGTCAAGATGGCCCTTTTCGCGGACGACACCGCTCTTTATCACTCTGGCAGAGCCCCGGGTCTTATAACGATGCGCCTACAGAACGCGACCACCCGCCTATGCGAGTGATTCCGGACGTGGCGAATCGACGTAAACCCGGAGAAAAGTGAAGCCATTCACTTCACCCTCCGAAAGTCATCAACCCTTCTCAAGAAGGCGACAAAAAGCGGCCATAAACTCGGCCAGATCTCCCTTTTCGGCCAGTCCATCACATGGAGGAACTCGGTCAAATACCTCGGTGTCACGCTCGACGCCAGACTCAATTTTATTGCCCACATTCGCGAGGCGAGAAAGAAAGCGGTCCAAGTACTGGGTAAGCTATACCCCCTGCTGTGTAAGAAGAGCAAGCTCTCTCTCAGACACAAGCTTAACCTTTACAAGGTACGCGTAAGACCTATAGTCTTACGCAAGCGTTGTCTTCGCCCATTCGTTCGAGGCCGTTTTAAACCTCTACAGACCCTTCAGAACCGTTTTACCCGCACCGCGACTGGTGCCGAATGCTACCAGCGCAACGTGGACATCCACAGCGACCTTAAACTCCCAATGATCAAGGAGCACTTCAGAGAGTGCTCCGTGACCTACTTCGCCAAGGCGGCAACTCATCCCAACCCTCTGGTGGCCAGCGCGGTCAACTACGAGCTACCTCCGAATCCCAGGACGAAAAAGCGCAGACCGCTTATTCCGACATCCCATGGGGTCCCGCAAACCACACACACGCCCACAGTCACCGACAGCACCGACGTCACCACACACACTTCGGAGACTACCAACACGCTCCGAATATCAGCATCACGCCGCCCTAGCTTCAGAACGCGGCGCCGCAGTTACTCACACACCGCTTACACTAAGTACACCCGCGATCGTGGGCGGTCCTCACCGCCCAGAGATTCCGATACAGGCGAAGGTAGTCGGGGAACGGGCCCGCGCCCGGCCTCGACAACCGAGTAGAATCGCCAGATTATGCACTACAAGAACCAGACACACACAATCATCCGCCAGACGGCGACATCCCGCGTAGCGCATTTTTGTTTATAGAAACTCAGGCCGTGGATCCGGGTCCAAGAGCCCAAAGTCAGATGAGCTGTAAGAGCCGCTGTAGCTTGCAGCCCTGTCTATAACAAGAATATAGTTGATTTTGGTTAGCGCATGATCCATCGATGTGGGGTGCTGGGTCGGATAACCTCCTCGTGTGACCGGGAGATGCAGTTGCCTTCGGACCTCGGTCCGGGGGTAAGGGCATCTCCTGGGACTGGTGTACCTTGGGCAACGGCAGCTGCTTTATGCTCTCGGGCATAGGGCAGCTGACGGCTAATAATCCGACAGCCAGATAACCCGGCGGGAGGGGTCTCTCCGCGTGTCCCTCTGACTATCAGAAGGCACAGTGGAGGGGCGACGGCGGGCTCGGTGTTCACTTACTCAGCCCCGGGCAGGCGGTGGGTCTTTCCTGCCGCCACCGTCGGTCGTAATCCCGTGTGATGTCGTGGTCATGTCTCGCGGTCACACGGGACCGATGCCCTTGGCTTAACCGGGGCGCGAGGAGGAAAACCTCTATAAAAAAACTACCCCAACTCAAGCGGCCACGCAGCGTGCGGAGTGCATGGCTGGAGGGGAGTCCAGTCTCTACTGCGGACCCCGACAGGGGACCGGCCGACCCCCTGGACCCGACATCTAGGCTTACCGGAGGCAACACGGGCTCTGTCGATGGTGGACCTCAATAACCCGTGACTCGTGGGATTCATATGGAACTAAACAAAAAAATTTTAAGGGTCGAACTTACAGGTTTGCCCATTGAGGTCGGCGATGATGTTGTGCCTGCGACGGGCGGAGTAGATGCGGTGCCCGTGAAGGGCGGAGCAAAAAAGCGGAGAGCCTCCCGATCGGGACAGGGGGCGAAGTCGGTGGCCGCGGTCGCGAAGACCGACTCCAGGACGGCATCGAGGGCGACGTCCCGCAGAGGGAGGAGCACGGGATCGTCGCGAGGCGTAGACTCCTCTAGGGGAGCCTCGCCTGCCACGGCGAGTGGGGTGAGCGGCGCGACGAGCAGGGACCGGTCGAGGTCCCGGTCGCCTGTGGAGGTAGCTACCTTCCGGGCGATCGTGGACACCGATCGGTTCCGCAAGCCGGGGCCGCCTGCATCGGAGGGCGACGGCGGGACCGGAAAGCGGAGGAGGACCGCCAGGGATATGACCACCGTGGAGCTGGTCAGCGAGGTGGAAGGAGCCGCCGACGACATCTCGCTCGTCTGTAAGACGAGCAAATCGCTGTCCGGCGGCTTCCAGAAGAAGCTGAACCAGGCCGTCCTCTGCAAGGAGGCGGTGGTAGCCCTGGCGGCGCGACTCGAGCCGGAGGAGAACCTCCGTCTCCGCAGTGACAATCGTCGCCTGGAGACGGAGGTGGAGTACATAAGGCGTGAGCTTCTCGCCTTTAAAAAATACAACGAGGAGCTCAGCCAGCAGGTGGCGGCACTGCGCACTGGGGTGGAGCCCGTGCCAGTGGAGGCTTCGGCTCGTCCTCCTCCTCCTGAGCCGACGGATTTTGCGGCCCTCATCAACGCGGCCGTGGAGCAGGCATCCGAACGGATGCTCGGTGCCGCGGCGCGGATGATCGAGGGTCGCTTCGCCGGGCTGGAAGACCGCCTACTTCCAGCCCCCATCATCCGTCCGCCTCTGGCGGCGGATAGAAGGAGGGCGCTAGGTAGCAGTTCCGTCTCGCGGGCCCCCGCGCCTGCGGACGCGGCCACCTCTGCTACGACCCGGCCGGCGGCGCCCTCGGAGCCCCGACGGGCGCCGGCGCCGGCACCACTACCTCGCAGGGCGCCGATGAAGGCCTCGGCCTCCCGCCCTCAGCCAACAACAACATCCTCGGCTAAGGGAGAGATGGAAGTGGAAAACGTGCCGCTGCCCGGGCCCTCCACGGAGGAGGGCTCGTGGGCGAAGGTGGTCGGCCGGAAGGCGCGGGCCAAGGCCGCCAAGAAGGCGGACCCCGTCAAGAAGGCGACCCCCGCCACGAAGGCGGCCCCCGCCACGAAGGCGGCCCCGCCACGAAGGCGGCCCCGCCACGAAGGCGGCCCCGCCACGAAGGCGGCCCCGCCACGAAGGCGGCCCCGCCACGAAGGCGGCCCCGCCACGAAGGCGGCCCCGCCACGAAGGCGGCCCCGCCACGAAGGCGGCCCCGCCACGAAGGCGGCCCCGCCACGAAGGCGGCCCCGCCACGAAGGCGGCCCCGCCACGAAGGCGGCCCCGCCACGAAGGCGGCCCCGCCACGAAGGCGGCCCCGCCACGAAGGCGGCCCCGCCACGAAGGCGGCCCCGCCACGAAGGCGGCCCCGCCACGAAGGCGGCCCCGCCACGAAGGCGGCCCCGCCACGAAGGCGGCCCCGCCACGAAGGCGGCCCCGCCACGAAGGCGGCCCCGCCACGAAGGCGGCCCCGCCACGAAGGCGGCCCCGCCACGAAGGCGGCCCCGCCACGAAGGCGGCCCCGCCACGAAGGCGGCCCCGCCACGAAGGCGGCCCCGCCACGAAGGCGGCCCCGCCACGAAGGCGGCCCCGCCACGAAGGCGGCCCCGCCACGAAGGCGGCCCCGCCACGAAGGCGGCCCCGCCACGAAGGCGGCCCCGCCACGAAGGCGGCCCCGCCACGAAGGCGGCCCCGCCACGAAGGCGGCCCCGCCACGAAGGCGGCCCCGCCACGAAGGCGGCCCCGCCACGAAGGCGGCCCCGCCACGAAGGCGGCCCCGCCACGAAGGCGGCCCCGCCACGAAGGCGGCCCCGCCACGAAGGCGGCCCCGCCACGAAGGCGGCCCCGCCACGAAGGCGGCCCCGCCACGAAGGCGGCCCCGCCACGAAGGCGGCCCCGCCACGAAGGCGGCCCCGCCACGAAGGCGGCCCCGCCACGAAGGCGGCCCCGCCACGAAGGCGGCCCCGCCACGAAGGCGGCCCCGCCACGAAGGCGGCCCCGCCACGAAGGCGGCCCCGCCACGAAGGCGGCCCCGCCACGAAGGCGGCCCCGCCACGAAGGCGGCCCCGCCACGAAGGCGGCCCCGCCACGAAGGCGGCCCCGCCACGAAGGCGGCCCCGCCACGAAGGCGGCCCCGCCACGAAGGCGGCCCCGCCACGAAGGCGGCCCCGCCACGAAGGCGGCCCCGCCACGAAGGCGGCCCCGCCACGAAGGCGGCCCCGCCACGAAGGCGGCCCCGCCACGAAGGCGGCCCCGCCACGAAGGCGGCCCCGCCACGAAGGCGGCCCCGCCACGAAGGCGGCCCCGCCACGAAGGCGGCCCCGCCACGAAGGCGGCCCCGCCACGAAGGCGGCCCCGCCACGAAGGCGGCCCCGCCACGAAGGCGGCCCCGCCACGAAGGCGGCCCCGCCACGAAGCTGCTGGCGGAGAAGGGCTGCGTCCTGGTCGGGTGGACCTCGGCCAGGATCGTGGCCCTGGAGCAGCGCCCCTCGCGCTGCTTCAACTGTATGGCGATCGGGCACACCTCCGCTACGTGCCCATCCCCCAAATGCCGGAGGGATCTGTGCTTCTGATGCGGGAAGGTGGGTCACAGGGTCGGCGAGTGCCAGTCGGAGTTCCGATGCTCCATCTGCGCCGACTCTGGTCGGAAGTCCAACCACTTGATGGGGGGGAGAACTTGTCTCTTCCCCAGGGTCAAGGGAAAGGCTGCGGCAGGGACACCTTCCCGCGTCGCGGAGAAGAAGAGTGCGCCTGCAGGAGATGAAAACATGGTCATCAATTAATTGATGGCCCACATCTCACTCCTGCAGGCGAATCTCAACCACTCCGCCAACGCTCAGGACTTGTTCCTGCAGTCGTTGGCGGAGTGGGGATGCCACATTGGCGTGGCATCGGAGCCGTACAGGATTCCCGCCCAATCATCCTGGGTGGGGGACCTGGACGGCACGGTGGCGGTGCTGGCGAGAGCGGGCGCCTGCCCTTCTTCAAGTCACTAGAGAGAGGGCACGGCTACGCGGCGGCAGGTTGGGAGGTACGTTGTCATCGGGGTGTACTTCTCCCAACCGATCCCTGGCAGAGTTCGAGGTGTTTCTCGACCCTGTCAGGGCCGCCGCAGGCAGGTTGTCGCTGAGGGAGACCTTGGTCCTCGGCGACTTTAACGCCAAGTCGCTCTTGGGGCGGCACCGCCACCGACGCGAGAGGGAGAGCAGTTGAGGCATGGGCACTGCTCTCCGGTCTGAGCCTCCTCAACGAGGGAAACGTGCTCACGTGCGTGCGAGGGTCGGAGGGTCCATCGTGGACCTCTCCTTTGCCTCACCGGCGCTCGCGCGCCGTGTGGCAAATTGGCGGGTGGAGGAGGAAGTGGAAACCTTATCGGATCACCGATATATCAGGTTCGAGGTTTCCCCTCCTCAGGGCTGCGGCTCAACTTCATCGCGCCCCGGGTTCCACTTCTCTCGTTGGGTCCTCGGCAAGTTCGACAAGGAGCTCGCCGAGGAGGCGGCGCTTTTCCAGAGATGGAACATGCTCCGGGGCAAAGACGACGTCGGCGTCGACGAGCTGGAAGGTCGCATCCACAGCGCTCTTCAGGAGGTGTGCGATGCGGCAATGCCTAGGATGCGGCGACGTCCTGCGGACCGCCGCCAGCAGTACTGGTGGTCGGAGGAGCTCTCCGGCCTCCGGGCGGCGGCCCAGGCTCGTCGCCGGGCCTTGCAGCGTTGTCGGCGTCGGCGCACGCAATTGACGGGGGAGGAGGAGCAGCTTCAGGGTCAGTATGCGGAAGCCCGCAAGACCCTGCGGCTCGCCATAGTCCGGGCGAAGACCCTTGCCTGGGAGGAACTACTGGCAGGGGTCGACAGGGATCCATGGGTGCGCCCGTTCAAGACGGCACGGAAGAAGCTCTGTGCCGCAGGCGCCCCCTTAACGGAGGCCCTGGACCCGGACTTCCTACAAGGGGTGGTGGACCGGTTGTTCCCGGGGGCTGACGCGTCATTCCAACCTCCGGTTATGTCCACCACCGCCCCCGCGGCGGCCACAGAGGAGGGCCCTCCTCTGACGGAAGAGGAGCTGGACGTGGCCCTGGATCGTCTCCGGGGTCGACGTACGGCTCCGGGGCCCGATGGGGTCCCATTGAGGGCCCTCTGGGTGGCCGCCAGTCACCTGCGCGAGGAGCTCCGGGGACTGTACGACGCCTGCATTCGGCGCGTGCAATTCCCGGAGCGCTGGAAGACAGGCAGGCTTTGCCTGCTGCGGAAGGGGGACCGTGACCCCGACTCCCCTTCCGCGTACAGACCGATCGTCCTTCTGGACGAGGCGGGGAAGGTCTTCGAGAAGATCTTGGCCGGCTGTCTCGTTCGGCACCTCGCCGAGGTGGGACCGGGCCATGGTCGGGCTGTTGGGGGCGTACCTCCGGGACAGGACGATCGTCTGGGTTGATGATAGCGGCGAACTACATCGGCGGCGCGTGGAGAGCGGGGTTCCACAGGGGTTGTCCCTTGCTGTGGAACCTCGCGTACGACTGGCTGCTGCGGCAGCCGGTCCTCCCCGGGACGAGGGTATTATGCTACGCGGACGACACCCTCGTCTCGGCGCGGGGGAAGAGTTACGACGAGGCTGCTCGTCTGGCCGCCACTAGCACGTCGCTGGTGGTGGACCGGATCGAGCAGTTGGTCTGAGGGTCTCCGTCACGAAGACGGAGGCCCTCCTCTTCCACGGACCCCGCAGAGGTCCACCCGGGGCGCGATCATCCCCGTCCGGGGCGAGAGGGTCCCAGTGCGGGGAGCTCTTGGCATTAGGGGCTCATTTCTGACGGGCGATGGAGCTTCGGGGAGCACTTCGAACGGCTTCTCCCGAAGCTCACCGCCACCGCCGCTGCGCTGGGCAGATTGCTGCCCAATGTCGGGGGAGCCGGGTCATTTGTGTCGGCGCCTGTACTCTGGCATCCTGCGGGTATGGCACTGTACGGTACGCCCGTATGGGTGGATAGGTGCAGACCGCCAGGAACGGGCCCGTATTGAAGAGGGCCCAACGTATCCTGGCGGTCCGAGCCTGTCGGGCGTACCGTACGGTGTCCTGGACGGCAGGTACGCTTCTCGCGGGCGATGAGCCTTGGCTTCTACAGGCGCAGTCGCTCGCGGAAGTGTACCCTTCCCTGCGGGATGCCGGAGACGCCTACCGACCTGCCACGGTCCGCCGGATCAGGCGCGTTGCCCATGACGCCCTGATCCGGCGGTGGGAGACGGATAGGTAACCCTGCCGCCGGCCGGGACACGGTGGAGGCCATCAGGCCCCACCTGTCCCGGTGGATGAGCCGGCGGTACGGGGCCTTGACGTTCCATCTGGTGCAGGTGCTGACAGGCCATGTACGTTTCGGCAAGTACCTGGACCAGGTGGCTCGTAGAGTGATGACGCAAGAATGCGTCGAGTGTGGTGCGCCGATTGACACGGCGCACCACACTTGCGGAGTGCCCGGCATGGGGGCCGCAACGCCACTCCCTCGTCGCGCAAGTCGGCAGTGACCTCTCGCTGCCGACTGTAATCGATCGTATGTTGAGCAGCGAGATGTCTTGGAAGGCGGTGGCCTCCTTCTGCGGCGCAGTGATGCGTCAGAAGGAGGCCGCCGAGCGCACGAGGGAGGCCGACGCCGCTGCCGCACCTTGCAGGCGGCGGCAGAACCACGCCGTCCGCTTCCTCCCGCCGTGAGCGACGGGCCCCTAGCCGGGCACGGTGTGAGGGGGCCTTCGGGCCGTTAGGCGTGGCCCTCTGCGCCTTTTGTCTTGTTTCCCCTGGGGGTGCGACCCCCGGGGGAGTCTTGGTTTTTGTCCCCCCTCGCTCGTCGAAGTGGGGGGGGAGTCTGGAGGGAGGAGGCCGCCGCCCAATTCCTTCACGGGAAGGCGGCAGCCGGGCGTGCGCTCCGTCGTGGGCGCGCGCGGTCGTCTGTGGGGTCGGGGGGCCCCAACGTGCCGTTCCCGCGAGGGGCCGGTACGGGACGGCAGGTGGGTGCCTTTGCTCCCCGCGGGCACCCACCAGGAGGAGTTTTATACGCGGAGGCGCCCGGAGAGTTGCTTGACTGAAACCCGGGCGTCTCCAGTATGCGTATTGCGGGACAAGCGGTGGTGGTTTTAGTGGGTATGGGGGTCACGCAAAACATCTCAGTGGCCCCGAGCCCCACATAACCCGGCGTCCACCCCTTGAAAAGGACGCTGGGTATGCGGTAACAGCATTTCCACCACCGATATAAAAAAAAAAAAAAAAAAATGATCTATCGATGTGGAGATCTTTGGAGAGACCTATGTCCAGCAGGGGACGTCTGTCAGCTGATGATGATGATATTAAAACAACACCACATTAATCGTCATGTTTAGACATAAGATGTTAAACCTCTTTACACCAGTCATTTCAACCTGCAGTGCTTTTAAAACTGGAACGCAGTAATGTTAATAAGCTAGTGTTTGTTAGAAAAAACTACAGCTTTGGTGGTTCCTGCTTAGACGATTTCCAGAACCAAAGATCTATCACCAGAAAGATTTTCATTTACATATCACAATCATAAAAATCATTCCGCATGGCATGCTGTACACAAGCACATAGAATGTAAATATAAATAAAACACAGTAGCTCTTGATAGAATACTTTATTTAACGATCATATTAGATATCGATTTTCTTCTTTAAATTATAAAACATATGTTATATTTTTTACACGAAAAGAATATGGTTTATCTTTTCGGAGATTTCCTCTCGTGATAATGAAGGAAAAAATGTCGACCATTGCAGATTATAACCTACCGAAAGAAAACGTGACAAAATGGCTGGGTTTCAAATTGCTGCACCTCTATCATTATATTTTTAAGAGCTTTAAATTACAATATATTTCTGACAAAGTTCATGTCTATATTTGATGTATAATTATAAATCATCATTAGTTGTACACAAAAGAGCTACTGTCAAGACTTTCAGCAGACATCTGCTCCATCACCCATCCATATATTGAAGGCACGTTGACGTATATACATGACACGTTCGCGCCGACGCAGTTTATTTGATGCGAGACCATGCCGACAATGGCGAGCCGAGCACCTTCATTCTGTAATTAACATTATTCACTGGTATCATTATACCTTTTTTTTATTTAGTAAAGTAGTGAGTCGGGTAGAAAGTTCACCTGACAGTCAATTAGGCATACGCCAATAACAACGTGGCACTAGTTAGTATTATATACACTGCAACACATTGTTCTAGTCGCATTTATGCTCGAGGTGTCATGTCTCGTTACTCTACTAATTTCACGAGTTACAGCACTTTAATATTTGTACAATATTATCCAGGAACAGAGACTCACCACAAGTGAACGTTAAAGGTTCTACTATCAAATAGTAAGATAAACCTTACGGTTACCACTTAGCTACATCATCAGTTAGAGATGGATCCAATATAAAATATTTCTAGAATTTTGTTCACACATAACTTATAAAGGTTTATGCTGATGCCGACTAAGCCCTACTAAACTAGGGCCTTGCTTAGTGTTCGCGGGGGCAAATCAGTCCGGTCACAACTTCCATCTAGAGAACTCGTTCTTATTTAATCGTGCTAAATCCTTATTTAATTATGTTATATGTGTTTTTATGAATAAAGTGTTTAAAATTCCGAAATCCTTTTTTAAATCTCTCAACCCGGATACTTCGACAACAGTACGCAGTGTACATCATGCTAACTAGTGCCACATTTTTATAGTCAGTTGTATCACTTCCCATCAGGAGAACATGTAACATATAACAATAAAAGTTACTGGTAAATATGACGTTGGACAAAGGCAATACTCACATCGACGGGACAGACGAGGAAAGATCCACCATCTCCTAAACAGGAGCTGAAATCAGGCTCGCCGCCCGCGCATACGTGGGACTGGTGTAGGTGGAACGGCGCTCCCAAACATCCCACACGCACTTTTCTCACGCAGTCATCTTCACTCACCAGCGGCAGCTTAATCTATTAATTAAATTACGAACATGTCACAATTTCCGATGGTAGACTGTTTTTGATGATATTTCTACTGACGATAGGTATCGATTGCTGGAAACCCTCTAGGTACCACCACAGCTCCTATTAACAGAAGTGTAGAAGCATTACTGTTTACTTTTGGAAGGATGCTGCAGCTAAAGAAATAAATAAGCTGACGAGATATAACATCAAACAAAGTGTCAAGTATTAAATGCAAAAGGTGTGAATGTTGATGTAGGTCTCATTATCACCTTCTTAATAATAGGCGCGAAGACGTTTTTGTTGTTAAAATTTTCCGCACCCCAGCCGATGGTGAAGCAACTGGTACCGAAATCAGGTAGTTGCGGTGCTAAACACCCCAGTCCGATGTGAGGAGCATTGACAAAGCTGACAGGTTCCTGAAGGATTAGAAGTACAGCGTTGTTGTGCAGCTTAGCTGGGAAAGAACAATTAAATGTTAGACCAAAATTTGGCATCTGACAATGCAGTGAATATCATTCTTACTATCACTGCATTGCTATAAGCTGATTCAATCAATGACTAATTGCTAAATAATACTAACTGGTCGCTTGCCTAAATAAACCGTTGCGACTCTCCGCTGGATTGAAGTTGTTGTGCAAGAGAACTTTAGCTACATCTCTCTCTTGATATTCGAATTCTTCGTCGATGGACATTGAGTCCCATTCTCCGGCTCGAACCTTCAACTGTAATGATTAAAAAAACAACGAGAAAATATGAACTACTTCAAAATCGGATTAACTATTTTGGGAGCTATTCTAGATGTGATTTGATAATGAGCATCACGTACTTCCTCCGGGATTTTCTGTAGCAGCTTGTGCGCGACTGTGAGCACCACCGATGGATGTATGAGCGAACCTTCATTAATAAATTTTCCTGCATTTTCATTTTGGTTCCGTCTGGAAGTTAGAATGATGATCAGTATCATTAATTGAGCAGCTTAGTTGCATTCATTACTGTGTTTACGCTTGAAGGGCGCATCACCGAATAGATTATGCCACTAGTTAGGGTGTATACACTACACTACTATGCTGATCGCTTTGAAACGTAAAATATTAAATCTTGTTACTCCGGTAATATCAATAGCTACAGCGACTTGCCATCAGTTAAATAGTAAACTTATTCTCCCTTTAATTTTTAATTTATTTAATATTACTTACTTAAGTACGGCTACCATCCAGGGAAATTCGCCGAGATCCGCGTAGACCCTGTCGCTGGTGTCGCCATCTCGCGCCTTAAAGATATTCACACTAGGATTCACCACACCACATTTCCTTTGCGAATTCGAGGAACTAGACTCCACATTTCCACGATCAGCGTCAGTTACAGTCTTTATTTGACTACGAGCGCAGCAAACATCAAGAAATTTTTGGCATGCATTCTCTTCTCTGAAAATTATATTCACATTATGAGGTACAGCGGTTTGTCTTGTAATATGGCGATTCTTGGTTAGGTCCCGTGGTTTCATGAGCATGGATGGTGGGTTCTAGAGAAAGCATCTGGATAACTACGTTGTGTTCCGACTGAAAACTTATGACACGATATTCTGCATGATCTGTTGCATTCACGACCTTAGTGTGACTTAACACTAAGTTATAAGTTAACATAATATTGACAAAAAAAATATTCTTTCTCTTCTCTTTCTCTATTAACTTTTCGACTGAAAAGCATACTAAAACTGAACGAAATCTACCTGGCTTTAATAACACTGTAACCATCTTCAATTATCGATTTTGGGTTTATATTGCAGCTGTAATATTTAACGCACACTCCTTCATCCCCATTGTTGGTCACACACTCGATGGTGTTGGCTGAAAGATAATTCATTATAAATTCAAACCAGAATGTGCAAAACTTTCCCAAGAATCTTCACCTATTGATATCCAATTGCTTCTTCTGTTGTTCTTATGATAAAAAATAATACGCCTGCCAATAAAAAAACTGCTAGACGCCGTATAGGCGGATACTACTACCAGCAATAGTGTGCCAACACGGACCACGAGGGAATCTTCGAGTACCTTCACATGTTCAAGCTCAAGGAGTATCCTTCGTGCCTGTTTGACCCCGAAGTGTACCAGACCGTGGTGCACATACTAACTTCCTGTTCCTTATATGGGGACAGAGATTTGAGTGTGAAATGGAGCTGAAAAGAGAGCTAAACGAGGAAGCCATTGCCTCTCTGAAGAGTGATGAAAGTCGCCAAATATTTTTAAAAGTAATAATAGCCGTGGTCATAAAGAAAAATAATTAATAAAAAATATATATAAATAAAACTGTCTATAGCTAATATCTATAGCTATAGAAGTCTATAGCTATAGAAGCAGTAAATAAAGTTGTAAAAGAATACATAACATATAAAAACTAAAAAAGGAGAAATAAAAATGTCAAAATTAAATTATAAGAAGGAGAAAAAGAAAGAAGAAAGGAAAAATATGACAAAGGAATGATTTGTTTCAGGCAACGACGAGGCGACTGTCTTCACTAGCGAGAGGTACGGCAGAAGGAAAAAGAATGCAGAATAATATGAGATAAAAAGTATGAAAGATAAGTAGAAGATGCTAGATAAGAAAGAATGACAGAAGAGTATGAAGGATAAAAATAAATTGTATAGAAATAAGATGTTAAGTGAAATTGTATCAAAAGGCCCAGATCCGAAACACGCGCGAGAATAAAATAAAACGGTTTAAAGGGCGCTGTAGCTAGTGAAATCACTGAGCTAACAAGACTGAACATGTTTAGTCTCACGGCGACGAGCACATTTTCGTACAATGTATATCGTCCTAACTAATGCCACGTTTTTTTTTATTCTTGATGTACACAGGGCAGCAAGCCACAGCGGCTCCTACAGCTTATCTGACACTGGGCTCGTGGACCCGGATCCACGGCCTGAGTTTCTATAAACTAAAATGCGCTACGCGGGATGAAGCTGTCTGGCGGATGATTCTGTATATTGTGTGTGTCTGGTTCTTGTTGTGCTTTATCTGGCGATTCTACTCGGTCGTCGAGGCCGGGCGCGGGCCCGTTCCCCGACTACCTTCGCCTGTATCGGAATCTCTGGGCGGCAAGGACCGCCCACGATCGCGGGTGTACTTAGTGTACGCGGTGTGTGAGTAGCTGCGGCGCCGCGTTCTGGAGCGAGGGCGGCGTGATGCTGATATTCGGAGCGTGTTGGTAGTGTCCGAAGTGTGTGTGGTGACGTCGTTGCTGTCGGTGACTGTGGGCGCGTGTGTGGTTTGCGGGACCCCTTGGGATATCGGAATAAGCGCGTGCCGCGGTCTGCGCTTTTTCGTCCTGGGATTCGGAGGTAGCTCGTAGTTGGCCGCGCTGGCCACCAGAGGGTTGGGATGAGTTGCCGCCTTGGCGAAGTAGGTCACGGAGCACTCTCTGAAGTGCTCCTTGATCGTTGGGAGGTTAAGGTCGCTGTGGATGTCCACATTGCGCTGGTACCATTCGGCACCAGTCGCGGTGCGGGTGAAACGGTTCTGGAGGGTCTATAGAGGTTTGAGACGGTCTTCGGACGAATGGGCGAAGACAACGCTTGCGTAAGACATTATAGGTCTTACGCATACCTTGTAAAGGTGAAGCTTGTGTCTGAGAGAGAGCTTACTCTTCTTACACAGCAGGGGGTATAGCTTGCCCAGTGCGTGGTCTACTTTCTTTCTCGCCTCACAGATGTGGGCGATGAAATTGAGTCTGGCGTCGAGCGTGACGCCGAGGTATTTGACCGATTTCTTCTATGGGATGGACTGGCCGAAGATAGAGATTTGACCGAGTTCATAGCCGCGTTTTTTCGCCATCTTGACAAGTGTCGATGGCTTTCGGTGGGTGAAGTGAATGGCTTCACTTTTCTCCGGGTTTACGTCGATTCGCCACGTCCGGAACCACTCGCCTAGGCGGGTGGTCGCGTTCTGAAGGCGCATCGTTATAAGACCCGGATATCTGCCGGAGTGATAAAGAGCGGTGTCGTCCGCGAAAAGGGCCATCCTGACAAAGGGGTCTCTAGGTATGTCGCTCGTGTAGAGCAAGAAGAGTAGCGGGGAGAGGCAAGAGCCTTAAGGGACGCCGGCTTTAATCGGCCGGGCGAGGAGAGAGCGTGCTCGGCGCGAAAGCGGAAGGAACGCTTCGAGAGGAAGTCTCGAATGACGGTGACTAGACGGTCTGGCACTTTGTGAGTGTAAAGCTTGTATAACAAGGGAGACCGGGTTTAGTGGAGGACCCTCTGGTGAGAGAGTTGCCCTACGGCGCATCTCGTCCTCGATCAACTTAAGGTGATCGGGGTCCACTGGTGCGGTAGAGGGAGTGCATTGGCTCTCTGGACTGACGGCGAGACAATCCGCTTTTTCGGCATCCTCCGACGCAAGGGAGGAACCATCGCTCATTACAAGGGGAGGCATGCGGGCCATGTTCTCCGCTTTGAGACTGCGAGCCAAACGCCAAAAGTTGGCGCTCGAAGGCTCCAAGTCGCAAAGCAGGTTGTCCCATCTGTCGGATCTGAGATCGGATATGCGCTCTTTTACCTGCCTTTGAAGGCGGCGCAGTTTTATCCTGAGTTCCTCGGATCTGTATCGTGAGTAGAGTCTCATTGTGGCGTTTTTCGCTCTTATTAGCCGACGAATATCCGCCGGGAAGGACCCGAGCAGGTAGTCCGACTCGGGCACCGTTCTCGACGATTCCTCGACGGCTGCGGCGATGTGCTTTGTTAACGAGTCGATCGTATCGGGATTCCGTCTAGATGCTGGGGGTTCGCGGCCTTGAGTTTGACCTCGAGGCTGCGCCAGTTGACGATGGTTTTGGTCAGAGGAACCTCACCAGCGGGACGGCCCAGCTTCATAAGAACCGGGCGGTGCTCGGATCTGATATCGTCTATGGTCTCGATCGAATGCAGTGGGACGGTTACGTTATTGAACAACGCAATGTCTAGTGTAGATGGGTTGTGAAACGCGACGGTAGGGTATCTTGTCGGGATTTGCGGAGCTACAATGTTAAACTTGAGCTTATTCGCGAGCTTGGAGAGGATTATACCATTTCGGTTTGACATGATCGGGTCCCAGATGCTATGCCTGCTGTTTAGATCGCCGGCGACGATGACAGCCGGCCCTAGGTCGAGAAGGGTTCTTATGTCTGTTTCCCGCAATCCTTTTGTCGGGGACAGATAGACGGATGCTAGGACGATCGGTTGATGACCGGTGAGGGAAATTTTACACGCCAAGACTTCTATTTTGGCGAGGGTTGGACTAACAAGCGGTATGCAATGCAGGGCCCGCTGAAGTAGATGAGTGTGCCGCCTCCTGGGGCGGTCAGCCTGTCGTGGCGGATAATATGATAGTTCGCGATTTTCGGATCGCGATGCAACGGTTTGAGGAATGTTTCCTGAATGAGCATGATGTCGACGTCATGGTTCCTAAGAAACAGGCTTATTTCCTCCTTTTGAGAGCGGATGCCGTTCGCGTTGAAGTACGCGGCAGTCAGCGAGCGGGGTTTGATTCTTCCTAAGACCCTGTTTATCTCCATAACGTTTGAATGAGATGGAACACCAAAGGTCTCGGACAGAGTCCTGGGGGGTGGTTACATGAAGAGTTCTTCGAGCGCAGCGAGTGTGTCGGCGTGCTCGATGCAGGCCCTTAACCTATCATGCGAGTTTTGTGCGGCTCGCAATTTTTCTCCTAAGAGAAGAATATCTTTAATGCTCACGTTTTGGATGTAGGCGAGAATGTTCTGGAGCTCCGAAGGCGGAGGTGTTTGGCTGGGAGTAGCCTGTGGTTTCGGCGGCCCCGACATAGGGGCGGCTTTTGGAGCCT
Organism: Troides helena; assembly: GCA_029286815.1. Classification (NCBI taxonomy): domain Eukaryota; kingdom Metazoa; phylum Arthropoda; class Insecta; order Lepidoptera; family Papilionidae; genus Troides; species Troides helena. Next base: position 610,397 of record JAGSMV010000033.1, read on the forward strand.
CGGCGGCTTTTGGTCTAAGGAGCGGTTTGCTCCACGCCGACACCGCCGGCGGAACGGCCGGCTGTGCAGGCGGTGGCCTGGACGAGGCAGATGGCTGCGGTGCAGCCTTTATGGGGGTGGTGGTGCGCCGTTGTGCGGCCCCGGGTTGCCTACGCGGGGCTTTGGTGTACCCGCGATAATTCGCGGGGTGTCCCTCGGTTTTGCACAGGACGCAGCTCAGCGGGTTTGTCGCTTCCGCGGTGCGGGAGTACTCCTTCGTCCCGTGGTCCCCGGTGCATTTGACGCACCTCGGGCGGGCGAAGCAGTTACGGGCTGAGTGGCCGTAAAGTTGGCATCGGTGACATTGGCCGATGATGCCTTTCTTGTGCGGGATCTCTACCCTCACGCTGGTGAGGTTGCACAGGCGGGTGATCTCGAAGATCTTTTTACCCTCCGGAGAGAGTTCGAGACTTGTCAGGATGAGTGGGAGTGCGGCCTTTGTTCGCATGCTAGTCATGCGACGGGCTTCCAGCACGGAGCAGTTTTGTTTTTTGAGGTCGTCGACGACCTCGGAGATGTCGATCTCCGTTGGGATTCCGCGTTGACAACGCGGAGGTGCTTCTCCTCGGCGAGAGCGAAGGTTTGGATGCCGCGTCCGGCGTTCCGCAGGTGCGTGGTGGCAGCCCGGAAGTCGTCAACCGTTGCTAGGTTGATGCGGATACCCTGCGCGGTGTTTTGCGCTTTGGGGCATGCAATTTTGTGGTCCGCGAACCACCTGGAAACATCATTCCATTTAGTCTTGTCCTGAGGACAATCGGGGAGGCGGCTTCGGGTCGCGTTTTCGGGCAGGGCCGAAGTGCTGGAGGTGTGCGCGAGAGGCGCAGCCTTTTTCCGGCGTGTTGGTCGGCGAGGAGCGGTACGAGTTTGACTCGGAGGGCCGCTTAGAAGCGCGTTTTCGCTTGTCACGTAGAGGGGTGAAGCCCTCTTCGTCGGTGGTCTTGGAGAGTGAACGGTCCAGCTCCATTTCGCTGCCGCTAGTGGTGCCCTCCGAGTCGGATTCGGAGGAGGCGGGCAGCTCGGGCTTGGAAGGCCCCGCCATGGGGGCCTTCGCCTTGTTAGGCGCTGAAGTCACGGAGGTCGGGTCCGGAGAGGCCGGGCTGTCCGTGTTAAAGTTCACGGAACGCGTGGGAAGGGTAGAGGACGAGTTGGTGAATTTATCCCAGGACTCAGGGAACTGTTTGCGTGCAAAGCACGCAAATTGGTTGAGTAAGGCGTCAATTTGCACGGACGCCATTTTGTTGAGCAGCCGCCCGCCGTGCGGCGGAGGTTTGTGTACCTATTCGGCAGGGGACCTAGCTGTCGCCTAATGCGACAGACTCTATGTAATAACCTCGCCTCTGAGGCGATTAAAAAACCAACTTACAGTGCCGGAACCAGGCTCCGGTAGAGTTTTCGCATTCTGGTACACTATAAATCACTGCACTTCACTGCACTGGCGCACGCGAGCGCAATGGCGGCCGCCTGAGCGGCGTTGTGGTGCGCACGAGCTCGGGCTCGTCGTACGGCGCGGGCGTACTTGTATGGCGCACTGGCAGCGCACGCATGGGACGTCCGATCGGTACGGCAGGCAGAACCCGAATGTTTTGATTTCAGTAAGGCGTCCATTTGCACGGACGCAATTTTGTTGAGCAGCCGCTCGCCGTGCGGCGGAGGTTTGTGTACCTATTCGGCAGGGGACCTAGCCGTCGCCTAATGCGACAGACTCTATGTAATAACCTCGCCTCTGAGGCGATTAAAAAAAAAACCTGCTTACAGTGCCGGAACCAGGCTCCGGCAGAGTTTTCGCATTCTGGTACACTATAAATCACTGCACTTCACTGCACTGGCGCACGCGAGCGCAAATGGCGGCCGCCTGAGCGGCGTTGTGGCGCGCACGAGCACGGGCGAGTCGAACTGAGCGGGCGTAATTGTATCGCGCACTGGCAGCGGACGCATGGGACGTCCGATCGGTACGGCGGGCAGAACCCGAATGTTTTGATTTCAGTAAGGCGTCCATTTGCACGGACGCCATTTTGTTGAGCAGCCGCCCCGCCGTGCGGCGGGGGGGTTGTGTACCTATTCGGCAGGGGACCTAGCTGTCGCCTAATGCGACAGACTCTATGTAATAACCTCGCCTCTGAGGCGATTAGAAAGAAAGCTACTTACAGTGCCGGAACCAGGCTCCGGCAGAGTTTTCGCGTTCTGATACACTATAGATCACTGCACTTCACTGCACTGGCGCCCGCGAGCGCAAATGGCGGCCGCCTGAGCGGCGTTGTGGCGCGCACGTGCACGGGCGAGTCGAACTGAGCGGGCGTAACTATATCGCGCACTGGAAGCGGACGCATGGGACGTCCGATCGGTACGGCGGGCAGAACCCGAATCTCAATGCCACGTTGTGGTGGGCAAGTGTATCACATACTATGATCGTCGCCTTGAAACATAAGTTATTAAGTTTTGTTACCCCTGTAGTGTTTGCACACTAATATTCAGTGACAGAAATAGAAGTTGCAGTAATACCTATCTACTTGGCCTCTGTCATCAGATACCTAACACCAGTAAACAGGAATGTCCAATAAGAAGCGCCACGGTAGCTAAAGATTAAAGTAGATTTTGCTAAGATATGAAAATTTCCTCTGTACTACGCACTACCATAGAATGAAAGAGGAAGTTCAATGTATATCATTTAACTAGTAAATTTATAATAGGAGCACAGTAATGTTGACATAATAGTATTTATTCGACTGTTTGGTTAGTTGAATAAAAAAGCTATACCTGATTCCACGTTTCCGTCATCTTCACTCGCTGACAACGCGACCAATGAAGCCACCAAGGCTACCACTAGGTTCAGATGTCTGCGAACATATACATACACACCCATATATATATTCATACAAGCTGTTGCAAACAACCTTGCTGGCCGTTATTTAAAATCTATATTAGAAATTCACCCCCGCTACTTCCGTTAGGAGGAATAATTTTGTAAAATCAATTTTACCTGACCTCTCAATCGCAGAAGCAATATCTTTACCAAATTTTGCGAGTTAAAGTTTAATAGTTTTGGAAAAGTCGTGATGAATCAATGAATCTCTGGATGTCTACTGTATATTTATATACATACGTATTGTGCTGTCCAACATCAGTCTATTGACGTTCTATTTCTAGATAGAGGCCTTCTCCAATATTTCTTTTCCTCTTCCATACCAAACCTTAATGTACTAGTGTTAAATCAGGTTAGAACTCAAAGGCATGGGATCGAAAGTTTAAGAATCGAGGTTTTTCTACAAATTTACTTAATAAGCCGAAATTTTAGTTTCTTTTGTACGAAATTTTTAATCCCGTTTTATCTATGATTTTACTTTTATCCAAATGGATAAAAGTAAAAGCATAGATCCAATGGATAAAAGGCTACTTTTACCAAATGGTAAAAGTAGCCTTAATACCTAATATATTTTGTATCCTTATTAATAGACATTCAACGTCAACATACTTTTTTTTAATTTAAACTATATTACGTTGAGAAAAAAAATCTATTTTTTTTCGGTAGATAATTGATATCTTGTAAAGTATCGGACATTTTGCATATTTCACACAAAAAAAATTACTGGTTTTTATTTGTTGATATAAATACGACAGTATTGTGCGGAAACGATAGTGGTCAAAGTGCAGTGAAACAGCTTAAACGGTGACGAAACCACGACTAACGGCCAGGATGGTTATATGGCATATTTGATAGGACTGGAAGGGAATAATCTATTATGAGTTGCTTCTGTGGCCAAGTAATATTCAGATCTCTACTATCAACAACTGGACCATTTGTAGCTAGCAATTAACCAGAAATGGCCAGAATCGGCATACAGGAGAGGTGTTGTGGTCCATCAGAATAATGTCAGGCCCCGCTCATCTGTGATCACTCGCTAGAAACTCATGAAGCTTAGTTGGAAAGTTTTAATGCATCCACCATGTAGTCCTGACAGTCCCAAGCGATTAATTACCACATTATTCTCACATTGCAAAACTTCCTGAGTGATATAAAATTTTGATCAAAAAGAGATTATGAAAATCGATTAGTGGAGTTTTTCACCAATAAGGAGCAAAACTTTAGTGAGAGAGGCATTATAAAGCTACCTTTAAAATGGCAATAAATTATACAACAAAACGGTGCATATTTTACCCAAATCGGACAATCCGAAACATGTTAAATAAACTCATTTCTTTCACTCAAAAATAATGGATTTCTTTTCCCCAATCTAACCTTTGTTAAAACCTTATCATCAAAACCAATTTACTATAGGGTTGATCTATAAGAATTAAATGCAATTACCATTATGATGACTCTAATTTATATAACGTAAGTAAATTTATTTTTATTGTCATGAAATTGAATAACAAGAATCACTAGTAAGTAAACAAAATGGAGGTGGATTTTGACCTTCTGAGTGAAAACTTCATAGGGATAATAACATGATACTAAATCATATAACAGCTTTGAAAATTTAACATGTCCTTAAAGAGTAAGGCTTTATGTATGTTGTGTAGTTGGCGATAAAAGTAGCCATCTTTAAAACTGACTAAACGGTAATTGCTATCTCCTGCTGGAGTAAACCTCAGTTCTATTCTTAAATCACTAACACCTAAAGCAGCAAGGAAAGAATACACACTTACATACTTAGAATACTTACATAAACTTCATTTTTATTTTCTTATTCTTCAATACAATATTGGGTTTTTATCACTAATCACAGCAAAGAGTTTTTATTCCAATACTTGTTTCACTGTGCAATATATGTGCAGTTCATATTTTATCTGTGAACTATGAACACTCCAGCATCTAAATAAAACTCAAACTAATAGAAAAACCAATTAAAAAAAGATTAAAACTGGTTGAAGACAAAATGATGGGAATCCGTTGTTTATTAGTATGAGATTGAAATAAACTATTCGCTATGATGTAAAGATACATCGTTAATTGAAAACAGGATTCGACTACTTCCGGCGTCCTTGGATAGTTCCTCCAAAACAATACGTTTGATTAAAAGTTTTCCTTGTTTGGTTGTGTATTGATAAGGACTTATGTTAAAATATTATTAATATATAATATAACCAATATTCTCAGTAGAAGTAATTTTTCTCATGAGTATACATGTTGTATTAGAACCTTGACAATGAAAGTGGCAACAAACTAGACGAAACAACGGTCTACCGTCCGAAATTCCACAACTTACGTGACATAGAACCAAACTTAGAACCTAGTTAGCTAGGTGCCTTTGGGCACCCGGGGAAGGAGTCCGCCGCCTCTATTCGGGTGTTGTGCGATCGATGGCTCTCTATGGCGCTCCGGTTTGGTCAGATCGGTTGACGTGCAGCCGACGTTGCCGGGCTAAAGTCAACAGTCTACAGCGGAAGATAGCCATTCGTATCGCACGGGGATATCGGACGATATCGTTTGAGGCGGCCACTATCCTGGCCCGGTTCCCACTTCTGGACATTCTGGCGGAAAAGGACGCGCGGATTTATACGCGTCTACGTTCTCATCGAGAAGAAGCCGAACCCCTGGATGAGGTGGAAGTGCACAGGCATGAGCGCCGCCGCGCTTTGGAGGTGTGGAGAGAGCGGCTTGCTGAGCCGCGGAACTCACGGCAGCGTATAGTAAGCGCTTTTCTGCCGAACCTCGAAGCCTGGCTTAGATCAGGCGGAGTGGTGCATGTCACCATCAGGCTGACTCGGGTACTCACAGGACACGGGTGTTTTGGTGAGTACCTGAATAGGATTGGACGTGAACCAACCACGCAATGCCACCATTGTGGTGGAGAGCTGGATTCCGCTCAGCATACGCTCGCAGAATGCCCTACGTGGGAGCCTGAACGGAAAATTCTCATCCACAAAATCGGGCATGACCTTTCTTTGCCAGTAGCGATATCAACTGCACTGGCAAAGAAAAATGGGTGGATAGCGTTGGTTTCCTTCTGTGAAACCGTTATGATGCAGAAAGAGTCCGCCGAGCGAAGTCGGAAGAGGGCCGACTCCGTCCATAGACGAGGACGTCGGGGCGATGGCAACGGACGCCCCAACCCGTCAGCCCTGTAGTGCCGGGCCATTAAGAATAGGACTAAGGTATTATCTGCCTGTCGTACAAGGCGACTAAAAGGGTCCTCGGTTTCGTAGGCTTTGAGGGTGGGGGCCCTCTGAGCTTATTAAGCGAGCCTTAGGAGGACGGCAAATACATTGTGGTCTTGTATTTGCCGTAGCAAAGCGTGGGGTCTAGGAGGGCTTTGGCCCTTCCGTGGAATGTTTAATCGAGAGTGCAGGGGGGCGCCGGTGCGTTCCGTAGGAGATCCCGGAGCCCCTCCTAATGCACTGAGGGAGACCACCGAGGGGGTTTTAGTGGGTAGAAGCCCCACATAAACTTGTCTTCCCCCCAGAAGCAAGGTATCTTTTAAGAAGATTTCCCCGCGGAAAAAAAAAAAAAAAGGTGCCTTTGGGCAAGTGATTAACCATGCGAAAGAAGTAACCAGTCCATCAGAATAATCGCGTGTTAACTGCAATTTAACTGGACTTAAGCTGCTAATATTATATTCCTTATATATATTTATGCAAAAGAGTATAAATGAGGATCGGAGTAATATATCTTCGGCTTTTTGGATACAGGTACAACAGAATAACAAAAGAACGGAAGATGTTGCTGCTAGTCGCTTTGGACAGTATAGAATAGAAGTTCAGCCAGCGTACTAAATATGGAGCTCCTGTTTCAGAAGCCAGAGGTCTATTAGCTTCGAATCCGATAAAGAAATAAACGTCGATAAGATTAACAGCAATTATATCATCCGAAAAAAGAAGAATTAGCCACAATAATTTTTCTGTAATTATAAGTAAAAGCACTTTCATTCCACTAACTGTTTAACAGAAGTAAACCAGACGCAGGTAACCTAGTTAAATTTACTAGAGTTAGAAAATATTCGAAACGTCATGCGATAAAGCACTTAAAACAAAAAATTACACAAACTATTATAACTTCACTAAAATCTATGAGAACTGAAGCTGGTGTGATATTTAAGGCATCAGGGAGGTCACTAATCGCCAGATAAACATTTAGCTATAACTAAATAAGTAACAAAACTCACTCGAGCGAACCTAATGACGGTATAGACAGAGGTAGGTACGTAAAAAAAAAGATCAATAGCCTATGATGATGTAATCGCAATAAAGGTGTTACCACACGTAGCAATTTTAAATCAGTATGAGTAGATGACTAGTTACGATATTCTTTTTTTCTTTTTTTTTTAATAACCTGTGTAACAAAAAGCTAACGGAACGGACACCCCGGGATCAATACTGGGACTCAATAGTAGACTCCAACCGACTAAAAAGCTTCACACGGTATTCCACTCTCTTCCACTTGCTTAACGGGTCGCGGGATAACGTATTTCAGTTCCTCCGCGACCCCCGATCGGCTCCCGAATGAACGGGTCCACCCCGGGGAGGGATGTAATGTGAAGCAGCACCCCTCCCGACAAGTTCTCTACGTGGCGACGCGAAGAAATACGAGACGTATCAGCATATGCACCCCAGGAACAATCTCCAGTTACAATATCCTTCGACCGGATCAAGGTAATTCAAATATAATCGTTACGTTTAATTAAAACAGATCCAAATCGACTTTCTGCATCGATTTTTTTTCATATTATTACGCCTTTTTTCCCAGTAGGGGTAGGCAGAGGCGAATAAACAATCACTTTTCGCCAGATGTGGTCAGATTAGAATTGGATGTTTCTTACCACATGACGTAAGTTCCGATAGCTACTGGATATCACCTTTCAGTTCATGATCTTCAAGTCCTCGAGTTCAGTATTCTATGAGCCTCATAAGATTCTCACTATCATACATCATCAGACAATACAGTGTCAATAAGCTACAAAATGCCTTTGCTGCCATTATACCATCAAAGACTTCATCGCCGATCACGATCAGGTCGTCAAGTGTTGGTCTATATAAATGTGCAGGTGGTAGGTCTCTTGGCCGCGACCGTCTAGTTACCACCGCTGCTTCTACTTCAGCCGCCAAGCAGTAGTATGCAAGAATCACTATGTTCCAGTTTAACGGAGGGCACCGCTAGCGGCAGCGACATGGAGGTGGACCGTCCACTCTCCAAGACCACCGACGAAGAGGGCTTCACCCTTTACGTCAAGAAGTGCAAACGCGCTTCAAAGCGGCCCTCCGAGTCAAACTCGGACCGCTCCTCGCCGCCCAGCACGCCAGCAAAGAAAGCTGCGCCTCTCGCGCACCTCCCCAGCACTTCGGCCCCGCCCGAAAAACGCGGCCCGAAGCCGCCTCCCCCGATTGTCCTCCAGGACAAGACCAAATGGACGTTTCCAGATGGTTCGCGGACCACAAAATCGCATGCCCCAAAGCGCAGAACACCGCGCAGGGTATCCGCATCAACCTAGCAACGGTTGACGACTTCCGGGCTGCCACCAGGCACCTGCGGAACGCCGGACTCGGCTTCCACACCTTCGCTCTCCCCGAGGAGAAGCACCTCCGCGTCGTCATACGCGGAATCCCGACGGAGATCGACATCTCCGAGGTCGTCGACGACCTAAAAAGGCAAAACTTCCCTGTGCTGGAAGCCCGTCGCATGACTAGCATGCGAACAAAGGCCGCACTCCCACTCATACTGACAAGTCTCGAACTCTCTCCGGAGGGTAAAAAGATTTTCGGAATAACCCGCCTGTGCAACCTCACCAGCGTAAGCGGTCCCGCACAAAAAAGGCATCATCGGCCAATGCCACCGATGCCAACTCTACGGCCATTCGGCCCGAAATTGTTTCGCCCGCCCGAGGTGCGTCAAATGCACCGGGGACTACGGGACGAAGGAGTGCTCCCGCACCGCGGAAGCTACAAACCCCCCGAGCTGCGTCCTGTGCAAAGCCGAGGGGCACCCCGCCAATTATCGCGGGTGCACCAAAGCCCCGCGCAGGCAAACCGGGGCCGCCCAACAGCGCGCCACCGCCCCCACAAAGGCTGCACCGCAGCCATCAGCCTCGTCTAGGCCACCGCCCGCACAGCCGGCCGTTCCGCCGGCGATGTCGGCGTGGAGCAAACCGCTCCTCAAGCCGAAAGCCGCCGAGGCTCCCAAAGCCGCCCCTTCGTCGGGGCCGCCGAAGCCACAGGCTACTCCCAGCCAAACACCTCCGACTACGGAGCTCGAAAATATTCTCGCCTATATCCAAAAGGTGAGCATACGAGACATTCTCCTCTTAGGAGAAAAACTGCGAGCCGCGAAAAGCTCGCATGATAGGTTGAGGGCCTGCATCGAGCACGCCGACACTCTCGCCGCACTCGAACAACCCTTCGTCTAGCCACCGCCCTGGACTCTGTCCGTGACCTTTGGTGTTCCATCTCATTCAATCGTTATGAAGATACACAAGGTCTTAGGAAGAATCAAACCCCGCTCTCTGATTGTCGCGTACTTCAACGCTGAGAGCATCCGCTCTCAAAAGGAGGAAATAAGCCTGTTTCTCAGGAACCATGACGTAGCGTCATGCTCATTCAGGAAACGTTTATCAAACCGTTCCACCGCGACCCGAAAATCGCAAACTACCACATCATCCGCCACGACAGGCTAACCGCCCCAGGAGGCGGCACACTCATTTACTTCAAGCGGTCCTTGCACTGCGTACCACTTGTTAGTCCAACCCTCGCCAAAATAGAAGTCTCGGCGTGTAAAATCTCCCTCACCGGTCATCAACCTATCGTCCTAGCGTCCGTCTATCTGTCCCCGACAACAGAATTGCGGGAAACAGACATAAGAACCCTTCTCGACCTAGACCCGGCTGTTGTCGTCGCTGGCGATCTCAACAGCAGGCATAGCACCTGGGACCCGAACAATTCAAACCGGAATGATAAAATCCTCTCCAATCTCGCGGATAAGCTCAAGTTTAACATTGTAGCTCCGCAAACCCCGACGCGGTACCCTTTTTTTTTTTTTTTTTTTGATATCGGTGGTGGAAATGCTGTTACCGCATACCCAGCGTCCTTTGCAGGAGGGGATGCCGGGTTATATGGGGCTCGGGACCACTGATATGTTGTGCGTGACCCCATACCCACTAAAACCACCACCGCTTGTCCCGCCATACGCATACTGGAGACGCCCGGGATTCAGTCAAGCAACTCTCCGGGCGCCTCCGCGTATAAAACTCCTCCTGGTGGGTGCCCGCGGGGAGCAAAGGCACCCACCTGCCGTCCCGTACCGGCCCCTCGCGGGACCGGCACGTTGAGGTCCCCCGACCCCACAGACGACGGCGCGCGCCCAAGACGGAGCGCACGCCCGGCCGCCGCCCTCCCGTGAAGGAATTGGGCGGCGGCCTCCTCCCTCCAGACTCTCCCCCGCCACTTCGACGAGGGAGGGGGGATAGACGCGGTACCCTACCGTCGCGTCTCACAACCCATCCACATTAGACATTGCGTTGTTCAACAATGTCACCATCCCGCTGCACTCGATCGAGACCATAGACGATCTCAGATCCGACCACCGCCCGGTTCTTATGAAGCTGGGCCGGCCCGCTGGTGAGGTCCCTCTGACCAAAACCATCGTCAACTGGCGCAGCCTCGAGGTCAAACTCAAGGCCGCAAACCCCCAGCATCTAGACGGAATCCCCGATACGATCGACTTGCTCGGCGCTGCAAACCGAGCGATCGACTCGTTAACAAAGCACATCGCCGCAGCCGTCGAGGAATCGTCGAGAACGGTGCCCGAGTCGGACTACCTGCTCGGGTCCTTCCCGGCGGATATTCGTCGGCTGATAAGAGCGAAAAACGCCACAATGAGACTCTACTCACGATACAGATCCGAGGAACTCAGGATAAAACTGCGCCGCCTTCAAAGGCAGGTAAAAGAGCGCATATCCGATCTCAGATCCGACAGATGGGACAACCTGCTTTGCGACTTAGAGCCTTCGAGCGCCAACTTTTGGCGTTTGGCTCGCAGTCTCAAGGCGGAGAACATGGCCCACATGCCTCGCCTTGTAATGAGCGATGGTTCCTCCCTTGCGTCGGAGCATGCCGAAAAAGCGGATTGTCTCGCCGACAGTCTAGAGAGCCAATGCACTCCCTCTACAGCACCAGTGGACCCCGATCACCTTAAGTTGGTCGAGGACGAGGTGCGCCGTAGGGCAACTCTCCCACCAGAGGGTCCTCCACTAAAACCGGTCTTCCCCGGTGAGGTCATTGACATCATAAAGAGGCTGAAAACCAGATCAGCCCCGGGACCCGACATCTCCAATAGAGTTGTGAAAGGTCTCCCGCCCCCGATCGTCGGCCTGCTAGTGGCCATATTCAACGCCCTGCTAGCCGACTGCTCCTTCCCAGACGCCTGGAAAGTGGCCGTAGCGATAGGTATTCCGCAGCCCGAAAAGCCGAGGAACCTACCCAACAGCTACCGTCCGATCAGCCTACTGAACACCTTGGGCAAACTGTACGAGCGCATCATCCTAGAGCGTCTGCGCCATTTCACCGCAGAGAATATCCTCCTCCCCGTCGAACAGTTCGGTTTCAGGAGCAACCACTCTTGCGTTCACCAAGTGCACCGACTGACCGAGCACATCCTGGTCGGTCTGGAGCACAAATTTACGATCGATACTCCAGACTCAATTTCATCGGCCACATCCGTGAGGCGAGAAAGAAAGCGGCCCACGCACTGGGTAAGCTATACCCCCTGCTGTGTAAGAAGAGTAAGCTCTCTCTCAGACACAAGCTTCACCTTTACAAGGTATGCGTAAGACCTATAATGTCTTACGCAAGCGTTGTCTTCGCCCATTCGTCCGAAGACCGTCTCAAACCTCTACAGACCCTCCAGAACCGTTTCACCCGCACTGCGACTGGTGCCGAATGGTACCTGCGCAATGTGGACATCCACAGCGACCTTAAACTCCCAACGATCAAGGAGCACTTCAGAGAGTGCTCCGTGACCTACTTCGCCAAGGCGGCAACTCATCCTAACCCTCTGGTGGCCAGCGCGGCCAACTACGAGCTACCTCCGAATCCCAGTACGAAAAAGCGCAGACCGCGGCACGCGCTTATTCCGACATTCCAAGGGGTCCCGCAAACCACACACACGTCCACAGTCACCGACAGCACCGACGTCACCACACACACTTCGGACACTACCAACACGCTCCGAATATCAGCATCACGCCGCCCTCGCTTCAAAACGCGGCGCCGCAGTTACTCACACACCGCGTACAATAAGTACACTCGCGATCGTGGGCGGTCCTCACCGCCCAGAAATTCCGATAAGGTAGTCAGGAACGGGCCCGCGCCCGGCCTCGACGACCGAGTAGAATCGCCAGATAAAGCACTACAAGAACCAGACACACACAATCATCCGCCAGACAGCTACATCCCGCGTAGCGCATTTTAGTTTATAGAAACTCAGGCCGTGGATCCGGGTCCACGAGCCCAGTGTCAGATGAGCTGTAAGAGCCGCTGTAGCTTGCAGCCCTGTCTACAACAAGAATATAGTTCCAATTTAAAAGGCTTTGTTGCTAATTACATACTGAGGTAATTTTAATGTCTTATGTCTTAAGGAGACAAGTAAAGTTTGCTGGTGATAGTATAGCTCCGAAATCGAATCGATGATTTCCGTGTTATTACTCGATAGCTTAACCGCTGCGGCTGATCCATGTTCAGCGATGAAGATCTATTGGCTGAAGTGATGGTGGTAATAAATATGTTGGAACTAATTTTTTTGTTTCACACGGACAACTTTGGTCTTGCTGAAGTACTTCTAGACTAGGTCTTGATTATGCGTATTCAATCTTAGTTCCACTCTTTTTACTTCATATTTGTTTTTTTATTGTTATTTGAAAACATTGAAGTGAGTAGTTTGTACATATGAGTTCAGTGGCTGTTATTGTATTGTTCACTGGTAGTAAATCTTTATTGTGGAAGGTCATCTATGTAGGTGTGTGCAAACATTACTGTGTATAGACGACATTCTTGTTGATCATATTGCGAAAAAGCAAAACCAAGACCAGAAATTTTACTCATGATTACCATCACCCTAAACTATTACTTAATTGCGAACAGTATGGTCTAGTAACACCTTTAATTTCGAGAGGTACTATTAGGAAACGCGTCAAGGTCGTTAATTAAACATGAGCGTATATCCGTGAATTGTCACTTCGGAGTCCCCACAATGGCAATAAAAAATAATACCACACTACCAAGAGATAAACAATTAAAATCTTCGACTGATGGTCTATGTTTCTGGAATCAATAAAGTAATGAGGATTTATGATTTCAGAGTTGTTATCAAACACGACTTATACTCTTACAGATATCATTGTGATGGTTGGAGATAACATCCTGTCACTGTCCTTTTCTGCTCATTTAATCTAGGAAGAGTAGTTATTAGCAGGACTTTCACTTCATGGTAAGTGACACGCCTACTTATAACAACGTGGAACTAGTTAGGACAGCACACACTGTACCATGTTGCGGTCTTCGGTTTGAAACATAAGATTTTACCTGGTGGTAGGTGTTTGTTGTCAACTGGCAACAAACATCTACCATCAGTGAGACCTACTGCTTCTTTAAACTTAACTCCTTGTCTCTCAGCGATGAGTCTACGACGAGTACTGCTAAGCCAGTATCTGCTAAACATCTTTCTTCTCATTTTTAAATAGGTATATCTCATAATAAACAAATTAATGATATATTCTAATTAATGTTATCTAAATTAATATATATTCACTTCACTAAAAAGAGGATGGGCTATAAAAATTAATAAGCAGTTGAGTGAAGCAAACATTGGTGAACATAAATTTACACAGGCAATATATGTGTATGCAAATTATTGTATAAATATTTAATGTCTAGCTACAGAAGACAGCTAGTTAAAATTCTATACAAACTTTACAATTATGTGGAAACGTTACAATTTATGACGAAAATCGATATTTTTATTATTATTTCCAAAAAAACATGTTCGAGTAAGGGGTCCCGCAGACAGCTCATAAGACAGGTTATAGGCAGGTCAACAAGCAAATATCTAAGTCATTGACTCGCGATATATGCCGATTTAATACTGAACGTATTAATGATGCAATCGAGCACAATAAAGGCTTTTTACTATCAGCCTTATAAAAAGGCTGAAAGTCACCCAAAAGGGAATGGAGATTCGGGTTCTGCCCGCCGTACCGATCGGACGTGCCATGCGTCCGCTTCCAGTGCGCGATTCAACTACGCCCGCTCAATTCAACTCGCCCGTGCTCGTGCGCGCCACAACGCCGCTCAGGCGGCCGCCATTTGCGCTCGCGTGCGCCAGTGCAGTGTAGTGCAGTGATTATAGTGTACGAGAACGCGAAAACTCTGCCGGAGCCTGGTTCCGGCACTGTAAGTAGCTTTTTTTTTAATCGCCTCAGAGGCGAGGTTATTACATAGAGTCTGTCGCATTAGGCGACGGCTAGGCCCCTTGCTCAAATAGGTACACAACTCCCCGCCGCACGGCGGGGCGGCTGCTCACAAAATGGCGTCCGTGCAAATGGACGCCTTAATGACACAATTTGCGTGCTTTGCACGCAAACAGTTCCCCGAGGTCTGGGAACAATTCACCAACTCGGCCTCTACCCTTCCCACGCGTTCCGTGAGCTTTGACACGGACAGCCCGGCCTCTCCGGACCCGACCCCCGCGACTCGAGCGCATAACAATGCGAGGGCCCCCATGGCGGGGCCTTCTAAGCCCGAACTGCCCGCCTCCTCCGAATCCGACTCGGAGGGCACCGCTAGCGGCAGCGACATGGAGGTGGACCGTCCACTCTCCAAGACCACCGACGAAGAGGGCTTCACCCTCTTTGTCAAGAAGCGTAAACGCGCTTCAAAGCGGCCCTCCGAGTCAAACACGGACCGCTCCTCGCCGCCCAGCACGCCGGCAAAGAAAGCTGCGCCTCTCGCGCACCCCTTCCAGCACTTCGGCCCCGCCCGAAAAACGCGGCCCGAAGCCGCCTCCCCGATTGTCCTCCAGGACAAGACCAAATGGAACGACGTTTCCAGATGGTTCGCGGACCACAAAATCGCATGCCCCAAAGCGCAGAACACCGCGCAGGGTATCCGCATCAATCTAGCAACGGTTGACGACTTCCGGGCTGCCACCAGGCACCTGCGGAACGCCGGACTCGGCCCCTTCGTCGGGGCCGCCGAAGCCACAGGCTACTCCCAGCTAAACACCTCCGTCTTCGGAGCTCCAGAACATTCTCGCCTACATCCAAAACGTGAGCATTAAAGACATTCTTCTCTTAGGAGAAAGATTGCGAGCCGCACAAAACTCGCATGATAGGTTAAGGGCCTGCATCGAGCACGCCGACACACCCGCTGCGCTCGAAGAAACCTTCATGTAACCACCCCCCAGGACTCTGTCCGAGACCTTTGGTGTTCCATCTCATTCAAACGTTATGGAGATAAACAGGGTCTTAGGAAGAATCAAACCCCGCTCGCTGACTGTCGCGTACTTCAACGCGAACGGCATCCGCTCTCAAAAGGAGGAAATAAGCCTGTTTCTCAGGAACCATGACGTCGACGTCATGCTCATTCAGGAAACGTTTCTCAAACCGTTCCACCGCTACCCGAAAATCGCAAACTAACACATTATCCGCCACGACAGGCTGACCGCCCCAGGAGGCGGCACACTCATTTACTAAAGGCGGTCCTTGCACTGCGTACCACTTGTTAGTCCAACCCTCGCCAAAATAGAAGTCTCGGCGTGTAAAATCTCCCTCACCGGTCATCAACCGATCGTCCTAGCGTCCGTCTATCTGTCCCCGACAAAAGAATTGCGGGAAACAGACATAAGAACCCTTCTCGACCTAGACCCGGCTGTTATCCTCGCTGGCGATCTCAACAGCAGGCATAGCACCTGGGACCCGAACAAGTCAAACCGGAATGGTAAAATCCTCTCCAATCTCGCGGGTAAGCTCAAGTTTAACATTGTAGCTCCGCAAACCCCGACGCGGTACCCTACCGTCGCGTCTCACAACCCATCTACATTAAACATTGCGTTGTTCAACAATGTCACCATCCCGCTGCACTCGATCGAGACCATAGACGATCTCAGATCCGACCACCGCCCGGTTCTTATGAAGCTGGGCCGGCCCGCTGGTGAGGTCCCTATGACCAAAACCATCGTCAACTGGCGCAGCCTCGAGGTCAAACTCAAGGCCGCGAACCCTCAGCATCTATACTCGGCCTGACAATTGACGATAGGCTCACGTTCAACACGCACGTGAAGAACGTGAGCAGCAAGGCCAAAGGCCTCTATCGTCAATTGTGCAGGGCCGCGAAAGTGTCATGGGGGTTGAACTCGGAGGTGATCAGAGCGATGTATCTGGCGGTGTTGGAGCCGATCATTTTGTATGCAGCGAGTGCATGGGCGCCGGCGGCTAAGAAGCTGCTGGTCCGAAGGCAGCTCGATGCGGTTCAGCGTGGCTTCGCGCAGAAAATTGCGCGAACTCACCGAACCGCGTCGTTGCATTCGGCCCTAGTATTTGCCGGGCTGCTTCCTCTAGACCTTCGGGTCCAAGAAGCGGCCACTTTATTTGAGGTAAAGCGCGGCCACACCCGGCAAGTACTGGGTGACCGAGAGCTGGAGGTTCCGGTCAGCTGGCTTGAGACTCCCACACCCGTCTGTGCAGCTTGGTGTGGAATTCTCCTGTCTGGGCGAAAGTGCGGAGGAAGTCCAACTTGCCACCTCGGCTGCCGACTCGGTGATCTACACCGACGGCAGCCGCATCGACGACAAGGTGGGTGCGGCGTTCTGCGTTCTGCGGGACGCCGCAGAGGTTACCAACAAAAAACTCAAGTTGGGCAACTTCTGCACCGTATACCAGGCAGAGCTGCTGGCTTTGGCGAAAGCGACAGGGTACGCGGCCAGCGGGTCAGCGCATTCGTGCGCCGTACTCAGCGACTCGAGGTCCGCCCTGGAGACGATCGCAAAACTTGATACCCTCCATCCCCTGGCGATCGCAGCGAAAGAGAATATTATGAAAGCACGTGGCGTTGAAGGCGCATGTGGGGTTGGAGGGGAACGAAAGGGCGGACCACCTGGCCAAGGAAGCGGCCCTGAAGAGTAAAAGAAGACCTGAGTACGAGGATTGCCCCGTTTCATTCGTCAAGCGTCAGCTAAGGCTGGAGACGCTTGACGAATGGAACAGGAGGTATGTGCAATCTACGACGGCTTCAACAACGAGGATGTTTTTCCCGAGCGTCAAGTCAGCGTATCGCGTGACTCGCCACATCGAGCTCGACACGGTCTTGGTCCAGATGTTCACCGGGCACGGGGGATTCTCCGAGTACCTCCACAGGTTCAAACTCAAGGAGAGTCCCGCGTGCCCCTGTGACCCGGAGGTGGACCAGACCGTGGCGCACGTCCTGCTCTCCTGTCCCTTATTCGGGCGGGAGAGGGTGGAATTGGAAATGAAAATGGGTATAAAACTAGATAGGGAGTCGGTAGCCTCTCTGATGAGTGAGGACGAAAGTCGCCAATCATTCCTAAAATTTTGTAAAAAAGTGGTGGGAGATATTATAATAAAGAACAAAATATAAAATAGATTAAAAATAAATTCAAAACTGCAAAATCAAAAATAAGAATAACTAAAATAATAAGAAAAATCAAAAAAAGAAAAAGTAAGAAGAGCAAACAAATGGATGCCTTTATTCCAGCTCAACAAATTGTTCCGGACATGACGAGGCGACAGTGTCTTCACTCTGCGAGAGGTATGGAAGAAGGAATGGAATGGAGAATGAAAGAAAAGAAGAGGAGAAACAAAGGGAAGAAAGATAAGTTTTGAGCGGAAGATGGAAGTATGAAAGGAGAGAGAGTAGGGAAAATACTGTATTAGATAAGAATAAAAATAGATAGTAAGTGAACTGTACCAAAGGCCCTGACCCGCCATACGCAGAGGAATGACTGTAAAAAAAAAAAAAAAAAACCCTCAGCATCTAGACGGAATCCCCGATACGATCGACTCGCTCGGCGCTGCAAACCGAGCGATCGACTCGTTAACAAAGCACATCGCCGCAGCCGTCGAGGAATCATCGAGAACGGTGCCCGAGTCGGACTACCTGCTCGGGTCCTTCCCGGCGGATATTCGTCGGCTGATAAGAGCGAAAAACGCCACAATGAGACTCTACTCACGATACAGATCCGAGGAACTCAGGATAAAACTGCGCCGCCTTCAAAGGCAGGTAAAAAAAGCGCATATCCGATCTCATATCCGACAGATGGGACAACCTGCTTTGCGACTTAGAGCCTTCGAGCGCCAACTTTTGGCGTTTGGCTCGCAGTCTCAAAGCGAAGAACATGGCCCACATGCCTCCCCTTGTAATGAGCGATGGTTCCTCCCTTGCGTCGGAGGATGCCGAAAAAGCGGATTGTCTCGCCGACAGTCTAGAGAGCCAATGCACTCCCTCTACCGCACCAGTGGACCCCGATCACCTTAAGTTGGTTGAGGACTAGGTGCGCCGTAGGGCAACTCTCCCACCAGAGGGTCCTCCACTAAAACCGGTCTCCCCCGGTGAGGTCGTTGACATCATAAAGAGGCTGAAAACCAGATCAGCACCGGGACCCGACAACATCTCCAATAGAGTTGTGAAAGGTCGCCCGCCACCGATCGTCGGCCTGCTAGTGGCCATATTCAACGCCCTGCTAGCCGACTGCTCCTTCCCAGACGCCTGGAAAGATGCCGTAGTGAAAGGTATTCCAAGGCCCGGAAAGCCGAGGAACCTACCCAACAGCTACTGCCCGATCAGCCTAATGAACACCTTGGGCAAACTGTACGAGCGCATCATCCTAGAGCGTCTGCGCCATTTCACCGCAGAGAACAACCTCCTCCCCGACGAACAGTTCGATTTCAGGAGCAACCACTCCTGCGTTTACCAAGTGCACCGACTGACCGAGCACATCCTGGTCGGTCTGGAGCACAAATTTACGATCGACACCTGCGCCGTCCTATTCGATGTCGCCAAGGCGTTTGACAAAGTCTGGCACGAAGGCTTGTTATACAAGCTTTACACGCACAAGTCCCAGACCGTCTAGTCACCGTCATTCGAGACTTCCTCTCGAATCGTTCATTCCGCTTTCGTGCCGAGTACGCTCTCTCCTCGCCCCGGCCGATTAAAGCCGGCGTCCCTCAAGGCTCTTGCCGCTCCCCGCTACTCTTTTCGCTCTACACGAGCAACATACCTAGAGACCCCTTTGTCAGGATGGCCCTTTTCGCGGACGACACCGCTCTCTATCACTCTGGGAGTTATCCGGGTCTTATAACGATGCGCCTTCAGAACGCGACCACCCGCCTAGGCGAGTGGTTCCGGACGTGGCGTATCGACGTAAACCCGGAGAAAAGTGAAGCCATTCACTTCACCCACCGAAAGCCAACGACGCTTGTCAAGTTGGCGAAAAAACGCGGCCATGAACTCGGTCAAATCTCTCTTTTTGGCCAGTCCATCCCATGGAAAAAATCGGTCAAATACCTCGGCGTCATGCTCGACTCCAGACTCAATTTCATCGCCCACATCCGTGAGGCGAGAAAGAAAGCGGCCCACGCACTGGGCAAGCTATACCTCCTGCTGTGTAAGAAGAGTAAGCTCTCTCTCAGACACAAGCTTCACCTTTACAAGGTATACGTAAGACCTATAATGTCTTACGCAAGCGTTGTCTTCGCCCATTCGTCCGAAGACCGTCTCAAACCTCTACAGATCCTCCAGAACCGTTTCACCCGCACTGCGACTGGTGCCGAATGGTACCAGCGCAATGTGGACATCCACAGCGACCTTAAACTCCCAACGATCAAGGAGCACTTCAGAGAGTGCTCCGTGACCTACTTCGCCAAGGCGGCAACTCATCCCAACCCTCTGGTGGCCAGCGCGGCCAACTACGAGCTACCTCCGAATCCCAGGACGAAAAAGCGCAGACCGCGGCACGCGCTTGTTCCGACATCCCAAAGGGTCCCGCAAACCATACACACGCCCACAGTCACCGACCGCACCGACGTCACCACACACACTTCGGACACTACCAACACGCACCGAATATTAGCATCACACCGCCCTCGCTTCAGAACGCGGCGCCGCAGCTACTCACACACCGCGTACACTAAGTACACCCGCGATCGTGGGCGGTCCTCGCCGCCCAGAAATTCCGATACAGGCGAAGGTAGTCAGGGAACGGGCCCGCGCCCGGCCTCGACGACCGAGTAGAATCGCCAGATAAAGCACTACAAGAACCAGAAACACACAATCATCCGCCAGACAGCTACATCCCGCGTAGCGCATTTTAGTTTATAGAAACTCAGGCCGTGGATCCGGGTCCACGAGCCCAGTGTCAGATGAGCTGTAAGAGCCGCTGTAGCTTGCAGCACTGTCTACATCAAGAATTAAGTAAGGGAATGGAGAGGGCTATGCACAGAGTTTCTCTGCGCATCAAAATTGTAGAGATCCGCAGAAGAACTAAGATCACCGACATAGCCCAAAAGATTGCTAGACTTAAATGACAGTGGGCAGGCCACATTGCTTGGAGGACCGACGGCAGATAGGGTAGTAAGGTCCTTGGATGGCGCCAGCGTATCGGTAGATGTAGCGTTGGGAGACTTCTCACAAGGTGGACCGACGATCTTCCAGGCTCTTCCCATTTTTAATACCTCCACAGCTCCCTTTGGGGCAGGAATTTCGTAAAATCCATTCTTCGTTGACCTTTAAACAGCAAAGATAATATCTCTTCCAAATTTTGAGTTTTTCTGTCTAACAATTTCAGAGATATCGTGACGAGTCCATGAATCTCCGGATATTGGGTATATATAATATATAATCATTTTTTAAAAAAAACCTTTAACTATTATTTTAACGTTAATTAAAAACATTGTTAAATAATAAAGTTTAAACAGAGCACTAGTGTCTGTTAAAACAGACGCTTTACTCACGGTAGGTCTCTGTTGTTGGCGACCGTCTAGGTGGGCACGACCGCAGCGACTATTTCTGCTACCAAACAGTAGAGCGAAAACATTACTGTGTTCCAGTTTGAAAGGCGTTGTAGATAGTGAAATTGCTAGGCTAATGAAACTTATCATCCTATATCTCAAGCCATCGAGCACAATGTGATACAGTGTATACCATTCTAACCAGTGCCACGTTGGTATAGACAGGTATCACTTACCATCAGATGAACGACCCGCCGGTCTCATCGCTTCGTTCAATAAAAAAGACACCTTTGGAAATGATCGGAATGAAATAGGAAAAATTAAAAAAAAAAAACACTCTTTTTATGGACAGTTCAATGCCTATGGATCGAGTCAAGAATATAAATCACGACTGGGATATTGTCACAATGCTTACATAAGAGGCAATATATTATTTAGACTTTATTTGGTGGTGTATTACCTTTTAACGTATTTAGAACAAGACTAAAGGTAAAGTAGCATTAAATTTATTATCCCAATGGAAACTGATTGCCAAGTATGGTTGACTTGATAATTCGAATACGAAGGTATAGGTAAAAATTTTTAAAATATACCTGTTATTGTTTAATTATATCGGCATCAGCGTGTTTTAGTCGAAAAGATCTCGTTTGATGCTTAAATAATTATTTTTGAACTTTGCTATTTCTATATTACTACATCTTTTGTGGTATTCATTTTATTTTCCGTCGTGATTATAATAAAATATTATAATTGTGATTGATGCAATTATGTTTTAACAACATACATATGCTTGATAGTAGAAATACTTGACTGGATGAACTCCAATATCTTGTTTTCCGCTAAGAGTAATAAATATGTCTTTAATGTATTATTTACTTATACATATACTTTTATGTTTTCTTTTTATTAATCTCGATTTATAATCCATTAAAATTTCCATTTAAATTTCTTTTGATTATGCTTTTATTTTGTGTTTTTAAATTTATTAACACGAAAATCTTATTAATTGCGTACTCAAAACGAACGATTAGTTTAAAAAAAATCGCAAAAAGATTTCGTCTTGCAATTAGTCGCTACATTAAAGAAAATATATATTTATATATTGCTTTAATATTAACATAAATTCTAATAAAGTTTAATGGGTGTAATAAATAATGTGATTGACATTGTATAGATTTTATTAAAACGCGCGTCAGTGTTTTAAAGATGGCGGGGGTGAGGTTATGTCAACACATGAACCTGACTAATAGTAGGTCGGATGGCGGCGCGTGTGCTAGCCGTACGCAAATGATTAATATAGTATAAAAACAAAAAGATTTTAAAATATTGTTTGTGAAATATTTGTTTAATATACATCAACAACTATCGTTATATATCTTGCGAGATACTTCAAAGGTAAGACTATTTATTGTTTATTTTAAACTCGTAATATAACTTTTAATTCATTTTGATATAATGTTAACTTATTTGAATACAAGCTGATAATCAAAGGTTATCCTGTTGGAGTACATAACATATCAGTAAATAATACAAACAATCGTTAATATTGGTTAAAGGTTAATTTGGTTTACTTAAGCGCAACCCAGCGGTTGACTTCTAAATTATATCCAATATGGTGGAGGGCTAGGTTTTCTTAGTCTACCAAAGGTCGGTCAAAGTGCTATTTGCGCTGCTTTCGACCTCATCTAGACCCACTGGATTTTTAAAAATAATGTGAACACCATATACCTATAAATTTAAATGGTTCTTTAATGGTGTTTTTGTTCGTCACTTTCTTGGGGACCGGTTAAGATTTTAAGATCATACAACTATGTCTTAAATTTATAGATTCTATTATTTATTTGGGGGATATGAACCCCAATATGAACCTTTACAAATGACGGCCATACTGAGTGTAAGGTCGCAGAAAGCCGCTGTATGCGGGCAGCGTAGGACTGATCGACGTAGTAGTCTTTGGAGGCCTATATCCAGCTATGGACGTGTTTCGGCTGATGATTAATTGATTATGTATTTAATAATAGCTTAAGTTATGCCGTATAACATGAGCTTTGTAACAATTAAAATCGTTAACTTGAAGTAGGCGCCGCCGATGATAAAACTCGTATTATATTGACGGACAGGACTTTTAAAATTAGTCGGCTTTTACGACACTCGTGGTAAAAATAAGACAGTAGTGAATATGAAATAGTCTAGACTTTTTAATCATGAAACTGGTCAAGTGCGGTTTGGATGAGGAATGTTTTCATATATTTATAAGTACCTTGTAGCCTAGATCGTTAATGTAAGGAAAATCTAGATGTTTGCTGTAACACAGGTGATGATGATCGCTAACACATTACAAATGGATTCATTTCAATATCGTTTTATTTACACCGATGCTATATATGTATACGTTTATATATTTTCACACACTCTTTTTTTGGTGTAACCGTGAAACACAAAGTGTGAATTGTTTACTATTGTACGGACATTCAGTCACGGAAATTCCCTCAACGTTGAATGGCGGTGTAATTTTTACTTATTATTAATGCTCTTATAATTGGTGGTGTATTTCCGAGTAAAGTGACGCAATCGATTATAATTGCGTTTAAAGTTAACTTCGATCCGATATATATATATATACTATCTTACTTAATTATTAATTTGATTAATTAATTTCTTTTTCCGAAAACATTTTATATGTGCCGCAGTAATTTCTCAAGCTCCAGGAGCCTTCAAAACGGAGTACAGTTAGGCGACTGGAATAGTTTCATCACGACCTGCCTTTAGTTACGTTGTATACATTGCACAGAGCTCGTCGCTTTGATACATAAGATGTTGTCTCGTTACATCAGTAACTTCATTAGCTACAGCGCCGTTTAAGCCGGATCAAGATAATGGACATCCGATCGTAACCTATAATTGAAGCAGAACGAAATCGATTTCCTGTATTGAATTCGTTACTTTTTATCGCTTGACATAAGTTCCGGTAGCTACCGGATGTCACCGTTCAGTTTGTGATCTCCAAATTCTCGAGCTCAGTATTTTATGAGCTGTATATGATGATGCATGATGGTGATAAGATTATCACCATCATGCATCATATCTGATGGTATGTCTTAGATACCACTGAAGCGGTCTTTTCTGCCGCCGGACAGTAGAGTACAAACCTTGCTGAGTGCCGGTTTGAAGGACTTTGTAACTAGTGAAAGTGCTGCGGTAACCGCACAACGTTTTATAGCGAAGAGCAAGTTGATGCAGTGTATAAATTCTAACTGGCGACACATCATTGTGAACCATATTTCAGCCCCCTGACATTAGTGTAAATAGCGTGTTCCGGTTTCAAAGGTGCTGTAGCTGTTGTATTTACTGAGGTAACGATATCTAATATCATACATCTCAAGGCAGGTAGAATGTGATGCAGTGTATATCATTCCTATTAGCATCACCTTACACATTGAGTGTCGCTGTAGCTAGTAAAATAGGTATAATAACCAGATTTTACATTTCATGTCCCAAGACGATTACCACATTGATGCAATGTATATATCCTAACTGTCGACATATTGGCATTACCGTGTTCCGGTGTGGAGGGCGCTGTAGCTAGTGTATTGGGGTAACGAGATTTAACATCCCATTTCTCAGGCGATAGTAGGTAAGTAGCTCGCTGGCCTAATGGTTAGAGCGTGCGGCTTTCATTCTGAAGGTCGCGGGTTCAAACCTCGGCATGAACCAATGACTTAATATTTAAGTTATGTACATTTGTGAACTTTAGTTACAACAGCGAGATACAAAACGGTGAAGGAAAACATCGTGAGGAAACCCGCACACTGATATCATCTTTGTGTGTGTGGGGTGGTCCCAATAAAGTGGCAACAGGCTCGCCCCCTGTTACACTGGACCTAATCTGACCACATCTGGCGAAATGTGGGTGTTTATTCACCTCTGCCTACCCCTACTGGGAAAAAGGCGTGACTATATAAAAAAAAAAAATAAAGAAAAAAATTCTCAGGCGATGACCACAATAGTGCAGTGTGTACATTCTACTAACAAATTGTACTTGCAGTATACACAGTTTTAAACGGCCTCCAGAGACTATCATCATCATCATCATCATCATCACCATCACCAGCCTATAGACGAGGAACAGGATCTCTACATCATCGTAGTGCTGTGTAAAGCATATTCCCTCGACTATCACCATAACGTCAGTTGACATTGAAATAACGATCGCTGTATATAACTCGACCAGTCATTAAACATTCATCATTACGATTGGTTTATAATAAAATCGATTATGTAGAAAATCGATTAAGAAATTAGTTACGGCGTATTATAATCGAGTTAATGTTAACATCTATATGCGACCGGTTTTAACTTGCTAGTTAAATGATTCTATAATAGTAGTTTAAAATTAACTGTTGCTAAGTTTTTGCATGTGACTGTCCAGGTAGATACGATTGCTGATTACTGTGTTTGAAGGGCGCTGTGGCTAATAAAATTACTGAGGTAACGTGAGTTAATAACTAAGTCTCAAGAGGTGAGAATAATGTTGCAGTGTATATCATTCTAGCTAGCGATGTAATGTCTGTGAGCGAAGTGTGTGCAAGGAGTACAGTTATCACCGTATGTTATTTGGACTGGTTCTTTGTTGTGACCTGGTCATCCATGATGAAGATGAGAACCTATGAGCTGGTCATAGATGGAAGATGGAGGTAGACTGATGAAGAGCACCATGAGGTCAATGATGCTCCTGTCCATAACAACGCGGCGTTAGTTCGGATAGTATACACTGCATTATATTGTGCACGTTGAGACGTATGTTGTCTCTTTACGTCAGTTGTTTCATTAGCTACAACGGCATCCTTCAAACAGGAACACAGTAATGTTTGAACACTACTGTCTGGTGTATAACTGCTATAATGGCAGATTATCAGCACCACCGGTGCGCCTTTTTCTAACAGTAGTGTGCAATCGTTGCCGTGTTCCGGATTGAAGGGCGTTGTAGCTAGTGTAATAATTGCGATAACAAGACTACATCTTATCTCTTAAGGCGAGGAGCGTAATCTGGTGCAGTATATATCGTCCTTACCAGTTGCTGTGGGTAAGAGTATCGCTTACCATCAAGTAACCGTCTCGTTCGACTCGTCGCTTAATTTAATTTAAAAAAAAAAAAATTGTCGCACCGGATTCTAACTTGGGACTGCAGTACCTAGATAAGAGTTTGGACGCTGCTCCATTGGAGTATTTTGTATCTGTGGTCTAATAAGTAATTAATGTGACGACCCGCTAACTGGTTATACGGGATGAGTTTTTAGTTTATTTAATTAGTATTTTTAGTCGACTGTTGTTGGCCACTCCAAGGTCAACTGCTATTAATCAAGTGGAGATGAGAAACTGGTTGAAATTTGCGTTTTATTAAAAGAATACATACATATATATATATATATATATATAAATATATATATACACATATATTGTCTCATGAGCCCTAGTAAGAGAAGGCAACAGATGCTGTGGGCATACAGTGGGCTGTTCATAAGACCTAAGTTAGATGAAATTTGTTCGTTTTAGGAGATGAACATTTTGCTACTAATCATTACCAATACAATTTATGATCCAGTTCGAAGGACGCTGTAGCTATAGTAATTATTTACGACGTGTATACATCTTAATCATCACGCTGTTGTGAACGTATTTCATACAGTACTGTGAAATCATAAGTGGTTACTGATTGGCGCCGTAATTACAGAAATTATTGATGTAATAAGACTTAACATATGACAATGCAACCACCACTTTGTGCAGTGTATACATCCTTACCAGCGCCACTTTGTTATGAGCAAGCTTACAACGACGTGAAGGTCGACGCTCATCTCTTTGCTCGTTTAATGAAAGATAAATCTCCTGCTCTATAAAACTACTATCATCAAAATAAATTTTATTTCTCTCTATCTCTATACATCTTCCTCTCTATCTTCTTACTCCCTCTCTCTCTCTCCTTTCCTCTATCATTTCTCTCTGTCTTATTTTTCCCTCTCTCTCTTACGCTCTGTTAGCTATTATTCCTTAGGGTAGGGTGCTGCGGTCGGCTTCCTATGCCCTTCTCATTAATTGCGTCTGTAAATCTAATTTTAATGATAAATTTCAAGATGAGGCGGCTTCTTGTCCTCGTGGTGCTCGTGGCCGTCTGCAGGAGTCAGAGCGACGACAGCTCTGGTGACTTGGATGCTGTGATCAAGAAGATCTTCGGCAACCCCGCCGCCGCGACCACCGCCAATCCCAATTCTCAGGCATCCACACTGGTGCCGGGTATCTCGGATCAATGTAAGCTATTTAATTGGTATGTAAGATCTCTGCCGATGGAGACTAGTCTTAAGAAGGTACCAGACCTCCCACATCTGCTGACGTATGCTAGCTTGCTTACATCACTGTGTTCAGGTTTGAAGGACGCTGCAATTAACGAGAATACTAAGGTACCGGAGATATATTTGTTAAGGTCCTATTTTAGCCGCCAAACTGTAGTGTACAATGTGCTCCGATTTGAAGGACGCTGTAGCTAATAAAATAAATGTGGTACTGAGACTTCATATCTCGTATAATAGTGTACACATCCTAAGTAGCGGCAGGTTGTTATGGACATATTTAAGCCGTGTAACATCAGCTGTCTTCCAATTTGAAGGGCGTTGTAACAAATAAAATTGATTGGGTATCGAGATGTAATATGTTTTGGAGCGATGTGCACAATAGTGCAGTGTATGTCATCCTAACTAGCGCCTCATTATCGTTGCGCGTGAATGTATGAGGTCTATATATTTTCAGCTAAGGACCTCAGCTGTAAAATGACGGACGGGAAGATAGGGGAGTGCGTGAGGTACTACCTCTGCAACGCGAACAACTCCGTAATAACTGACGGCATCGGCATCATCGACATCAGGTATGTAGTGTACATATAGAAAAGTCGCGGGTTCGATTCCCAGCTCAGCTTCCGGTGAAGGAAAACAGAAAAAAAAAGGATAATGCTTTTAGAACCATCATTTGACACAAGTGGTTGAATAACTTTATCTTTCCCTTGTGAGAGTGAGCTCAGAGTCCCAGCTATGGGAACGTTAAGTGGGCAGTTTTATTTTAGAATCAACCGGTGGTAGGTATGGTGGGGTGACCATCTAGGACCACCGCAGCAATGTGCGTATGTTACTGTGTTACTTTAAACATTAAGTCGAAGGTTACCAGCACAATCTTGCAGTGTATACATCCTAACTAACATCAGAATGATTCTAGACGTGCCGCCTACAAATCATTCTGACGTTTGTTCAGTGTTGCCATAAGAAAATATTGCCAATTTATAATTAACGAAGGTAATGGTGTTACCAACATAAAATACAACATATTTCTAACAACATGCGACCAGTTAATATGTATACACTACACCATTATGCTCAGTGATTTAACAAGCTACAGTGCCCTACAAACCGGAACACAATATGCTTTACGGCAGCCGAAATATGTCAATAGTGACGTGCCTAGCTAATTTATATTTAGTCTCGACATACAAACTTTTTTTTTTTTAATTTCGAGACCGTGTATTATTTTAACAATTTCTATCAATTTTGCGCCATTTCACGTAGTTTTTCGTGTTCATTATCAATCACAATATGGAATGGGTTAAAAAAAAAATAGGGTTGCAGTGTTCGCCTTCCCCAAAGTGTATATGGAGCCATCGGTCATATTCCAGACACTTCAAAAACAGATATATATCTATATATATACATACAACAACACTTCCTCTGTCCAGATGAAGACCGGAAAAGATAATTTAGGCCGTTAATGCTGTTAAAGCTAGAATTAGTCAAATCAGGAAGCAAAAAATCTTATCGCGAGAAAGATTCCTAGGTCTCTGTCGCGTATTATAAAACAATACCTGAATCTTAGTGCTTATCGTCGATATACAAGACTGGCCCTCAATCAATCTTTAGAATTAAAGATGGATGGAGTGGATCCATCAAGACGAACAAATTTTCTGCTGCAATACGCTGGTGAAAGGCACAAAAATATCCTATTTACCGAAGAAAAAAAAATCACGATCCAAGAACACTATAATAAGCAAAATGATAAAGCTCACAGTTCTAAAGTAGCTGCTCAAGTGGTGGTGGTCGGATTGGTACGACGTGGTCATCATCCTGCGTCAGTGATGGTGCGGTGGGGCGTGTCTTATGAAGGAGTCACAAAACTACATTCTCGTGAACAAGTAGTGAAGACTTCAGCCAAAGTGTATCAAGATACAGTTTTGGATCATGTGAAACCCTCAGCCATACACTGATCACCTGATCGTGATACATTTGCCCATAACAATTAGGTCTTAGTTAGGATGGTAAACAATGACCTTGTTACTCTCGACGATAAGATGTCTCGTTACTAAAAATTATTTCACAAGGTACAGAGCCCTTCAAACTGGAACACAGTAATATTTGCACATTACCTAGACAGTCTTCACACCAGTATTTCATAATATCCTTTGAACAGAAAAATCACGGCCGAATTAACCAATCCTGCAGTCTTCGTGGATATTGGTTTACCTCGCTCCGTCTCTCTCTAACGGCTGCGTGCGAATGAGACGGCTATAGCGTCCGCATATATGTTGTTGAAATATTATCTCTGTATACATTTAGTAATGAA
This sequence comes from Troides helena, assembly GCA_029286815.1. Classification (NCBI taxonomy): domain Eukaryota; kingdom Metazoa; phylum Arthropoda; class Insecta; order Lepidoptera; family Papilionidae; genus Troides; species Troides helena. The sequence continues at coordinate 640,030 of JAGSMV010000033.1, forward strand.
TATTTACACTGTCTTCGTGTTTTAGGATTTATATTTATTATCTGTACATTTTAACATGGAAATTATTTCGAATGAAGCAGGTTTTGCAATTCTACGAATTCCGTGTAAAAATGGCCGTTTAGTAGGCTGTGGGATAAAGCTTAAAGTCTCACAGATGATGTGCCGTTGTCGAAGCCCCGATGGTGGCGCAGGGTTCGAGGACTCCTCAGGAATACTGGCCGTCCCAGCAGTGGGAAAATTTTGGGCTGTTTGTGATATTAAAAATAATGTCTATATTCCAGAGTGAAAGACGGTCCGTGCGCTTCTTACATGGACACATGCTGTCTCACCTCAGACACGAGACAGGTCGACAACCCCATCACACCGGCTCCCGACGTACAGCCACAGGTATACCTAAACATTTGTTTTATAGTTAGGATAATATACACTGCTCTACATTATACTCTACGTCTGGAGACATGATGTTACGTCTCAAAACCCCATTAATTACACTACCTGCAGAGCCCTTCAAACTCTAACTTCCCCGCCTATAATCAAATGGCATTAGTGTTAGTTCAGATGATTTACACTACATCTCATTGTTCTTATCGCCTTGAGAAAATATTGTAGTATTAACACCCCAGTAATAACTCTAGCTAACGCCCCGTCAATAAACATTGAAGGGTGCTGTAGTTATTGAGTGTTTTTTTACTCGACAAAGCGACGAGTCGAGCGGTACGTTCACCTGATAGTAAATGATACGCCTGCCCATAAAGAAGTGATAGTTAGGATGATATACACAGTACCAAATGACGCTCGCTAAGAAGTATAAATTAATATGAAATAGATGGTAGTATAAGGAAAATGTATTAAAAATCCGATTGCGGTGTCGTCCGAGGTCGGAGTCGGAGGTCGCGTAGTAATAACAAATCTCAAGGTCCAACTGACCACTATTCTTAGAACCTATTAAGTCTAAAGCGTTCTATGCAAATTTAATATCTTCAATTCTATGAAAATGTTTAGCGCTTGATAAGAATTTTGACTCTTACAGTTCAACTAATACTGGACTCGAAGACCTGGGTCCAAAGCCGGTTTTTAAACTAGTGTACTATTCAGAGTGTAGTCCCGACGGCGGATATTCGCTTTGTGTGTGTCTGGATTTTTTGATTTCCGGCGAATCTACTCGGGATTCGGGTCCGTACTACGAGAACCTTCGCCTGTATAGGAAACTGGGTGATGAGAACCGCCCCTGATTGCGGATGTACTTCGCGTAAGCTGTAAAGTGAGGGCGGCGTGATGAGACCTTCGTTGCGACCAGAGTGTGTTGGTGACATGGGTGTTGTTGGTGACAGTGGAATTGTGTGGGATGTCGAGTGGCATGGTCTGCGGTAATTGGTCTTAGGATTTGATGGTGGCTTGGAGTAGGTCGCGTTTGCCACCAGAAAGTTGGGATGTGACGACGCTTTATCCAAATAAGAGAGAATTCTCTGAAGTGCTCTGTTAGTTTGAGGTCGCCGTAGAGGTCCTTTTTGAAAGGGGCTGTAGGTAGTTTAATTACTGGAATAATGATTCTTAATATATTTTGTAATCAAGGTAATGAGGAGAATGTGTTGTAGTGTATAATATTTGCTAATCTCGTTAAATATATTAAAAACAAATTTCCAGAGGCAAGGGTGCGGCTGGCGTAACCCTGATGGCGTCGGTTTCAAAACAACCGGAGACAATGATGGGGAATCAAAATTCGGAGAGTTCCCTTGGACTATTGCCGTTTTGAAGTATGTTTATATACTTAAATGAATATTTAGAATTATTTTTTTAGTAAAGAGACTAGCGCGACGTTCACCTGATAATAAGTGATACGCTTGCCCATAACAATTTGCCCTAGTTAGGGTGATTCCCTACAAGAGTTTGAGTCATAAGTTAAGACTTACCACAGTATATTGACTATATACAATACCTTTCAACACATGCAATTAATAAAGGTAGCTCGCTGGCCTAATGGTTAGAGCGTGCAGCTTTCATTCGGAAGGTCGCAGGTTCAAATCTCGGCATGTACCGATGACTTAATATTTAAGTTATGTACATTTGTGAACTTTAGTTACAACAGCGAGATACAAACGGTGAAGGAAAACATCGTGAGGAAACCCGCACACTGAAATCATCTTTGTGTGTGTGTGTGTGTGGTGCCCATAATAACGTGGCACTAGTTAGGATAACATACAATGTCACACATTCTTCTCATCATTAAGTCCTCGACAACAGAGATTTACCGTCAGTAAAAAAACCCCGACTTTCTTCAATTTTTTTGTCATAGGAGAAATTTTTTAAATACCCATCGCTTCTGGAGGGAAAGTCATCGTTATGTGGAGTTTGTACCCATTGAAGCTCCATCGATGATTTTCTACGGAATATACTGGTGTCTCCTCGCGTTGTGGCTAAGCACGTCCAGGGAATTTAGTAACCCTCCCTAGCACCACCCTGAACCTATCGTTGTCTTAGGCTCTCTTAGTGGCCAATAAGGTTCCCCTTCAAAGCCTTTGGACCCTTAAACGCTTAAAGCCAGCCACCTACTGCGACAGGCAGGGTCTACCTTAGTCCTATTCGTAATAGTACGGGATTACAAAGCAGAACTCCACTTGATCTAGCCGTCATAAATAATTTACTGACTTACAATTTAACTTAACATCAGTTCGGACTACGTTGACCCCAGGATCGAACCTGTGAACGACAACGAGCCGAATGGTCAGAAGTTGAACGTGTACGTTGGCGGTGGTTCGCTGATACATCCGAGCGTTGTGCTCACCGCCGCCCACTATGTGGCCGAGGCGAGGGAGCTGAGGGCGAGGGCCGGTGAGTGGGATACGCAGACCACCAAGGAGATATACCCATACCAGGACCGAGACGTCGCCAACGTAGTGGTGCATAAGGACTTTAACAAGGGTGAGTAATGAGGGTGATGGTGAAACCGATTTTGTAAACGGCGCGGCAATGCTGTTATGCGTCTAGGTAGGCACTACTACAGCGCCAGTGTCTGCCATCAAACAGTAAGATTTAAACATTACCGTGTTCCTGTTTGAAGGACGTTGTAGCTAATGAAATTACTTGGGTAACGAGAGTAAACATTCTTATGTCTCCAAGCGACGAGCACAACGTGTCGCAATATATACCAAACACTACAATACCATATTGCTATGGGCAGTCATATCACTTATCATCAAGTGAACGTCGACAAAGCAATGGGTTGTGAAATAAAAAAAAAAATCTCTTGTTATAGTTATAGAAATGTAGTTACATTAACGACTTAAGAGTATTGGAAAGTTCAATGACCTTACGCGGAACAAGAACGTACTCCGTTATCATACCCTGGGGTTCCTTATTTGGGTTTTAGGTATATTACTTCATCTGTGACAATGAAACCTCTTAAATTTTATCGTATCGACTTGAATAATTTTTCATTAAATTTAAATACATTTATTTCTAGTTCCCACTGCTGGGACTGTAAAATTCCTATCACAAGGAGAGATAAAGACAAAATTCATAACGATAGCTGAATGATGACTGATGAATGTCGTATACCTTAGAAAGTTGATCTTGAAACATTTCGAGGTCTTACTCTACCAAAAGCATTAGCTAAGGATTGAACCCGCTTTTCTAAGGTGGTTACCCCACCTCATTTATAACTGAGATGACACTGCTTCTTCTTGTCTTAATACTTCTTATCTTTACTCGAAGGTAACCTGTTTTATGACATCGCTCTGCTGTTCCTGGCGTTACCGATGGACATGGCGCCGAACGTAGGAGTGGCGTGTCTACCTCCGCCACGTGAGCGCGTACCCGCTGGCGTACGCTGCTTCGCAACCGGATGGGGCAAGGACAAGTTCGGCAAGGAAGGCAGATACCAGGTTATTTTGAAGAAGGTATGCATTGAATATACACATGAATTGTTAGTACAGTTGGTACATCTAATATTTTAGTAGAGTTTGCATTAGGTATTTCTGCAGCGTATACATCTTTTTTTAATTGACGAAACGCCCAAGCGAGAGAGACGATCATCTGATATTAAGTGATACGTGTGATATAACAAAGTGGCATATTGCACTGTGATATAAGATGTTAAGCCTTGTTACCCCAGTAATTTAACTAGCTACAGTGTCTTTCAAATCAGAACACAGTAATGTTTGTACACTACTGTTTGGCGGCAGAAATAGATGCCAACCTGGACGATTTTCGGTAACAGATACCTAACCTACCGCTAGTCTACACACCAATACGCATGCGCACACATACATGCATAGAGATATATAAAAATAGAGAGTAGGGTAGAAATGGAGAGGTTCAGAAAACGAGAGATATACATGCTCACACTCACAGAAAGATAGAGATAGAGAAAGACACATGTATACAAACAATGCCGATGACGAACATCATCATCACATGTATCTAAAAATTTACATGCCCACGCCTTTATGTTGAGCTGGATGCGAGCAGGGCAGGAACAATGTAAACAAATTAAATAAAAAATAATTATTTTAATTAATTAAAAAACGTACAATTTAAAAAAAAATTATCTTATATGCCCTAAGAATGGGTAAATGAACATCATAATGAATATCGGTTATATCAATAAACTACATCACCCTTCATATCAGGAACGTTGCAAGAACAGCAAAGCTTAAAATACTACTGTTAAATATTATATTTTAGAAAGAGAAGTAAATCATTTAAAGCGGAGCTTCGACTTGTTTGCCCGAATAAAAAAAAATAATGAGTTTATTAGGTAATAGGTGGTAATGTATGTACATCATAGGCGTATAATGGGTTCCGCCGAAAATCTTACGCAAGGCTGCACACGGTGCACCGTGCCAAACAAGACACGAGGCTCTCACCACTCACCAACCCGCGCTGGGCAAACCTGTTGGGGCTAAGGCTCAATTCCTCATCAATGAGGAATCTTAAGGAAGGACTATGCCCAGTTGTAGACTTTATCCGGATGATCAGCCCATAGATGTCTACTGCTGAAAATTTACAATGAAACATCCTCTGTTCTTTTATCACCGTCTCCTCGATAGTCCTCTCTATTATAGACAGAGAAAAAGATAAGTAGGGAATAGCTTCACTTCCTCCTCTTCCCAAAATAGTATTATGAAAATAATTTACATCCATATTAATACATCTTATTTATTTCTTACAGTAACCCAGTGAACACTTGTCGGATAATGATCACCATTGTTATGCTTCAGGTGGAGATGCCGGTAGTCGATCGCAACACTTGCCAGCAGAAGCTGCGCAGCACCAGGCTCGGCCACTTCTTCGAGCTGCATACCTCATTCATGTGCGCTGGTGGTGAGCTTGGGAAGGACACCTGTAAAGGCGACGGCGGGGCTCCGCTTTCTTGCCCCATTGAGGTACCAGTTAAGACATATATACTACACCACATTGAGTTGAGTACAATATATTATTAATATATGAATTGAATTGTGGTCCATATTGTCTGCTTATGGAGTAAACAGCACGCTGATACGAGCGTTGAAATCACTTTATGGGGGTTCTAGTGCTTGTGTCAGGATAAACGGAGCTTACTCAGACTGGTTTAGCATCCAGAATAGTGTTAGACAGGGATGTGTGGCCTCGCTGTGGCTGTTTAACCTATTTTTAGACAATTGCTTGAAAGATTTGAAACATAGTGATTATGGACTAAGAATGAATGAGTTGACCGTCAAGTGCCTCCTATACGCTGATGATCAAGTATTATTATCATCATCGGAGAGAGAGTTGCAAGCGATGGTCGACATGGTGCATGGAGCTTTAACAAGCAAAGGAATGAAAGTGAATGTAAGCAAGACGAAAGTAATGGTTTTTGAAAGAGACGAATGTATGACAAACTGTGACATTATGATTGAGGGACAAAAAGTGGAACAAGTGAAAGAATTTGTATATCTGGGTTCACAGTTTACGAGAGATGGCAAGTGTGATGATGATATTGAAAGAAGAGTTTTAAAAGGGAATCATGCCAATGGGGCACTTCATAACTTTATGAATAGCCGGAACGTTTCACAAAGAGCACGACTGGCTGTGCATAGAGGCGTGTTGGTCCCCATACTGATGTAAAAAAGTGAATGTTGGGTATGGCAGAAGAAACATGAAAGTAAGATTAATGCTGTGGAGATGAGAAGCCTGAGAAGTATAACTGGAGTGAAACGGATGGACAAAGTGAGGAACAGTGTGATAAGGAAGCGGTGCGGCGTGGTTGAAGATGTAGTGACAAGGATAGAGAAAGGGATGCTTAGATGGTTCGGCCATGTCGAAAGAATGGGTGAAAGAAGATTAACGAAAGAAATATACAAGGTAAGAATGATTGGAAAAATAGATGCAGGCCGACCTAGGCGGTCATATTCCGATCAAATCGGAGATGTCCTAAAGAAAGGCCGGATCAAAAGCACACGCAACAGACGAGCGTGCATGAAGACGCTTATGAAAGTTGAGGAAGCAAGAGAGGTGTGCCTAGATCGTAGCAGGTGGAGAGAGGTGGTCTCTGCCTACCCCACTGGGAACGAGGCGTGATATATATGTATGTATGTACAATATATTAAATCTGTTTACTTCAGCAAAGTCACCAGGCACAACAATCATCATACAACTATACTGTATCGCAATTAATGTCGTCATGTAACACTGAACTCCCAAGTTCTAGTCCGCGGCCACATGGTGAGTAAATAAAGTGGTAGCTAAGAGATATTTATACACTATACTAGAAAAACGGATTTTGCACACTTATTGTATGATTTCTGATGATAAGTGCTACATAACAACGCAGTGCTTGTTAGGATGATATACACTGGACCATATTCTCATTGAAATATCTGAGATGTTAAGTTTCATTACTGTAATTTCATCAGCTACAGCGCCCTTCAGTTAGACAGAAATAGATGCTGTGATGAAACCTAGATGGTAGATGTACCGTCAGCACTTCAGACTGCATTCGCGGTCAAGTTACTCTGTCTCTCTCTCTTTCACTCTAATACTCCATTCAATTAACACAAATCTTCTTCCACAGTTCGAGAAGGACCGCTACATGCAGAGCGGTATAGTAGCGTGGGGCGTCGGCTGCGGGGAGGACGGGGTACCAGGTGTGTACGTCGACGTGTCGAACCTTCGCAACTGGATCGACGATAAGGTCGCCGGCGCTGGACTCGACCCCAAAGTGTACACCATTTGAACCTCCTTTATTAAACCTTTATACACTCCATAAATTTATGCGACGTCCTTTTCCGATTCAAAGAAATTTGCTCAATAATAATATATATGAAGGTGATGATGAGGAATTGAAAGATTATAGACACTATGATTTAATTTAAATGGAGAAGAGGAGATTTAAGAGCTCCATTCCTCCTCTGTACTTCCTCTACTGTATAATTAATAATATTATAAGTGTCTATGTTCTAACTAGTATAATTACTCGGGTAAGGAGACTTAACATCTTATGTTTTGGCACGAACACAGTGTGGTGCTGTGTATAACATCCTAACTAGCGAGTGCTATGTTTTTATGAGCTATATCGCACGTTCTGCTCGTCTCTTCCATAAATAAAAAAATTCTCATCTTCACTCTCTTATTTTTTTCTACTCTTCTCACCTCCTCCTCATTTTTTAAATTAAATCGGCTACATCTTCTTCGAAACACATCTTCGAGTCCTACACAGGATTTAAATACCCTACACTCAATACCACGCAGGATATCTCTCGCTCAAAACATATTTGTATTCTAATAAAGCGTGTGTGTTTGTATTAGAATAATAGTTTTATGTTTGAACTATATATATTTTGGAGGTAAGGAGCTTGAAAGAAATATATATAGAGCAGACTTCACCCAGGGGTCGGCAAGATTTGACTAGTAAATCGACGGACAGCGAAAACATTTTTATTCTTTTAAAAAAACACATCCGGTTAAAGGTTTTTTATATGTTACAATTATTTATATAGACCTACTTGATCAAGATAATGAGAGTCTCAAACATCTAAATGAATAATCTTGAACAAGACAATAGTTTTTTTGAAAGAATGTACTTTTTTATCTAGCCCGGCGAAGCATCCTAATTCTTGAAGTAGACAGGGCTGCAAGCTACAGCGGCTCTTACAGCTCATCTGACACTGGGCTCGTGGACCCGGATCCACGGCCTCGGTTTCTAGAAACTAAAATGCGCTACGCGGGATGTAGCTGTCTGGCAGATGATTCTGTATATTGTGTGTGTCTGGTTCTTGTTGTGCTTTATCTGGCGATTCTACTCGGTTGTCGAGGTCGGGCGCGGGCCCGTTCCCCGACTTCCTTCGCTTGTATCGAAATCTCTGGACGGCGAGGACCGCCCACGATCGCGGGTGTACTTAGTGTACGCAGTGTGTGAGTAGCTGCGGCGCCGCGTTCTGAAGCGAGGGCGGCGTGATGATGACATTCGGAGCGTGTTGGTAGTGTCCGAAGTGTGTATGGTGGTGACGTCAGTGCTGTCGGTGACTGAGGGTATGTGTGTGGTTTGCGGGACCCCTTAAGATATTGGAATAAGCGCGTGCCGCGGTCTGCGCTTTTTCGTCCTGGGATTCGGAGGTAGCTCGTAGTTGGCCGCGCTGGCCACCAGAGGGTCGGGATGAGTTACCGCCTTGGCGAAATAGGTCACGGAGCACTCTCTGAAGTGCTCCTTGATCGTTGGGAGTTTAAGGTCGCTGTGGATGTCCACATTGCGCTGGTACCATTCGGCACCAGTCGCGGTGCGGGTGAAACGGTTCTGGAGGGTCTGTAGAGGTTTGAGACGGTCTTCGGACGAATGGGCGAAGACAACGCTTGCGTAAGACATTATAGGTCTTACGCATACCTTGTAAAGGTGAAGCTTGTGTCTGAGAGAGAGCTTACTCTTCTTACACAGCAGGGGGTATAGCTTGCCCAGTACGTGGGCCGCTTTCTTTCTCGCCTCACGGATGTGGGCGATAAAATTGAGTCTGGCGTCGAGCGTGACGCCGAGGTATTTGACCGATTTCTTCCATGGTATGGACTGGCCGAAGAGAGAGATCTGGCCGAGTTCATGGCCGCGTTTTTTCGCCATCTTGACAAGTGTCGATGGCTTTCGGTGGGTGAAGTGAATGGCTTCACTTTTCTCCAGGTTTACGTCGATTCGCCACGTCCGGAACCACTCGCCTAGGCGGGTGGTCGCGTTCTGAAGGCGCATCGTTATAAGACCCGGATATCTGCCATCCTGACAAAGGGGTCTCCAGGTATGTCGCTCGTGTAGAGCGAGAAGAGTAATGGGGAGAGGCAAGAGCCTTGAATGATGCCGACTTTAATCGGCCGGGGCGAGGAGAGAGCGTACTCGGCGCGAAAGCGAAAGGAATGATTCGAGAGGAAGTCTCGAATGACGGTGACTAGACGGTCTGGCACTTTGTGCGTGTAAAGCTTGTATAACAAACCTTCGTGCCAGACTTTGTCGAACGCCTTGGTGACATCAAATAGAACGGCGCGGGTGTCGATCGTATGTTTGTGCTCCAGACCGACCAGGATGTGCTCGGTCAGTAGGTGCACTTGGTGAACGCAAGAGTGGTTGCTCCTGAATCCGAACTGTTTGTCGGGGAGGACGTTGTTCTCTGCGGTGAAATGGCGCAGACGCTCTAGGATGATGCGCTCGTACAGTTTGCCCAAGGTGTTCAGTAGTGTTCGGATGCTATCCGCGTTGAAGTACGCGACAGTCAGAGAGCGAGGTTTGATTCTTCCTAAGACCCTGTATGTCTCCATAACGTTTGAGATGGAACACCAAAGGTCACGGACAGAGTCCTAGGCGGTGGCTAGACGAAGGGTTCTTCGAGTGCGGCGAGAGTGTCTGCGTGCTCGATGCAGGCCCTCAACCTATAATGCGAGCTATTCGCGGCTCGCAGTTTTTCTCCTAAGAGGAGAATGTCTCGTATGCTCACCTTTTGGATGTAGGCGAGAATATTTTCGAGCTCCGTAGACGGAGATGTTTGGCTGGGAGCAGCCTGTGGTTTCGGCGGCCCCGACAAAGGGGCGGCTTTAGGAGCCTCGGCGGCTTTTGACCTGGGGAGCGGTTTGCTCCACGCCGACACCGCCGGCGGAACGGCCGGCTGTGCGGGCGGTGGCTAGACGAAGGGTTCTTCGAGTGCGGCGAGTGTCTGCGTGCTCGATGCAGGCCCTCAACCTATAATGCGAGCTATTCGCGGCTCGCAGTTTTTCTCCTAAGAGGAGAATGTCTCGTATGCTCACCTTTTGGATGTAGGCGAGAATATTTTCGAGCTCCGTAGACGGAGATGTTTGGCTGGGAGCAGCCTGTGGTTTCGGCGGCCTCGACGAAGGGGCGGCTTTAGGAGCCTCGGCGGCTTTGGTCTGGGGAGCGGTTTGCTCCACGCCGACACCGCCGGCGGAACGGCCGGCTGTGCGGGCGGTGGCTAGACGAAGGGTTCTTCGAGTGCGGCGAGTGTCTGCGTGCTCGATGCAGGCCCTCAACCTATAATGCGAGCTATTCGCGGCTCGCAGTTTTTCTCCTAAGAGGAGAATGTCTCGTATGCTCACCTTTTGGATGTAGGCGAGAATATTTTCGAGCTCCGTAGACGGAGATGTTTGGCTGGGAGCAGCCTGTGGTTTCGGCGGCCTCGACGAAGGGGCGGCTTTAGGAGCCTCGGCGGCTTTGGTCTGGGGAGCGGTTTGCTCCACGCCGACACCGCCGGCGGAACGGCCGGCTGTGCGGGCGGTGGCTAGACGAAGGGTTCTTCGAGTGCGGCGAGTGTCTGCGTGCTCGATGCAGGCCCTCAACCTATAATGCGAGCTATTCGCGGCTCGCAGTTTTTCTCCTAAGAGGAGAATGTCTCGTATGCTCACCTTTTGGATGTAGGCGAGAATATTTTCGAGCTCCGTAGACGGAGATGTTTGGCTGGGAGCAGCCTGTGGTTTCGGCGGCCTCGACGAAGGGGCGGCTTTAGGAGCCTCGGCGGCTTTGGTCTGGGGAGCGGTTTGCTCCACGCCGACACCGCCGGCGGAACGGCCGGCTGTGCGGGCGGTGGCTAGACGAAGGGTTCTTCGAGTGCGGCGAGTGTCTGCGTGCTCGATGCAGGCCCTCAACCTATAATGCGAGCTATTCGCGGCTCGCAGTTTTTCTCCTAAGAGGAGAATGTCTCGTATGCTCACCTTTTGGATGTAGGCGAGAATATTTTCGAGCTCCGTAGACGGAGATGTTTGGCTGGGAGCAGCCTGTGGTTTCGGCGGCCTCGACGAAGGGGCGGCTTTAGCCGGCGTGCTGGGCGGCGAGCAGTGGTCCGAGTTTGACTCGGAGGGCCGCTTAGAAGCGCGTTTGCGCTCCTTGACGTAGAGGGTGAAGCCCAATTCGTCAGTGGTCTTGGAGGGTGGACGGTCCACCTCCATGTCGCTGCCGCTAGAGGTGCCCTCCGAGTCGGATTCAGAGGGGGCGGGAAGCTCGGGCTTGGAAGGCCCCGCCATGGGGGGCCTCGCCTTGTTAGGCGCTCGAGTCGCAGGGGTTGGGTCCGGAGAGGCCGGGCTGTCCGTGTCAAAGTTCACGGAACGCGTGGGAAGTAGTGAAGTGAAGTATCTACACTAGTGCAGTGAAGTGATGTATCTACACTTCACTTCACTGCACTTGCACTGGCGCGCGCAAGCGCAAATGGCAGCCGCCTGGGCGGGGTTGTGGCGCGCACGAGAACGTTCGAGTCGAACTGAACGGGCGTAACTGTATCGCGCACTGGCAGCGGACGCGTAGGACGTCCGATCGGTACGGCGGGCAGAACCCGTATCCAGTAACATCGGCGAAGCATTCACTTGATTGTAAGTGATACGCCCGCCCATAACATGACGCTAGTTAGGGTGGTATACACTGCACACCACATTGTGCTTCTCATTTTAATTCTTAAAATGTTCTCTCGTTACCGGATATAATATTTGAACTATGTATAAAACATGACTAGTAAGTATAGATATTCTTTGTTAGGGATGTAGGAGCTGTTAAAGTTTATACATAATAACATTTGGTATTACCACAACAGCCTAACTTGATGTATTTAACCCCCGTCATTTATACAATTTATTAATACGAATAAACAATAAAAAGAAATTTTAACAAAGTGATTTGCTATGTGGGTGGTGATTACTGACAGAATTATATGTAATTTAATGATAAACTTGTCTAAAACTCCGTTATTAAACATAAAACTCCATCCATCCATCCAATCAGCCGGAAGACGTCCACTGCTGGACAAAGGCCTCCCCCAAAGATTTCCACTCAGACCGGTCCTGGGCCACCCGCATCCAATGGTTGCCAGCGACCTTGACCAGGTCGTCGGTCCACCTTGTGGGGGGTCTGCCCACGCTACGTCTTCCGGTACGTGGCCGCCGCTCGAGAACCTTTCTGCCCCAACGGCCGTCGGTTCTGCGAGCTATGTGCCCTGCCCATTGCCACTTTGCGACGGCGATCCTTCGAGCTATGTCGGTGACCTTGGTTCTCCTGCGGATCTCCTCATTTCTGATTCGATCTCGCAGGGAAACTCCAAGCATAGCTCGCTCCATCGCCCTCTCAGCAATCTTAAGCTTAACATAAAACTATACTAAGATAAACAAATATTTTTATTACAATACGACATATGTTTAGTTAATATTTAGTCATTTATTAGGTCTACAATCAATCAGACACTATTACTTCTTCCTCTTGCTCTTTTCCCATATTTTTCCATCAGCTGTCATATCTGAATTCACATTCTTCGTACGCATGTCATCCTCCACACTTTCTTCGATCTTCCCACATTCACTATAATATACAAAGAGCTTAGAAAACAAAGGTTTGTTTTCTAAGTTATAAAGTTATATTATATATATATTAAATATTAAGGTTAATATCTGATTATAAAGAAGTTCATTCATTCATTAGTTAAATTCATTAATTACACTCACTGTTTATGACTACAATAGGTTGGAGCAAACAACAAAAATAATTGCAGTCACAAAGTAGTGAAAATGCTTGGTTTGCAAGAGCGCACAACCATACGAAATGGACATGAGTCGGATGTCGACAAATTTACTACAGCAGTTCAATAGTTTACATAGCTTAAAAACCGAAGAGTTGCAATCAAGCACGTATCTCCGCAGTGGTGGTGACAAGAATAATCCCGTCTAGGAATTCTAATAAGTATCCTAATATCTCAAACACTATATATAAGACTACCAGTATAGATTTTTGAAATTGAGGTCAACGACAACCAACCTCATATGCTATTTTTCAGTTTGAGAGCTCGTATATTGGATATTCCTGTAGATGGCGTATATATGGACTTCAGTAAGACCTTTGACAAAGTGGATCATTTTATATTAATAAAGATTCTATGGATTCGGCAGAGGGGGTGAAATATTACAATGGTTTACATCATACCCAAGTAACAGGTTCTCAAGGGTTATAGTTAACAGTTATACCTCTCATTCCTTTCGAGCTACCTCTGGCGTTCCCCAGGGGTCACACCTGGGACAAATTATTTTTAATGTTTTTATTAATATATGTGATATTAAAATGCTTTAAATAATCTTTTGCCTGCTTTAAATAATCAAAATTAGACACTGCTCAGTTACAGGACGACAAACAAGATAACTAACTAGTGCAATAATAATAGAATATCTCTAAGTTGTTTTAAACCGCATTAATTGCGGGCTGAGTAGCCGTACAATTAGCATCGGTGGCATTGGCCAATGACCTACTTGTGTGGGACCTCTACCTTTACCCTGATAAGGTTGCACAAACGGTCGATGCCGCATATCTTCCTCCCCTCCGTGAAGAGTTCGACACTCGTGAGAATGAGCGGGAGTGCGGTTTTTATTCGCAAGCTTTTCATGCGACAAGCTTCCAACACGTAGTTGTATTTAGTTTAACGTGGAATATATTGTTCCAGGCTCCACGTAACAGGATAGTAATATTTCTGTATAATAGAAATAGGTATTTCGTTTTGTTCTACATACAAGACAACATAATTTGGTAAAGGTTAAATTTCCTTCTATGAGTATTATAACTTGGCAACTTTATCTAGATTTCATGCGTTTTTGCCAAAAGAGCAATGCCATCTAGTGGTACAACAATAAAATCACTCTCACGCCGCTATGATCCAAGCGCACGTACCGTTACGCGCTCTCAGTTTTGCACTGTTCAGTTTCGGTCAGAATTCTTCTCTAAGAGCATTTTTTAAGTTAGTGTAGTCGTCAACTCTTCCAATAGATCTGAAAAATAGCTTAACTCCACATCACATTAATCTTTTTACATAAACTAATCTTTCAACATTAGTCCATTTCATAAATTTTGCAACGTATTTCAAATTCTTCCAAAAATTTAGTTACAGGGCATGTGTCATCTCCAATAAAAATATTCATGAACTTTTTAAATCACACAATGAAATTTAACCATCAGTATCTGCGACCTTTTCTTGTTTTTCATTCGATTTTTTTTTCTTAGGTGGTATCTTCGTCATTAAAGAAAGTCGTCTTTTCTGTCAAACAAAAGTAGCTCTAATAGTTATTGTGCACATTCGATGCAATACCCGTTATTTCAGTTTAAAGCAATATTAATTATTTGCAAGGAAGTGGCAGCACCCAAGCATCGGTAAGTCTGGCGTAGTGACATCTACCGGTGAGAGAGGGCAATCTTTCGTGCGGTCCATGGGTAGTTGTCTGCTCGGTAAAACAGCACACTGACGCTATGTATGACTTTCCTTTCGTCGTATTTTCTTTGTTGACAATCTGGTTTACGTCGTCTAATCTACTATATTTCACTATAAGGTTCGATCACTGAAGATGGCCCAAAACGTTTAAAGAAAAACCACTACCGTTTCAATTTGAAATTCCTACATCTTTTCTTTAGTGAACCTTAAAAATTAAAAACACAAATATTAGATTTTTCTAACACATATATAAATAAACTTAAATTAATATTTTATTCTATTGTCTAAAGAAGTTTTCAAACAACTCAATAGATGGCGCCACCATGATCAAAGTATCGTTTATCATAGCGAAAATATTTAAGCATCGTACATATTTGCGTACATTGCCTTTGCTCAACCTATCATTACGGAGTATACAATTATATCCATCAACTGGATCTCTTTGCGTCTTCGTAATACTGTAGTAATTCTTAACTTGGTCTATACTTTGAATTGCTTTGCTCATCATTAATATAGTACTGATATTGTTGTGTGCATTGTTATTTAAGACCCCACACCCCGCTTGAAGATTCCTACAATATTAAATTATTTTATATTACATTTCTTACTGTTGTTTATTTATGTATTGTTGTACGTCGCTGTTGTGGCCGCAGCGCAATTTGATGCAAATTTACGCAAATGGGTCCAGGAGACTACCTAGTATAGTCAGTCTGTCAGTCAATTTGTGGCTCAGCCGCTCCGCCGCATCACGAGTGCTGCTCGCCCCCCGTTAGGGACCGTCAGATCCGGTTTCGTTTCTCACCACTAATATGCGAGCGGCGGCTCACCGAGCGTTAGAATGCGGACAGCTTTAAGTAAGTTTTTTTAAGTTCTATAATTTGGAGTTTTCTACATATAAAAGCTTTGTCTTTCCACCTCCAGTTTTTATTGTCATGTATTTTACCTTAAATAATAATAATATATATTTATACTACATGAACATATAGTATATGTATTTATAAAAAAGAGCCGTCGCTTTGATTTTTGACTAATTTCGCCCCGAAGTTAAAAGTCGGAGGTAACGATTTTTACTCTTCGATTTCCTGGCAACGAGAAAGTCGAATAATCATAGGCGAATGTCTTGCTCGGCACGATACTCTCACCACAGCAGCATAAATTGCTCTATTAGATTCCGGTACCTCTGTACCTTCCCGGTGCAGTGTTTCGGATTTTCCACGAAAATCCAATAACACCTCATCGGCCACATTTGGTTTTTCGGAAGGGCGTAGTCCTGAAATTTGTGGATGACCGATGGCATAAGTTTCACTCCTAAACTCCGTGCGTGTTAAAGTTTTTTCTCACTCAACCGATTTTCAATGTTTTCACGACTCTACTCGCGACAGATGCGCATAATTTATGGTACTATTCGCTGCAAAATCTGAAAATTTGTGCTAGTACAGTGATTTTATAGGTACGGAGCATGCGAAAAGTAATACGTTCGCGTCGGCGTCTCCTGTCACCACCTGACAATCACCAGCAACCTTAGCCTTAAATGAACAGTGATGATCAAATATGTCATAATATATTTTGAACGGAATAATCACTAAAAATTTTACAATCTTGCAGTCTATTGGGATATTGGTTTACCTCGTTCCGTCTCTCTCTAACCACTGCGTGCGAGTGAGACGGCTATATCTTCCGCATTTATCTCAGTATATATTTAAATATGAATATTTACACTGTCTTCGTGTTTTAAACATTTATATTTATTTTTATTTCGATTAAGCGACGAGACGAGCAGGCCGTTAACTTGTTCACCGTTAGCCTGCTCATAACAACATTGCGCTAGTTAGGATATACTGCATCAAATTGCGCTCGCCGCCGGAAACATATGATGTCTAGTCTCGTTCCTGCAGTAATTTAACTAGCTACAACGCCCTTCTAACAGGAACATAGTAACGTTTGCACACTGTTATTTGTCGGCTGCAATAGGCGCTGCGGTGGTAAGTACCTAAACGGTCTCCTACAATAGAGGCACTGACCAGTAAATTTGTGATATTTGTTATCTGTGGGATTAGAAGTTTTACATACATACATACATATATATCACGCCTCGTTCCCAGTGGGGTAGGCAGAGACCACCTCTCTTCACCTGCTATGATCCTGGCATAGCATTGTAATATTGTAAAATATTTCGATTAAAAATCGCTTCTTAATGAGCTATGGGAAGATAATTCTTACAAAGAATGTGTCCTTATTGAAGTTATATCAAGAAGAAGTATCAAAGTATGTCATAGCCTCTGATAGTTAAGCGGAATTTAGAGCTATATAAGTTTATAAAAATAAATTACTATGTTCTAGAGCGAAAGACGGTCCGTGCCCTGGTTACATAGGAATATGCTGTCTGATCTCAGACACTAGACAGGACGGCAACCCCATCACACCGGTGCCCGACGTGCAGATATACCTTAAATTTTCATTAGCGGTTATGATAAACACTGCACCAGGTTATACTCTTCGCCTTCAGAAATAGGTTCCTATGTTTGAACATTCCAGTAGTCAAATTAGCTACAGAATCCTTCAAAATAAAATGGCCTTTGTTAGAATAATACACACTACTCTCCAAACCCCCTGTAATTAAACTAGCTATAGCGCGCTTCTAACTATAACTTGTCCATCTATAACAAAATGGCGTTAGTTAAGACTATATTCTTCTTCTTAAGGTGTCGCTCCGACTAGCGGAACTTGGAGGCCAGTTCTCCATATTTCGCCCGGTCTCTTGTAAGGCGGAATAGTTGGACGGCACCTGCAACCCCGGTCAACGACGACCAACACTCTTTTATATACACTGCATCATTCTAACGCCATTTAATTATAGGCGGGGAAGATACGGTTTGGAAGCTGTAGCCAGTGTAATTACTAAGATGTGGAGACTTGAGATTTTTTGTCAAAGTAATAAGAACAATCTGATGCAATGTATATCATCCTAATGCTACTTTGTTATGAGCTGTCAAGTTCTGATTTGATAGGCGCTGTAGCTTGTGTAATTACTAGGGTGTTGATACTTTATATATTATATGTCAAGGTTGAGAGAATATTGTGATGATCAGAACATTGTATGTAGTCTGGTCTGGTTAAATTAAAAATAAAAATAAATTTCCAGAGGCAAGGGTGCGGCTGGCGTAACCCTGATGGCGTTGGCTTCAAAACAACCGGAGACAATGATGGGGAATCGAAATTTGGAAAGTTCCCTTGGACTGTTGCCGTTTTGGAGTAAGTATAAACATATATTACTGGTTCTTGAAGACAGGGTTATGTAAAATTGGCACCTGCTAAAACCCCTTCGGTTGTAATACGTAGTGCTTTGCAAGAGACCCCATAATCCTACGGAACGCACCCTTTATTGCGTTTAATCCGTGCAGAGAGGCATCGGTATAAAGAAAGTAAGAAAAGTAAGAAGTGCCGTAACCCTCTCTAGCATCCTCGCTTTGCTACAATAAGCACGAGACCACCTCGTACTTGTCGTCTACTCCGGACTCGTTTATAGAGCAAGAAGCCCACAAACCGAAACCCACGTATCCGAGAACCCTTTCAACCGCTTTCTATGACAAACGGGACTTACCTTAGTCCCATTCTTAATAGCTCGAGACTACAGAGCAGAAATTCCTTCCATCATAGATAATTTATTAACTTATTGTTTAACTTTACATCAGCTCGAACTACGTCACGGCCAGATTCCTATCTGTGAATGACGTGGAGCTGGGCGATCAAAAGTCGCAAGTGTACGTCGGCGGTGGTTTTCTGATACATCCGAGCGTTGTGCTCACCGCCGCCCACTATGTGGCCAAGACGGAGGCGCTGATGGCGAGGGCTGGCGAGTAGGATACGCAGTCCACCAAGGAGATATACCCATACCAGGAACGCGACGTCGCTAACATAGTGGTACTAAGGAATTCAACAAGGGTCAGTGGTGATGTTTTCAATAGACTAACATCGAAGACAATGAAGCAATGCCGTAACATATATTGATAATATGGTTACTGGTCGCAGTGTGAGACGGGCGAGACGTTCACCTCACGTTAAATAACAATGGCACTAGTTAGAATGATATACAATGCACCAAGTATTTGTCGCTTTGACGCATGAGGCATCCAACACCCACGGTCACATTGTTACAATTGTTTTTGTATATAAATCAACGCGACAAACATGATGTTCACCTGATGGTAAGTGATATATCTGCCCATAACAACATGGCGCTACATAAGATAATATAAACTGCACCACAATATCCTCGTCGCTGCAATACACAAAATGTTAATTATCATTACCCCAGTAATTTTACAACCAACAACGTACTTCAGATAGGAATACAGTAATGTGTGCATACTACTGTTTGGCGATTGCAATAGGAACTGCGGTGGTACCTACCTAGACTCGTTTGCAGTTTACTTACGCGGTTTCAAAAGAGCAACCTTCTTAAAGAAACCTGCGTGTTGCAAAACAAGCTAGATAATCGCTGCGCCATGGAGGAGTTAAAGATGTTTCTCTGTAACAGTAGAATATACACTACAGTATTACTGACAAAAGTCTGCGAAACATACTTCATCATCATCATTATCAGCCGATAGACGTCCACTGCTCGACAAAGGCCTCTCCAAAGATCTCCACATAGATCGATGGTGCGCTACCCGCACCCATCTACTTCCTGCAACCTTCACCAGGTCGTCGAATCACCTGGTGAGTGACCTGCCAACACTACGTGTACCGGTATGCAGTCGCCATTCGAGGACCTTAGTGCCCCATCAGCTGTCAGTCCTTCGAGCGATGTATCCTGCCCATTTCCATTTGAGGCTAGCAATCGTTTGGACGATTTCAATGACCTTATTTCTCTGCAGATCTTCTCATTTCTGATTCGATCACGTAGGGCTAGACCTAGCACAGCCCTTTCCATTGCTCTCTGTGCGACTTGAAGCCTTTTCATGCGGCCCACTGTAAGCAACCACGTCTCGGTGCTATGTCATCACTGGCAACACGCACGAATTAAAGACCTTTGTCTTTAGACTTACCAAATACTTTAAGGTCTTCCTGTTGTTGAAAAGTTCATTAACGATTCACAGTACTAGAACGACCGACCTAGATAACTCTCTTATTTGCGAGGTCTTCCTGATCACATTGAAATATTTTGCAATAAACTTAAATAGATTATATTTAGTTCCCACAGTTGGGACTGTAAGATGATTATCACAAGAAAAGAATTAAGCCCGTAATCCATAACTTTAACTAAGTGATGACTGGTGGATATCGATAACTTTCGAAAGTTGTTTAAAGAACTCGTAGAATTCCTCTCGAGATTTTTCTTCACCGAAAACATTAATTAGGTGGAATCAAACCTCCCTCTAAGGGCGATATCCCATCTCATTTATAACTGAGATGAGACTGTTTCTTCTTATCTTAATACTTCTATTCTTTACTCGAAGGTAACCTGTTTTATAACATCGCTCTGTTGTTCCTGGAGTCACCGATGGATATGGCGCCGAACGTAGGAGTGGCATATCTACCACCACCACGCGAGCGCGTACCCGGGGCAAGAACAAGTTCGGCAAGGAAGGCAGATACCAGGTTATTCTGAAGAAGGTACACATCAAATATCAATATCAATTAGTAGTACGCTTGATATATCCAACGTTTCGTCAATAAAATCCACTGTAGGTGTAAATTATGTAAGTAAAACAATGATATTGCTTATTATCGGCTCTGTTTTACCTATTGTAAGCCTCTCCCCTTTATTAAAAGAAATTCCTAATCATTAATTAGGATCTCATATAATCATATTTTAATTGACCGGGATGATGAACATTATTCATTATTTGTATTATTAATAATTGTTATTTGGCCATTGATTACTTTATAATCATTTGTGATCGTTTCGATTAGGTCCTTATTCTACCTTGTGTCTATAGTAATATTCAGTTTTTTTAAGTTTGTATAGAAGGATGAATATTCGCCATGATAGTTTGATGACGTTCATGTGGTTTAATCTTTTATTTATACTCCCTTCCCTCTTGTAAAGGGCTCCACATATATTCACGGGTTCACAATATTTATTATTTCTTAAGACTCTGACATGATATACATATATCACGTCTCGTTTCCAATGGGATTGGCAGAGACACTTGCTAGGAGCAAGTGGAGAGTGGCTTTCTTCACTTCCTCCACTTTCATGAGTGTCTTCATCCATGCTCGTCACAAGTCTTTAAATTCGCATCCTCACATTAAATAAATAAAAAAGATTCGGTATAAAAAATTAAAATGGCATCCTGCTCCAGTAACCAGACCCCGCCGTATGCGGTGAGCGCCAACCAAATATTGTTCCCTATGGAAACGGGGAGAGTTTAATTGACCTCTGACCGCAGCCACCAGCAAGGTTTATTGTAGAACTAGTAGAAGAGTTCATTATTAGTGCGTAAACGCAAAGCACGCGGCCCCGTCATCATGGGAACCAACTTTCATAAAACGAATAATATAATCTATATATTATATTTAGACGGTTTTATTATTTAATATTTTTTATAGAATCGTTAATTTAACTATCATTACGCACATCATAAATCATTCTCTTCTTATATATATAGATATATTCCTTCCATTTGGCGTAAAGCATTTGTTCGTACACTCACTAAAGTTAATAATCCTTTCTTACCAGCACACTTTCATCCCTTATCTGTACTTCCGTTTCTTTCTAAAATTCTGGAGGCAAATGTACAAAACAAATTTTGAAATTACATTCTAAAAGATAACTTATTAAGTGACTATCAATCAGGATTTAGGCCTGGATATAATACCACCTCTGCTTTTCTCAACGTGACTGAAGATATGGAGAAAGCAAGAATGACAGTGTTAGTTTTAATTGATATCTCTAACGCTTTTAATACCGTCGATCTTGATATCATTCTTACAGTTATTGATAGATTAGGCTTTTCCTTGTCAGCACAGGATTTATTCTTTATTTATCTTCGTGGACGCTCGCGAGTAATGTGTGTGAGTCAGGATATTTCTGAGTGGCGTTCGTTGCCTAATAGTGTTCCACAAGGCGGAATCCTCTCTCCTCTTCTATTTTTGATGTTCATTAACCTTATAACAACCCACATTCGCTACTCGTACCATCTATATGGTCATGATCAACAAATTTACGGTAATGAAACAGTAAATATCATAAACGTTTATGAGGCTATTAATAAGATAAACTGTGATCTTTGTATTATCAGTGATTGGAGTAAGAGTTTTAGTATTGATTTCACTAATAATAAGTACCTCTCCATTATATGTTTACATTAGTATGTAATTGTGTATTTTTCTATATAAGAAGTTTGAATTTCAAAATATAATATTTATGTTTACGGCTGTATTTGTTCTGTGTTATTAAATTATGATTTTGTTTTTCTTTTTGTATCCGATTATATATTTTTTTTCTCTTCACAATCCGAAAGGTTGACTGGAAGTAAAAGCTTCGTTGATGTTTGCCTTTTTGATTGAGTTGAATCTATTGCAATTTTAAGTGCAAAAAAGTTAATTATATGTATAAATTTAAAGCATAGCTTCGATTTCTTTGCTCAAATAAAAAAAAATCATTACTTTATCATCAATTATTAGCGGATAGAATCTCCTATTGGAAATTGGCAACAAAACATCTATTATTATTTTTTATTACATTTTCCTCGGTCCTCCTCTTGTTTATAACAGAGAGAAATAAAGAGAGAGATAAGAGAAGACTAGCTCATTTTTTCGAAACAGTATTAACATATTAATATTTATTAAGATCCATATTGATACGTTTTATTATTTTTTTAATATGTTTACCTGATTTCTATTTGTGCAGTTTGAGGTGCTGGTTATCTTCAACTGTGGAACTTTATCGAATGATGATGATCAGCGCTGTCTTACAGGTAGAGATGCCGGTCGTCGATCGCAACACCTGCCAGCAGATGCTGCGCAACACCAGGCTCTGCCACTTCTTCGAGCTGCATTCCTCATTCATGTGGGCAGACGGTGAGCTAGGAAAAGACACTTGTACGGGCGACAGCGGGTCGCCGCTTTCTTGCCCCATACAGGTACCAGTTAAAATGTATACACTGCACCACATTACGTTAAAACACTAAACATTAATCTCTTTACTTCAGCAAATTCTGCTGCTACAACGACCTTCATATAATCACAATATGCTCATTGAGATATATGAGATGTTAAGTCTCATTACTCCTATAATTTTACTAGCTACAACGCCTTTCAGTAAGACTGAAATAGAAGCGGCGATGGAACCTAGATGGTAGATCTACCACCAACACCTCTAATTGCACTTGCGGTGCAGTTAAAATTACTTCTTCAATTAACACAAATCTTCTTCCACAGTTCGAGAAGGACCGCTACATGCAGAGCGTTATAGTAGCGTGGAGCGTCGGCTGCGGGGAGGATGAGCTACCAGGCGTGTACGTCGACGTATCGAACCTGTGCAACTGGATCGACGATAAGGTCGCCGGCGCTGGTTTCGACCCCAAAGTGAACACCATTTGAACCTCCTTTAATAAACCTTTATACACTCCATACATATATGCGGGTTCCTTTTCCGATTAATAGAAATTTGGCTTAATAATTATATTTATGAAGGAGAGGATGGATAGTTGAGATAATATAAGATACATATTATATTAATTAGAGAAGAACTTGAGGAATTGGAACTATGATTATATAATATATATACGAGTATGTGATCTAACATAATGTATGGTTCTTTGTTGGTATAATACTTTTATGCATTGATTTAATATTTTTTGGTTACGTTTAAAAACAAAATTATGTACAACAAACTTCACACAGACGGAGTCGGCAAGATTTGACTAGTAAAACGACGGTTAGCAAGAACTGTTTTTTTTAATACAAAACTGATTGAAAGTTTCTTTTATCTAATATATTTATTTATATAAACCTACCTGACCAAGCTAATGAGAGCCTCAAATATTTAAGTTACACCTAACCAATTAATAGTGAATAAGTCTATTAATGTGTAAGTTCCCTGTTAATTGACCACGGCTACTGCAGCCATGTGGCGGCAACTAGTGAAAGGCCTTGACACTACCGTGGAATAACCCGTGCGTCGCAACTAACCGACAAAAAAACCCAAACATTTACATATTCATGGTCGGCTATCATTTTTTTTTAATGTTATTAATTTGTAATAAACTAGGTGTTCTTTTATCCGCTTTGCTGGCCGTAATATAGATGTAGACTTGAAATTTTTCAAAAATATTTCTGCCGTCCCTGAGCTTCTTTATACTTCCGCAACTTCCTCTTTTGACGAAATTATATAAAATCTGTTTTTAGCTGATCTATACTGGATAAAAAGAATATTCCTACCAAATATTAAATCTCTAGGCCTTATGGTGTCAGAGATATCGTGATGAGTATCTAGACACGTGAAAATCTCTTACATATAAGAAAATCCGATGTGGATATCTTTGAGGTAGGCCTATATCCAGCAGTGAACGTCTGTCGGCTGATGATAATAAGGTATAAGAGATATACATTTAGAGTAAAAAGATATCGTGTGCATCATCAAATATAATTAAATTTTTTTATTTAACACGTTTGCATTTTTTTATCTGTGCAAAGGAATTACAACTTTTTTATTTCCAAACCGTATTTACGCGGCAGTGTTGTCAAATAAACCGCTACTGGCTGCGCTGCCACAAAGTCATTAAGCACGCTATACACGTACGATTATACATTTTTTATTATTAAATTATCGCACTCATCATATCATTCCAACTTATTTTTGACTATTGCTGAACATAAACCTTAATCGATATGCAATAAATATGACCGGTATAATGCCACTCCAATTTTTCACGACGTTCATCTGATGGTAAGTGATACTGGCCATAACAACGTGGCGTTAATTAAAATGACATATACTATACATTGAACTAGTAGCTTCAAGCATAAGATGTTCAACATCGTCACCCCAGTAACTTCACTAGCTACAGCTCTTTTCAAATGGCAACAGTAATGTTTGCACATTACCGTTTCTCGGAAATAGGAGCTGCGGTTGCACTTACCTAGACGGACACCGGCTATAGAGACCTATCACCATTATAATTCTAATGCAGTTATAGATATACAATATATGAAAACATATAGTTAGTGAAGTAAAGTAATAAATAAATGAGGGTTAAATATCAAAAAAAAATATGTTTCAATACCAGAGACCGGACTGTGAAAAATATATAAATTGTTATCGCTAGAAATATTTTGGCTGAAGGATATGTACAACAATATTTATGATTGTGTCATCGTGATTAAAAAAAAAGGAAGATTAATATGATTTAAAAGTGTGATGATGTCAAAAAATGTATTTCTGTTTTAAACGTATTTACAAAAACAAGTATGTTGGAAGCCTAATTTTTGCGAACTTGTTTTCCTTTTCCTTATGTTTACGCAGATCTCCATACAACCGGTGGCGGATGGCCGCATAGTGTTTGTGATTACATTTGTATTAAAAAAAACCGATCAACAGAATGGGGTATGTCATTATTTTATCCAAATTTATTCAGTTTTGTTGTATTTAATTAAAATTGTTATTAATATATTTTAATGTTCAAACTGGAATACATTGTAGAGACGAATGTTTTTAGGTTAGAATTTTTTATTTTCCGTAACATTGGTTTTTACGTGGGAAAGTAATTATTTGTTAGATAAATTTTCACTGACGATATTTGACGATAATGTAGTAATAAATATAATAATAATAAATAAATTTTATTTCGGTGCTGGGGCCATGGTGTTATTGAGTAAGTAAGAATTTTTGCTCAACTGCTATGTTAGTAACAGGGTAGTACTTTCATAATTTTAAAATTAAGTTAATTTATATTTTATTTAGTAATTAATTGTGTAGGAGGCATACACCTCTGCACACAATGGTTTAAAATAGGTGAATCATAGTAATACATTAATCTATTTATTACAGAACACAACATGATATGCAAAAAATATTATAATGACATGATAGATTTCTTTACTAATAAGATTTTTTTTTAATTTTCAAGCTTTGTGCACATATATTGATAAAGTTAAAAAAATGTAAGGTAAAATATTATTCAAAGCATTGCTCATCGTTCTCTAATACATTTGACTACCAATTATTATTTTGAGACGATCCAGGAATCGACTCAATTTTTGGTTTCTTTGTAAGAAGTGAAGTGCTTCTCGGCCAGGCCATGAACCATTGACCGGGATAAATGGTAGTCCGAAGGAGTAATGTGTGTCGAATACGGCGGGTATGGTAGGATATTCCAATTCCTCTTAATGCCTCCAAAGTTTCCTTGACGACTTTGACAACATGGAGCCGAGCTTTATAATGCTAAAAGATAACTTTGTCATTTCTTTTAGCATAATAGAGCGTTTAAGCTTTAATGTTCTGCTCAATTGCATCAACTCTTACTGACCAACCCGATATCATTGTTTTTACACCATATCCATAGCCTTGAGATAATAAAAAATCTATTTTTGAGTCACTTCTAAAATTTCAGCGAGCTCCTTTTAAGCTTGGGGTGAAACTTGAGCCAATAATATCTTCAACTTAGCGTCTTTAAATTTTACTGGCTTGCTTTCGCATTATTTGTCACTGTAATCTAAATCGCCACTTTTGAAACACCGGAGCCAATCATTATCAGCAGATAAACGTTCACTCCTGGACATAAGCTTCCCCCAAAAATCAACAGCACTGTAACATTTTTACTCAAAGTATCCGAAGATATTCGATATTCTATTGATAATAAAATTTGTACATTATTCGAAATATTAGAATTTAGCAGTGCTTTCAACTTGGTGGATCTTGATATCTTTATTGCAGTACTTTCCTCTCTTAATATATGTATTTCAGTAACTAAGTGGTTTAGTTCTTATTTGCGTATCCTATAACAATGTACTCGCACTGAGGAAGGTACTTCGGAATGGTGCGACAACAAGCCAAGTGTTCCTCAAGGGGGCATACTGCTCCCATTTCTCTTCTCAATATTTATTACTGTCATTACCCAAGTAACTTCAAACAATCATATACATGCAGACAATCTCTAACTTTAGGACCAATTTACGCCAACTGAATATTCTAATGCAATTACAAACATTAATGACAACTTGACTTGAACATGTAGTTGGACAAAATCGGTTTCGGGTAAATAGTTAATCCTGGTAAGTCTCAAGCCATTATTATTGGAAGTAGATACATGTTAAATCTTTTGAATTTCAATGAGAGAGAAAAGACAAAATCAGCGTCCATTCCTTACTTTAACATTGTTAAGAATATAGGAACATATTTTGATTCGACAATATCTTAGTCAAAATATTGTAACTAAATACATCCGTCCCCCGATTTGCATTCCATTTATCAGTATCATATTGATGAACCGAACGCACCCTTTTTAAAACAATACGAGGCTTTTGCTTGCATCAGCCTCTTTTTTAGAAGAAGAAAAAAGTACAAAGTCATATGTTCTAATTGAATTCTAATAACAGTTGAAAAAAGGCAATTTTTTGTTTCAAAAATGTATTTCATAGTGTTTCAACTTTATTACAGCACTAAAATGTCAACAAAAAGAAAACCCAAAGAAAAGAAACCAATTAGTTTGGAAAAAGAATTTAAATTTTAGACAAACTAAAATCTGGACAAGGCTGAACATTCGTAGCAAAAGAATGTGGAATGAATGAAGGAACATTCCCCCCTTTAAATTTCTATCCTTATCTCATTTTACACGTTTATAATGAATATATAATATTTTTTCTTTATCTTCTTCAGATCGATTTACATGGTTTTCACGTTAATTGAACGTATCCGTCTACTTTGTATAAACGCTCCGTTTTACACAGTTTCGTTTTGCACGATTTTCTCAAGAATTTATCTACCGTGTAAATCGAGGGATCAGCATATATACATTTTTGAAAATACTAAAGATTGTATAAAAAAAGTATTAAAAAGTAAGTGTTTAAATAAAAATTATGCTAATTTATAAAGTTAAAAACATAGAATTGCGAAAGTTAAAAAAGCAAAAAAAACGTGTCTCTAAAATATTCTAAACTATATAAAATATTTGAAAATACAAAAATCAAACTTTATTCTATAACTAAAATTGTAAAATTACATAAAGAAGTTTAAATTTAAAAAGATACTTTATAATGATGTGTAAAAAAGTTAGTCCAATAGGTAGGCGTTCGTGATAGCCCTGAAGGACAATAGGGAATTGTTCGTGTATCGACCGGACGTAAAAGTGAGCGAGCGGCGGGAGACGCATACTCACGCCTACTCATACATTGGGAAAATATAGTTCGTGCAAACGGATCTAAATATTATTACTAACCTCCAATACATACTGAAGTGGTGTATGAGTGATAGTGTACCGTACAGTATACCGTTGAAATCCCGATAAATATAAAACTACAAATGTGAATGTACAGTATGATAAAGTTAGCATGTGAAGGTTCTCATTAATGATATTTGTAAGATGTACGGGTTCAAAGATGTTAAAAATGGTACGTGACGAATTTAACATATAACATAAAGTTAAACCAACACATCATATGTAAATTATTATAAATACTGGTAAAAAGTCTCTATTACCGGAGAGTAACAGGCCGTGGACTCACGACTACTAGCCCAGTATCAGATGAGCTGTGAGAGTCAAAATGACTACCAAGCTCTAGCTCATCACTAGGGAATAAAGGTGTTACCGGAAAGTACTTACTTCTGCAGCCAAACAACAGTGTGCAAACATTACTCTGCTCCAGAATGAAAGACATTGTAGCTAATAAAATTACTGTACTAATAAGATATAACAACTTATGACTCGGGAAAACGACCACAATCCATTATAATGTACGAGTAAACATCCTGTACAACGTGATAGATAACTAAATAAACTACTATTTTTGTGATGCATGCAGGAAAATATGTTAACTAAAAACATATAGCAATAATTTGTTTATTTTTGAAATACAATAAACAAATCATTGTTTATACAAAATATCAGTTAACATATTTTATTGTTTGAAACCTTATACTCTGTAGCCAGTGAAATTTCCGAAACTCATCATCATGGTATCATTTGTCGGTTTTTTACTGGTAACATTATTTTTTTATTCTACGACGTAGCGAAACGAGCGAGAAGTTCACATTATTGCAGATAATTTATTATAACAACGTGGCGCTAGATATGATGATGTACATTGCATCACATTTTCCTCGTCGCGATGACACACAACCCCTCATGCTAATAATGCTGCTTAAATTGATAAAACAACATTTAGTTCCGATTCTTTGAAAATATAAGCGAAAAGAATTTCTTTTTCGTCTCATAATGCTGCTATTCCTAATTCTTGATGTAGACAGGGCTGCAAGCTACAGCGGCTCTTACAGCTCATCTGACACTGGGCTCGTGGACCCGGATCCACGGCCTGTGGTTTTTGTAACCAAAATATGCTACGCGGGATGTAGCTATCTGGCGGATGATTCCGTTTATTGTGTGTGTCTGGTTTTCGTTGTTGTTTATCTGGCGATTCTACTCGGTCGTCGAGGCCGGGCGCAGGCTCGTAATTTCCCGGCTACCTTCGCCTGTATCGGAATCTTTGGGCGGCGAGGACCGCCCACGATCGCGGGTGTACTTAGTGTACGCGGTGTGTGAGTAGCTGCGGCGCCGCGTTCTGAAGCGAGGGCGGCGTGATGCTGAGATTCGGAGCGTGTTGGTAGTGTCCGAAGTGTGTGTGGTGACGGTGACGGTGACGTCGGTGCTGTCGGCGACGGTTGGCGTGTGTGTGGTTTTCGGAACCCCTTGGGATGTCGGAATAAGCGCGTGCCGCGAGTTGCGCTTTTCGCTTTTTTCGCTTGTAACCTTTTTTTTTTTATATCGGTGGTGGAAATGCTGTTACCGCATACCCAGCGTCCTTTTCAAGGGGGGGGACGCCGGGTTATGTGGGGCTCGGGGCCACTGAGATGTTGTGCGTGACCCCCATACCCACTAAAACCACCACCGCTTGTCCCGCCATACGCATACTGGAGACGCCCGGGTTTCAGTCAAGCAACTCTCCGGGCGCCTCCGCGTATAAAACTCCTCGTGGTGGGTGCCCGCGGGGAGCAAAGGCACCCACCTGCCGTCCCGTACCGGCCCCTCGCGGGACCGGCACGTTGGGGCCCCCCGACCCCACAGACGACCGCGCGCGCCCAAGACGGAGCGCAAGCCCGGCCGCCGCCCTCCCGTGAAGGAATTGGGCGGCGGCCTCCTCCCTCCAAACTCCCCCCCCCCACTTCGACGAGGGAGGGGGGACAAAAACCAAGAATCCCCCGGGGGACGCACACCCAGGGGAAACACGACAAAAGGCCCAAAGGGCCACGCCTAATGGCCCGAAGGCCCCCTCACACGGTGCCCGGCTAGGGGCCCGTCGCTCACGGCGGGAAGAAGCGGACGGCGTGGTTCTGCCGCCACGCTCTCCCGCCGACCCGCCGCCGCCTGCAAGGTGCGGCAGCGACGTTGGCCTCCCTCGTGCGCTCGGCGGCCTCCTTCTGACGCATCACTGCGCCGCAGATGGAGGCCACCGCCTTCCAAGACCTCTCGCTGCTCAACATACGATCGATTACAGTCGGCAGCGAGAGGTCACTGCCGACTTGCACGACGAGGGAGTGGCGTTGCGGCCCCCATGCCGGGCACTCCGCCAGAGTGTGGTGCGCCGTGTCAATCGGCGCACCACGACACGCACCTCGACGAATTCTTGCGTCATCTCTCTACGAGCCACCTGGTGCAGGTACTTGCCGAAACATCCATGGCCTGTCAGCACCTGCACCAGGTGGAACGTCAAGGCCCCGTACCGCCGGCTCATTGACCGGGACAGGTGGGGCCTGATGGCCTCCACCGTGTCCCGGCCGGCGGCAGGGTTACCTAACTCCGTCTCCCACCGCCGGATCAGGGCGTCATGGGCAACGCGCCTGATCCGGCGGACCGTGGCCGGGTCCGGCCGACGCTCTCCGGCATCCCGCAGGAAGAGGTACACTTCCGCGAGCGACTGCGCCTGTAGATGCCAAGGCGCATCGCCCGCGAGAAGCGTACCCGCCGTCCAGGACACCGTACGGTACGCCCGACAGGCTCGGACCGCGGATTCGGGTTCTGCCCGCCGTACCGATCGGACGTCCCATGCGTCCGCTGCCAGTGCGCGATACAGATACGCCCGCTCAGTGCGTCTCGCTCGTGCTCGTGCGCGTCACAACGCCGCTTAGGCGGCCGCCATTTGCGCTTGCGCGCGTCAGTGCAGTGCAGTGATAGTGCTGTGAATTAGTGTATCAGAACGCGAAAACTCTGCCGGAGCCTGGTTCCGGCACTGTAAGTAGCATTTTTTTTTTTAATCGCCTCAGAGGCGAGGTTATTAGATAGTGTCTGTCGCATTAGGCGACGGCTAGGCCCCCTGCTCGAACAAATACACAACCCCCCGCCGCACGGCGGGGCGGCAGCTCACAAAATGGCGTCCGTGCAAACGGACGCCTTAATGAAACAATTTGCGTGCTTTGCACGCAAACAGTTCCCAGAAGTCTGGGAACAATTTACCAACCCGGCCTCTGCCGTTCCCGCGCGATCCGTGAGCTTTGACACGGACAGCCCGGCCTCTCCGGACCCGACCCCGCGACTCGAGCGCAGTTAGTTATGAGGCCCATGAGGCCTTCCAGCCCGAGCTGCCCGCCTCCTCCGAATCCGACTCGGAGGGTCCGCTAGCGGCAGCGATATGGAGGTGGACCGTCCACTCTCCAAGACCACCGACGAAGAGGGCTTCACCCTCTACGTCAAGAAGCGCAAACGCGCTTCTAAGCGGCCCTCCGAGTCAAACTCGGACCGCTCCTCGCCGACCAGCACGCCGGCAAAAGGTTGCGCCTATCGCGCACCCTCCCAACACCTCGGCCCCGCCCGAGAAACGCGGCCCGAAGCCGCCTCCCCGGTGTCCTCCAGGACAAGTCCAAGTGGAACGATGTTTCCAGGTGGTTCGCGGACCACAAAATCACATGCCCCAAAGCGCAGAACACCGCGCAGGGCATCCGCATCAACCTCCAAACGGTTGACGACTTCCGGGCTGCCACCAGGCACCTGCGGAACGCCGGACTCGGCTTCCACACCTTTGCTCTCCCCGAGGAGAAGCACCTCCGCGTTGTCATACGCGGAATCCCAACGGAGATCGACATCTCCGAGGTCGTCGACGACCTGAAAAAACAAAATTTCCCAGTGCTGGAAGCCCGTCGCATGACTAGCATGCGAACAAAGGCCGTACTCCCACTGATAATGACAAGTCTCGAACTCTCTCCGGAGGGTAAAGAGATTTTCAGCATCACCCGCCTGTGCAACCTCACCAGCGTGAGGGTAGAGGTCCCGCACAAAAAAGGCATCATCGGCCAATGCCACCGATGCCAACTCTACGGGCACTCAGCCCGTAATTGCTTCGCCCGCCCGAGGTGCGTCAAATGCACCGGGGACCACGGGACGAAAGAATGCTCCCGCACCACGGAAGCGACAAACCCACCGAGCTGCGTCCTTGCAAAACCGAGGGACACCCCGCGAATTATCGCGGGTGCACCAAAGCCCCGCGTAGGCAACCTGGGCCGCACAACGGCGCACCACCGCCCCCACAAAGGCTGCACCGCAGCCATCTGTCTCGTCCAGGCCACCGCCCGCACAGCCGGCCGTCCCGCCGGCGGTGTCGGCGTGGAGCAAACCGCTCCTTAAGCCAAAAGCCGCCGAGGCTCCAAAAGCCGCCCCTTTGTCGGGGCCGCCGAAACCACAGGCTGCTCCCAGCCAAACAGCTCCGCCTTCAGACTACAGAACATTCTCGCCTACATATCAAAGGTGAGCATCAAAGATATTCTTCTCTTAGGAGAAAAATTGCGAGCCGCGAAAAGCTCGCACGATAGGTTGAGGGCCTGCATCGAGCACGCCGACACTCTCGCTGCACTCGAAGAACCCTTCGTTTAGCCACAGCCCAGGATTCTGTCCGAGACCTTTGGTGTTCCATCTCACTCAACCGTTATGCAAATACACCAGATCTTAGGAAGAGTTAAACCCCGCTCGCTGACTGTCGCGTACTTCAACGCGAACGGCATCCGCTCTCAAAAGGAGGAAATAAGCCTTTTCCTTAGGAACCATGACGTCGACGTCATGCTCATTCAGGAAACATTCCTCAAACCGTTTCATCGCGATCCGAAAATCGCGAACTACCATATTATCCGCCACGACAGGCTGACCGCCCCAGGAGGCGGCACTCTCATCTACTTCAAGCGGGCCCTGCATTGCATACCGCTTGTTAGTCCAACCTCGCCAAAATAGAAGTCTCGGCGTGTAAAATCTCCTCACCGGTCATCAACCGATCGTCCTAGCATCCGTCTATCTGTCCCCGACAAAAGAAATGCGGGAAACAGACATAAGAACCCTTCTCGACCTAGGGCCGGCTGTTATCGTCGCCGGCGATCTAAACAGCAGGCATAGCACCTGGGACCCGATCATGTCAAACCGAAATGGTATAATCCTCTCCAAGCTCGCGGATAAGCTCAAGTTTAACATTGTAGCTCCGCAAACCCCGACGAGATACCCTACCGTCGCGTTTCACAACCCATCCACACTAGACATTGCGTTATTCAATAACGTAACCGTCCCACTGCATTCGATCGAGACCATAGACGATCTCAGATCCGACCACCGCCCGGTTCTTATGAAGCTGGGCCAGCCCGCTGGTGAGGTCCCTCTGACCAAAACCATCGTCAA
Source organism: Troides helena (assembly GCA_029286815.1). Classification (NCBI taxonomy): domain Eukaryota; kingdom Metazoa; phylum Arthropoda; class Insecta; order Lepidoptera; family Papilionidae; genus Troides; species Troides helena. The sequence goes on from JAGSMV010000033.1 coordinate 673,505, forward strand.
CTGGCGCAGCCTCGAGGTCAAACTCAAGGCCGCGAACCCCAGCACCTAGACGGAATCCTGATACGATCGAATCGCTCGGCGCTGCAAACCGAGCGATCGACTCGTTAACGCATCATATCGCCACAGCCATCGAGGAATCGTCGCGAACGGTGCCTGAGTCGGACTACCTTCTCGGGTCCTTCCCGGCGGACATTCGTCGGTTGATAAGAGCGAAAAACGCTACAATGAGACTCTATACACGATACAGATCCGAGGAGCTCAGGATAAAACTGCGCCGCCTCCAAAGGCTGGTAAAAGAGCGCATATCCGAACTCAGATCCGACAGATGGGACAATCTGCTTTGCGACTTGGAGCCTTCGAGCGCCAACTTTGGCGTCTGGCCCGCAGTCTCAAAGCGGAGAACATGGCCCGCATGCCTCCCTCGTAATGAGCGATGGTTCCTCCCTTGCGTTGGAGGATGCCGAAAAGCAGATTGTCTCGCCGACAGTCTAGAGAGCCAATGCACTCCCTCTACCGCACCAGTGGACCCCGATCACCTCAAGTTGGTCGAGGACGAGGTGCGTCGCAGGGCAGCCCTCCCACCAGAAGGTCCCCCTCTAAAACCGGTTTCCCCCGGTGAGGTCGTTGACATCATAAAGAGGCTGAAAACCAGATCAGCCCCGGGATCCGACAACATCTCCAACAGAGTTGTGAAAAGTCTCCCGCCCCGATCGTCGGTCTGCTAGTGGCCATATTCAACGCCCTGCTAGCCGACTGCTCCTTCCCAGACGCCTGGAAAGAGGCCGTAGTGATAGGTATTCCGAAGCCCGGAAAGCCGAGGAACCTACCCAACAGCTACCGTCCGATCAGCCTACTGAACACCTTGGGCAAACTCTACGAGCGCATCATTCTAGAGCGTCTGCGCCATTTCACCGCAGAGAACAATCTCCTCCCCGACGAACAGTTCGGATTCAGGAGCAACCACTCTTGCGTCCATCAAGTGCACCGACTGACCGAGCACATTTTGGCCGGTCTCGAGCACAGACAAACGATCGACACCTGCGCCGTCCTATTCGACGTCGCGAAGGCGTTCGACAAAGTCTGGCACGAAGGCTTGATATTCAAGCTTTACTCTCACAAAGTGCCAGACCGTCTAGTCACCGTCATTCGAGACTACCTCTCGAATCGCTCCTTCCGCTTTCGCGTCGAGCACGCTCTCTCCTCGCCCCGGCAGATTAAAGCCGGCGTCCCTCAAGGCTCTTGCCTCTCTCCGCTACTCTTCTCGCTCTACACGAGCGACATACCCAGAGACCCCTTTGTCAAGATGGCCCTTTTCGCGGACGACACCGCTCTTTATCACTCCGGCAGAGCCCGGGTCTTATAACGATGCGCCTACAGAACGCGACCACCCGCCTAGGCGAGTGGTTCCGGACGTGGCGAATCGACGTAAACCCGGAGAAAAGTGAAGCCATTCACTTCACCCACCGAAAGTCATCTACCCTTCTCAAGAAGGCGACAAAAGCGGCCATAAACTCGGCCAGATCTCCCTTTTCGGCCAGTCCATCCCATGGAGGAACTCGGTCAAATATCTCGGCGTCACGCTCGACGCCAGACTCAACTTTATCGCCCACATTCGCGAGGCGAGAACGAAAGCGGCCCAAGTACTGGGCAAGCTATACCCCTGCTGTGTAAGAAGAGCAAGCTCTCTCAGACACAAGCTTCACCTTTACAAGGTATGCGTAAGACCTGTAATGTCTTACGCAAGCGTTGTCTTCGCCCATTCGTCCGAAGACCGTCTCAAACCTCTCCAGACTATCCAGAACCGTTTCACCCGCATCGCGACTGGTGCCGAATGGTATCAGCGCAACGTGGACATCCACAGCGACCTTAAACTTCCAACAATCAAGGAGCACTTCAGAGAGTGCTCCGCGACCTACTTTGCCAAGGCGGCAACTCATCCCAACCCTCTGGTGGCCAGCGCGGCCAACTACGAGCTACCTCCGAATCCCAGGACGAGAAAGTGCAGACCGCGGCACGCGCTAATTCCGACATCCCAAGGGGTCCCGCAAACCACACACACGCCCACAGTCACCGACAACACCGACGTCACCACACACACTTCGGACACTACCAACACGCCTGAATATCATCATCACGCCGCCCTCGCTTCAGAACGCGGCGCCGCAGCTACTCACACACCGCGTACACTAAGTACACCCGCGATCGTGGGCGGTCCTCACCGCCCAGAAATTCCGATACAGGCGAAGGTAGTCAGGAACGGGCCCGCGCCCGGCCTCGACGACCGAGTAGAATCGCCAGATAAAGCACTACAAGAACCAGACACATACAATCATCCGCCAGACGGCTACATCCCGCGTAGCGCATTTTAGTTTTAAGAAACTTCAGGCCGTGGATCCGGGTCCACGAGCCCAGTGTCAGATGAGCTGTAAGAGCCGCTGTGGCTTCCAGCCCGCTCATAACAAGAATATAGGCTCGGACCGCCAGGATACGTTGGGCCCTCTTCAACACGGGCCCGTTCCTGGCGGTCTCGCACCTATCCACCCATACGGGCGCACCGTACAGTGCCATACTCCGCAGGATGCCAGAGTATAGGCGCCGACACAAATGACCCGGCCCCCCGACATTGGGCAGCAATCTGCCCAGCGCAGCGGCGGTGGTGGTGAGCTTCGGGAAAAGCCGTTCGAAGTGCTACCCGAAGCTCCATCGCCCGTCCAGAGTGAGCCCTAAATACTTGAGGGCCCCCCGCACTGGAACCCTCTCGCCCCGGACGGGGATGATCGCGCCCCGGGGCGGACCCCTGCAGGGTCCGTGGAAGAGGAGGGCCTCCGTCTTCGTGACGGAGACCCTCAGACCCAGCTGCTCGATCCGGTCCACCACCAGCGACATGCTAGTGGCGGCCAGACGAGCAGCCCTCACGTAACTCCTCCCCGGGCCGAGACGAGGGTGTCGTCCGCGTAGCATAGTACCTCGTCCTGGAGGACCGGCTGCCGCAGCAGCCAGTCGTACGCAAGGTTCCACGGCAAGGGGCCCAAGACTGACCCCTGTGGAACCCCGCTCTCCACGCGCCGCCGATGTAATTCGCCGCTGCCATCAACCCAGACGATCGTCTTGTCCTGGAAGTACGCCCCCAACAGCCCGACCATGTAGGGGGGGAGCCGGAAAAACTCCAGCGCCCCCCTGATCGTCGCGAATGGCAGGCTGTTGAAGGCGTTCTCGATATCTAAAGACACCCCCAGGACCACCTCGCCGTCACCGAAGGACTACAGACAGAGGCCCTTCAGGTCGAGCAGGGCGTCCAACGTGGATCGCCCTGCCCGAAATCCGTACTGGGCCTCATGGAGGCCCGGTCCCACCTCGGCGAGGTGCCGAACGAGACGGCCGGCCAAGATCTTCTCGAAGACCTTACCCGCCTCGTCCAGAAGGACGATCGGTCTGTACGCTTAAGGGGAGTCGGGGTCACGGTCCCCTTCCGCAGCAGGCAAAGCCTGCCCGTCTTCCAGCGCTCGGGAACTGCACGCGCCGAATGCAGGCGTCGTACAGTCCTCGGAGCCTCGCGCAGGTGACTGGCGGCCACCCAGAGGGCCCCGATGGGGACCCTGCCGGCCCCGAGAGCCGTACGTCGACCCCGGAGACGATCCAGGGCCACATCCAGCTCCTCTTCCGTCAGAGGAGGGCCCTCCTCTGTGGCCGCCGCGGGGGCGGTGGTGGACATAACCGGGGGCTGGAATGACGCGTCAGCCCCCGGGAACAACCGGTTCACTACCCCTTGGAGGAAGTCCGGGTCTAGGGCCTCCGTTAAGGGGGCGCCTGCGGCACAGAGCTTCTTCCGTGCCGTCTTGAACGGGCGCCCCCATGGATCCCTGTCGACCCCTGCCAGTAGTTTCTCCCAGGCAAGGGTCTTCGCCCGGACTATGGCGAGCCGCAGGGTCTTGCGGGCTTCCGCATACTGACCGAGCAGCCACTCCTCCTCCCCCGTCACCTGCGTGCGCCGACGCCGACAACGCTGCAGTGCCCGGCAACGAGCCTGGGCCGCCGCCCGGAGGCCGGAGAGCTCCTCCGACCACCAGTACAGCTGGCGGCGGTTCGCAGGACGTCGCCGCATCCTAGGCATGGCCGCATCGCACACCTCCTGAAGAGCGCTGTGGATGCGACCTTCCAGCTCGTCGACGCCGACGTCGTGTGAGCCTCGGGCATGTTCCATCTCTGGAACAGCGCCGCCTCCTCGGCGAGCTCCTTGTCGAAATTGCCGAGGACCCAACGAGGGAAGTGGAACCTGGGCGCGATGATGTTGTGCCGCGCCCCTGAGGAGGGCAGACCTAGAACCTGATATATCGGTGATCCGATAAGGTCTCCACCTCCTCTTCCACCCGCCAATTTGCCACACGGCGCGCGAGCGCCGGTGAGGCAAAGGAGAGGTCCACGATGGACCCCCCCGACCCTCGCACGCACGTGAACGCGTTTCCCTCGTTGAGGAGGCACAGACCGGAGAGCAGTGCCCATGCCTCAACAGCTCTCCCTCTCGCGTCGGTGGCGGTGCCGCCCCAAGAGCGAGACTTGGCGTTGAAGTCGCCGAGGACCAAAATCTCCCTCGGCGACAACCTGCCCGCGGCGGCCCTGACAGAGTCGAGAAACACCTCGAACTCTGCCAGGATCGGTTGGGGAGAAGTACACCCCGATGACAGCGTATTCCCCAACCTGCCGCCGCGTAGCCGTGCCCCTCTCTAGTGACTTAAAGAGGGGCAGGCGCCCGCTCTCGCCAGCACCGCCACCGTGCCGTCCAGGTCCCCAACCCAGGATGATTGGGCGGGAATCCTGTACGGCTCCGATGCCACGCCATTTACCTGCCAACGACTGCAGGAACAAGTCCTGAGCGTTGGCGGAGTGGTTGATTCGCCTGCAGGAATGAGATGTGGGCCATCAATTAATTGATGACCATTTTCTCACCTCCTGCAGGCGCACTATTCTTCTCCGCGACGCGGGAAGGTGTCCCGGCCGCAGCCTTTCCTTTCACCCTGGGGGGAAGACAAGTTCTCCTCCCCATCAAGTGGTTGGACTTCCGACCAGAGTCGGCGCAGACGGAGCATCGGAACTCCGACTGGCACTCGCCGACCCTGTGACCCACCTTCCCGCATCGGAAGCACAGATCCTTCCGGCATTTGGGGGATGGTCACGTAGCGGAGGTATGCCCGATCGCCATACAGTTGAAGCAGCGCAAGGGGCGCTGCTCCAGGGCCACGATCCTGGCCGAGGTCCACCCGACCAGGACGCGGCCCTTCTCCGCCAGCAGCTTCGCGGCGGCGACCGGACACGTAACGATGGTGGTGCCCATCCCCCCAGGCCCGTCCCTTACGGACAGGGCCTTCACCTGCCCGGCTGGGCAGCCCGTTGCTGCGACGACCGCAGCCTCGACCGTCTCTTTGGTGGCCGAGTCGTCCAGCTCGGTCACCCGCAGATCCGCGGTTTTGACCGGCCGGACGACATCGGCCACCCCAGCTAGCGAAGTCTTCATCTTCTCCGCCAGCTGGTCCGCAACGTCGTGGCCGTGGCTGGCACCCAGCTCGAACAGGCGGGCCCCCGCCATGGTGGGCCGCACCCGCACTTGGCCCACGAGGCCCAAGTCCTCGAGGGCGGACGTCTTCACCAGGGAGCTCATGACCTCCCGGTAAGACGTCCCCTCGGCCACCGCCTCGGGCCACAGCTTAACTATCACCGCGGCCGTCTTGGGCGGCGCAAGCTTGGTCCCCTTCTTGGCGGAGGCCGCCTTCTTGACGGGGGCCGCCTTCTTGGCGGGGGCCGCCCTCTTGGCGGGGGCCGCCTTCTTCGCGGCCCTGGCCCGCGCCTTCCGGCCGACCACCTTCGCCCACGAGCCCTCCTCCGTGGAGGGCCCGGGCAGTGGCACGTAGTCCACCCCCATCCCTCCCTCAGCCGAGGATTTCGCTTGTAACCTAACCTAACCTAACATCTTATGTGTCAATGCGACAAGTACGGTGTGGTGCTGTGTATACTGCCCTAACAAGCGCTACGTTGTTATGGGCAGGCGTATCACTCGCGACCGACAAGGGCCGTCGGGCCGGTGCCCCCCTTGGAGAGGGTTCCTGGGTTGGATATGGTGATGCGCCTCGTATTCCGACGCGTCGCCACGTAGGGATTTTTAACGGGAGGGGTGCTTCACACCCCTCCTCGAGGTGGGCCCGGTGATTCGGGCGCCGTTCGGGGGGTCGTGGATTAACTGCAATACTTTATCCCGTGACCCCACGAACACGTGGATGAGAGTGGAAAACCGTGTGAAGATTTTTAGTCGGTTGGAGTCCGACACTACCACCGTCGCCGGCCCAATTTGGCGACGGGGTGTGCATTTCCGTTAGCATTTTGTTACACACGTAAATAAAAAAAAAAAAAGAAAAAAAAGGCGTATCACTCATCAAGTGAACGTCTCGCTCGTCTCGTCGCTTAATTGAATAAAAAAAGCACTTTGTAAATATATCTTCTTAGCTAGAAGTCGTTCTCATTATTCGTACTATATTTACTTTTTATATCTCTACGTCCATTCTGCGTTCGCGGTTGTATGTCTCTAGAGTTGATCTGGGACATTTTGGCAGTAGTTGATCAATGGTTTCTTTACTGGTATTAACGTAGACATACAATGGGTCGGTGGCCAGTTAAACCGGCGCAGGTATGATTTGATATCGCCGTACCCTTTAACAATTTGGGATCTGAGATTAAAAAGATTGACACTTCTAAAAGCTTTATAAGCCACTTTTTCATCCCGGATATATTGTATACTCTGTCTCTGTTCTTTGATGATGTCAAGCACTTGTTAGTCATATTGACTATTACAGCTTATCTGATACAGGGCTCGTGGTCCCGGGTGCACGGTCCGGTGTTTTATGTGTTTAAATAGTGTACTATTTGGAGTGGTGGCAGGTGGCGGATTTTCATATTGTGTGTCGGAACTTTTCTGGTGGATCTACTGGAACGTCGTAGACGGGCTGGGGTCCGTTCTCCGACCACGCTCGCCTGTATCGGAAAGTCTGAGCAATGAGAACCGCCTTTGGTCGCGAATTTACTTCGTGTACGCGGTGTGTGTGTAGCCGTCGCGCAGTGTGTGTTGGTTATGTATGAAGTATGTGTGGCGACGTGGGTGGTGCTCTGTTATGGTTGGAAGTTTGAAGTCGCTGTGGTGTCCATGTTGCGCTGTTTCCATTCGGCACAAGTCGCGATTCGGGTGAACCGGATTTAAAGAACCTGTAGAAATTTGAAGTGCGCTTCGGTCGAGTGGGCGAAGGCTACAGTGACTTACATTATAGATTTTACCCACATCATGTAGAAGTGAACTTTATATCTAAGAGAGAGCTTGCTCTTTTTGCACAGCATTAGATAAAGGTTGTCTAGTACTTGGGCCGCTTTGTTCCTTGCTGTGCGAATGTGGGCGATAAAGTGGAGCTTGACGTCGATCGTGATGCCGAGATATTTGACCGAATCCTTCCATGGGCTGGGCTAGTCGAAGAGGGAAATGGGGCCGAATTTGTGGCTGTGATAGATCGCTTTTTTGTCGAGACTCGTGGGCGTTCTGTGGGTTAAGTGAATTACTTCACTTTTTTTCGGATTTACGTCGTTTTACCACTTCTGGAACCATTCGCGTAGACAAGTGGCCGCCGTTTACAAGCGATATATTGCCCCGAGGCTCTGCCAAAGTGATAGAGAGCGGTGTCGTCTGCGAGAGCGATCCTAGCTTTGAGGTCTTTGGGCAGGTCGCTCGTGTAGAGCGAGAAGAGTAACGGGGAGAGGCAAGAACCTTGAGAGACGCTAGCTTTGTTAGGCCGGATTTAGGAAAGAGTGTGTTCAGCGCGGAAGCGGAATGAGCGGTTCGTGAGGAAGGCTCGGATGATGATGACGAGTCCGTCTGGCACTTTATTCTATACTGTCTATTAACATATTTATATATATCCGTAGGTACTCTATCATGGTGTTGGCTGTGGTGCTGAGATTAACACTTGTTTTCACCGCCACAATTGACGGAGTTCCCGATTCAACATTGGATGCACGTGGTATATAATTTTTAATCTATATAAAATCTTATCATGAAGTCACGTAGTACAAGTGTCTTCTGCAGAAAAAAAACAAGAAATATGAAATATGAAACGTTTAAAATTTTAAGCTATACTAACCATCAATAATTAAGTCATTAAATCTTGTCCAGCTTCATAAGCCGGCAAAAAACTTGATTTGAGTTAAACCTGAAGAAGAGGTGGTCTTTATTTATCGTAGCCCAGTGATGGTGTTTCAAAGATCTTATTCTAATCATAGTGATACGCCTTGGATCTGTCTAATGGAGACCCAATTCCATAGAACTTGATTTGTGAACGGCGTTATATAGGATTATGTTCCATGATCCTACACTGCGCTGTTCTCTACTAGAAAAGATGGTATTTGAAAAACGCTCTTGATGGAGATCATGCAAATAACATTCTTCCAATTGGTAGCCAAATACCAATGCCAAAATTACTGCTGGTAGGTCTTTGTTACCGGAAACAATCTAGGTAGTAATCAGTGTGCAATTAACACCGTATTCTGGTTTAAAGGGCGCTGTATCTATACAATTATACTAATAAGACTTAACATCTTAGATCTTAAAGCGAAGAACACGATGCGTTGCAGGTGATATATATCCTAATTATCGCCTCGATATTGTGGGTTATATTAATTAATGTATTGCCGTGTTCTGGTGTAAGGGAAGCTATAGCTATACTATGCTATCAGGTGATCGTTTCAAATAAAACCTCGCTAATGACTTACTACGAAAATAATAGATCATCATAACTTCCATTTTAATATATTTACAGTATACCAGTAATTTTATTGCAGGACCAAAATGCGAAATGGATGATGGAAGAATCGGCGTTTGCGTACCTAACTTCCAATGCGACATCAACAAGACGGTTGACAGTGGTGCTTTTATTGAACTTAGGTCAGGTTCGAAGTTGAAGTTCCACTAGCCCACACTTGGACATGGCATTGACCCTCTTTGCGATAAGGCCGTGTGTCCCAGCAATGGGAATATTAAGAGAGCTAATTATTTATACTAATATATAATACTAATTATTTAAATGTTTTAGAAATGTCGAATAATATTTACTTATAATCAGCATATTTAAAAAGAGATGAAAAATATCTACAGAATCTACTGAAGCCATTGGCTGTGGTGTTATTGGGAAAAGGGAGTTGATCTTGGACAAAATGTCTTTTTCGGGATCTCAAACATTCAGAAATCTTTTTTTCATTAAATTTGCCTCAAAAACTATCTCAAGCCATCGTTCACCTAATAGTAAGCTGGGCTTGACAATAACAAAGCGCTAGTTAGGATGATATACACTACACCACATCGTGAGCATTGCTTTTAGACATAAGATATTTAGTCTTATTAGTCAATAATATTCTTGGTGTAGATCGGGCTGCAAGCTACAGCGGCTCTTACAGCTCATCTGACACTGGGCTCGTGAACCCGGATCCACGGCCTGTGGTTTTAGAAACCAAAATGTGCTACGCGGGATGTAGCTATCTGGCGGATGATTTTTGTTCATATCTACAAGGTCAGCGCTTTACCATGATCCCACGTGATGTTAAGTGGTGAAGTGATCGGTGGTGGGACTAACCCAGTAGCAACCTATCTACTCTTTTCTTGAATACACCCACGTCGTATTTGGACGAGAACACCGACGCCGGCAAGTTGTTCCACCCTTTTGCTGTTCTCATGAAGAACGAGGAACTGAACCTCTTTGCTCGCAAACTAGGGTTTTCCACAACTTAAAAGTGATTACTCGCCGGGCGTCTCGACTTCCGGTGGTGAAAAGGTGACAAGGAAGTTATATCGTGTAATTCCATCAAACATTCTCCCAAATGTATCGTATATAACACTGCAAGACTGGCCACGTAGCGCTTGTGGTGAAGACTGTCAAGCCTAGTCATGACAAGTTCTTGATCACCAACAAGCCCACCATTCCACCATGTCTAGTGCCGCTATATAAGTTGTGGCAGCATCTGCCCAGAGTTGGCAACAGTACTTCACACACAACCGAGCTACTTTCTATAATGTCAAAAGCTGTCCCAGTGAGAAGTATTGATGTATTGTTTATGATACATTTATCACCGTGTTGAGCTAACGATACCTAACACTATGTCTCATTGCGACGAGCACAATGTAGTTCAGTGTATATCATCCTAACTAACTTATCAGCGAGTATATCGTTTACTATTGGGAGTGTGTCCCGCTTGTCTCGTCGCTTTGAATATTTCTATTATCTAAAGGATGTTCTTTTTGTCACCAGGTTGCAAACTTGTCCACATTTTCTCCAGGTATGTTGTCTGCAGAACGAGTTCGTATCACCATCTAAGTCCCCACCAATATCTACACCACCACCACCTATGCCATCATGCGGTTGGAGCAACCCTGGTGCTATAAGTCTGAAGGAAAAAGGAGAATTACCCGGTGACGCTGACTACGGCGAGTTTCCGTGGATGGTAGCCTTACTTAGGCAAGTCTTTTAATTTTTTAACGTAAATACTTATATTACGTTACTTTTATCGATTAAGTAGTAAAGTTCCATACCATGAAAAGATTGACGTTCATATATTATGATGGTAAGAGATATGCCTGCCAATAAGAATGTGACGCAAGTTAAGAGTGATATATACTTCACCAGATTGTGCTCATGATTAAGGAATAAGATGTTAAGTCTCGTTACCTCAACAATTTCACCAGCTACAGCGCCTTTCAGTGAACACAGACCGTAAACCATTGATGTACATAGGTTTGTTGTAATGTTTGCTAAACGTTCCGAATTTCAGGACATCAGCGCCGGAGGTGGAATGGTCACAGAGGGATTACCTGGGCGGTGGATCCATTATACATCCTTCCGTGATCATCACAGCGGCTCACAAAGTCGACGGACTGGACGAAAATGAAGTAAGTCAGATCATACACGAAGGACTACATGTCGAAGTGATCATATCCGGCAATCCTCATCTTAAAAGAAAAATATCCGTCCCAGTAATGGACACTTTATATCATACTAATACTAAAGTAAGCCCTGCCTGACGAAGAAAGCTAATAAAAGATTGCTTTTCTTCCCTTTTCTTTCTTGCCCTGATCGGCCCCGACCGCTTTGTCCTGCCCTGCCTTGCCTTGCCTTGTCTTCTTTTCTTTCAAGAAAAGATTCTTTGAAACTAACGGTAGTTTTTGTAAGAATATTTATTACTTCGCAGGTGAAATGTCGAGCTGGCGAGTGGAACACACTCAACACTGACGAGTTATACGACACACAGGAGCGGCTCGTTCAGAAGATCATTACACACGAAGATTTCTTTAGAAGTATCCTTGTTTTCTTTTTACTCGACAAAGCAACAGTTGCATGCAAACACGTTCCGGTTAGAGGCTGAATCGTCTGATCATAACAATGTGGTAATAATTAGGATACTATACACCACATTGCGGTCGTCGTTAAGACATGGGATTTGAGTCGCGTTACTCTTGTAATCACACTAGCTACAATACCATTTATAGATTCATGGTAGATTATTATAATTTCATTAGCTACAACCGCCTTCAAAACCGGAACATAAAATTTGTTTACGGCAGCACTGTTCACCGACAGAAATAATCGCTGCGTGTAGTATCTATCCGGACGATCTCCACCAGCAAACACCTCTGTCATTAAATTTTCCAGTTCAAGCTTACTACAACGTGGCGCTATTGGTACTGAAGACACCGTTCACACTCCAGAATCACATAGGAGTCGCCTGCCTTGGAAAACGGCTGCCGCCACCAAACACTATGTGCTACACCATGGGCTGGGGGACGGAAGTAGAAGGCAACTACGCTAGAATACTTAAAAAGGTAAAAGTAAAATTATTCACATTTTTTTTTAATTTTTAAAAGAAGGGTTTATTCTTAATATTATTAGTGAAGATTTAATAACCTTAATACCAATCATTGAATTTGATTTAATAATAGTAAAACGAACTAACAAAGATTTCGGAAACGAAAGGAAAACATGATGAAATACAGACTAGATTCTTGATGATGCTCGGGATGCAAGCCATTGTGACTCCTACTTAGAGTGAAAGTTTTTTTTTTATTTCTTGAATTATGGATGACGGAGGAACACTTCCTATGCCAATGCTTATACGTTACATCCGTTAACCCTTTTCTTTCCCCAATTAATCCAGTTGGGTTTTATACCAATTCCGAGACGTAGACATCCATTTCCAATATGTAGTTTCAATATTCTTCAAATCACAGATTCCAGTGCCCTTGGTGGATTCGGACAAGTGCCAGCACAGCCTCCGCAACACCAGGCTCGGCTCCAGGTTCCTGCTGCACCCGTCGCTGATTTGTGCCGGTGGGCAGCAGGGTGTAGACTCCTGCAAAGGCGACGGCGGTTCACCCCTCGTCTGTAATCTAGGGGTGCGTTGAAATGCACAATAATTTTATCTATACGAATTCAGTTTATAAATGGTGATAACTTTTAAGTGGTAAAAATGTAAGCTTACTGTGGTCCGGTTCAAAGGACGTTGTATCTAGTGAAATTACTGAGATAACGAGACTTGATATCTTATGTATCAAAGCGACGAACACAATGAACATCTACTAGCGCCACTATGTTAAAAGCTAGTGTATCACTTATTATCATTTTTTACCCCTTACTAATAACGTGCCGCCAGTTTAGATGATATACATTACACCAAATGCTCGTCGTTAAGACATAAGACGTTAACCTTAGCCCAGGTAATTTAACTAACTTCAGCGCCCTTAAGTAAACACTTGCACATTACTGTTTGGTGGTAGATATAGGAGCTGAGGTCGTAGAAGATCTCCAGCAACAGAGACCTACCGCCAGTAACAAGTACACCTCCTTACTATATTCTTGATTTAGATCGGGCTGGAAGCTACAGCGGCTCTAACAGCTCATCTGACACTAAGCTCGTGGACCCGGATCCAAGGCCTGAAGTTTCTAAAAACTAAAATGCGCTACGCGGGATGTAGCTATCTGGCGGATGATTCTGTATATTATGTGTGTCTGGTTCTTGTTGTGCTTTATCTGGCGATTCTACTCGGTTTTCGAGGCCGGGCGTGGGCCCATTCCCCGACTACCTTCGCCTGTATCGGAATCTCTGGGCGGTGAGGACCGCCCACGATCGCGGGTGTACTTAGTGTACGCGGTGTGTGAGTAGCTGCGGCGCCGCGTTCTGAAGCGAGGGCGGTGTGATGCTGATATTCGGAGCGTGTTGGTAGTGTCCGAAGTGTGTGGTGACGTCGGTGCTGCCGGTGACTGTGGGCGTGTGTGTGGTTTGCGGGACCCCTTGGGATGTCGGAATAAGCGCGTGCCGCGGTCTGCGCTTTTTCGTCCTGGGATTCGGAGGTAACGTGTAGTTGGCCGCGCTTGCCACCAGAGAGTTGGGATGAGTTGCCGCCTTAGCGAAGTAGGTCACGGAGCACTCTCTGAAGTGCTCCTTGATTGTTGGGAGTTTAAGGTCGCTGTGGATGTCCACGTTGCGCTGGTACCATTCGGCACCAGTCGCGGTGCGGGTGAAACGGTTTTGGAGAGTCTGTAGAGGTTTGAGACGGTCTTCGGACGAATGGGCGAAGACAACGCTTGCGTAAGACATTATAGGATTTACGCATACCTTGTAAAGGTGAAGCTTGTGTCTGAGAGAGAGCTTGCTCTTCTTACACAGCAGGGGGTATAGCTTACCCAGTACTTGGGCCGCTTTCTTTCTCGCCTCGCGAATGTGGGCGATAAAATTGAGTCTGGCGTCGAGCGTGACGCCGAGATATTTGACCGAGTTCCTCCATGGGATGGACTGGCCGAAAAGGGAGATATGGCCGAGTTTATGGCCGCTTTTTGTCGCCTTCTTGAGAAGGGTAGATGACTTTCGGTGGGTGAAGTGAATGGCTTCACTTTTCTCCGGTTTACGTCGATTCGCCACGTCCGGAACCGCTCGCCTAGGCGGGTGGTCGCGTTCTGTAGGCGCATCGGCGGTGTCGTCCGCGAAAAGGGCCATCTTGACAAAGGGGTCTCTGGGTATGTCGCTCGTGTAGAGCGAGAAGAGTAGCGGAGAGAGGCAAGAGCCTTGAGGGACGCCGGCTTTAATCGGCCGGGGCGAGGAGAGAGCGTGCTCGACGCGAAAGCGGAAGGAGCGATTCGAGAGGTAGTCTCGAATGACGGTGACTAGACGGTCTGGCACTTTGTGAGAGTAAAGCTTGAATATCAAGCCTTCGTGCCAGACTTTGTCGAACGCCTTCGCGACGTCGAATAGGACGGCGCAGATGTCGATCGTTTGTTTGTGCTCGAGACCAGCCAAAATGTACTCGGTCAGTCGGTGCACTTGATGAACGCAAGAGTGGTTGCTCCTGAATCCGAACTGTTCGTCGGGGAGGAGGTTGTTCTCTGCGATGAAATGGCGCAGACGCTCTAGAATGATGCGCTCGTAAAGTTTGCCCAAGGTGTTCAGTAGGCTGATCGGACGGTAGCTGTTGGGTAGGTTCCTCGGCTTTCCGGGCTTCGGAATACCTATCACTACGTACTCTTTCCAGGCATCTGGGAAGGAGCAGTCGGCTAGCAGGGCGTTGAATATGGCCACTAGCAGACCGACGATCGGCGGCGGGAGACTTTTCACAACTATGTTAGAGATGTTGTCGGATCCCGGGGCTGATCTGGTTTTCAGCCTCTTTGTGATGTCAACGACCTCACCGGGGGAAACCGGTTTTAGAGGGGGACCTTCTGGTGGGAGAGCTGCCCTGCGGCGCACCTCGTCCTCGACCAACTTGAGGTGATCGGGGTCCACTGGTGCGGTAGAGGGAGTGCACTGGCTCTCTAGACTGTCGGCGAGACAATCTGCTTTTTCAACATCCTCCAAAGCAAGGGAGGAACCATCGCTCATTATGAGGGGAGGCATGCGGGCCATGTTCTCCGCTTTGAGACTGCGGGCCAGACGCCAAAAGTTGGCGCTCGAAGGCTCCAAGTCGCAAAGCAGATTGTTCTATCTGTCGGATCTGAGTTCGGATATGCGCTCTTTTACTAGCCTTCGAAGGCGGCGCAGTTTTATCCTGAGCTCCTCGGATCTGTATCGTGAATAGAGTCTCATTGTGGCGTTTTTCGCTCTTATCAGCCGATGAATGTCCGCCAGGAAGGACCCGAGCAGGTAATCCGACTCGGGCACCGTTCTCGACGATTCCTCGACGGCTGCGGCGATATGATTCGTTAACGAGTCGATCGCTCGGTTTGCAGCGCCGAGCGAGTCGATCGTATCGAGGATTCCGTCTAGGTGCTGGGGGTTCGCGGCCTTGAGTTTGACCTCAAGGCTGCGCCAGTTGACGATTGTTTTGGTCAGAGGGACCTCACCAGCGGGCCGGCCCAGCTTCATAAGAACCGGGCGGTGGTCGGATCTGAGATCGTCTATGGTCTCGATCGAATGCAGTGGGACGGTTACGTTATTAAACAACGCAATGTCTAGTGTGGATGGGTTGTGAAACGCGACGGTAGGGTATCTCGTCGGGGTTTGCGGAGCTACAATGTTAAACTTGAGCTTATCCGCGAGCTTGGAGAGGATTATACCATTTCGGTTTGACATGATCGGGTCCCAGGTGCTATGCCTGCTGTTTAGATCGCCGGCGACGATGACAGCCGGGCCTAGGTCGAGAAGGGTTCTTATGTCTGTTTCCCGCAATTCTTTTGTCGGGGACAGATAGACGGATGCTAGTACAATTGGTTGATGACCGGTGAGGGATATTTTACACGCCGAGACTCCTATTTTGGCGAGGGTTGGGTTAACCAGTGGTATGCAATGCAGGGCCCGCTTGAAGTAGATGAGTGCGCCGCTTCCTGGGGCGGTCAGCCTGTCGTGGCGGATAATATGATAGTTCGCGATTTTCGGATGGCAATAAAACGGTTTGAGGAATGTTTCCTGAATGAGCATGACGTCGACGTCATGGTTCCTAAGAAACAGGCTTATTTCCTCCTTTTGAGAGCGGATGCCGTTCGCGTTGAAGTACGCGACAGTCAGCGAGCGGGGTTTGATTCTTCCTAAGACCCTGTGTATCTCCATATCGTTTGAATGAGATGGAACACCAAAGGTCTCGGACAGAGTCCTGGCGGGTGGTTACATGAAGGGTTCTTCGAGCGCAGCGAGTGTGTCGGCGTGCTCGATGCAGGCCTTTAACCTATCATGCGAGTTTTGTGCGGCTAATAATTTTTCTCCTAAGAGAAGAATATCTTTAATGCTCACCTTTTGGATGTAGGCGAGAATGTTCTGGAGCTCCGAAGGCGGAGGTGTTTGGCTGGGAGCAGCCTGTGGTTTCGGCGGCCCCGACAAAGGGGCGGCTTTTGGAGCCTCGGCGGCTTTTGGCCTAAGGAGCGGTTTGCTCCACGCCGACACCGCCGGCGGAACGGCCGGCTGTGCAGGCGGTGGCCTGGACGAGGCAGATGGCTGCGGTGCAGCCTTTGTGGGGGCGGTGGTGCGCCGTTGTGCGGCCCCGGGTTGCTTACGCGGGGCTTTGGTGCACCCGCGATAATTCGCGGGGTGTCCCTCGGTTTTGCACAGGATGCAGCTCGGCGGGTTTGTCGCTTCCGCGGTGCGGGAGCACTCCTTCGTCCCGTGGTCCCCGGTGCATTTGACGCACCTCGGGCGGGCGAAGCACTTACGGGCTGAGTGGCCGTAAAGTTGGCATCGGTGGCATTGGCCGATGATGCCTTTCTTGTGCGGGACCTCTACCCTCACGCTGGTGAGGTTGCACAGGCGGGTGATCTCGAAGATCTTTTTACCCTCCGGAGAGAGTTCGAGACTTGTCAGGATGAGTGGGAGTGCGGCCTTTGTTCGCATGCTAGTCATGCGACGGCTTCCTCCGGGCACTGGGAAGTTTTGTTTTTTGAGGTCGTCGACGACCTCGGAGATGTTGGAGATGTGCTTCTCCTCGGGGAGAGCGAAGGTGTGGAAGCCGAGTCCGGCGTTCCGCAGGTGCCTGGTGGCAGCCCAGAAGTTGTCAACCGTTGCTAGGTTGATGCGGATACCCTGCGCGGTGTTCTGCGCTTTGGGGCATGCAATTTTGTGGTCCGCGAACTACCTGGAAACATCGTTCCATTTAGTCTTGTCCTGGAGGACAATCGGGGGAGGCGGCTTCGGGCCGCGTTTTTCGGGCGGGGCCGAAGTGCTGGGGGGGTGCGCGAGAGGCGCAGCCTTCTTTGCCGGCGTGCTGGGCGGCGAGGAGCGGTCCGAGTTAGACTCGGAGGGCCGTTTAGAAGCGCGTTTGCGCTTCTTGACGTAAAGGGTGAAGCCCTCTTCGTCGGTGGTCTTGGAAAGTGGACGGTCCACCTCCATGTCGCTGCCGCTAGCGGTGCCCTCCGAGTCGGATTCGGAGGAGGCGGGCAGCTCGGGCTTGGAAGGCCCCGCCATGGGGGCCCTCGCCTTGTTAGGCGCTCGAGTCGCGGGGGTCGGGTCCTGAGAGGCCAGGCTGTCCGTGTTAAAGTTCACGGAACGCGTGGGAAGGGTAGAGGCCGAGTTGGAGAATTATTCCCAGGCCTCAGGGAACTGTTTGCGTGCAAAGCACGCAAATTGGGTGAGTAAGGCGTCCATTTGCACGGACGCCATTTTGTCGAGCAGCCGCCTCGCCGTGCGGCGTGGGGTTATGTACCTATTCGAGCAGGGGATCTAGCCGTCGCCTAATGCGACAGACTATGTAATAACCTTGCCTCTGAGGCGATTAAGGAAAAGCTACTTACAGTGCCGGAACTAGGCTCCGGCAGAGTTTTCGCGTTCTGGTACACTATAGATCACTGCACTTCACTGCACTGCACTGGCGCACGCGAGTGCAAATGGCGGCCGCCTGAGCGGCGTTGTGGCGCGCATGAGCACGGGCGAGTCGAACTGAGCGGGCGTAACAGTATCGCGCACTGGAAGCGGACGCATGGGACGTCCGATTGGTACGGCAGGCAGAACCCGAATGAAGTACACCTCCTGCAGAAGGAATAAGAATATATACATATATTACCGTAGCACAACGAAGGTGTGTGATAGATCTGATACTCAAACCTGGGATATGCCAAGCAGCTATCTCATGGAGAACAAAATCCATTGAATTTCCCTGATCCAATACAACATCGTTTTCTTCTAGAAAAACTACCGGTAGTAGGTTTCTATTTCCGGAGACTGTCTTGGTAACACCGCAGTGACAGCAGTACGCAAACATTACTATCTCTTGTTTTAAGTTTGCTGTTACTATATTTCTGTAGTGACAAGACTTAATATATAATATCTCATATCTACGAGTACGATGTGTTGTATTGTATACATCCTTAATAGCGTAAAGTTATATTTGTTTGGTTTTTTTTTATATAGTCGCCTACGTATGGTACATTAGAGCCTTTAGGGTTCTTTACATTTACCATCACTTTCTTACTTTCAATTCATTACTCATTCTCATCTTTTGTTCTCTAGTATCTTGCATGCTCTGCTCTTAGCTTTACTTAATTACCCGATATGTTCCGCAGAATCCGTTGAGTGGCAACCGGTACATGATCATCGGGCTCGTTTCCTCAGGAATTGGCTGCGGTAAACCTAACGTACCCGGTGTTTATGTCAACGTCCCTTATATCTACAACTGGGCGTTGGAGATGATGAACGAGGAGAAACTGGATTCCAAATACTTCACTTATTAATAGGATGATAGAAGTTAAATAGTTTTAAGGGTTATCATTACTTTCTGATAAATCTAAATCTATTATTATATAGTACGCCCAACAGTGGAAGTCTATTGTTTAACATGTTCGCTGTGGATCCATTTCCAAGAGATTTAGATGTATTGGAGACCTATGTAATCTCGTAATCGTCGTTAATTCTCGATGCTTTTAGAACCTACACTATCTCCAATTTTTTACTTCACTTTTGAACTCAACTGAAAACAGGAAACATGTATTTATATTTATCTCTAGCAAATATAGAAATAAGTAAATTATATGCTCGCAATACAGAAGGAAAGAACACGTTTTTTGGTGCCGCACCAGCTGAAGCAGTCGTAGGAGATCCTTTAGCTCTCATAACGTACTGAACGTGTCAAAATGATAATGACATAATAAATTACCTCAATTTTAACGTCGTATTAATTGACTAAATACATTATAATGGAATGGGTGTGAGAGGGATGAAATGGCCATACATCTCAGGGACGATGCTTTTTTTATTATACGAAGAGACGAGACGAGTGGGATATTCACCTGATGGTAAGTGAAACGTCTGCTCATAACAACGTGGCGGTTGTTAGAGTAACATACATAGTACCAAGTGCTCGTCGCTTTGAGGCCCATAATGTTCGGTATCGTTACCCTAGTAATAGCTATCACGCCCTTCGATCTAGAAAACAATAATTTTTGTACACTTTACTCGGACTTAGTACTTACCGAGCAGCTTCTTCTGGACCTTCGAGTCCAAGAAGCAGCCACTTTATATGAAATATAACGCTGCTACTTCCGGGAACTACTGGGAGACCGAGAAATGGAGGTATCAGTCAGCTAGTAGAGATTACCACAACCGTCTGAAGGTTCGTGTAGAGTTCTCCTTCGTGGGGGAACGTGTGGAAGAGGTCCAATTTACCACTTCGGCTGCCAATTCGGCTATTGAAACTGACGGCAGCCGCATCGAAAACAAGGTGGGTGCGGCGTTTTGTGATATGCAGAACGCCGCAGATTTTGCACAAAAAAACTCAAGCTGAGCAAATTTTGCACCGCATACCAGACAGAGCTATTAGCATTACCAGAAGTGACAATGTACGCTGCCAGTGAGTTAGCGCTATCTGGCCCCTTACTTAGGGACTCAAGGTCCGCACAAGAAATAGTCCCAAAACCTGACACCCTCCATCCCTTAGCGTTGGGAGTATAAAAAAATAATTTAGAAAATAGCGAAAGGGTTATTCTGGGTATAAACGCAAGTGGGGATGGAGGGAAACGAGAAGGCGGAACAGATAGCTAAGAAAGCGGCCCTGGACGGTAAAAGGAGACCTATATATGAGGATTACCCCATCTTATTCATCAAGCGACAGCTTAGGCTGGCAACGCTTGACGAATGGAACAGGAGGTATGTGGAAGTTACAACAGCTTGAACGACGCGGATATTTTTTCCGTAAACAAAATTGGCTTTTCGGACACTCGCCCGGATAGAGCTAGATACGGTTCTGGTTCAAATGTTCATAGGGCACGGGGGATTCTCAGAATACCTTCATAGGTTTAAACTTGAGGAGAGTATCTCGTGCCTTTGTGACTCAGCGGTAGATCAGACCGTGATGCATATAATCGCTACTTGTCCATCCCATGGATGGTAGGTTAGATTGCATGATGGAACTTGGAAAGGACATAAACGCAGGTAACATCGCTTCTCTAATGAGTGAAGACGAAAGTCGCAGCATGTTTATTAAATATTGCAGGAAATTAGTTGGAAATCTAATAAAGGAAATAAAGGAAATAACTGTAAGGGAATAAAAGATAGTAATGTACAAAGAGAGAAGAGAATTGAAATGTAAAACTAAAATATATGAATAAAGAAACAAATTTAAAAATATAAGGACAAGGATAGAAATCAAAAAATAAAAATAATAGAAATATCTATTTAATCAAAACTTGATCCAAGAGATAAAGTATAAAAGAGGTAGGTAAAGAAAACAGAATGAAAGATATAAAGAATGAATGAGGTAAAAATATTGAAAGTGAACGAAATAAATAAGCAAAAAAACTAAAAAGATCAAAAAAGAAAAACCCCTGACCCGATAAAAGCAGAGCACACTTTTAAAAAAAAAATTATACACTACAGTTTGTCTGCTGCGGTAATAGCCACCTAGATGTTCTCCGACAAGAGACCTGCGACTAGATGAGGTCAAACTTTTTCTTTTAGACTCGTCCTTCGACGATTCCTACCTTGGACCATGTAGATTGAGTCTAAATGGTCCAATGGTTAAATATATAAGACAGTCGCTTCCACTTCCACAGTTTTAAATTAAAACAGAAAGTTTAATGTACATATATATCCAGAGATTCATTGACTCATTGCGTGATATCCGAAACTATTACATGTAAGCACTCAAAATTTGGTATAGATATTGCTTCTGCTGTTTAAAGGTCAGCTAAGAACGGATTTTACAAAATGTCTTTCCTTAATGGAGATGCTATGGACTACAAGGCGAATGGGGAACAGATACTTTATATAAATCATATTCATCAAGATAATTACAATCATCTACTACTCCTCACGTAGTGTATGTACTTGCTTTTGTTGCCAATTGTAGAATATAATGTTTTGCCTCTACGACTTCCTTTAGAGACATTTGGTTAAGTATTACCAGAATTTTTTTTTTAATTTTTCCTGTGACCTTAAGCAGTATACTGTGTTGACGTAACTGAATGCCATGCATTGGTTATTTTGCCCCAATAATTTCAATAGCTGCAACGTCATAAGTAAAACCAAATATTATTTGTACACTACTGTTTGGCAGCGCAATTATATGCTACAGATGTCAAGAAAGATCAAATAGAAGTTAACCCGCCATATCACATAACACAACACATTATATATATATAAATATATATTATATATATAATATATATTATTGGGTAAATATATCCGCATTGATGAGCGTATTGGATAAATAGTCTATAATACACTGTCCTTGAGAAAGAAAATTTTTACTCCAGCAGTAGGTACGTTAAAAGGACTTTTTATGATTATTGTTGTAAATCATGAATTCATCTACAACTATGAATAGTATGAATATGTAATAATAAACAATATTTGAAGTAATCATTGTAAAATCCCATATAAAACTCGTGGTTAAAACTATTGTGACGTCACACGACGCAAAAGTTTAACAGACAATAGTGACGTACTAATAAGTTATAATAGACTTAATTGACTTATTTTAATCAGAAATAGACTATTATTAGACCTTAATTTCCGATGATGTTAAGTGATCGTAGATGGCAAAGCGCGCTCGAACAGACTGCTCAGGTATTGATACACCGACAGCTAAGATAACAATATCGGCTATAGATGTACAAAGTAGAGATGGAAGCTGAACAGCTGGGTGCAGAGCAGTAATTACTGGGTGAAAAAATGGAGATTTTACTAGGAAGACGGTAAACCATTGAGTCACGGAGGCAGTTAAACCATCATTGATAAATATTATTATTACTCCCTTACTATCGGCCTTAAAAAAGGCTGAAAGTCACCCAAAGGGCAAAGGAGAGTTTCTCTGCGTGATCAGATTAGAAATGTGGAGATCCGCCGAAGAACTAAGGTCGCCGACATAGCTAGAAAGATTCCTAGACTTAAGTGGCAGTGGGCAGGGCACATTGCTTGAAGGACTGATAGCCGATGGGGCAGTAAGGTCGTCGACCTGGCGCCCGTGTACCGGTAGACGTAGTGTTGGAAAGCCTCCCACAACTCCTCCTACAAGTCCTCCCACAAGGTGGACCGACGATCTGGTGAGAATCGCGGGAATCCACTGGATGCGAGCAACGTGGGACCGATCGATGTGGGGATCTTGGGGGAGGCATATGTCCAACAGTGGACGTCTGTCGGCTGATAATGTGATGATGATAAATATTATATAACGAAAATATTAAATAAGGAGTGTAACCCTGTACAACAAATCACGAGATCCAATGCAACTTCACCTGCTCATGGTGCACCATGCTAAATAACAAATAAAGCTCTGGCTTCCTCCATCTGCCAATTGGCCAGTATGTTGGGAAATGACCCAAATCCCTCTAAGTGGTATCGGAAGTCTGACTGTGAAGGTTGCATTAAGCCGCTGAGCCCGTGCAGCGCCGGACCAATCGATGTGAAAATCTTTAGGGGAGGCTTATGTTCAGCAGTGATCGTCTATCGGCTGAACATGATGATGATGGTGAATGAAATTATTGGTTTGTATAAATAAAATTCTTATGTATACATATCCAACAAAATTGGTTATTTATGGTCAATAGTATAAGCACAATAAAGAAAGAGAAATACAGGACAAGATAAGAAGTAAAACTATTTAGGGAATTTTCAAAAATCGAAGATCCAGATCCTCTCTCAATTTTAATATTTTTAATCTAGTATTTTCGGCTTTCCCTGTTTTTGGATCAAATTTCCTATCACTGTTTTTAATTTTTTTTTATTTTTGTACAAATCTTTTACAGTAATAAAAAAATTCAAAATATATAACTTGTCCCAATACTATAAAACAAAAAATTACCAATCACATGCAAATTCTGTTGTTACATTTCGATTGAATTAACTACGATTCTAATTTAAATTATTACTAAAACATGAAAAATTATATAAATACTGTATACTTGTTATATTATCCAAGGTTAAAGTGCTTTATTAAAGAAACCGGTACGCGATCAAGTTCTCTTCGTGTCACGTCACTAAATGATGTTTTGGTTAACAGGGTGCAGCACTAGGTCAGTCATTATACCGCGGCCGAAGTAATATGTTGTTTTGATCATATATGACAAGTATAGTAAAAAAGTTCTTAATATTAATTTGAATCGTTTAAATGTGGTTGTGTGACGTTGTGATGTTTTGTTGTTCACATTAATTTAAGGGTAAGTAACAATTTTAATTAACTTGATTATTATTAATCGTTTTGGCGCACAACAGGAAAATTCATGGACTATTGTCATAGTTTAGTAATATATATACATATATTTCCGTCTACTAATTGGTGTTGGTCATTTTATGAATTTCTTTGGCAATTGCAATGGTTTTTTATTAAGACTTTTTATTACTATTAATTTCCCTGTTTTTGTTGTTTTTATTACATCATCAGATCCTTGTTTCACTTTGTACAAGGAATTCAGTGTCGGGAAATTTTTGAATGATGTCCTAAACGACTTTTTTAACTGCGTCTATGGTTCAGTAGTTAAATACATGTCGTTTAACACGAAGGTTCCAAGTTCGATCACGTGACTACATGTATAGAAGTATAATTTTTAATGAATTCACCTGACCACGGCTACTATCTCTATATTGCCTGTATAAAATAATGCGATTACAATTTCTCTTTTGTGTTTACAGATGTTCAAGTTTATAATTCTCCTGGTGCTTCTGACCTTCTGCTATGGACAGATGGGAGGTAACCATTAAATTTGTTAAAGTATACGACATGGTTAAATATGTTCATAATTATCACTGTTTAAAAAATTTTAAATGTTAGAATTTAAAAAAAAAATATTCCGATAAATGGTGGTAGACATTTCCGCGATAGTAAAACAGGAAATTGCTTCTCGTTGCACCAGTAACTTTACTACTTACAGCATTTGACAAACTGGGATACAGTAAAATTTGTACGCCGCCTATTGATGCTGCGGTGATTCTTAAAATCGATAGGTAATACTTTAATTGGCAACATGTAGACCCTTCCTGATCGTTTAATGCCATAAACCAGCATTTATGAGCATCACCATCATGATAATATTATTGGTGATATTCTGTTTAATCACATAGGCACTGGAGAGGAGGCACAGAAAAGCGAGGACTTGGAGAAACTGCTCCTTGAGATTTTCGGCCCACCTACAACAACGCCGGCACCTTTAAATAATATAGAAGGTATAAACTATAACCGCACCCTTACTTTTTAAGCAATAACAAAAAAAAGTTTATTATCTACATATATACACTGGATATCGAGTGATTCATTGATTCGCGAGATCACGGAAACTGTTAGACGTGAACACTCAAAATTTGGTAGAGATTTTGCTTCTGCCGATTTAAGGTCAACTGAGGACGGATGTTAAAAAAAATTCTTTTCTCGAAGGAAGTTAAGGGGGAGCTAATAACGGAAAGAGACCCTGGGGGCAGATAGATAGTTTCTCAAAACATACATCTTATGTTTCAATGGTGGTAATATTTTTTATGCCTGGTTACTTGCCGCTATCGTGAATGTGCCGCCATGACAGCACCGCTATATTCCGGTGCTCATTTCGTCGAAACGGGCTGTTAAGTACTATTACTGCAGTAATTTCGCTATTTAAATCCGTAACAAAATCAAGACAAACATATTTAGACATCGCCCATAACGGCACAGCACCTCATTGTGCTCGTCGATTTAACAGGCAACAAATTAGTTCTTATTACCTCCGGTAATTCCACTTGCTACAGCACCATTCAATCCGTATGAAATAAAAATAAAGGATAATTTTGTCTGCAATAGATTCTGAAGTCAATGTAGTGCCGCAGTGCAACACTGCGGCGGGAAGAGAAGGACAATGCACCATTCCTTCTACATGCAAGGTCCTTTTGTCGCCCCTCAAGAGTAGGTAAGTAAGACGACGAATCTGTCTCATGGTTGGTTAAGATTAAACTAAACTCTATAATAACTAAACTACACTCTATAACTATTTAACAAAATTCTATAATTATTTACCCAAAAACCCGTTAACGATTTAACTAAACTCTGTTATAACTTAACTAAACTTTATAACGATTTAACTAATTCCTGTAATCGTTTAACTAAGCTCTATTACAACTTAACTAAACTCCATAATGATTTAACTAAACTTTATAACTATTTATCTAAATTCTATAATCATTTAACTAAACTCTGTTATGACTCAACTAAACTCTATTACGATTTAAATAAATTCTATAATCTTTTAACTAAACTCTATAACGATTTAACCAAATTCTATAATGATTTAACCAAACCCTTTTATGATTTAACTAAACTCTGTTATGACTCAACTAAACTCTATTACGATTTAACTAAATTCTATAATCTTTTAACTAAACTCTATAACGATTTAACTAAACTCAAAATTGAAATAAATTCCTGTTTTAAAATTTACTGATGGTAGGTCTCTATGGGTGTAAAGTTTCTGCACCACAACTCACGAGACCCAAGCCAACCTCACCAGCTCGTGGTGCAGCCTGCTTATCAACAAACGAGGCTCTGGCTCCCACCAATCCACATAGGGCCAGTTTGGTGGAAAATGGCCCAAATCCCCCATACGAATTCCTACCCGATCGATGTGGAAATCTTTGGGGAGATCAATTTCCAGCAATGGGCATCGATCGGCAAGTAATGATGATGATGTTGAAGGCCGTTTAACTAAACCATCTTCGTCGGAAATTGGCATTGCGCATATTGCAGCCGATAGATGGTACCGTGTAAACATTGCCGTGATCCGGTTTGAAGGACCAATAGCTATTGCTGGTGGTAGTGTCTCTGTTGCCGGAGACTGTCTAGGTAGGTGCCATCACAGCGCCTTTTACAACCGACAGACAGTACTGTGCCGATATTACCGTGATTCGGTTTGAAGGACCTATAGCTATTACTGGTGGTAGTGTCTCTGTTTCCTGAGACCGTTTAGGTAGGTACCACCGCAGCGCCTATTGCAGCCGACAAACATTGCTGTGTAGCGGTTTGAAGGGCGCAGTAGCTAGTGAAATTACTAGGGTAACGATACTACATACATGTCAAGGTGACGAGTACGTGGCGCAGTGTATATCGTCTTAAATAGCGTCACGTTGATATGGGCGTGTTATTTATCATCGGGTGAACGTGCTAATCTCATAGCTTTGTATAATAAAAAAAAATTACAATATAACCTCAAAAATTTATAATAAGCTTGAAACGAAAACATGATGATGTTTTTTTTTATACGATCTTTAATCAATGACCCGGTCAGGGTTCTAAATTTCATCGGGTTCTTCCTTGCTTTTACAACCTTATCAAGTGGCCGGGTTATTATCATTGATAGGTCATGTCGTTACGACAGAACTAAGAGTGAGAATCTCACCGGCAGTGGGAACAGACAGCTATCAACTATTCATATATCAGTTTTTTTTTTTTAATTCAGCGAAGCGACAAGGCGAGCTGGACACTCACCTTATGGTAAGATATACGCCTGCCTATAACAACGTGGTATTTATATCACCACGTCGCACTCATCCCCTTGAGATATAATATGAGCCTAGTTATCTGAGTAATTTCACTAGCTACAGCGCCGTTCGAACCGGGAGGCAGTAATGTTCGTCGGTTGCAATAGGCGCTGCGGTGGTAGAAGCCGTGGCTGGGTCACCCACGGTGAAGATAAGAGGAACCCAAGACTAGATCCTCCGCAGGGAGTAAGGCGAGTTTGCTCATGGCTGCCATGGCTTCTGGGTAATGGATTCGGAGGGGTCCGTAGCCCAGGTGACTAAAGGAGGCCGAGAGAAGGGCGCGCTTTGTGTTCAGTGTTACAGAGGTGGGATGGGGGGGTTTGCTCCTCCATTGTGCAGGTGAAAGACGCAGCCGGCGCTGGTGGGGTCGTTTAGGTAAAAGCGTACCCTTGACTCCACCGTAAAGCGATGATGGTGGAACATCGTGAGGGCTTTAGTTGGCGCAAGTCGAATATAGCCTGTTCTAGGCACTGTGAGGACAGGTACACGAAGACATTACCCCAAATAAAAAAAAAAAAAAACGCTGCTAGAGATCTACCGCCAGCCACGAGCGATCTGTCTTACAGTACGTTTCTCGCCCTAGGTGAGACAAGTGTTTAAAGGTGAAAATTCATTAATGTTACAGCGATAAAAGCAACTGCACAGCAGCAGACGAGATATGCTGCGACGTGGACGATATATCGTTCGGAGGTCCTGATCAATTCGCGGACGTGTCAAAGGTAACAACATAACCAGCTCATCTTGGTGACCTGGTCTGAATAGATATAAAAATATTTCGTTCCTCGTACTAACAAGAGCTAGCAGGAATGGCTGTTTCTCATCTTTAGTAAGGAATGATGATCAGACATCTCGACATGTCTAAGTCCAGTGCTGTATTTGTGACCTAAGATCTAAAAGTTATATTCGACCCATTTCGATGGATCCGCTCTTTTCGCGCTCATCTAATGGGTCTCATATTTAAAGAACAGCTTCAGGAGTTGGAGAATAGAAAGCGGGTCTGGCTCTCCATGTGTGGACCAGCGTGCATAAATATTGCTGGAGACCGTTTACGTACCACCACTGCGAGGGACGGTAATGTGAAAACATTTCCGTGGCTACTGAATGATAAGCTTGAGGGTTGGCTGCATCTAGTCAAATTATAGAGGTCGTCATCATCATCAGCCGATAGTGGCCCACTGTTGGACATAAGCCTCCTCCAAAGATCTCGACATAAATTTGGCATTGCTCACATCCAAAGGCTTACCAATACTCACCAGGTCGTCGGTCCACCTTGTGAATAAGTAGCAGTCAGCATAACTCGCTGATGGATTCAACTGATGAACAATAACCCTGACTTTCCACCGGAAGTTGTAATTTTACTTTCGTTCTTTCTGTTCTCCTTCTTAGTTTATTTTTGGTCTAAATATAATACAAAAAAACATTTCTATATCTCTTCATTCTTTAATATTAGAGAGCTTTCACATTAGCAGAAATCCGGATGCGGCTGGCGGAACGGCGATGACGACCGGATCCAGTCTGATGATGACCAGACGACCTACGCCGAGTTCCCTTGGATTGTGGCAGTGCTGACGTAAACGGATTTTTTAATTTAATAAATAAGACCCATTGCTTATAGATGATTGCCTTGATGATGATAGAGTTTCGAAGATATCTGGTTTACCACTATCAGACACCATGGAGTATTCTACACGAGGTTAGAGTCAAAATCAAATCGGATAGAAAATATTATAGGTACTTCATTATCAAGTGGATGTTTTAGTCGCATCGCCGCTTTAGTCTTTAGTTTAGTTTTAGTCGTAGCTTTACACGCCTTTAAGAAGCTCGTTTTGGATCCTCAATCTGCTTGATACAGGAAACCATCATGACTTGTTCCGTCAACAGCTCTCCTGGATATACGACATCCATTTCACCGATTATCAGTAGGATGACCCCCATTGTTGAACATAGGCCACCCTTAAGGATTTCCATTCCGATCGGTCGTCCATTGCCCGAATCCAGTTACTTCCCGCCACCTTCATCAGATCATCTGGTCAGCTAGTGCTGCGTCAACTAGTAAGCGGCCGCCGATCGAGGACTTGACTGCTCCATCAGCCGTCAGTCCTTCGAGCATCCTGTCTATTGCCACTTAGTTCTCTTGCAGTTCTTCTCATTTCTAATTCTATCACGCATGGAGCAATGACCTTCCCATTGCCCTCTGCGACCTTGAGCTTCTTCATGAGGTCTACTATAAGCGACTACGTCTCGGTTCCACAAGTCATCACTGGCAACACGCATTGATTACATTTTGCACTTATGCACTGGTGTTAGGTCTCTGGTGCCGGTGACCATCTAGGTCCCACCGCAGCTCCTATTGCAGCTGACAAACAGTGTGCAGACTTTACTGTGTGTATTGAAGGGCGCTGTAGCTAATGAAATTATAGGAGTAATGAGACCTAATATCTTCTCTCAAGGCGACGAGCTCAAAGTGGTATATCATCCTAGCTAGCGAAACATTGCTATGGACGGGAGTATCACTTACCATCAGGTGAACAAGGGTCCAGCCCGTCAAAAAAAAATATAGACCGTCTTTAGACACTGATATTTGGTACGAGAATATGCTGTATATCCTCTCGTACTCTGGCCAGCCCAGTTGCATTCTTTGGTTTCTTTGATTGACTTCTTTCTGGAAATTTCCAGTGTGGAGCCTCTGACCATTATCGGCGTAGATGAATAATTGGACATGATTTTCCTCTCCAGTATTTTCATTTTAAGACCCATAATTTGATACGCTATACAGATGTCATCGAGCACTTTGCTAAGGTATCCCAGCAGTGGGATAATAATTAATGTTTTATAATCACGAATCGTATCTAATACAGAATCAAGAGCATCGATGATAATAGCAGCAAGAAGATATTCCTATACACGAGCGGCGGCGCTCTAATCCACCCGAGGGTAGTGATGACCGCCGCCCACCAAGTGTACGAAAGCAACCTGACCCTGAGGGTGCGGGCAGGGGAGTGGGACACCTCTTCCACGACGGAGGCCCTTCCGTACCAGGACAGGAACGTTGAGAGGGTCATCATACATGAACAATTCAACAAGCGAAGACGTACGTCATATTCTTGTTATGTTTTGTATTATATCTTTATCCCACTATTGTCCACTGCTGAACAAAGGGCATCCCAATCGATGAATATAACTATCGGTTATAATAATATTTATATCATTGGCAAGTTCTTTGTTCAACTGTGGACAATAGTGGGCTAAAGTTATAATTATATAGAAGTTACTTAGACTACAATATAGTAGAACACCTGATAGCTAATAACCATGGTGGTGGTGATACCATATAAGTAAAACCTCCTGTCGCTGGTGGTAGTTGCCACCGCGGCGACAGTTACTATTAAACAGTAGTAAGCAAACGTTACTGCGTTCATTGAAGGACGCTGTAACTGGTGAAGTTCCGAGGTGAGCTCACTGAGCTGCCATCTCGGGCCAGCCGGGTCCTCTTAGCTTCACCTTGGGTGACCAACCCACGGCTTCTGAATCCCACCACCACGATTACGCGAGGAACTGTTCGACGGAATCACCATCACCTTCTTACTTTACGGATGGTATTCCATAGATCTTGAAGACACGAGCGTGACGTTCACTTAATGGTAAGAGCTACGCTTGCTCATTACGGCGTGGAGCTAGTTATGATGATATATACTGTATCACATTGCGCTCGTCGCCTTCAGAGATAACATGGTTACTTCAGTAATTTTACTAGTTACAGCACTTTCCCAACTGGCGCACTAGTACACAAACATTACCTGTGCTCCTGTTTATAAATGGCGTCGTTGCTAGTGTAATTACACCGGTAACGATGAGCATAGTGTGAGTGTATATCAGCATCCTAATCAGCGTTATGTAATGGGCGGTCGTATCGTTATTCCTCAGTGAATCTTCACTACGACATTGCGCTCCTACTCCTGGAGAAGCCCGTGGACCTGGCGCCTAATGTTAACACGATCTGCCTGCCGTCGGCTGACCAGCGGCCACCGGCCGCCACCAGGTGCTTCTCATCCGGCTGGGGCAAGGACAAGTTTGGTAAAGGTGGAACTTACCAGGCCATCTTGAAGAAAGTCAGTATTCACACTTTATTAGTCTTATAGGGAGACCCAATAGGTCCCACTGTAATTTTCATTTTAAACATTACTATGTTTACTACATGCTAGTCATATTACTGAATAAATAAGAATAACATATATCAATCTACATGTAGTGTATATCATCCTACCTAGCGCCAAGTTATTAGCTTGTTAGAATTATATACTGGAGGTAAGTCTGTCGCCAGAGATCGTCTAGATAAGTACCACCGCAGCACCTATTTCTACCGCCAAACAGTAATGTTTGTACATTACTATATCCCGTTTTGAATGGCGCTGCAGCTAGTGTAATTACTGGGATATCGAGACAACACTTTATGTCTAAGACTACGAGCGCAATGTGGTGCAGTGTATACAATCTTAACCAGCGACACGTTGCTATGGGCGTATCACTTACCATCAGGTGAACTTCCCGCTCCTCCCGTCGCATAATTACAAAAAAAAATATGTACACTACATGACATTGTACTAGTCCTTTTAAAATTTAAAGGTACTCCGGTACTCTCTCTGGATACTGGTCCTTCGAACCGGAACACAGTAATGTTAGCACACTACAGTTCAGCGGCTGAAATAGACGCCGCGTAGTTACAACACAATCTCCAGCAATAGACTACTGCAGAGTACTAGTTACTGGTTCGAATTCACAAGCTACAGAGCCCTTCAAACCGGAACACAGTAATGTTTGCATACTACTATTCGGCTATAGAGAGAGGAGATGCTGTGATACTGAGACTGTGTCCAGTTGTAGTGTACTATCTGACATCTTTAATACAATGCTTAAAATCATTCTTATTACTTCTTCGATATATGCTTTCTTTGCTTCTTCGATATATTCTTTATTGTGGTATCAACAGGTGAATATACCAGTGGTCGATAAGAGGACCTGCGAGAGTAACCTCCGTACGACACGATTGGGGCAGTTCTTCAGGCTGCACAGCACTTTAATGTGCGCAGGTGGCGAGGTGGGCAAGGACACGTGCAAGGGTGACGGCGGCTCGCCTCTTATGTGCCCAATACCGGTGACTATATTAATATTTAAAAAAAAATTGCCTAAAAAATGTTCCCACTAGTGCGCAGACACTGCTGTCTCCCGGTTTGAAGACAGCTATAGCTAGCGTAATTACTGGGGTAACGAGGTAACCAGACATTACATCTCACGCATCAAGGCAACGACCACAATGTGGTGCAGTGTTTATCATCCTAACTAGCGCCATGTTATAACCGGACGTGTCACTTACGATCAGGTGAACGACTCCGGAATCGAACTATGGACTTTTAGTTCAAATTCAAGCAGTTAAACACTGCGCCATGAGAGCAATGATCTTTTTATATACATTATAAGAATAAATTTAATACGTTACATACGTATAAATAATACGTTATATATATATCCAGGATGTTCACATGATGAAGTGATATACACAGATGTCAGTTTACTCCAATTCACTAACTACAACGCCCTTCAAACCGGAACAGTATAACTTTTTTTCTGTACAATTAAGCGACTAGACAAGAGGGACATTGAACTGATGGTAAGTGATACTTCCCGCCCATAACAAGGTCACGGCAGTTGGATCTTGGACAAAAAGCACCATATTGAGCTCGTCGCCTGAGACGGGTTCTTGAGCATCGTTACCGCAATAATTACACTAGGTACAGCACCCTTCAAACCGGAACACAGTACTGTTTCTCGGCAGCAATTGGCTCGGCGGTGGTACTTAGGTCTCTGCTGTCAAAGCCCTACCACCGGTGAATTTTTAGTATACAGTAGTATACAAACTACAGCACCCTTCAGTAAACAGTAATGATTTTTTTTTGCGTTCAACCCCTATTAAATTGAGCTAGGGCCCTGTTTTTCCTTTTTTTTGGTAATTCTATTTAATTGTACAGTCTCATTCCTTTCTTCTTATTCTTTACCTCTTTCCCTTCTTTCTTTCCTATCCGTCTCTCACACCAAAACAGTAATGATTATACACTACTGAACATCGGTGGCACATGGCTTCCCCAGAATCAGCTGGGACGGTACATGGCGAGCGGCATGGTGGCGTGGGGGATCGGCTGCGGGGACGTCATACCAGCGGTGTACGTGGACGTGGCCACGGTACGCGACTGGATAGACCATCAGCTCGCCACCCTCGGCTTCAGCACCGTCACATATACCTTGTAACTGAACTTAAACAGGAACACCATTCGAATGATACCAGTATCATGAAAATAAAATGGCGGATATATATCCTCCATTTTATTAAAAAATAAAAACAGCAGGAAATTAACTTCATCGTTATGCTCTTCATCTTATGTTTGTCTGGAGCATAACGATGAAGTTTTTTTATATAAAAAAAATTGTGTGGAGCATAACGATGAAGTTAATTTCATGCTGTTTTTATTTTTTAATTACCTCATTGCTTTTACTATGGTCTTTTTAACTGGTGAGTTGGTCTTATCCGGCTCGAAGGACGAATTCCGTACGGCGCCGGCACAAATATGTTCCTTTTTTTTTTCAATTTATAATTGCGTCTGTCTGTGGGAACCATGACTTTTTCATGGAAAAAGTCATGGTTGAGGAATATCAAGGAACGGACTGACAACCAGAGGCAGAAAGGACCTGTACCACGCTGATCGCCAGCCTTCACTAGATGGAGTGGCACTTTAAGAAGTAGAAGAATGACAGCGATCACTCTTTATCAAGTGAAATGTTCATTCGTTTGTGCACCCTTGTTGTAGCGGAAAAAAAATAAATACGTTGGCATAAGTAACACAATATATATATATATATATATCTGAGATAGATGTATAGGTATGTTATTTTTTTTTGTTCCTGGTAATAATTCTATATACCACTTTCTAGTTTATGGTATTAAATTAGCCTCATCATTAAGCGAATAAAACATTACTAAACAAATTAATAGATCATCGGATTGATTAAACTTGTTAAATTACATTAATATATATAGTACAGTGTAAGGGGTGTTAAGGTTGCCATACTTCAACTCAGGGGATCCAAGCAAACCTCGCCTGGTCTTGGTGCACCCTGCTATATAACAAACGAGGCTATCTCCAACTAACCCGTATTGGGCCAGCATGGTGGGGAATGCCTTAATCCCTCCACATGAACCTGTATAATCTTTGGGTGAAGCCTGTGTCCAGCAGTGGATGCCTATGTACTAATGATGATTTTTGGTAAAACTAACGCCATTTATCATTAAAAATTAAACCAATTCTTATATTTTTATTTAACTATAGCGCCATCTTTTATATAAAATTAAAGTCATTTAAAATTTATTGAAAACAGCGCCATCTGTTGCAATATTCTAACCATATAGTGATTAATTAATTTATATTAGCGCCATCTTTTGGTAAAACAACGTAAGCATTAAAAAAATTACGATTAAGTACACGATTACGATACAGTACTATTTTAATACTTCTATGTTATGAAAATTATTGATTTCCGTCAGGTTTTTAATAACTTTTATGTTATTAAAAATTTAAAGCAATTTAAATAATATTTTTTATTTATAATAATTATCAATAGACAAAGACAGTTCCATTTTATATCATACAATAGATTATAAATACATTAGTACCTACCTAACCTAGCTTTTGTACATTAAATTTAAACAAATTACGAATAAATTAAATTTTTATTGCTATTTTAATAAACTGACTACAATTAGAAATGGACGGATAGGACAAAAATAAAACAATTTTTTTTTATTTATATTATTTACAATGAAATCACTTCAGCTTAATCTATCTATCTGTATAGATATATACTCGATGTCTATACGTCCGTTGATTCATTTTGAGATCTCCGAAACTATTAGACTCTCAAAACACTAAAAATTAACAGTTCCCACATAAATCACAGGACCGAAGCCACATTCATCTGCTCGAGGTGCATCCTGCTAATCAACAAACGAGGCTCTGGCTTCCACCAACCCGCATTAGGCCAGCGTGGTGGGAAATGATACAAATCACCCCATATGAATCACCCAATCGATGTGCTAAACTTTGTGAGAGGTCTAAATCCAGCAGTGAACATCTATCGGCTTATGATGACTCGAAATTTTATGGTGATATAGCTTCTGCCGTGTAGGTGTCAAGAATAGATTTTTATAAAATTCTTTCCCGAACTGGAGTTGAAGAGGTGTTACGGCCACCAAAGCCAACAGGGAACAGCTAGTTTTATATAACGTTGAATATTAATGAGCCTATAATTGGTAAAGCTTGCGGCAGGTCTCTGTTGCCGGAGACCGTCTAGGTAGGTACCACCGCAGCGCCTATTGCAGCAGATAGGCAGCAGTGTGCAAACATTACTGTGTTCCGATTTGAAGAGCGTAAGTAAATTTACTGGGGTAACGAGAGTCGACATCTTATGTGTCAAGGCAATGAGCACATTATGGCGCAGTGCATAACATCCTCACTAATGTCCCGTTGCTATGGGCAAGTATAACAATTACCATCAGGTGAACGTCCAGTTTGTCTTTTTGCTTCGTGGAATAAAAAAAACGGAAGCGTGAACTAGTCATGTGTTTCCTGTAGCACAGCGAGAGTACTAAAGAGCTATGCCTATCCCTGGAACAAGCTAAGGGAGGTAGTGGAGAGTTACTAGCTATATTTATTTTATTTTACCAATTTATATGAAACTAATAAAGTGAAGAAAGACAATTATAACAAGAAATTGGAGGGACAGAAACGGAACTCGCGTCATGTTGAGTTTCCTATCAGCTAACCATAGAGCAGTAAGCCAGCATGGAAACTCAAAGTACAATAGAGGAAAAAATCTGACGTGGCGCTACATTTGTTATGGGCAGGCGTATCACTTACCATCAGGTGAATATATTGCTCGCTGGCCTAACGGTTAGAGCGTGCGGCTTTCATTCCGAAGGTCGCGGGTACAAACCTCGGCATGTACCAATGACTTAATATTTAAATTATGTACATTTGTGATCTCATCTTAGGGGGGAATTGCCATAATCGCCACGTTTGGCAGGCGGCTTGGCGATCGCAGTTACGGAGGCCCTATCGTGGAACGCTGCTGCCCGTCCAACGTCCGGGATTTCCCTCCGCTTCCTTGGATGGATATACCGCCAACATTCGGTTGACTGATTGCATTTGATGAAGTGTAAATGTACTCAATAGTCATATACACTTCAGCAAATGGGCGGTGGGGTCGTCACTTCCCGACGCCGGAGCGGGAATGTACGGAGCAAAGACGTGGCCGCTTACTGTGGGCCTTGTCCGCAAGCTTAAGATTGCTGAGAGGGCGATGGAGCGAGCTATGCTCGGAGTTTCCCTGCGAGATCGAATCAGAAATGAGGAGATCCGCAGGAGAACCAAAGTCACCGACATAGCTCGAAGGATCGCCGTCGCAAAGTGGCAATGGGCAGAGCACATAGCTCGCAGAAACGACGGCCGTTGGGGCAGAAAGGTTCTCGAGTGGCGGCCACGTACCGGAAGACGTAGCGTGGGCAGACCCCCCACAAGGTGGACCGACGACCTGGTCAAGGTCGCTGGCAACCATTGGATGCGGGTGGCCCAGGACCGATCTAAGTGGAAATCTTTGGGGGAGGCCTTTGTCCAGCAGTGGACGTCTTCCGGCTGATTGGATTGGATTGGATTGGACATCTGTGAACTTTAGTTACAACAGCGAGATACAAAAACGGTGAAGGAAAACATCGTGAGGAAACCCGCACACTGATATCATCTTTGTGTGTGTGTGTGGTGGTCCCAATAAAGTGGCAACAGGCTCGCCCCCTGTTACATGGGACCTAATCTGACCACATCTGGCGAAATGTGGGTGGTTTATTTACCTCTGCCTACCCCTACTGGGAAAAAGGCGTGACAATATAAAAAAAAAAAGAATATATGGCTCGTCTCGTCGGTTCATCGAATAAAAAGAACTTATTCACACATCGATCGATTTGAGAGTTGCAATGTCGCTTGTTATCTTTTGTATGTAGGTTATAAAGCTTCCTTTCGCATTAATCTACGGTGGTGGAGGATGGCGCTGCGTGAGCGTGGGTGTTGGCGTGGTGGTGGGCGGAGTGGGCGGTGTGGGCAGCGTGGCCGGCGTGCGCAGTGTTCGCCAGCAGTGTGCGCAGAGTGAGCGCCTCCTGCCGCAGCGCCGCGACGTGCGCGCGCAACGTAGCGTTCTCCTGCTCCAAATAGCACGCCCGCCACGCGATCTGGCTCGAAGGACCATTGAATTAATAAGTGAATATTTTTCTTTTTTTTCTATACAAGTAAAATACCATTAGTGATTCAAAATAAAGGCTAGTCTGTCACCTAAATGTATTACTTCGACTAAATAAACACAAAAGAGTTTATATATAATAATATAAAGATTAAAAGAAAAAATAGCACTAGAAATTATGTAAGATTAACTACGTAAATACGTACAGATACAAGAAATAAAATAAATTATTAAAAAAAAAAAAACTGGTGTATGATGACACCATGCGATCCTTAATATTAGACTTGCACAACCAGCACCGTCACCATTGATTTCTCGCACTTCAACAATACCAACAGCGATGGTCGCGGCTCCATCAAGATTACCAGTATCAGAACATTTCCATACAACCATTTGTACTACTAAAGTAAAGAGGAACGATAATACTAGCACCTTGAAACCCTTCCAATGCTGGTTCCACTGACCTGATCCTCCCTCACGCGGCGAGCGTCCCGTGACTTCTTAGCGGCCTGGTTGTTCCGGCGCCGCCGTTCGAAGTACTTCTCGTCCTTCATCTCGACCGGTATAGGCCGCTTCTCCCCTCTCCTCCTCAAATCCACGTCACCAGAACCACTCGCTGGTGACAGGACTGCTAGTCGATGTAGTTACATGATCACATGAGTGTAAGAGCCATTTAAAAACGATATTGATAAATGAGCTGGAACCGAAGAAGTTACTATGAGGAAATCAACTTGTTCCAATAATAGTTTTCATGGTGGATATGTAGCTTTTATTATATCCTCAACAAATAAGGGTCCGAGATCAAGCAGTGGGAAGATTTAGTGGGAAATTTAAATAAAGATGGGAATGGGAATACATATGTTTAGGTTAAAATTTTCTTTTGCAGGTCTTTTGGAAACATCCATACAACTTGATCTTAGGACTTATAGATAGGTCTTCAAGACTCATGGTGTCTCTGAAGGCGGATGCGGCTGTGAATTGATAGATGAAGGTAGCTCAGGAGCCATGGGTGTGGAAGTATTTTTGTGCGGTATTTGTCCAGCAGTGGGCGGTTAATAGTTGACGACTGGAATACATACGTTGCGCCACCCTCACCGGCAGGTGCTGGCAGTATGGTGGCAGGCACGGCGGCTGTGGCAGTGCGGCGAGCAGCGGCACCACTCCATGCACGTCTGGACACACGACAACGAAAAATACTGCATCAAATTATACCAAAGAGGTCTGGTGGAGTTTGTATAGCAATTTTTTTTAAAAGATGAATCTTGGATCTCTATTGACAGATGAGATACAGTGATGCTGTTGTGGCTGCAGACTTGCCAATCGAATTCTGGCTAGGTCTTAAGAAACCTTATCACATTTGTCTCTTAACTCCTTTCCTCATATCGGTGCTACGTTGACCAATGAAAACTACTTTTTTTTATTCAACGAATGGATGAGACGAGCGGGAAGGTAACATGATGGTAATGGAGCTACTTAGAATGGTAAACACAACTCCACATTGTGCTTAAGTCATAAGATGTTGAGTCTCGTTA
Organism: Troides helena; assembly: GCA_029286815.1. Taxonomy (NCBI): domain Eukaryota; kingdom Metazoa; phylum Arthropoda; class Insecta; order Lepidoptera; family Papilionidae; genus Troides; species Troides helena. Next base: position 712,336 of record JAGSMV010000033.1, read on the forward strand.
CCCCAGTAATTTCATTAGCTGCAACGCCCTTCAAACCGGAAGAAAGTAATGCCTGCACAGTGCTGTATGTCGGATGCAATAGGCGCTAGGGTGTAAGGCTTTTCGCACAACTCACGGGATCCAAGTCAACTACACTTACTCGTGGTGCACCCTGATAATCAACAAACGAGGCTCTGACTCCCATTAACCCGTATTGGGCCAGCGTGGTGGGAAACGGCCCAAATTCGCCCATGTGAATCACTACCTGTTGAGGGGATTTTTGGGCGACTTATATCCAGCAGTGGACGTCTATCGGCTGGTAATGATGATGATGAATAGGCGGTACGGTGGTACTAACCTGCAACAAGGTATCAAAAGAGACCTACCACCAGTAAAAATTTAAAGAAGATATATAGCATCATGATCATCATTATCAGCCGATAGATGTCCACTTCTGGACATAGACCTCCTCCAAAGATCTCCACATCGATCAATCTTGTACTGTCCGTATCCAGCTGCTTCCCGCAGCCTTCACCGGATCGTCGGATGACCTGGTGAAATGCCTGTGAACCTGTACACAGGGAGACCAACATCTCGCATATTTTATCGTCATCATCATCATCAGCCGTTAGTCGTCCACTGCTGGACATAGACCTCCCTACAATCTCCAGTGAGTTCCGTCATTCTCACCAGATCTTCTATCCACCTTGTGACAGGTCTCCCAACACCACGTCTACCGGTACGCGGTCGCCATTCGAGGACTTTACTGGCCCATCGACTGTCATACTATAAAGCATAAAGCGTGGTCCTATATCCTTGTGCAAAGGGCCCAGGTTCAGTGCTCATGCCACCGTAGAGACAACAAAGGGCTTCAGTCCTCGTCTATATATAATTATATATCTAACAATTATCTGATGTTTTTCTTAAACTTTCCAAAAGTCACATGAAATGAGTCACCATTAAGCACAAGCATTCCAATATGGCCGCCGTTTGAACTTTTAGCATTAATGCTTTCTTTTTTTTTAAACACTATTCAAGCGTTGGAATTTTTAATATTATTCTATCGTATAAATTAAGAAAACAAAATATTTATGTATGTTTAATTTTCGTTTGAGTATTTCTGTGTCTGTGCCATTTTTTTTCTAATTCTATTTAGGCGTCCTAAAATAACTATTAGGCTCTACAAATTGTGCACATCAAGTGTTCTGCGAAGGGCGGTCTAGAAAGGAGAGTGCTTTTGGGAAGTCTAGGAGGAAGACTGTTGAAGGAAGTGCCTCTACCACATGGATGGAAACTATTAGGAGGGCGGTGGATGGCAGTATACACCGTACAGGTCCATTCGGTCGCACTCAATGGAGACTGTTTATGATCACGATCCTCAGCAGTGAGGGAGCGATGAAGGAAAAGTCTTTATTTTTTTAATATTCTCTATTCCTGTAAAGGATAAAAAGAACTATGTAATGTAAGTAAAGTACCATAAACAAAAACTGTCATATTCTTTTGATTCTATTTAGATGTTGATATTTTTTAAATATTAAATTACTTTCATACATCACGAAGAAATAAAAACAATAGCAAGTGAAGTATATTTGTTTTTTTTTTTAGATTTAATTGAGCGACAAGACGAGCAACACATTCACCTGATAGTAAGTGATACGGTTTCTCAAAACAACGTAGCGCTAGTAAGATTGACGTACACTGGGGCATAAGATGTGTGTCGATACCCCAGTAATTACACTAGCTACAACGTCCTTCAAACCGGAACACAATTTTGTTTGCACACTACTGTTTGGCGGCTGAGATAGGTCCTCCTCTACGTAGATAATAACGTAGGCGGTCCCATGGTGAGACCTTCCACCAGTCAGTCATGTTGTACAATACCAAGTTGACAAATGGTGGTTGGTGCCGTTATTGGTGGTAACCTCAACTCCTATACCTTCGACGCTTAATACTAGAAAGTCTTGCAATCTGGTTGTGAAGTTGTGATGTCACCAAGAGTCGCGGGTTCGATGCTCATTGAGTCTTAGGCATTCGACATCCACCAACTCGCACTTGACCAGCGTGGTAGATAAATGGCTCTTTACTTGTGAAAGTACTCCCAACGTTGGGTGCAGTTAATTATTATAAAGAAAAAAATTTAGGGGCCCGCAAATGAATTCGAATCTGAACAGTTACCGGACAGGTGCGCTTGCCACCGTGCCGAGGGGAGCACGGGCCGTATCAAAGTACACATCATTAGCCTTTTGTACCCGGTGATTACATGTTGAGGGGGTTGGGGGGTGTGTGAGACATCGTTGCATCGGTAAGTGGGTTCAAATCGGTCAGGTGTGGCCTTTCGCACGCCCAACGCTCTACCAAAATATTTATTTATCGAATTTTTAATGTTCTCTATAGTTCAGTGCGTATCGCCATGGAAGTACAGCATTCGATTATTATTGACTAACAAGCATTACGTCACTCTCTCTTCTTCTCCTATCTTTACTGGTGGTAGCTCTCTGTTGACTGAGACCTATGTACGTACCACAGCTGCGTCTATATCTGCCACCAAACAGTAGTATGCAAACATTATTGTATTCAGGATTGAAGGGTGCTTAAGCTAGTAAAATTACTATGGTAACGGGACTTTAAATCTTATTTCTTAAGGCGACGAGCATTATGTGTATATACCATTGTAACTAGCGCCACGTTGTCATAGGCAGGCGTATCACTTATCATCGAGTGGACGTCCCGCTCGTCTTGTCACTTAATTGAACAAAAAAAAACAATTATCCGATATGGTGGGGGAAATTAGTAATTATTAGGAAATTATTTCTAATAATAACCAATGATCACATATAAATATTTTATATAAATGATATTCAAAAGAAAACAAAATGGCCGTCCGTTAGTCATTTGGACATAGATTGAATAGAAAACAAAATGGCGGTCCGTTTGTCATTTTGATATTGATTGAAAATTTATTAGAGTATATCAACATTAAATATATTTTCAGTAGTACTGTTGCCATCAAATTATTTAAATATTTTAATGAAGGTAGCCACATGTGAGCAGTTCAAGTGGTGGTGACCACCGTCACCTACAGGAGTTACACAACTACATGTTTATTACTGATGGTAGGTCTTTGTTGTTATACCTTCTAGTTACCACCGCTACCCGTATTTCCGCCGCCGAACATCAGTATGCAAACACTGTGTTCAAGTTTGAAGGACGTTGTAGCTAGTGTAATGAGACTTATTAACGTCTGTTAATCAGCACAATGCGGTGCTGTGTATGTCATCCTAACTACCGCCAAGATGGTAAGTGATACGATGTAAAGGCCCGTTACCCCAGTGTTTTCACTTGCTACAGCGCCCTTCAAACTGGAACACGGTGCTGTTTGTCGGATGTAATAGAGGCTGCGGTGATACCTACCTAGGTAGTCTCCAGAAACCTACCAAATGTAGGTATACTATTTAAAATTATAATTTTAAGTATTTTTTTTTTAATTTTAACAAAAATTCAAATTGTATCGAACTATTGATTAAAGAAATTCATAATAATCATAACTTGCCGTTATAATAATATTCAATTCACAAAATGGCGCCGACGCCGAATGAACAGCTGGAAGCTTTAATATATTATATATAATGACACGTGAAAGCCAGTGAACGTATCGACACGGGCACATGACAACATGATCCGTAGATAGTTATAGGATATTTATTTTTTGAATTTCTTAGATTCTTCATTGTTTTATTACTAATTAACTTTTATAAACGTTTTCATTTCGTATTGTTTACGCGGTTGCTTTATTAGGGGTTGTTATGGAAAGTCATTTGCGGTTGCGGTTGCTCTCAAGGAATATTTCAGACAAATTTCAAGTTTAATTACACATTACCACCAGCAAATTGGGCAGGGATAAGTTAGTAACGTATACGAAGAAGCAATGGAATTACCAATGGCAAAATGGCGGATATGAATTGATTTTATGTTTCATAAATTAAATCATTAAATACATAAATTTATAGAAAATATTTTTTTTCTCATATTCTTAATTATTTAATTAAATATTTAGCAGTGTTTCTCTGTTTATGTTCATTATTTATTTTTATCTGGTTTATAGTACTATAAAACTGAACGTATACGGAAATAGTGAAAATCGACAAAAGCGGACAAGTGTGCAAATCTTTGTCCAGCTGTGGACAGCTATCGATCGATGATGATGAGTAGCTACCATCATATTGCACACGGCCGTTATAACAGCATACGGAACCAGAAATATGAGAGAACTACCACTGTGATTGTATTCAAAACATTATGCCCAAACGTTTAAGGGTTCCGCAATATTTAGCACTGTAAACAGGCACCCTAATTCCCTACATGAATAATATATGGTACACGACCCCATGACCGTCGCCACGCGTCCCCTCGCCAACCCCATAAACGTTTGGGCAAACTGGTTAATAGAAATTGATCTTTGTTCATCACAAACATTTGTTTAACTATGAATCAATTTATTTAGACATATCGTCATTCTCTTATATCAATAATAACGTTATAGTTCCGTTTGTTTGATATCCATGGATATCTGATGAAGAGCTGGATGAAGTGTTTACACAATGACAAATACAGCTCATAAATTTTAGGTTATGTAAATATTTGATTTTAAATTTAATACATAAATTACATTTGTAATATAGTGTAAATTTACCGAGTATTATTTGCATGATTTTCATAATATAAATTGATTGTAAGATGTATACACATACCATAATATGTTCATCATTTTGAGACGTATGATGTCTAGTTACTCCAGTAATAGAATTAGATACAACGACCTTCAAATCGGAACGCTGTATTGTTTCCACAATAATGTTTACTGGTAGGAATAGGAGCTGCGGTGGTACCTAGACGGTTACCTGCAGATACCTACCACCAATGAACCTTATAATGAATATACAAAAAATAATTCAATGTAAGTCATTAAATAAAGAGTGCCCTGCGACCCTTCGTGTACAAATTTTAATTACGGGTAATTGTTAACAAAGTCGTCCCCTCGCAAAGGAACGATGTGATATGAACGTATATTGAAAAATATGTTATACGTATATATGAGACAGATATATATATATAGATATCTGAAGGGCGGCCATACGATATACGACTCGAAGATTCTCTATCCTCATCAAGCTTGTGCTTGTGATAAAAAAAAACACCGCAAGAAACCCATCGTGTTCCTTCATTTATATCTACCAACATCACTTGGTTATAGTGAATAAGCTTTAATTTCGTATTGTAAGAGAAGGTACTGAATCCCAGCGGTGGGAACAGTAATAAAACTGTTTATTTTTCATACTTTTTAGATCCCCATTGCCGAAGACTATATAGGTAGGTACCTCCACAACTCCTTAATAAGAACTGGGGTGGCACACTACTATTAGTAGTCAGCAAACATTACTGTGTACCGATTTGAAGGTCGTGTAGTTAGTGAAATCACTAGGGTAACGAGACTTAATATCTTATGACTCAAAGCGACCAGTGCAATGCAATGCAAAGTATAACATCTTAACTAGCGCCACATTGTTATGAACAGTCATATCACTTAACTTCAGGTGAATTTCCCGGTCGTTTCGTCTCTTCATTAAAAAAAATAATTAATTATTGACGTGAAACTTCTTTTTTGACCGTGAAAATCGGATTTTATAAATCAAAAATATAATAATATAACTATTAATGTATTATAGAGTTTAGGCTGAGAGAGTGAGGTGGAAGACGTTTCTATATAGGTTGTCACCTTCGCGCACTTATGCGCTAAGTGCTCCGCCGTACGGGCTCTCTAATTCTTGATGTAGACCGGGCTGCAAGCTACAGCGGCTCTTACAGCTCATCTGACACTGAGCTCGTGGACCCGGATCCACGGCCTGAGTTTCTATAAACTAAAATGCGCTACGCGGGATGTAGCTGTCTGGTGGATGATTCTGTATATTGTGTGTGTTTTTGTGTTTGTGTGTGGTTCTTGTTGTGCTTTATCTGGCGATTCTACTCGGTCGTCGAGGCCGGGCGCGGGCCCGTTCCCTGACTACCCTCGCCTGTATCGGAATCTCTGGGCGGCGAGGACCGCCCACGATCACGGGTGTACTTAGTGTACGCGGTGTGTGAGTAGCTGCGGCGCCGCGTTCTGAAGCGAGGGCGGCGTGATGCTGATATTCGGAGCGTGTTGGTAGTGTCCGAAGTGTGTGTGGTGACGTCGGTGCTGTCGGTGACTGTGGACGTGTGTGTGGTTTGCGGGACCCCTTGGGATGTCGGAATAAGCGCGTGCCGCGGTCTGCGCTTTTTCATCCTGGGATTCGGAGGTAGCTCGTAGTTGGCCGCGCTGGCCACCAGAGGGTTGGGATGAGTTGCCGCCTTGGCGAAGTAGGTCACGGACACTCTCTGAAGTGCTCCTTGATCGTTGGGAGTTTAAGGTCGCTGTGGATGTCCACATTGCGCTGGTACCATTCGGCACCAGTCGCAGTGCGGGTGAAACGGTTCTGGAGGGTCTGTAGAGGTTTGAGACGGTCTTCGGACGAATGGGCGAAGACAACGCTTGCGTAAGACATTATAGGTCTTACGCATACCTTGTAAAGGTGAAGCTTGTGTCTGAGAGAGAGCTTACTCTTCTTACACAGCAGGGGGTATAGCTTGCCCAGTGCGTGGGCCGCTTTCTTTCTCGCCTCACGGATGTGGGCGATGAAATTGAGTCTGGAGTCGAGCGTGACGCCGAGGTATTTGACCGATTTCTTCCATGGGATGGACTGGCCGAAGAGAGAGATTTGACCTAGTTCATGGCCGCGTTTTTTCGCCAACTTGACAAGCGTCGATAGCTTTCGGTGGGTGAAGTGAATGGCTTCACTTTTCTCCGGGTTTACGTCGATACGCCACGTCCGGAACCACTCGCCTAGGCGGGTGGTCGCGTTCCGAAGGCACATCGTTATAGAACCCGGATATCTGCCGGAGTGATAGAGAGCGGTGTCGTCCGCGAAAAGGGCCATCCTGACAAAGGGGTCTCTAGGTATGTCGCTCGTGTAGAGCGAAAAGAGTAGCGGGGAGAGGCAAGAGCCTTGGGGGACGCCGGCTTTAATCGGCCGGGGCGAGGAGAGAGCGCACTCGGCACGAAAGCGGAATGAACGGTTCGAGAGGAAGTCTCGAATGACGGTGACTAGACGGTCTGGCACTTTGTGAGTGTAAAGCTTGTATAACAAACCTTCGTGCCAGACTTTGTCGAACGCCTTGGCGACATCGAATAGGACGGCGCAGGTGTCGATCGTATGTTGTGCTCCAGACCGACCAGGATGTGCTCGATCAGTCGGTGCACTTGGTGAACGCAAGAGTGGTTGCTCCTGAAACCGAACTGTTCGTCGGGGAGGAGGTTGTTCTCTGCGGTGAAATGGCGCAGACGCTCTAGGATGATGCGCTCGTACAGTTTGCCCAAGGTGTTCAGTAGGCTGATCGGACGGTAGCTGTTGGGTAGGTTCCTCGGCTTTCCGTGCTTCGGAATACCTATCATTACGGCCTCTTTCCAGGCGTCTGGGAAGGAGCAGTCGGCTAGCAGGGCGTTGAATATGGCCACTAGCAGACCGACGATCGAGGGCGGGAGACCTTTCACAACTCTATTGGAGATATTGTCGGGTCCCGGGGCTGATCTGGTTTTCAGCCTCTTTATGATGTCAACGACCTCACCGGGGTAGACCGGTTTTAGTGGAGGGCCTTCTGGTGGGAGAGTTGCCCTACGGCGCACCTCGTCCTCGACCAACTTAAGGTGATCGGGGTCCACTGGTGCGGTAGAGGGAGTGCATTGGCTCTCTAGACTGTCGGCGAGACAATCCGCTTTTTCGGCATCCTCCGACGCAAGGGAGGAACCATCGCTCATTACAAGGGGAGGCATGTGGGCCATGTTCTCCGCTTTGAGACTGCGAGCCAAACGCCAAAAGTTGGCGCTCGAAGGCTCTAAGTCGCAAAGCAGTTTGTCCCATCTGTCGGATATGAGATCGGATATGCGCTCTTTTACCTGCCTTTGAAGGCGGCGCAGTTTTATCCTGAGTTCCTCGGATCTGTATCGTGAGTAGAGTCTCATTGTGGCGTTTTTCGCTCTTATCAGTCGACGAATATCCGCCGGGAAGGACTCGAGCAGGTAGTCCGACTCGGGCACCGTTCTCGATGATTCCTCGACGGCTGCGGCGATGTGCTTTGTTAACGAGCCGATCGCTCGGTTTGCAGCTCCGAGCGAGTCGATCGTGTCGGGGATTCCGTCTAGGTGCTGGGGGTTCGCGGCCTTGAATTTGACCTCGAGGCTGCGCCAGTTGACGATGGTTTTGGTCAGAGGGACCTCACCAGCGGGCCGGCCCAGCTTCATAAGAACAGGGCGGTGGTCGGATCCGAGATCGTCTATGGTCTCGATCAAGTGCAGCGGGATGGTGACATTGTTGAACAACGCAATGTCTAATGTGGATGGGTTGTGAGACGCGATGGTAGGGTATCGCGTCGGGGTTTGCGGAGCTACAATGTTAAACTTAAGCATATCCGCGAGATTGGAGAGGATTATACCATTTCGGTTTGACTTGTTCGGGTCCCAGGTGCTATGCCTGCTGTTGAGATCGCCAGCGAGGATAACAGCCGGGTCTAAGTCGAGAAGGGTTCTTATGTCTGTTTCCCGCAATTCTTTTGTCGGGGACAGATAGACGGACGCTAAGACGATCGGTTGATGACCGGTGAGGGAGATTTTACACGCCGAGACTTCTATTTTGGCGAGGGTTGGACTAACAAGCGGTATGCAGTGCAAGGACCGCTTGAAGTAAATGAGTGTGCCGCCTCCTGGGGCGGTCAGCCTGTCGTGGCGGATGATGTGGTAGTTTGCGATTTTCGAGTCGCGGTGGAACGGTTTATGAAACGTTTCCTGAATGAGCATGACGTCGACGTCATGGTTTCTGAGAAACAGGCTTATATCCTCCTTTTGAGAGCGGATGCTGTCAGCGTTGAAGTACGTGACAGTCAGAGAGCGGGGTTTGATTCTTCCTAAGACCCTGTGTGTCTCCATAACGTTTGAGATGGAACACCAATGGTCTGGACCACCCGGAGTCCAGGGCGGTGGCTAGACGAAGGGTTGTTCGAGTGCGGCGAAGTGTCGGCGTGCTCGATGCAGGCCCTCAACCTATCATGCGAGCTTTTCGCGGCTCGCAGTTTTTCTCCTAAGAGGAGAATGTCTCGTATGCTCACCTTTTGGATGTAGGCGAGCATATTTTCGAGCTCCGTAGTCGGAGGTGTTTGGCTGGGAGTAGCCTGTGGTTTCGGCGGCCCCGACGAAGGGGCGGCTTTGGGAGCCTCGGCGGCTTTCGGCTTGGGGAGCGGTTTGCTCCACGCCGACACCGCCGGCGAAACGGCCGGCTGTGCGGGCGGTGGCCTAGACGAGGCTGATGGCTGCGGTGCAGCCTTTGTGGGGGCGGTGATGCGCCGTTGGGCGGCCCCGGTTTGCCTGCGCGGGGCTTTGGTGCACCCGCGATAATTCGCGGGGTGCCCCTCGTCTTTGCACAGGACGCAGCTTGGGGAGTTTGTCGCCTCCGCGGTGCGGGAGCACTCCTTCGTCCCGTGGTCCCCGGTGCATTTGACGCACCTTGGGCGGGCGAAACAATTTCGGGCCGAATGGCCGTAGAATTGGCATCGGTGGCATTGGCCGATGATGCCTTTTTTGTGCGGGACCTCAACGCTAACGCTGGTAAGGTTGCACAGGCGGGTGATTCCAAAAATCTTTTTACCCTCCGAAGAGAGTTCAAGACTCGTTAGAATGAGGGGGAGTGCGGCCTTTGTTCGCATGCTAGTCATGCGACGGGCTTCCAGCACTGGGAAGTTTTGTTTTTTGAGGTCGTCGACGACCTCGGAGATGTCGATCTCCGTTGGGATTCCGCGTATGACAACGCGGAGGTGCTTTTCCTCGGGGAGAGCGAAGGTGTGGAAGCCGATTCCGGCGTTCCGCAGGTGCCTGGTGGCAGCCCGGAAGTCGTCAACCGGTTGATGCGGATACCCTGCGCGGTGTTCTGCGCTTTGGGGCATGCAATTTTGTGGTCCGCGAACCACCTGGAAACATCGTTCCATTTAGTCTTGTCCTGAAGGACAATCGGGGAGGCGGCTTCGGACCGCGTTTTTCGGGCAGGGCCGAAGTGGGTGAAGAAGGGTGCGCGAGAGGCGCAGCCTTCTTTACCGGCGTGCTGGGCGGCGAGGAGCGATCCGAGTTTGACTCGAGGGCCGTTTAGAAGCGCGTTTGCGCTTCTTGACGTAGAGGGTGAAGCCCTCTTCGTCGGTGGTCTTGGAGAGTGGACGGTCCACCTCCATGTCGCTGCCGCTAGCGGTGCCCTCCGAGTCGGATTCGGAGGAGGCGGGTAGCTCGGGCTTGGAAGGCCCCGCCATGGGGGCCCTTGCCTTGTTAGGCGCTCGAGTCGCGGGGGTCGGGTCCGGAGAGGCCGGGCTGTCCGTGTTAAAGTTCACGGAACGCGTGGGAAGGGTAGAATGGTGAATGGAAAGGCCGAGTTGGTGAATTGTTCCCAAACCTCGGGGAACTGTTTGCGTGCAAAGCACGCAAATTGGGCGAGTAAGGCGTCCAATTGCACGGACGCCATTTTGTGAGCAGCCGCCCCGCCGTGCAGCGGGGGTTGTGTACCTATTCGAGCAGGGGGCCTAGCCGTCATCTAGTGCGACAGACTCTATGTAATAACCTCGCCTCTGAGGCGATTAAAAAAAAGCTACTTACAGTGCCGGAACCAGGCTCCGGCAGAGTTTTCGCGTTCTGGTACACTATAGATCATTGCACTTCACTGCACTGCACTGGCGCACGCGAGCGCAAATGGCGGCCGCCTGAGCGGCGTTGTGGCGCGCACGAGCACGGGCGAGTCGAACTGAGCGGGCGTAATTGTATCGCGCACTGGAAGGGGACGCATGGGACGTCCGATCGGTACGGCGGGCAGAACCCGAGTCCGTACGAGCTCTTTGCACACGTTGCGGACTAGTCTCTGCGCTGTGTATCTATCTTACTCTGATACATGAAGATAAAGAGAAACGGTGAAATCTTTAAACACTTTTTTACTCCCCCCTTCCTTACGCCCCCAGCGTGTCTAATACTCCGCCGCACGCGCCAACTAACCCGCCGCACGTGCGCTCCCACACGATGCGGACTAGTCTCTGCGCTGTGTATCTATCTTACTCTGATATATGAAGAGAGACAGAGAAACGGTGAAATCTTTAAAACACTTTTTTAGTCTTCTCTTCCTTGCGGCCCGCAGCGTGCCAAATACTTCGCCGCACGCGCCAACAAACCCACCGCACGTGTGCTCTGCACACAATGCGGACTAGTCTCTGCGCACAATGCGGACTAGTCTCTGCGCTGTGTATCTATCTTACTCTGATATATGAAGAGAGAGAGAGAAACGATGAAATCTTTAAAACACTTTTTTACTCTTCTCTTCCTTACGGCCCGCAGCGTGCCGAATACTCCGCCGTACGTGCCAACTATCCCGCCGCACGTGCGCTCTGCACACAATGCGGACTAGTCTCTGCGCTGTGTATCTATCTTACTCTGATATATGAAGAGAGAGAGAGAAACGATGAAATCTTTAAAACACTTTTTTACTCTTCTCTTCCTTACGGCCCGCAGCGTGCCGAATACTCCGCCGTACGTGCCAACTATCCCGCCGCACGTGCGCTCTACACATGATGCAAGACTAATCTCCGCGCTGTGTATCTTTCTTACTCTAATATATGAAGAGAAAGAGAGAAACGATGAAATCTTTATAGCACTTTTTTAGTCTTCTCTTCCTTGCGGCCCGCAGCGTGCCAAATACTTCGCCGCACGCGCCAACAAACCCACCGCACGTGCGCTCTGCACACAATGCGGACTAGTCTCTGCGCTGTGTATCTATCTTACTCTGATATATGAAGAGAGAGAGAGAAACGATGAAATCTTTAAAACACTTTTTTACTCTTCTCTTCCTTACGGCCCGCAGCGTGCCGAATACTCCGCCGCACGCACCACCTATCCCGCCGCACGTGCGCTCTACACATGATGCAAGACTAATCTCCGCACTGTGTATCTTTCTTACTCTAATATATGAAGAGAAAGAGAGAAACGATAAAATCTTTATAGCACTTTTTTAGTCTTCTCTTCCTTACGGCCCGCAGCGTGCCAAATGCTCCGCCGTACGTACCAACTATCCCGCCGCACGCGCAACTATCCCGCCGCACGTGCGCTCTACACATGATGCAAGACTAATCTCCGCGCTGTGTATCTTTCTTACTCTAATATATAAAGAGAAAGAGAGAAACGATGAAATCTTTATAGCACTTTTTTAATCTTCTCTTCCTTGCGGCCCGCAGCGTGCCAAATACTTCGCCGCACGCGCCAACAAACCCACCGCACGTGCGCTCTGCACACAATGCGGACTAGTCTCTGCGCTGTGTATCTATCTTACTCTGATATATGAAGAGAGAGAAACGATGAAATCTTTAAAACACTTTTTACTCTTCTCTTCCTTACAGCCCGCAGCGTGCCGAATACTCCGCCGCACGCACCACCTATCCCGCCGCACGTGCGCTCTACACATGATGCAAGACTAATCTCCGCACTGTGTATCTTTCTTACTCTAATATATGAAGAGATAGAGAAAAAACGATGAAATCTTTAAAACACTTTTTTACTCTTCTCTTCCTTACGGCTCGCAGCGTGCCAAATACTCCGCCGCACGCGCCAACTATCCCGCCGGACGTGCGCTCTACACACAATGCAGGACTAATCTCCGCGCTGTGTATCTGTCTTAGTCTGATATATGAAGAGAGAGAAACGATGAAATCTTGAAAACACTTTTTACTCTTCTCTTCCTTACGGCCCGCAGCGTGCCAAATACTCCGCCGCACGGGCCAATTATCCCGCCGGACGTGCGCTCTACACACAATGCAGGACTGATCTCCGCGCTGTGTATCTATCTTACTCTAATATATGAAGAGATAGAGAAAAAACGATGAAATCTTTAAAACACTTTTTTACTCTTCTCTTCCTTACGGCTCGCAGCGTGCCAAATACTCCGCCGCACGCGCCAACTATCCCGCCGGACGTGCGCTCTACACACAATGCAGGACTGATCTCCGCGCTGTGTATCTATCTTACTCTGATATATGAAGAGAGAGAGAGAAACGATGAAATCTTTAAAACACTTTTTACTCTTCTCTTCCTTACGGCCCGCAGCGTGCCAAATACTCCGCCGCACGGACAATTATCCCGTCGGACGTGCGCTCTACACACGATGCAGGACTAATCTCCGCGCTGTGTATCTATCTTACTCTGATATATGAAGAGAGAGAGAGAGAAACGATGAAATCTTTAAAACACTTTTTTACTCTTCTCTTCCTTGCGGCCCGCAGCGTGCCAAATACTCCGCCGCACGCGTCAACTAACCCGCCGCAGATCTGCTCCGCACACGGTGCGGACTTATCTCCGCGCTGTGTACTTGCTCTTACTCTGATATATCAAGAGAGAGAGAGTGAAAAAACACGATGAAAACTTTAATACATTGTATTATTCTGATAGTTTTTTTCATTCTCATATCAATCAATGAAATAATTGTTGATCAATCCCTCCCTCTCTCCCTATTTACCACCTCTATAGTGTATCCGTCTCTTTTCCACGCAAATTAACGAAAAAAACCATATGTTTTCTTTTTTTAAATCGTTGGGAAGCGATAGAATATAAAAAATAATTCAACCAAAAATATAATCATAACATGATTTGGATCTTTTTTATCCAACGAAGCGATGAGACGAACGGGATGTTCACCTGATAGTAAGTGATGTAGTCGCCCTAAACAACATGGTGCTCGTTAGGATGACATACACAGCACCACATTGTACTCGTCACATTGAGATTTAAGATATTGAGTCTAAAATCGGAACATAGTTATATATGCATACTACTGTTAGTCGATCGGAATAGGCGTTGGTGCAATGTAGAACAGTGTAAATAATTCTAACTAGCGCCTCGTTTTTTTTTATGAGCATAATACTTACCATCAGCAGAACGTTTTCCTTGTTTCAACGCGAGCATAATACTTATCATCAGCAGAACGTCTTCCTTGTTTTAAGGCTTCTTTGAAAAAAAAATTGACATCTCCAATCAATTACTATTGGAACCAATCCGATGTTACTAGTGTCTAACATCCTGTGGTCTTCATCAGATCGTTGGTCCACTAGACAGGTGGTCGTCCTACCCTTGCTATAGACCTATCATCCGGATGTTCTTCACGCTATGTAACTATAACAGCTGACTAATCCTTTGGACTATATCAGCAACTACAGTTATACTTCACCGGAAACTGACGCGCAGAGCGGATTGAACACAACAAGCGGAGTCATCACCATTTGTTCTAACATATTGTTTCTTATTAGGTAATCTGTGTTATGAGATTGAGTGATGAGGGTTGTTGGGGTTTCCACACAACAACTTACGGAATCCAAGCTAATCTTATCTACTAGTGATACACCCTGGTAATCAACAAACGAAGCTCTGGCTCCCAACAAACCGCGTTAGTCCAGCATTGTGGGAAATGACCCAAATTATCCCCTACGAATCCCTTATATTATATCATATATATATATATATCCGAACGATGTAGGGGAAGTCTATGGCCAGCAATGAACGTCCATCGGCTGATGATCATGATGATGATTCAGTGATATACTCACCAGGCGGCACCAGGAAGTGGTTGTAACTGCGTAGCAAACGAAGCGCCGCCAACGCGCCGCTGTGCTGCGCTGTGCAAGGAGCCGGCTCCATATCGTAGAGAGGAATATTCTGTTCCATTTTCAAAATTCTCCAGCTCTATTTCTAATCTGTTCCGATCTTTGTTTTTATCTATTCAATATTCAAAATCTAATATAGTGAGTTCAAAAATGGAACGCAGCTTTTTTCTTCCCAATTTATTTTAATGATCGAACAAAAGCCATTCGCGTGTATTAAATTTAAATAATAAAGTTATTATTTGTTATTCCATATTATTATTTATTAAATATTTTTTATATTTTGTTTTTATAAAATTCTGAACATGTATTCTCTTTCCAATTTTAAGTTTTAAAGTAACCGATGTAATAAATTATTATAATAAATAAAATAATTAAGAGACTTAATCGAAATAATCATAAATTATTTTACGAGATAAGTATTAAGAGGTTTATAGTCTTTTTTTTTTAATTCACTAGAATTAACAATACTGATGTTCAAAGCCCTCATACAATTGGTGTTTTAAAAAAAAAGAAACGGCGCAAACGTTAAAAAAAGAAAACTCCGGCGGGCACGCGAGCGCGAGGACTGCGCCGCAATAGTTACCTCACGGTGGAAAGCGCGACGTCACTTATGTAATTTTCCATAGACCTGGTCTCCAGGTCTCCATTGGCTGCAGCGGTAATTATTAGGTAATTTTCTAGACTACGATTGGTCGCCGCTCGGCCCCGCCCGCGAGTTTTCCGCGCCGACGGCCTCTATGAAAAAATACAGCGCCACTCAAACTTGTTTATCTTTAAACCAGCCCATTTATTGTTCCCACTACTGGGACATGATATCATCTGGTAGAGTCAAGACTATTTATTCCACACGCCAATAGAAATATCTAGGTATGAACCACCGCAGCGCCTATTGCAGCCGACGAACAGTAGTGAGCAAACATTATTGTGTTCCTGTTTGAAGGGCGCTTCAGTTAGTGTAATTACTAGGATAATACACATAGCGGTGCTGTATATGTCATATTAATTACCGCGAGATTGTTATAGGCAGACGTATTACTTACAATCAGGTTAACGTCCAGCTCGTTGAGATGCACCTTGGTGCGGATTATACTGTTCAATATTAGCGCCCTTGTACCCACTAGTGAGTTCAAATAAATGAAATATCACTAATTCTCGCGTGGTTATGAATCCGCAAGGGTAACCAAAAGTAAACATAGGATAATTAAGAATAATATAAGAACACTTTAATCATCATCAGATACGGCAAGACGTGAAAGTAACATATAATTCATATGTTAAATAATAAAACAAGGGGGAGCGACGCCATCTTGTGACGGTTCCACAAGAAAGGTTGCAGCAATGTCAATGGATAGACAAGCAAAACTTTTTTTTTCATTCAAATCGAGACGAACGGGACGTTCACCTGATCCCACAGGCCGTAGCTTGGGGTCCACAAGTCCAGTGTCAGATAAGCTGTCAAGAATCTAGGAGTTCACCTGATGATAAGTGACACGTCTGCTTATAACAACGTGGCGCTAATTAGGATGATACGCACTGTACCACATTGTGCTGAGACAAGATATTGAGTCTCGTTACCTTAGTAATAACACTAGCTACAGCGCCCTTCAAACCGGAGCACAGTAATGTTTGGCGGCAGGAATAAAAGCTGTTGTGGTGTGTGGGTTCCGGTTATACGCCATGTATACTCCGTCCGCTAGCTACTGAACAGTACGACTATTAAGTGGTGACCACGACTTAATCGGGAGGGATGAACGGCGATGGGGAAACTAAAAGTTTCAGCAGAAAGGATTGCAGCAATGTCAAGGGACGTCAAACAAGATTACGCCACCAGTTGTGTTGAATCGTGCCATGAGTGTACAGGTTTTCCCATTTTGTGCTTCGCTCAATTAGAGGCACAGTTCGCTTTATCCAATACCATAGCTACAGACAATGCCGTGAAGGTTGAAGACGTTTACTGATGGTAGTGTCTCTGTTGCCGGAGACCGTCTAGGTAAATGCCATCGCAGCGTCCATCACACCCGACCAACAGCAGTGTGCGTACGCTACCTTGTCCAGGTTTGAAGGGCGCTGGGGTTGTTGAAACTGTGGTAACGAGACTCAATGTATGTGTCAGGCGACGAGCGTAATGCGGTGCTAATCATCCAAACTGTAATTACCTGGTTATGAACGGGCGTATCATTTACCATCAGGTGAACGCCTTTCATAAAAAAAACGTAATATCATGACCCATATCCAGTTATTTTTTTTTTTCATAAAGTTACCAAGATTCAAGTAAGCAGAGCATGATAAGCACCATGCTGCATGGACTGTAAGGCGCTATATATATACAGAAAATAGATTTTGTTTGTTCGCCAATCACGTGAAAACAAGTGAACGTATCACCACGAGATCACTTACAATCAACGTAGAATTATCTTAAGATGATTAGAGGATATCATTTTTTTTTAATTCATAGATCCATAATCCTTTGATTTCTAATTAACTTTTATAGATAATTTCATGTTATTATTGATGCGGTTATGGCAATGGTAGCTATTGATAGTGTAAATTTATGATAGGCCCAACAAAGAAGGAGAGTTAGTAGAAGAGTAATATAATTATAGTAAAAAAAAAGTCGAAATCGATTTAATGGAGTACGTTACAGTTTGAGGACCATCACCACCAGGTGCAGCAGCGTGTTGAATAGTTAACGAAGTGTTATTAGCGTTTTACGTGCTATGTGTTAGGTGTTTTTATTGTGTTCTGTATTTCAATTACAAATGTATAAGTCGGTGTATTCGTTTGTTATGTTATATACATATATAAATATATATATATGCGAGCGCGAAGTTCACTTGGTGGTAAGTGATACGGGTGGATGACATACCATTGGATGCGGGTGGCCCAGGACCGGTCTGAGTGGAAATCTTTGGGGAGGCCTTTGTCCAGCAGTGGACGTCTTCCGGCTGATTGGATTGGATTGGATTGAAGTGATACGCTAGCCCATAACGTGGTGCTAGTTAAAATGGTACTTGTACTTCACTGCACTCGTAATCTAATGCATGAGATGTCGAGTCTCATTACCCCTGTAATTACACTAGCTATAGCGCCCTTCAAACTGGAACACGGTAATGTTTGCACACTGCTGTTTATAGACTACAATAGACGCCGCGGTGGTACCTAGACGGTCTTTTTATTATTCAATTAAGCGATGAAATGAGCGGGATTTTCGCTTGATGGTAAGTGATACGCCTGCCCATAACTAATATTGGTTTACTGGTGGTAGGTATTGCCCATTGCAGCCGGCAAAGAGTAGTATGCCAACATTACTTTGTTCCAATTTGGAGGGCGCTGTAGCTAGCTAGTGAAATTCTTGGGGTAATAAGACTCGACATCCTATGTCTGAGGCGACGAACGCAATATGGTGGTGTATATATCGTCAAAACTAGCGCCGCATTGTTATGGGCGGGCGTAGCACTTACCATCAAGTGAACGTCCCGCTAATCTCGTAGCTAAGTAGTATAAAAAAATAATTATAATTAAGCGTATCAATAACGATCATCATCACAATAAATCATGTTATCAAAACATTAGTCCAAATAAAAGTAAACTTCGTAACAATAGAATCGTGTTCTGTAAAGAACCTAGCGGTGCCAGCATGGCGTCGTGTGGATAATTGACGCCTCTAGTGGCGTATACGGAACAGGTTATGGAGTCAGAAGTAACGCGAATTGGAGAAACCGCGGAGACGTCCAACGTCTGTTAAATTTTAGATATTCTATTTCTTTAGGACTATTAAACAAAAGAACATATCATAAAAAGATCACTGTACCATTGGTAAGTCTCTGCCAACAAACAGTACCGAGCAAACATTACTGTTCCGATTTGGAAGGCGTTGTTTGTAATAAAATTACTGGAGTAACGAGACATCATATATCCCAAAGTGAAGAGCTCACGAAACAGTGTATGTATACACTGTTTCGTGAGCTCTTCCTAACGAGTATTACAATATAATGAAGAACATGCAAACAATAATCGGTAAATTTATTGCGCGTTTCAAAAGTAATTTAAAATAGAATATTTACACAAGAAACTAATAAGTATTCTTTATTACGGATCATTAAGTTGTGTATACATTGTTAGGGGCGTAAGCGGTTCCGCCCAACATCTTACAGAACTCAAGTCAACCTCACCTGCACTCGAGGCTCTGACAACCCATCAACTCGCACTGAGCCAGCATGATGGGATAAGACCCAATTCCCCTTATCATCTTCCCATTAACATTAGCCGATAGACGTCGACAGCTGGACATAGGTATTTCCCAAAAATTCCACACGGATCGGGTAAGGGTTCACATGGAGAAGATTTAGACTATTTCCCACCACGCTGGCCCAATGCGGGTACCGACCCCCACCGGGGAGCCAGAGCCTTGTTTCTTGATCAGCAGCGTGCACCACGAACAGAGGAGGTTGGCTTGGTGAGTTGTTAATGGCAATTCCATATAACCCTGTAATTCTTCCTACAGCTTATCTTTAGAAGAATTCCCTGATGATGAATTTCATTCGATCATAATGATGATGACGTTTCTCTGATGAAATTTAAATTTTTTTATACCTAAGTAATATGTAAGAAAGTAATAATAATAAAATGATAACTTAGACATATTAACGACTCCACTGCATCTCTATTCTTTAGAAACCTCCAAGTATAGAATGAATGTAGCAGTGATTCCCAAACTTCTTTTATGGTATACTTTTTTACCTAGTGGTAAGTCTCTTTTGTTGGAGGCCGTTTATGTACCACTACAGCTCCTATTGCAGCTGACAAACACTGTTTTCCGGTTTGAATGGCGCTGTAGCTTGTAAAATTACTGGGATAACGAGACTCAACATCTCATGTCTGAGGCGACGAGCAGAATGCAGTGTAGTATATATTATTCTAACTAGTGCGAAGTTCTTATTGATCGGCGTAACACGTGCTTTCAAGTGATTGTTTCGCTTGTATTTTCGCTTCGTTAAATAAAAAATAAAACTTGCTCTCGTTAGCGCAGTAATTTTAGAAACCGATCAAACCGGAACACAGTTGTCTCCACACTACTCCGGTCGCTATGGTGGTACTTAGTCGGTCTCCGGCAAAGGGGACACCACCACCAAATCAAAAGCCACCATCCAAACTCCAAGTGTGTGTGTATAATTGAACCAGGGAGTCCCAATTGCAGCTGCTGCTGTATAAAAGATATATACACAACAGACTTATCGATTAGTTAATAAATTGATAACGAAAAATATCAATCTTGCGAGCGTTATTTATAATTCACCGCGACCACCACCAGACATGACATGGGTTTATGTAAAACGTGTGGAGGGAGACGGGGGAGGCAAAGGGTTAATTGTCAGCGCACACGGCGACTCCCACGCGCCCCACCACCACACGGCTGGTACCGACGAGACGGTGTGGTGTTAATCACTTTAATAATCACACACAACTGTCCGTCTGTCCGTCTGTGAACGTTATTACAAATCGTGCATTCACGCGAGAGACGTAATATCCAAATCGATGTTCTCGTGATGGTTGACACTCTTGACAGTTGCAAGGTGATAATTAGGATGTTTATACAGCGCCGAATTAAGTTCGTAGTCTCTAGATAACCGACTGGTCAAGTCGCGTCGCCTTATTGATTAGCCATTTCAAAAGAAAACTCATAATTCACCATATATAATTAACTGCTTACACGAACAACTACGCACGTATACAAGCACACACCGACTCGCACTCACACATGTATATGTACGTATAGACAACATCAAAAACCACAGACAACACACAGACCTTTTCTAACCCTTGTTTTTTGGTTTAAGTTAATTTATATACGTTACGATGAAACAGGGTAAGGGCACTGTTTCCTAAGATACAGCTTTCATTCCTAGTTCAGGAACCAAGGGCCTCAAGAGTCGAAGACATGTTAAATAATGCAATAAACTATCATTATCTTTACTGCTTTCTGATAAATCATCATCATAAACCGGAAGACGTCTACTGCTGGATGTGAGCTGGTACTGAGATAATAGCTTTTTTTCAGATGTTCACCTGATGATTAGTTACAAGCCCGCCCATAACGTGAAGCTAGTTAGGGTGATATACACTGCATCATATTCTGCTCGTCACCCTGAGACAAGATGTTAGGTCTCATTATCACAGTAATTTGCACTAGCTATATCGTCCTTCCAACCGGAATATAGTAGTGAATATAGTATAGCAAAATAGTGAAGAGTAATCACCATAGTTAAACCTCGTATAAAACAAAATTATAATTTAGTTGAGTAGTGTAAGTATCCAGTGTCAATGACAACGTGGTATTAGTTACTACAGTAATCATCATCATAGATACTGTTCATTATCATGACTACAGTAATGTTTGTACATTATTTGATGGCAGAAATAGGGGTTGCAGTGGTACCTTACTTTTTTTTTGTATTACGTGAAGCCTTCGCATACCTGCCCTCACGAGGGGCAAAGACAGGATATGTCTGACTTCCACCGACTAAAACCCCCACGATGTGCCAACGAGAAAGCTGTCGCACACCTCCACAACGCCATCAGCACTGACTGCACCGAGCAGCTTTATCTTGGGGAGAGAACCATCTCCCACTACTTCCCACCTCACATATAGCTAGTCCTCTTCTCGGCTCGGAAAGTGGATCCCGCCGAATCCGTCACACAAAGTCCATGGTAGTCAAAGGAACTCTAGCTACCCCCTGCAGCGGATCTGGTGAACTCCGCCACCAATACTGCTCCGCGGCCGTATATCATGTCACTTCTCTTCCCTCCTGACTACACCTCGGCTGCGAAGTACAGGCCTGCCTTATACCACTTAACCTCCTTGGAATAACTACAGAAAAAAATTGACTTAATTCGAAATAAAAAAAAAATACTTTATAACAAATCTGACTTTGACGTCAATAAAATGCCCTGTAATTCGGTGAACTTGTATACAATGAAGAAATTAATACATTTGTCTAAAAAAAGTTGGTTGAAAGTATGCAGTAAGTAGTATTTACTAGAGATAGGTCTAGGTAATTAGTATTTACTAGTTATAAGTCGGTGTCGCCGTAGATGCTACCACAGCGCCTACTGCAGCCGGCGGCGCCTATTGCAGCCGAGCTGCAGACATTGCTGTTAGGGATTTGTGAGGTGCTGTAGCTAGTGAAATTACTGGGGTAACGGTGTTATTGTTGATGTGGTACTTTATGAAAATATACGTCATTCAATTTTGTTATTCAGCGCTAGTTAAGTTAACCTTACCGGTGACAAGGTTACCTTATTTCAGGCTGTTCCTTGCTCACTCTGCTGGCTGTAGCATCTCCGCAACTCTCTTTGGGGTAGGATTTTAGTGAAGTCTGTTCTTAGCTAACCTCTAAATTGCAGAAGCGAGCCGATCAAATTATGAGTGTTGATATATAAGTCTAATATTTACTGGGGGTACGATTCTGTTGCTACAAACCGTCTAGGTAGGTACCGCTGCAGCGCTTATTGCAGCCGACAAACAGCACTGTGAAGACGTTACTGTATTCCGATTTGAAAGGCTCTCTAGTTAGTGTAATTACTAAGGTAACGTGACTCAACTATGTATATGTCTCAAGCGACGAGCGCAATGCGGTGCCGTGTACACTTACAATCAATCGCTTAATTGCATGTAAAAAAAGTTTCGGAGATCTTGTGACGAGTCAATGGAAATCTCTTATATATAGTTTCCTTCGCAGGTAATGTATACCAAACGGCATTGCAGCAAAACAGACGGTTATATACCACAAGAACGACAGACACTTTAAACATTAAGTCGGAAGACACAGCTCACACAGCGCCATCCAGCGTACGGAGGATAATATTGAAGGAGTACAAAAAAATTGATCAGGAGCAAGAGGATAAGCTGAGGAGACGCATGGCTAAAGTCGGTGCTTGTGCACAACTTAGAATCCCATGTTTACACGTGAGTAATATTTTACTATATAAGGTCTAAGGTCCCCAAGATAAGTTAAATTGGAGTATTTAAAATACACAAGTATTTCCAAACCTGGGCTTCGGTACCTAGTATTTTATAATAATTGCTGACAGGGACATTAGAATTCAGTATCCATAGTGATTAGTGTGTAGTATAGTAATGTCTATGAATACTGAATTCTAATGTCCCTGTCAACAAGTATTATAAAATACTATGTACCGAAACCAGGTTTGGAAATACTTGTGATTTTAAATACTTGCGATATCATACTAGAAATTTAAAACTCATTAAAACGAACCAAGGCGACGTGGTGGGGGCCTTCAAGAGACGCATCACTCCCTTAAAGGTTGGCAACGAAGTCGCAACCCCTCTGGTGTTGCGAGGGTCATGAACTTCAGTGATGACGTTCCACCAGGTGAACTGTTCACTCATTTGATCATTCTTCCTATTTTAAAAAAGAATGTTATAATGAACAAAATCATTCGTAGATCTTTTTTTTTATCCAATTAAGCGACAAGACAATCACGATGTTCACCTGATGGTAAGTGATACACCTACTTATAATACCGTGGCGATATTTAAGATGATATACGCTGCACCACATTGCACTCGCCGTATGATGTTCAGACTTGTAACCTCAGTTATTACACTACCTGTAGCATCCTTCAAACCGGAACACAGTAATATCTGCACAATGCTTGTCGGCTTCAATAGGCGCTGCGGTGGTGCCTATCTAGATGGACTGGGAAGCAGAATCCTAGTTTTAAAACCTGTTCCTGTAAATAGGTGTCATCTCTAATATTGATAACAATCTTTAATTCAGTTAAATTCCTTTGCCGTATTCCGTTTTGAATGATGCTGTAGTTAGTGCAATTACAGGTGTAAAATGATTTAACATGTTATGTCTCACGCGACGAACACAATGTGGGGCAGGGTATAACATCCTAACTGGCGGCGTGTTAGAGGTGAGCGTATCACTTACCATCAGGTGAACGTTCCACTCGTCTTGTCCCCTAATTAATTAAAAATAGAGTACTAAATTAAATAAACTCGTATCAATCGGTGACTTTAAAGAATTTCTTATTAAATTTACTTCATCAAGTAAACTGATCGTTATGATACATAGTATTCAACATCTGCCTCCTTGCCGAGCGTCGAGGATCCTCAAGTAGAGGAGGAGCATGCCGCTAAAGCTGATTGCGGGAGTAAGAGTAAGCCTGCTGCGCCGTCGAAGCCCAGTGCCGCTCCGAAAGCGAAATCAGCCGGAGCACCGCAACCAACTAAAGCTGGTGGTGGTGCCCAAGGACAAATAATTGCTGGTAACAGTTCTTCCATATAAAATCTTAAACTTTCAGCTCCAGTTTTGTAAGGGTTTAAGTCCGCGCTCGCTGTAGCCACTTCAGCTCTTCAAATATATGGAGAAGTAAGACTACACTGCTGTTGATCAGTAGCTGGGGGACCTTCCTCGTTTATCCAGCAGGAAGCACCAGCGACTTAGTATTGGTAATAACAGATCATTGTTTTCGCAGTAATCGGCGCCGTAGTCGACGTCCAGTTTGAGAAGCACCTACCACCGATCCTCAACGCCCTGGAGGTACCCGGACGGAGTAAGCTTTTTAAATTTTTATTATCAAATGATAAAGGATGTAATGACAGCATTAATATTCCCACAACTGGGACTCCGCGCTTTCTTTAACGAAGGCTCTTTAGTGAAACTACTAAGGAGGTCCACGGTTCGAGTCTTAATTCACACCTACTAATAGACGGTAGTTTTGTTTTTTGTAATAAGTACCATAATTTCCAGAGCCGCGTCTTATTCTGGAAGTGGCGCAACATCTGGGCGAGCGCACCTGCCGCACCATCGCGATGGACGGTACCGAGGGTCTGATCCGAGGACAGCCCGTCTCAGATACCGGCGCACCTATCACCATCCCCGTGGGCGAGGCGACTCTCGGCCGGATCATCAATGTCATCGGGGAACCGATTGGTGAGTTAGAAGGGTGGGGATGAGTATCTTCGCAATATACTCATCTTCTTGAAGGTATTTATTAACTCATTCGTTTAATTTTTTTTTATAATTTATATATATACATAAACATAAATATAGAATATTTAAGGTATATATTTACACGTTAGATTTTTTCTCTTTTTACTTTGAGTACCCATGTTGGTTTACTCTTGCTCAACGGTTAGCTGATAGAAAAAACAATATGAGGCCAGTTTCTGTCCCTCCAATTTTTTATTATATACATACAAAGTGGTAAAATAAAATAAATACGAGTAAAGCTAGTTACTCTCCACTACCTCCCTTAGCTTGTCCCAGGGTAAGACATAGCTCTCTTTAGTACCCTCGCTGTACTACAGGAAACACATGACTGATTCATGCCTCCGTTTTTTCATTCCACAAAGCAACAAGACAAACTGGATGTTCACCTAATGGTAAGTGTTACACTTGCCCATAACAACGTAGCGCTAGTTAGGATGTGTTATACACAGCACCACAATGTGCTCGTCGCCTTGACACATAAAATGTCTACTCTCGTTACCCCAGTAAGTACTATAACTTCAGCGCCCTTCAAACTAGAACACAGTAACCTTTGCACACTACTGTTTGGCGGCAGAAATGAGCTGCGATGGTATCTATCTTGACAGTCTCCGGAGAGAGAGACAGAGACCTACCACCAGTATATTCCGTGGTGCAATGATCAGAATATGGAGGTCGTAAGTTCGTCTCCAAATGTTTATAAATATGTAACAAATAATCCAAGACTGTTCAGAATTTTTAAAACCTTTAATCACTATGAAACACAGATGAGCGTGGTCCCATAAAGACCGACACCTTCGCGCCCATCCACGCGGACGCGCCGCCTTTTGTGGAGATGTCCGTAGAGCAGGAGATCTTGGCTACAGGAATCAAGGTGGTAGACTTGCTGGCGCCTTACGTAAGAGGTAAACTAATGTTGATCAAGCATCATTAATCATTATCAGCCTTTCTTAAGCCACTGTTGGATAGGCCTTCCTAAATTTCTTCTATCAGATACGGTCCTCAGCTAACCGCATACACCCACATCATACAGCTCTTACGATATCATCAGTCTATTTCGAGATAAGGCATCCTACACCCTACCTGCAACCTGAACTCCAAAAGTGTCCTCTCCCGCCTGAATATACCTGATGGTAAATCATATACTCATAACAAAGAAGTATCAGAAAGTTTCCACTGCATCGCACTGCGCTAGTCTTTCAAAGGAAGGATCTGTATTAAATGCCTTCTCATACTTGCCCTTGCGGAGGCAAAGGCAGGAGGTTATATCGGACTTGCTCCAACTAAAACCCGCGAAGTTTCATCTTCGTCGCTATACGACAGGGCCATGGGAACGATTTTGCACATCTCCGCACCCACCAGTGCCGACTGTACCATGCAGACCCATCTCGGAGCGAAAACACACCACTCTCCTCCACCGTTGTGAAGGCCTGCCGGAATATACAGTGCGTCCTCTTCTTTTCCGACTGTTATCGTCACCTGGGCAATGGATCCCTCCAAATTCATCACAGACACCATTGGAACCAAGAGAGATAAATCCTCCGGTTCCTTCGTCGGCTCCTCCCTTGCGACTTCACCGCCGTCGCATCAGCTTCCGCGACTCTACCACCACTGCGAAAAGCAATGCGAGTCTGCTCCCGCAGCCAACCGGCACATCCGAGGTGACCTCACGGAGCTTACGAGCGTCTACCTCGGGTCGACTCCACGCCCCGGGCAGGCTTGATCTAGCCATGGCTACTGAGCCCCACCGCCACCACAAACCGGGAACCTGTTCGGGGGATTATGCTGGATCACAATTTATGTCTGCCTATAACAACCTGGTGCTAGTTAGAATAATAAACACTACACCATTGTGGTTGTCGTCTTGAGACATAAGATGTTAAGTCTCGTTACCCCAGTAATTTTACCAGCTACAACGCCGTTCATCAGGAACTCAGTAATGTTTGCACATTACTGTCTGTCGGTTGCAACAGGCGCTGCGATGGTATCTAGCCAGACGGTTTTAGGACAACAAAGATCCATCACCAGACCAGTCCCAGTTGTTAGTCCAATAACACTATTCCCTAAAGCTTTCACAACTTAAGAGGAAGTGGATTAGACTTGAGTGAAGTGGACTGAAGTGAAGTGGATGTGTTTATAACACGATTCTATACCCCTCGAGTGGAATGAAGATGGTGGTACTATTTCATCTTACCTACAGTCTGCAGTTCCTGCTGCCAAAAGTTGTAAGAGATTGTACCCTGAGCTGATGATGAGCATTTTTGTCATCTTTACATTGTCGGAAAAGACTTTTAGTAACCAATATCGCAGGGAAAACCCTTGATTGATAATAGATAGGAAACTGTTGTAATATCTCAACCACCGACCATCACACCACAATCTTATTTATATTTTAAAGAATAACTCTAGACTGGCACTAATTTAGGAATGTTCATATTTTCAAACATGTCTTCATCAGGTGGTAAAATCGGTCTATTTGGAGGTGCCGGAGTTGGGAAGACCGTGCTCATCATGGAGCTTATTAACAATGTGGCGAAAGCCCACGGAGGGTTCTCGGTTAGTTACTGGTTTATTATTTGCACAATCAACACTATCAGCTAGTCTAGAGCTGAACATAGACCTCTCCAATTCTCGGGTTTGAAGATCCCAGTACTTTGGTAAGTCACAGAGAAAGCTGTTGCCCGTTATGTGGAACTGTTCCCTCATTAGTAGCCTTTTACGACTGTGGGTTAGCATTGTAAAGGAGATATTCTAACCTATCTCCCACACAATGCAAATTTATATAATTGTGTGAATATATTATATTACCTATTTTATGTTCATCTCCCTGCAAATCTCCAGAGGCAATCTTCAGTTATAGAACTGGATACAAAATAATGCTTTCATTAAGGTAGTTCTCTATTACTAGATTGTCTAGGTAAGTATCAACGCAGTGCCAATTTCTGCCATTAAATAGTAGTACACAAATATCGGTTTGCAGTTTACCAGGCGGCTCTAAGATAACGAGACTCACCATCTTGTGCCTCAAGACGACGCGGAAAGAGAGAGCATCTTGAATAATGAGTGTCTCAAAAAAAAAGCCTTCAACTAAATAGTAGCTTGCTGCGACTTGCTGAGATTGTGAAGCTGAATTTAGCAATTGAGTTTCCTATTCAAATTCTTATCTATGGTGTGGGATGATCAATGTAAACACACTGATCGATGGTTTGAAATTATTGGATTTTAGTATGTTTGTCTAGCTCAGCTCTACGTCAATTCTTTGAAATTTTTGAAGGTATTCGCCGGTGTGGGAGAGAGGACGCGCGAGGGCAACGATTTGTATAATGAGATGAAGGTCGGCGGTGTCATCACGGATGATTACAAAACGTCAAAGGTTTGCATATGCTGCGATCAAACTAAAAAATTTAAATTTTATTCCCGTTTAGATAACCTGGTGGAAAGTATAGAAAAAACTCTTCCGGGGAAAAAGGGTTTTCCTAGATTTCATCAAATCGCCAGTCTGAGAATTGTTATAACAGAGTGTTTAATAACAATTTCAGATCAAGAATTACTATTCTTGATCTGAAATTGTTATTAAACACTCACAACAGTCTACTGACTGTTGGAGCATTTTCTGGCTCTCTGGAGTGATTGGTGATATGAATATAAAATAAGATCACTCAAACACTAGCAGGAAGTTATTGGTTAATACCATCAGGATAGGTTATCCAACCCAACACAAGTCTATCAAGTAAACAAGTTTTCATCCTTCTTCTAAGATCAACCATGTTAAACTCAAATCTTTATTATTACTTACCACCAGGTGTCCCTAGTGTACGGTCAGATGAATGAGCCACCTGGAGCCCGAGCTCGCGTTGCCCTCACGGGTTTGACTGTCGCCGAGCATTTTCGCGATAAGGAGGGTCAGGATGTGCTGTTATTCATTGACAACATTTTCAGGTTTACCCAAGCCGGCTCAGAGGTAAAGGAGTTATCCTATTGTACAACTTTTGACAAAGAGTAGTATTCATCAAAAATTTATTTAAAAGCCTAGAAGACCTAAAACTGCAGTGTTTTCTGAAGCGATTTACTGTAAGATATGATACTTTATTGCCATAGGTATCGGCGTTGTTAGGCCGTATCCCCTCAGCCGTAGGGTACCAGCCCACTCTCGCGACGGACATGGGTACCATGCAAGAGAGAATCACCACCACTAAAGCCGGTTCGATCACCAGCGTACAAGTGAGTACAATGCTGTTTCTGCATTGGGTCTTCAGTAAGACCACTCCTTCTGTACCCCGATTTAACTCAATAGGTTAGTTAATACGTTATAGTCTATTATTCATTCTAGGCAGTATACGTGCCAGCAGATGACCTGACAGACCCGGCGCCTGCGACCACATTCGCCCATTTGGACGCGACGACGGTGCTGTCGCGTGCAATCGCCGAACTGGGCGTGTACCCGGCGGTCGACCCGCTCGACTCTACCTCTCGAGTCATGGATCCGCACATCATCGGACCAGAGCACTACAATGTGGCTCGCGGCGTGCAGAAAATCTTACAGGTGGGATAGTATTATAAATTTACTGTATTTCCAGGTTTCTTCAAAAAATCTGAAGCGTAAATACAAATAATTATCACCATACATGCATCAAGAAATATCACTAATTAGTAAACGTTTCTTACTATATGTTGAGATAGGAATAACCGCAATGTTGGGACTTTCAGGTTCTGATTTGTGTGATTCTCTAAGACCAAGAATCCTAGTCTTGTCGCTTATATTATTTTCTAATCCGACCGCCCTCTCCTCTAGGATTACAAGTCTCTACAAGACATCATCGCGATCTTGGGCATGGACGAGCTCTCAGAAGAAGATAAAATGACAGTAGCCCGTGCAAGAAAAATTCAGCGCTTTCTCTCGCAGCCATTTCAGGTATTTTAGTTACGATTGCAAAAATAGAGAACAAGTTGTTGGAACTCTGGTCTTTGGGACAAGATTATTGCCTATGATGAGACCTAAACAATTCAGTACCCTCCGAATAATGCTTGCTGAATACCTTATGAGTTTTAATGAAATATTATTCTTACTAAACAGTGATGCTGGAACCCAACTATATTCCCCTAATAGCTTTTTAAATTGCTACTATAATGGGACTCGTCCTGTGTTAAAATGATAAGAGGAATAGTGTAATCATCCTAACTAACGCCAGATTGTTGTAGGTATATAAAATATGACTAAAAGACTTGTTGTAGACAAGAGACAATATTTCTTTTCCCAGCATTCTAGTCTTTTATTTAATAATAGTAATCAAATTTTTGAGTCTTACAGGTAGCGGAAGTGTTCACGGGGCACGTGGGAAAGCTGGTGAAGTTGGAGGAAACTATAAAAGGGTTCCAGAGGGTTAGTTGAATTTTAGTTCTGTTTCACCTACTTCTAAGGTATCACTAAGATAGATCTTAACTCCTATCCTTCGAGGTAGATTTTCTGATGTGATGATTTTCTTAAATCAATAAATGGAATTGAGTGATGGTTAGCACATTATTGGATGA
The DNA here is from genome assembly GCA_029286815.1 of Troides helena. Lineage (NCBI taxonomy): Eukaryota > Metazoa > Arthropoda > Insecta > Lepidoptera > Papilionidae > Troides > Troides helena. The sequence goes on from JAGSMV010000033.1 coordinate 742,656, forward strand.
AAAAGCAGAGCGAACGTTCTTCTCTCCGGTAATTTTAAAATAAACAGATTCTTCGAAAGATATGATACAGAGGATAAGTTTCAAAATTTGATATTATTCTTGCCGAACCAGGCAGACGATCAATCTGAAAATATTCCTATGCCTGAAGATAGTGTGTCTTGTGTGTGTTATTTGTGTATAAGAATTGTGGTAAAGTATTAAAACAGTGGAGATACCCTGCGCCTAGACGCCATCTTTTATCGTCCTCTAAAAATTTCGAAAAGAATTCGCCTTAAACTTAACCATATATGTTTTAGCTACATTGGGCTACCACTTGACTCCAATTCCACACCGTGTTAAGTGAAAAAAGGTCCGTCGATGACGGACCGTAATCTCCCGAAACACTAGCTCCGTTGTTAATAGGTGAGACAGCAATGCTGTTATGGTTGAAAGATTTTTACGATGAGGGTGGTAGCTTGCCAGGTGAGTTTAAAAGAATCGAACCAGGGACTTTCGTGTTTTGGACAAATGACTCTGATCTGGGGGCAGTTTAAAATGTTTAATATATTTTGATGTTGTGGTAGATACTGAGGGGTGAACTGGATCATATACCGGAGTCTGCATTCTACATGGTCGGCACTATTGAAGATGTTATCGCTAAATCACAGTCGTTGGCTAAGGGCGTGTAGATCCTGGTGATTTTAGATATCTTGGAAATTCTTAATGTTTCAATACCATAGACTATTACGTTATTTAAAGCTGTTATATTTACCATTACTAACGAAAAGTATGCATCAAATGTCGAACATTGGTCGTGCCTGCCTCGAACTATTGATTTCTAATCCAAATATAATCGTACGCCTAAAATAGTCATTATCATTATCACAACTGATATTTATCAAATATTGAACATTGTCATACTTGCCTCGCAACTGTACAAGTACTTGTTGAATTTTTCATCAAAGTATCATTTGACGGTTCAAAATTTGAATTATCTTTACTATCATCATCAACCGAAACGACGTCCATAGCTGGATCTATATAGGACAGGACAAATTGATCGGACCTATGTTGCTCGCATCTAGCGGCTTACAGCAACCTTCAGTCGTATATAGGGATTCATTTAGAGATTTTTGGACCCACAACGCTGGCGAAATGCAGGTTGGTGGGAGCGAGAGCCTCGTTTATTGGTTAGTAGGGTTCATTAAAAACAAGTTAAGTTGGCTTGGGTCTAGTGAATTGTTATGCGGAACCCCTTCATCATCAGCACGTTTGTCAAAGGGTCTCATCTATTCCAACTAAACATGTATTCTATCTCATCCAAAACTAATCGTAGTAGCCCCATAATGAGTAATATCATCGCCATCATCATAAATTTGTCAAATGTTAGACACTGACCCTAAATGCTTCCAGCTTTTCCTTCAAATCGAAATGTGCATTATTATCAGTACCATTAGCATTTATTTAAAGATTATATGAATATAATTATTAATAAATATATTAATTTGAAGCTTATATGATAGAAATTAGATATTGGTCGTACCTACTTCCTATGCATATTTTTCCAATCTTTACTCTTATTTTGTCCAATGTTGGACAAGGAGATTCCGAAGGAACGCCACTTACACTTTAGTACGTCTTAGATCAGGTAATGAAAATGACACATTTCTGTTTTAGACTAGTTATATTTAAATTTTTATTTATGAAACAATAAACAATATTTTTGATATATTTATTTCATTCATAACTTAAGCCAAGCGACAGACATTAAATTCTTGACCTCACCTTTAGCATTGGAGTAATCCTAATTTTTTGTTTACACGAGCTTAGTGATTGGGTGTACCTTTTCCTTTGAGGTATAAAGTAGTGGACCGGTTATAAATACCATCAGATAAAAAAAATAGCTGAAGATCGAATTGGTTTTCTCAATCTGATCGCCAAACTTCAGTTTGAAGAGGGCACTTAATGATGATACCTTTTCCATAAAAAGTGCCACTGATCCCTCAATTTTACCCTAAAGCCAGGTGTTAAAAAAATTTTTTCGCAATGGAAAAAAACAAGAGGAAACCCGCAGAACATTGAATATCTCGTATACATAAGAAGGTACACACAGCTACTGTTAGTTTAATAAAGTTTACTAAATAAATTGTGAGAATTATTTATTTTGATTCGTTTAAATATTGGTATAAAAGCAGTATAATGTTAGCTGAGGATCGAATTGGACTTCTCAATCTGATCTTCAAACTTCAATTTGAAGAGAGCAATGATAATGATGATGATGATGATAATGTTGCAATATATATTATATTAATTAAAATAAAAATATTTAGTACAATTTAAGTACATTAGATTAAAAACGAAATAAAAATCTATAGAGTATTATGACTTACATTTATATATTGACGAGCACCGAATCTCAACGGAGGCTTCAACTGGTGATGAACTTGATAACGTTAGTGAACATGCCTCCACGGCCTCATGTTGCGCCCGCATAAGCAGATCCAACCAGGTCGGAATGCTGCAAGATGGAGAAGCCGGAAAACAGCATGGTCAATGTGGATGTTATTACGGCAGATTAACAATATGATCATGACAACCCAACCACCATCAAAACGCAAAGCGAGTTAGTCGCTAGCTCAGACTCTTGAAGTTATGATGATGTTATTTCCCTGGCTGCCAAGCTGATTCCGTGGTTGGACAACAGGTGGCCCCTCAGACTGCACTTCTGCACAAACCATACGCTGCAAACGTCGCATTTGAAGCGTCTGTCATTGTTGTGGATCCTCATGTGCTCCCTCAGTGTGTACTTCCTAGCGTACGACTTGTGACAGACCTCGCAAGCGAAGACCCTCTTGCCCGTATGCTTCACCATGTGCGCTTTCAGTGCTTTTTTGCTGAAGAACCTGAAGCCACACTCACTGCACTGACAGTTCCTCTCCATCAGATGACTTTTTTTTATGTGATACATGAGCAATGATTTAAGTATATACGATTTGCTGCACACGTTGCATTTGTACTGCGCTTCAGTGTTGTGCACTTTCACCAAGTGCTGGTTGCGCTGATAGTAGCTCCGGAAGGGCTGGTCACAGTATGGGCAATTGCTAATGTTCCTCTCGCCTAGGTGCTTAGTCTTCTCGTGGTACTGCCTCTTTGCTCTACTATTGAAGACCTTCTCGCATTTGTCACATTTGAAACTGCCCTCTTGGTGGGTGGTCCGGTGCGCGTTCAATGACCTTTTCGTGGCAAACGAGGAGTGGCACTTGCTGCATGTGTAGTTGTCGTAGTGCTTGTTCATGTGCTGCTTCAGCATCTTGAAGGTTTCATATGTTGAGGTGCACATCGCGCAGTCATAAACATCGCCTTTCCTGAGCTTGAACTGTTGTATGTGGTCTTTTATGTCGGTGTGTATGGTCTTCTCGTGGGTTTTGACCAGGTGATCCTTCAGAATTGTTAAATTGTCCATCGCCTGGTTGCAAAGTGAACACATAAGACCAGTTACGTCCAACTTCACGTTATATTCTGTCATATCAAAGTTGGACTTGAAGTTTAAACGTTCCGCTTGGTGATTGGTGCCGGTGTGGATCCTGAGGTCTGCCGGATCTGGGAAGGTGTCGTCGCAGTACCCGCACACGTAGCCTAAGAGTGATTTGTTTTTGAATGGGGTGGCGTTGCTGTGTTCCAGTATCGTTTGTAGGTTCTCTCTGTGCTTCGCTTTGTCCGTACCACCGCGGGAGCTCCACATAAGATTGATTTTGGACTCCTTCTGCGATATAGTGATTTTCCTCTTCCCACTTTTTCTCAGGTGGATCTTCTCGTCCAGTTCCAACTCGTCGATCTCACAGGAACCTGCTAACAGATTATCACTACAAATATCTATCACCAGCACTAGTACCTATCAGCATATATACGAATAACTTACTTATAGAACTAGCTATCCTGTTAACCAATGTTTTGATTTTTTCCGCTCGCCAGTTTCCGTCTTCCTTCTGCTTCTTGCTTCTAACTTTACGTTTCACTTCCAATTTAGAGCTGGTGATCTTCCGACCGGTTTGTTTAACTGTAAATTGTTACTGTTAGTTACTAGTAATTTATATCTAAGCGGAAACTCGAAAATGGAAACCGCGCATAAAATGTAACTTAATTTTTTTTTATAATGTCCAAAGTAACGGTCGTTTTACTGATGGTAAGTTTCTATTGCTGGTGGTGAGTGCGCAAACATAAGCATGTTGTGGTATGTATCTGGTGTGTATTACGTAGTAATGTTTGTCGGCTGTAATAGTTGCTGTGGTGGTACCTAGACGTTTTCAGGCAACAGAGTATACACACACAGTATACACAATACACTCACAATATGGTGCAGTTTATATCATCCTAAATAGCGCCACGTCGTACATCACTTACCATCAGGTGAATGTTTTACGTGTCTCATCTTTGCTTCGAATAAAAAAAAACTTACTTGAATCGCTCGGATAATAGTCGTCGTCGCCGTCGACTTCCGGTTTCGGCTCCTCTTTAACCTCCATATGGTCTTTGTCTGAAAAAAAAAATGTATTTTTTTCATTCAACGGAGCGAAGACCTTGGCGAAACGTTCACCTAATTGTGACACGCCCGCCCATAACAACATGGCACTAGTTAGGATGTTATACATTGCACGATATTGCGCTCGTTGCTTTGAGACAATCATGACCATTTAGTCTCATTATCCACAGTACTTTCACAAGCTACAACTCACTTATACCGGAACACAGTAATGTTTGTACACTACTGTTTGGCGGCAGAAATAGAAGCTGTGGTGGTACCTACCTAGATGGTCTCCGGTAGCAAAGATCTGCCACGGTGGCACTCGGAATGCGGTATCCCGATTCTGCGACTCTGTTATGACGCAGAAGCGGGAAACCGAACTTATCCGAGAGCGGGCGCCGTGGGGACAGGACGCGGTCGGAGCGCGATGACAGCTCACCGCCGCAAGGCGGGGCCGAGCGCACGACCACCGAATGGCTCCTCGGCAGGAACCTGGCGCCGCGACCGACAAGGGCCGTCGGGACGGCGCCCCTTGGAGAGGGTTCCTGGGGTGCATTTGGTGATGCGTCTCGTATTCCGACGCGTCGCCACGTAGGAATTTTTATCAGGAGGGGTGCTTCACACCCCTCCCCGAGGTGGCCCTGGTCATTCGGGCGCCGTTCGGGGAGTAGAACTGAAATACGTTATCCCGCGACCCCACGAGCACGTGGATGAGAGTAGAATACCGTGTGAAGCTTTTTAGTCGGTTGGAGCCCGACACTACCACCAACGCCCGCCCAATTTGGCGACGGGGTGTGCGTTCCATTAGCATTTTGTTACAAACGTTAATAAAAAACAAAAAAAACACGGTGGCACTCAGACGGCATCGGTGGTGCCCAGACTATCATCGGCAATAGATCTACCACCAGTAACTACTATTAATTATTATTTTCTTCTTTCAGTAAAAGGAACAAAATTGAACATCTTATGTCTGAAGTCGACGAGCGTAATGTGGTGCAGCGTATATCATACTATCGGCACGTTAGGAGCAGGAGTACTATTACAATCAAGTAAACGTCTCGCTTGCCTGGTGGCTTAGCTATGTCCAGCAGTGCACGTCCATCGGTTGAAATGTTGGTGACGACTCATTACTAGTCTCACTAAAACCGAGCTTTAATTAGTTCAAGTTAATAGAAAATGAAATAATGTACCTGCGTCGCAACCGTCCTCATCAACATCAGCTCTTGGTTCCTCTTTTACTCTCATTATGTTATCTGTGAATGAAATAAATGGCGATCAATAAAATGGCCAAGCTTTGCGATGCTCTGGCTACTCAAGAAACTGACAGCTGAATTGACATACTCTATGATAATATTATAAACTATTTGAAATTGACAACCTATACATAGATTATATATAATAATATTAATGGTGCTAAAGGAAACCTAGTTCTCCTTTCAAATTCTAAAATTTGCCATTAGAAAGTGTCTTTAGCTATTAGCTTCTCATACAAAGACACCGATTGAATTCTTTAAAAATTCATGTGTATGATATAAGAACCTATTATCTTTGTATATATAGAAGATATCCATAAATCCACTGACTCATCGTGAAGTTTCTGAAACTTTTAGATATAAACACTCAAATTTTGATGAACATATTGCTTCTGCCATTTAGAGGACCGTTAAGAAAAGATTTTACAAAATTACTTCCGTAAACTGGCGTTGCAACCAGCAAAGAGGGTAGGGAAAAGCTAATTAATACTACAATCAGATATTCCTACTTTATATATTTGTATTTTTTTAATGAGACATTCACCTGATGGTATGTTGCCTGGCCATTACATTGTGGCACTAGTTAGAATGATATACACAGCACCACATTATACTTGTCATTTAAAGATACAAGATGTACCATTCGGTACATACAGTAATGCTTGCAGACTTGCTTATCGGTAGAAATAATAGCTACATAGTCACCGGCAAGAGAAACATGCATAAGCAAAATATGATAAAACTACACTAATGAAATATAGCACATTATTGGGAGCTCATTCACACACAGTTGAAGAGGGGACGTTAATAGAACTGCTTGAAGCCACTGGACTTAAACAGCAGGAGACTGTGTATTATAGAATACATTACAAGTAACCTATTTTCGGCAGTGGAAATGTCTTTATGATTTCTCATAAAAAGTTAGTTAACCAGCTATGGCGAATGCCCTGTTTCTCTATATAATTGAATCAGGAATATGAAGATCTGTAGAAGAATGAATGTCACCATAACCAACAGTACATATAAGTTAAAGTCACAATGTACCAGCCACATCACAAAGATTTGGCAGCTGATGGAAGCTAATGGTCAGAATGATGTTGGAGTGGAAATCACTTCAGGGCAGGCACAGTTTAAGAGGATCACTTGCTAGGTCTCAACCTAGCAGGTGATCATCTCCAGAGATCATGAACAGGTTATCTGCCAAAACAGAGAGATACAGGTAGCATTCAATTGGATTGGATTAAACTCACCATTTTCACATCTCCCCTTCATCCACTTGATGAAATCAAGTTCTATCTTCAATACCTGTCTTTTGAAGGAAAGGGAGCTGTGTAGACTCTTGATGCATGCATCACAGATTAAGTTGCATGTTTGGTCTGTGGACAACTGTGATGCAATTTTAAATAATAATAAGTTTTACTTTAGTAGCAAGACTCTATTACTAGTAACAAGCTTCATAGAGTACAGCTTTACCACAGTGACTGAAATGATTTTCAATTGAAAACATTCTGTAATTAGTAATATCATTATGGTAAAAAGATGCAATCTAAATTCTTAGCAAGATTTACTACAATCAGATGTCATGCAATCCTATCCATGAGCATTTAAATTTTTTTTATACTATTTGATATTATTATATCACATATGAATTTTTACTAGTGCTTCTAATTACAATTTAATCATAGATTATTCAGTTGCTGCAGAAAGAGTCACCAGAGTGGAAACAGAATTCTCGGCCCGATCATATAAATTGGTACCTTAGGTGTAAAGTATTTTATAATAATCATTTTTAATTAAAAATAAATAAAATAACTAAATTAAAAGTGATACATTTAACATCCCTAACATACTCCATTTCATGTATAAAAAGTCAAAACATAGTCATCTTAAAATAAATATTTTTAAAACTTATGACATTATTTTAAGTATTGTTTTATCTACATTGACTTTAAATATTTTCGACACTGCTTGTATTTATTAGAAGCTTTAGTATAATAAAGTTAACTTACTACAATATCAAAACATTCTTGTAACATTTCTGAATAAGTTCCCTTGTAATCCAAAAATGTATTCGATGAATTTAAATCTTTATGAAAACCCTCGGCTAAACAACATCTACATTTATTAAGAATATCCATTTTCTAAGTTTCAATTTTAATAAAACTATATATATATTTTGTACAATTTCCAAAGGCCAAATCAAAAAATATTTTTTTTTAATTATTAACTTTAAAGGCTTAGAATTTCTCCACACAGCTTATTCTTCATTGTAAATTCATTGAATACCAATTATTTTGTTGAGATGACATTGACGTTTTGAGTGCAGACTTGATATTAGTAAAGCAATCTTTTATGTAAGTTAAATATTATAAATGTAGCAGTTCATGAGTTTAAGTGACAAATCAATTTCCTGTTATCGTTACTATTTTATTTATGTTAACTAAGGAAACCAATACTAATTTCAATTACTTTAAGTACTATAAATATTTATTACAATTTATATCTCTGTATTATTTTTTTAATATGTGATTGTCATATAAAATAAATTTGTAGATCTTTAATAAATATTTTCCCTGCTTTCATTTTTTTGAAAGAAATGCTTAATACAATCTGTACTATAGAATATATATAAACAATTTGTTATGTTTCTATTGTACAATAATATTATTAAACAATTTAAAGAACAAGAGTAATATAGATAAATGAATTGTAGTTTAGTCAGTTAAAGGACGCATTGTTGTAGTTTTCATTTATCTATCTTATAAGAAAGTCCAAAAAAACTAAATAAATATATATACATAAAATATCGATTTAAAATCTGACACGATTGTTTTAGCGATGCTTCACTATCATCATAAACAAAATGGCGTTCCGCTTGTGGAAATAATGTTTTCAATAGGTTTTTAACGAATTTTTCTCAATGATATATTTAGGTTTTATATAAAAATGATAATTTAATATTATAAAATGGAGTTTGATGAGATTGTTGTGAAGGAGAGCCCGGGCCTATGCCGGTGCTGTCTTTCTGAAGGATGTTATAAAGATCTTGGTACCGAATATTCATGGATGGACGATACTGAAATTTATGCGGATATGTTGCTGGAATGTTTTGATATAAGTGTAAGTAAACATAGTTACTTCAATATTTTTGTCGAGTTATAACTCGACTTTAATAAATTTAAAATATATTATTAATGATTGTATTGAAATGGAGTTTAATTAATTAAATTTAACGTAGAAACATCTTATATTTGAATTAATTTTAACCTGTTATTGTAATGTATATATTCATTTGTATAACATATACCGTATACCATATGTATATATGTACATTGTATATCTATATATACATTTTGTGTTGTTGTAGTGGAGTAGGATAAAAAGCTTTAAAATTAACCTGCTGACTGGAAAAAAAATACTTTAGATCTCATTCTTTGCTACCATATTGGTGAAGGTTTTTGGCCCAACATGTCAAATGCAGCACTGTCATCTCTTAATATCTTCTGGTTGTATGTCTAATATGTTCTGCTTTTCTTCAGATATCACAACACAATGATGGTCCAAATGGACCTAACAGACTAATATGTGAGGTGTGTATTACTAGGTTAAGAGATGCTTGCAATTTCAAGAAGCAGGTGCTGACGTCTGAGAAGAACTTTGTAGATATGGTTGGTAGGGGAGCTTTTAAACCTAAAGGTATTTATACAGTCAACTATGTCGGTGTGATATAGTATGTATATTTTTGTATTTATATTTATACTGGTGGTAGGTCTCTGTTGCCAGAGACTAGGTAGGTACCACCTCAATGCCTATTTCTACTTCCAAACAGTACTGTTAAGATATGGTGTTCTCGTTGAAACGAAGCTGTAGTTACTGTAATTAGTGAATTAAGAGAACTTAACATCTTATGTCTAAGGCTATGACCATAATATGGTGCAGTATATAATTTTAACTAGCACCACAATTACAAGCGGGCACATCACTTACTATTGGATGAATGTCAAATTCCTCTCATTTCTTAATTCAATAAAAAAATGATATTTTAGCATTGGAATTGAAATTTTTTATTGTTAAGTAAAAAAAGGTGAAAATGATGCTGAAGTGTTCTTCCAGAATATTCTTGCCTTTTATTTGTCAACAATAATAGCACCAGTGACCTCTATGTGACAAGCAAGTTATTGAGCCTCTGTGTTGAATTAGCAGTAATGAATATATATCTTTTAAATGTAAAAGAACAATTTGCAATTTCTTTTGTGTATATATGTGTATGGAGGTTTGCCTGAAATTGACTATTTAAAACATATTAGAGGTTGCAGAATAGGATTAGTGTAAGATTCAAAACACACATTTGCTTTAAAACCATGATTTATTCAGTCCGGTTCATGTAGGTTTTCCTTTTTGATGGTGATTTCTTATTACACTTGTATATATTCATTATATTGAAGTGTCAGTGTAAATTTTCAGTTCTTGTATACCAGAATCCAGTCAAAGTGGAAATGAATTTAGAACCTATACAGCGGACTGAGGAACCTGTGGTGGAATATCTTGAGGAGGGGATAGATTTTGCTGATGGTATGATATTTTTTTTACCATTTTTATACCATAGTTTATATTCATTAGGTTTATGTTCTACCTTCTACATACATACATATATGTCACGCCTTGTTCCCAGTGGGGTAGGCAGAGACCACCTCTCTCCACCTGCTACGATCCTGGCACACCTCTCTCACTTCCTCCACTTTCATAAGCGTCTTCATGCATGCTCATCGGTTGCGAGTGCTTTTGACGCGGCCTTTCTTTAGGACATTTCCTTTTTACCTTCTGTAGCGAATGTATATAAAATTATTTTGTATATATATTTATATGTTTAAATGCATATAGATATACATGTATTTATAAGCATGCATGTGTCTACATATGTAACAGTAATAAAGTCAAAGTTCTTTTCAGATGAAGTAGTAAAAGAGAGTGATACAGAACAAATAGCTTTATCGGAAGACATAACAGTTGCAACACTACCAGTAAAAGGCAAAAGAGGAAGGCCTAGAAAGAATGCTGTTGTTAAAACTACAAAGAAGGTCAAACTGGCTAAGGCTGATGATAAACCGAAGACTTCTAAGGCTGTGACCAAAGGTAGGTCAAAAAATTTCTTTATTTTAAGACTATGAATAGTTTGTGATGATGGAAGTATTAAAAAAGATTAAAATTTTTTTGTTAATCAGTCCTCTTTGTGTTCTCTCTGCTAGGATTCAATAAATTCTTACAAGAAATTAACACCATTTATCAACACTGTCCAAGTGTGGCTTGGTGGATGTCTGATATGTTTTGTTGTTTTGCATTATTACTTTATGTCATCACCATCATCAGCCCTCGGCAGTCTAATACTTGACATAGGCTTCTTTCAAAGAATGCTATTTATCTTGATAATCAACTGTGTATAGCTGATAATCGAATTTCTATATATACTTAGAATTTTTTTAACTCTGATATTGTGGTGGTATTTGCTGACCTGTAATGATGCTGAAATCCTAAAATAAGATTTGGCATAACTGATTGGTATATCAAAGTATATTTTAAAGAAATTAAAATTAATAATTCTGTCCTAAAGGTGTCTTTTCATCTTCTCTTAATCCCATTGGTGGCTTTTTTGTTCAATATTTTCTTTAACTAATTCTCTTTCGCACCAATACATGGAAAAATAAAATAGAGATTGATTTTGATTTTGTTAATAAATGTTACAAATTTTAGAAAGCCATTTCAATGATTTCTTTCGTTACTAAGAGTATATAATTATCCCATAGTATCATAATAAAGAAGTTATCATTGCAGTGGGAAAATAAAGATTTCTCTCCAGTTTATACACTCCATTGAGATTAACTGTGTTCATGTCAATTCTATTTACCTATTTCATTAATTATATTCTTTCCTTCAACACAAACTTTCTTTATGATGCTATGTTAAAAAAAAAATTGTCCAGGGATTGGCAACCAATGAGACATTTCATAATTTCAAGTTACTGTACTATAATTAAAATTTCTCTTACTCAAACTTCCCTTAAATACTCAATTTTCTATTCAATTTGGTCCCTGGCCAAAAAAGGCAGCTGAGCGCTGGTTCATTTAGTCTTTTTACTATAAAACAGGTTTTCCTATGTAAATATCGCGAGCTGATTACACTTTGACTCTTCAAAATTAACCGACGAGCACAATTATCATCCAATATTAAGTGACATGTTGGCTCATAAATATGTGGCTCTAGCTACGTTGATATACACTATGCAACTTTGCGCTCGTCAGTTTGCGACATAAGAAGTCTCGTTATTACAAATATTTTACTACTTACAACGCCCTTCAAATTGGAACACAGTAATGTTTGCACAATTCTGTTCAGCGGTAGAACCATGAGCGATGGTGGTAACTGGCTAGACGGTCACCATCAACAGAGATCTATGCCCAATGTAGTACGGTATTATTAGAACGCCTTGCATTTTATGATGAGGTTACCTTTGGACACAAATAAAAAAACTGTGTAATTTATGATATATTTGACAATAATTTATATGTAAACTAGTGTAATAATATATGTATATACTATAGTTCATTTTGTAAATCGGTCGTACGCTCTATACTTTACGAAGAAACGACGTTTCGATACCCACTTCCGGTTAAGGAAAAATATCTCAAGACAACCGTAATTTTCCATAAACAATAGCTTTCGTAGACATGTAAACATTATACTGCACTTGGCCAAACGGATATATAAATAACCTTCAACTTTTCATAGTTAGAGAAACTCCCGAGTACCAGCTTTAGGCATGTTGGGTCGACTCGCTCGTTACCTTTAAAAAAAAATAAGTTAAATACAATAATCGAAGAGTTGTCTGTAAGTTTTTTAAAATATACTTTTGTAGTTTTGAGTGTGGAATCAAATCTTTAAAAAGTGATTCTGCCCCAGAATGAAAAGGTTATGTGGGATTGGTCTCCATTAAAATCCCCACTGTGGAGACCACCAAAATGCAGTGCGTTAAGAGATGCTCTGAGTGACCTGTAGTCTCAGGTTATTAAGAATAGAACTGAGGTGTGTCTTGCCTGTGGTAGCTGACTAAAAGGGTTTTCGGTTTCATGGGTTTCCACTAACCGAGCCTGGGATTAACGACAAGTACGAGGTCTTGTATTTGTCGTAGCGACACAAGGGTGCTGGAGAGGGTCACTGCCCACCCTGAGGCGTGTTTGGGCGCAGCATAGAGAAGCACCGGCATGCTTCGTAGAAGATCCGTGGGCTCCCGTAACGCATTGAGGATATCGACCAAGAGGGTTTTAATGACTACAAGTCTTACATAACCCCACGGGAGCAGTGTATGTTTTGAAGATCCCTCCCACCCGGGCAAAAACTTAAAGACTCCGGAATCTTCTATAGACTTACCGACGCCTCCCTTTGTTTTGATTTAGAAGTTACCTAAACAAAGATTTACGGATAACAGCATTCATATAGAACTTGAGGACAATCTGATAAAAGAACAGTTTAAAGTTAATATCGAACGCGCTGATTTTGAAGACCACAAAGTAAAGAGACGATGATGATTTAAAAAAAATTAAAACACTGTCGAAGGTAAACTAAGTCTAAATTTTTCGGTTAAAAAGAATGAAATGAAGAGAATAAAATTCTAATTATTCTCTATCGAATTTATATTTGAAGCTTTCTAAAATAAATATTATTTATTGATAGACTTTTCATTTAAACAGAATATCACTTGTGGAGTATTTGAAAATGTGGGTAGGTTAGGATATCCCCAACGTCATTTTTCCACCGTATTATAGTTCTATGTGGTATCCTAATTAGCTCCAAGTATTAAATACATATTACTAATCCTAACATCAGGTCCCACTATCCAAAGCCATTGGGTGCTTTATTATATAAAAAAAATATTCGCACTTCGTCGATTAGTCGGAAAATTAAAAGAAGTATCATCGGCTGTTGATAATGATGGAAGTAACATGAATGAGGGCAGCCAGGTAAATTCTGTTTGTATGACACATTAAAAAGTATAGGCGAAAAAATGATTGATATACCAACTCTTATTGTTATCACTGCTGAGACTAGGTAGGGATCTTCTGTTACGAGGAGGAAAAAGTTTAATCAAATCTGATTGTAATTACTTAACTGTTACAGGCTATTTATGCTCTTACCAAAAATTAAGCTGATTTAGTTATGTAGAAGATGGTGGGTCCAACTGACAGTTTGATTTCGCATTTTAGGTGGGAAACGCCCAGTGATGGCAGACGAGGCAGTGAGTAAGTCCTCTATGACGGCAACAAAACGTCACCGTCTGATGAAAAGAAACGCGATAATCATTCTAGAATCATCCACGGTGATCCCTTTCAAATGGCACAGGCAGAACTACCTCTGCTTCTATTGCCACAGGGCTTTCAAGGACACCGTTACCCTTAAAGAGCATACAAAGTCCGCACACAATGAGCCTAGAGTCAAACCCGCTGTTTTATACTTGAGGAGAGACGAAAAAGTCAAAATTGACGTGTCGACAATAATTTGTGTCTTATGCAATACGAACATAGAAGATCTGAACAGTCTGATAAATCACCTCAAAACCGCGCATAGAAAGACGTTCGCTGACGATTGCGGAAATGGTGTCATACCATACAAACTTCAACCGGAAAAATTCCAATGCGCCCTTTGCATGGCAGACTTTCAATATTTCATCAAACTCAACCAGCACATGAACAAGCATTACGAGAACTACATCTGTGAGTTGTGCGGCAAATCGTTTCTCAGCCAGGATCGACTCAGGTGCCACGCGACGAGCCACGGCTTCGGTTTCCGGTGTAGGCATTGCCCGGAAGTATTAGATACTCTGACGCAAAAGATTAATCACGAATTGAAAGTTCACGATCGGAAGAAACTGATCAAATGTTTATACTGTGCAGAGACATTCGATAACTATTATAACAGGAAGAGACATCACAGTTCAGCTCATAATGCAGACATGCCGTCAATCAGTTGCGATGTATGTGGCAAGCGATTCCAAATAATGAGTAAAATGCGAGTTCACATCAAAGAAGTACACCTGAGGGAGAAAAATTTTTCGTGCACGATGTGTGATCAGAAGTTTTTCTCGAAGAGTCATGTGCAGAAGCACATGATCAAACACATGGGGGACAGGATACACCAGTGTGAGATCTGTAAGAAGTCGTATGCTAGGAAGCAGACCCTGAGAGATCACATGAGGATCCACAATAACGACCGGAGGTTTGTCTGTGCCGTATGTAGTCAGGCTTTCGTTCAGAACAACAGTTTGAGACTGCACATTAGAGTGCACCATCCCGATGTAAATGCTTAGATACCAATAAGTGCTTCTGGAAACTACATTATAGAAGATATCGAATAAGTGATCCATGCATTAAAAACTTGGGTCAATTACTGAAAATGATGAAGTACTAAAAATAATAAAGGTCATTTTTTTAATAACAAAGCGACGAGATGAGACAATGACACGCCCGCTATAACATGGCGCTAGTTATGATGTTATACACTGCACCACATTGCACTCGTCGCATTCAAGTCATGAGACATTCAAGACGGTTAAGTCTCATTACCCCCAGTAATTTTACCAGCTACAACTCACTTTAATCCGAAACTGTAGTCTATATTCTTGATTTAGATCAGGCTGGAAGCCACAGAGGCTCTTACAGCTCATCTGACACTGGGCTCGTGGACCCGGATCCACGGCCTGAAACCGAAACTGTAATGTTTGCACACTACTGTTGGGCGGCAGAAACCTATCACTAGTAAAATTAAAGAAATGAAGAAACTTCCTTTTACAATAAATATCTTTAGTTCTCTAAGGTAGTACGTTACGCACAACATTGCCCGTGGATAACATCTACAATTTTCCTTACTGTTTTCTACAATTCTATGAACTACATTTTGTAGCTAACAAATACGTAAGCAATATCACAAAATATGTAAAAACATGGATTTATTTTAATTTATCCAATCACGGAAAACATCCCTATTGTATCGAGTAAATACAAAATCTCAGAAGTAATATTTCGAACCTGTATGAGAATAGTTAATAACAGATAGTATTGTTCAGAAAATTGCTTAAAAAATAATGTTTTACTTTTAATATATCACATTTCTCTCTTCAATGTCAGGTAACAATTTGAAATTAGATTTGGATCATGAGTTCTGTCAAATAATCAAAGATCTGAGTTTGGCACAAAAAAAAAAACCATAGGCTATTTTGGTTGGAAATTTATGGATACTCATACAAAAATCTATTTTAAAAAATTTGTACTGTTTAACTGGGATAAAAATGTTTAAGAACGAATGCGAAGATCTATAGATGATCGAATTTTGGTTTACGCGCGTCACATGTTGCAATCGTAACTTTAAATGTACCCTAAATGATGTCAATTTATTTGTTAAATCATAGCAAAATTTTCAATGTATCGTTTTAAACGAAATTAGGGTACATTTACAGTTGAACACCGTTTCCATTTCAGATGTTAAAGCGCGCAAATACAAAGGCTGCGAATCGTCGTCGATGCGTAGACGGAAAAACCTTCAGATTTTATTCAACAATACTTCGGTGATACCTTTCAAATGGAGGGGTAAATACCTGTGCTTCTATTGCAGCGAACACCTTATTGCGTACGATGAATTGAGACGCCATACGAAATCACACGGAGACTGCTCCATTGGTGATCACTCCTTGAAAGTCCTCAAAGGCGGTCAGAATATGGAAATCAAAATTGACGTATCAGACATAATCTGTCAGATATGCAGCAAACCATTCCCAAATATCGATGAAGTGTTAAATCATTTGAACGACAAACACAAGCTCCAATACGAAAAGAATGTGGAAATGGCTATAGAAGAATATAGATTGGCCGATCTAAAATGTTTACTGTGCGATGATAAATTCTCTTACTTCGGTTACCTAGTATCACATGTGAACAATAACCATCCAAAGAATTGCTTGATATGCGATAGCTGCAAACAAAAGTTCAACAAGAAAAGGGACCTGTTCTCGCACATCAAAAATTATCACAGAGAAGGTGGCTACAGATGCGATCTATGCATGCAGAATTTTACCTCATTAAACATCTTAAGGAAACATAAAAATAATAGACATCTGACTAGGTGTAATATATGCCAGTTGAATCTGCCGTCGGCTGCTTTAAAACAGAAACACGTAGATATGGAGCACCCAGACGACGGCTCCTTGCAATGCGATAACTGCTGCAAGGAGTTTCACACTAAACAGGGCCTAAAAATGCACGAAAGGAAATGTAAAGGAGTTGAGGAAATGTTTGGAATTGCGATCAAACGAGAAGGCTACGAAGCTATGGATTTGGATGAAAATTACGAAGATCTTACAAAGAGACCCAGCGTTAAACAAATTAGAGAGAACATCGTGATAGTCATCAATATGTCCACGGCGATACCTTTCAATTTCTACAAGAACAAATTCAACTGCTTCTACTGTTCCAAAGATTTCCCGGATTCGGAATCCATGCGGGATCACACGGTAGTTGAACATCCGGTGTGCGATATCAAACAGAAATGTATCAGGAAATGTAGGGAGTCGGTGGCTTGTGTGAAAATCGATATATCCACACTCGCGTGTAAGATTTGTTTCCAAACCATGAACGAATTAGATAATCTGATAGAGCATTTAATAGACAAACACAACGCTAATTATGATAAGTCCATCACAACTTGCTTGCAACCGTACAAACTTATTAAAGACAATATGGCGTGTCCGGTTTGTCCAAACGAAGTCTTCAGATTCTTTGGTACGTTACTAAAACACATGAATAAAAAACATACGAACAACAATATAATATGCGTATACTGCGGTCAGACATTTAGGCGGGATCAAAACCTTAGAGTGCACATCTGGCGCCATCACAGGGACGGCAGGTTCAAATGTAACATATGTGGTGCCGAATGCAATATACCATCACGTCTCTACATGCACATGGCGAAAGCTCACGGTGTGAAAGCCGCCAAGTGTCCAAAGTGCTCCGAATGTTTCGCAACGCAATATTTAAGACAGAAACATTTGATAGAGGCGCATCAGTCTGGCCACAAGTGCTCGTATTGCGGCAAACTTTTCACGAGGAATTCCTTCATGCGCGATCACATCAGGCGAACACATCTGAAGGAGAAGAATGTTGAGTGCACAATTTGTAATATGAAATTCTTTAACAACATCCTTCTAAGGAGACACATGGTGAAGCACAGCGGCGAGAAAAATTTCAACTGCGATGTTTGCGGCGAACGCTTCTATTGGAGAAAGAGTCTGCGCAACCACATGACGAGGCACAGTAAACTCGTTGCTCCATTGCAAATATAACCTTTTTGCATCAGCCAAATATAAAACAGTATTATTAACTTAAGTATAATCATGTGATGCATTATTTATCTTTCTAGTTATCCGCGAGCGTATCTCCATCAAGCGACGTTCTGTTCGCTTAACCGACAAAAAAAACATCGTAATCTGATGAGATGATAATTTCTTTGCAGACGCAAAACAAGAGTCGGCGGTTAAAGTGTCAACAATGCGTACACGAGTTCTGGCAACATTCTTCAGTAACACATCCGTAATACCTTTTAAATGGCGTGAAAATTACGTTTGTTTTTATTGTAATAAAAATATAATTCTGCACAAAGATCTGCAAGATCACACTAAGTCGCACGACGCTAAAATTCTTCATTTCTTTGAGGATAGGACGAAGATTTTTTTAAAGTGAAATGTGACATATCTGATCTCGTCTGCAAAGTTTGCGATCGTACATTTGAAGATTTGAATTCGATAGTTGATCATCTAATAGGTGAACATGATTTAGGTATTAATAAGGGAATAAATCCATCAATAGTTTGCTGCAACTTAAAAGATTTGAAATGCGTTGTATGCCAACTGAAGTTTAAATCTGTAGGTAATTTAATATCGCATATATTATTTGAACACAGGCAAATGCCATATCTCGATGAAAATATCGAAAAATTTGGAAATATTTACAATTGTCGAAGGTCTGAAGCGCGGGGGAAATTATCTCGTCGTAAAATTTTGGAAATTAATAGAAAAAATCTTAAGTGTGTAATAAAAATGTCAACGGCTATACCATTTAAGTACTATCAAAACAGATTCACCTGTTTCTATTGCTCCAAAAGTTTCTTGAGGCATGAGGAGATGCGAGATCACACCACAACCTTGCATACTATAGAAAATATAGAAAGTAGCCTATCACAAATTTTGAAGAGAACCACCTCGCACGCTAGCATTGACATAGCTTCATTATCATGCAGAATTTGCATGGAAAAATTCGATGAATTAGACTGTCTTATAGATCATTTAATTAATACACACGATGCTGAATACGACAAGAACACACATATGGCAATACCAGCTTTCAAACTAATCAAATATGTGATGCCGTGCAATAAATGTCCACAAAGTTTTGCTTACTTCAACTCCTTACTTAAACATTTAAAAGCAGATCATAATCCGAAGTCACATTTGTGTTCTTCTTGCGGTACGCGATTCGGAAGCGAAACTGTCTTAACCTCGCATGAATCCCGGATACACGGGAAATGTACGTTCAAATGTGCACACTGCAATTCCACATTCAAATCTATGATCAAACTGAGGAGTCATAAGGCGAGGTTCCACGGCTCGAAGGAGTTCTCGTGTTCGCATTGTAATGAGAATTTTTTAACAGATTACGGAAAACAGAGGCATTTACTGATGATGCACGGATTAGGTCACAAATGCACGCATTGCGATAAGATGTTTGTGAAAGATTCGTTCATGAGGAATCACGTCAGGAGGACACAACTATCGGAGCGCGAGGTCGAATGTGCGGTGTGTAAAAGGAAGTTCTTCGATAAAGAGCAACTAAAAGTTCACATGGTGAAACATTGCGGTTCTAGGGACTTCCATTGCGACGTATGCGGAAAAGGATTCTATCGGAAGAAGAACCTACGAGTACATCTAACTTCGCATAAGATAGCTGCAAAAAATAAAACAGTTTTGTTAACAATGGCCAAAAGTGTGACCTCAATTACACATGATTTTAAGTGACAATGAGGCTGTTGATAGTGAAGCATACTTACGCGAAATTATCCGGTTCTCGTGTATTGTCACAGCAATACTGTTACTTGTGGCGGCTTAACAATATGAACGTTGTAGTTAGTAAAGTCAGTTTCGTAAAAACGCTACTACAAATCAAACTCGGATTTTCGTGTTACTAGGTAAGGGTTTAGTCTCTGCGCCGCGACGGTAGTTAAGTTTTTTTTGATAGCTAAAATCAAAAGACTATAATATAATAAATAAAACCACGATATTGAATGCACTTAGTAATAAATAAAGAAGGACAGGTAGGAATAACATCGGAAATTTTAAACTTTCAGGATTTTCAATTCAGTTTTTGTAACTTAATATTCGTTGGGACTTATAGATACAGGAATACAGTTACTAATAACATTTTCTTCGTTTTGGTTACCATAGTTACCTGCATCACTACTTAAACATGATCTATTCTTAGAGTTTTTTAATTTTACAAAAAAATTTATTTATCTGTAACAACATTCTAGATATTAGAATCAACGCTAAACTAGACAAGGTAAACATTAAATTTACCACTACTTCAAATGTCCAAAATATTTAAAGTACCCTGACATAATTCGATTATAGTTTTTAGGGTACATTATTGGAAATTTCTTGCAAATACAAATTGGAAATTTCTTTCCAGATAATAAAAGACTTGCAGTGATGCCAAGTGCTAATAAAAAGAGGAGAGGGAACCTTTTGACGCTATTCAACAACACGACGTTGATACCGTTTAAATGGCGGGGAAAATACATGTGCTTTTACTGTGGTGATGATTTCGCTGATTGCAATCTCTTGAGGAAACATACTAGGTCCCATGGCGCGGTCTCCGAAGCGGACCGAGCGATCAGACTAGTTAAATCTGGTGATTCTGAAGTCAAAATAGATGTATCGGATATTGCTTGTGAATTGTGCGAAGAGACTTTCGATAGTTTTGATGTTATCGTTGATCATTTATCAGTAAAACATAGATTGAACTACGATAGAGAGGTTCATTTAGATATAACAGCTTATCGTCTGGCTGATTTAAAATGTTTACACTGCGATCAAAAATTTGATTATTTTAATAAATTGATTATTCACAATAACAACAGCCATCCCATTCGGTGTTTCATATGTGATCAGTGTAAACTAAAGTTTAATAAAAAAAGGGATTTAGACGCTCACGTTAGAACACAACATAGAAAATTTTATAGATGTTTAAAATGCTCTCTGACTTTTCGAAACAACGTTGAGTTTCAAAATCATAAATTAAATGCTCATACTTCCTCCTGTAACATATGCTTTAAGTCTTTCACTACTGCGAGCAAAAGGTTGAAGCATATGAAGATGGACCATGACTTAGGCGGACTGCAATGCGGTTACTGTTTTAAAGTTATGACGACGAAGCAGAGTTTTCTTCGGCACGCTTCCTTTTGCACACAACATATCGATTGCATTAAAACTAACGGTTTAGTAGAAGCAGACGAAAGAAAACCTTCAGTGAAAAGGATTAGAAGTGATTTGGCTTGCCTCCTCAACATGTCCACGGCTATCCCATTTAAACACTATCTCAGTAGGTTTAGATGTTTCTTTTGTCCTAAAGACTTTACCGATTGCGATGTTCTCAAACAGCATACCGTCACAGAACACCCATTGTGTGATATAAAAGTAAATTCTTTGAAATTACGAAATAGAGATGAAGGTCGTATTAAAATTGATGTATCTACTCTTTCTTGCAAAGTTTGCAACGAATCTATGTTTGATTTACGTCACTTGATAAATCATGTAACTGCTGAACATAAAGCCAACGTCGACAAATCTCTAGAATTCCACCTACAGGCATTTAAACTTGTTAAGGATAACTTCTCTTGCCCAATATGTGATGAAGTTTACAGATATTTCACCATATTATTAAAACACATAAGCTTAAAACATACGGACAATGAGAACATTTGCTCGTACTGCGGGAAATGTTTCAGATCTCAACCCAATCTTCGAGCTCATGTTTCGCGAAGGCATAGATCTGCCACTTTCAGCTGTTCCCATTGCAATATGGAATTCAATACCAATAATAATTTACAAATACATTTGGGCAAAGTGCACGGCAACAAAGTTGTTCAATGTCTCGAATGTAAAGAAAGATTTACGTCTCGACACCACATGCAAAGGCACATGATTTATGCACACAGTTCCGGGCACAAATGTACACATTGTGATAAATTGTTTACTAGGAACTCGTTCATGGTCAATCATATAAGGCGGACACATTTAAAGGAGAGGAACATACAATGCGCTTTGTGTAGAGAGAGGTTTTGACGCTCAACGCCTCAAAATGCACATGATTAAGCATTTCGGAGAGCGTAACTTTCACTGTGACCTCTGTGGAAAGAAGTTCCTTTGGAAGAAGAATTTAAGAGGTCACATGACTTCGCACATGAAAAACACAACGAAACGTTTCTAAAATAGAAATTAAATAAAAAATAGGTTGTTTAAACGAGATACAGATAGAATGATTTCTTTTCAGATGAAACAAAGCAAGCCACGTGCGAGACCTTTACCTCCGAGAAGAGGAGGAGAAACTTGCAAATTCTATTCAACAACACCACAATTTTGCCATTCAAATGGCGTGGGAGATGTCTCTGTTTCTATTGCGGAAAGAGCTATGCACAGTATAACGACTTTAGAAAACACACGCGATCCCACGGTCCGTGCACAACAAAAGATTACGCATTGAAAGTGATTAAAGGAAATCACATCGAGATAAAAATCGATGTGTCAGAGATCTCGTGCGAGATCTGCAACGAACCATTCGCCACATTCGATGAAATAATAAGTCATTTAATCGTGAAACACCACATGGAATACGATAAATCTGTAAACACGCCGTTCCAAGAATACAGACTGGTGGATTTCCGTTGTATTTTTTGCGAAGAGCAATTTACTTACTTCGGATATTTGGTCAATCACGTAAATAATGTACACCCTCAAAACAGTTACCACTGCAAAGATTGCGGCACGTTCTTTAATAAAAAGAGAGATCTAGCATTGCACTTACGGCATAACCATCGCGAAGGTGGATACCCTTGCTCCGAGTGTTCTCAAACTTTCAAATCTCACAGTTTACTGCGTAGCCATCAGAACGATTTTCACTTCAGAAAATGTAAATGGTGCGGACTAAACTTTGCTTCCTATAGTCTCCTACTAAAGCACACGCAATGCGACCACCCGGACGACGGCAGCGCCAAATGCCCGCATTGTTCCAAACAGTTAAACTCTTCGCAAGGTTTAAAGCAGCATATGAACAAATGTAAGGTTAACATGTTAGTTAAAATAGAACATCCTGTCGATGACAACTTCTCCGAAGACAATTTGCTGCAACCGAAGAAGAAACAGAATATACTGCAAATACGTCAGAATATCCAAAGTGTTCTCAACATGTCAACTGCGTTGCCTTTCAAGTTTTTCGCGAAATTTTGTTGCTTCTATTGCCCTAAGAAGTGTGTCGAATTTGACGAGCTCAAGGAGCACACTATTTCAGACCATCCGGTATGCGATTTGAATTCGAAAAGCATGAAGAAATGCAAAGGCGAAAGGATAACGGTAAAAGTCGACATAACGGATTTGAGATGTAAACTTTGCGGTCGACAAATGGACACTTTGGACGTATTGATAGATCATCTTATATCCAAACATGAAGCGGCCTATGATAAATCTGTAACTGGATGTCTAGAACCATACAAAATGGTGAAAGACAATATAGCGTGCCCATTTTGCCCAAATCGCGTGTTTAGATATTTTGGCATCCTATTGAGGCACATAAACTCCGAACATAGTAATAATAACAGAATTTGCGATTTCTGTGGTCGCAGTTTTAAGAGCGTGACTAATTTGAAGGTCCACATCACGTACACGCACACAGGTGCGTGCGAGTGTGACGTGTGCGGAACTAAATACAAGAACCAGTGGTGCCTGAGCCGGCACAAAGCGAAGCCACAATGCGAAGGACTACAAATGCCCTAAGTGCCCGGAGCTGTTCCAATCTCAATACCATAAGCAGAAACATCTGATCAAGGTCCACGACATCGGCCATAAATGTACGTACTGCGAGAAAATGTTTACCAGGAACTCGTTTATGAAGGATCATATACGGAGAACGCATTTGAAAGAGAAGAATGTGGTGTGTTCGGTCTGTAGTGAGAGATTCTTCGATAACTACTTGTTGAGAATGCACATGGTTAAACATGAGGGCCAGAGGAAGTTCAACTGTGAGGTATGCGGGAAAACGTTTCTTAGGCGAAGTAATTTGAGTTCGCATAAGGAAATGCATAAAAAGTATGGACATTTACAGTCCCAAGTATAAGACCTACGCTGGTGTGATATTTTGTATTTTTTTATCTACAGTAGGCTAAAACAGACATATTTGCGCGTTCAATGACAGTGAAGCCGTGGATGGTTAACCGCCTTTGCTCAGAGCACTTCGGGTCTCATACATAGTCAACGAAATTACATATTGAATAAGGATTATTTTTAATCCTGCCAAGCCATTTATGTTACTAAATTTTGCACATACAATTTAAATTAATAATAACGATATTTGTGGTGATTTACGTTTATAGATTTTAAGGTTCTCAACAAATAATGCTCATATTTGCGTAGAACTAATTCACATAGTGTATAAGTGTATTTAAAAATATATTGTGATAAGAAATTATGTTTTATATAAGCTGTGAACTTATAATTCCATAAAAAATTTCTATAAAATAAGTACAATAGAATAATATATACAATACTTGTCTAAAAATCCCATGTTTCCATTGTAAAAGTGTATAAAATATATCTTCGAATATCTAACTTGTTATTTTCAACCCTGAACAACCCGATTGTAAATAATTAACATTAAAGTATGAAGAAATGTTGAAAGAATCGAAAGGAATGAGAAAGGCTGAAGTCAATAATATTTAACTCCACAACAATCTGGTAAAGGTTGGCAGAAACCACTGGTAGTGCTGGACTGAACTAAGTGATATTAATGGAGGCCTATGTCCAACATTGAATGTATATCGGATGATAATGTAGAAGATGTTGATGAATTAAATATGAGTATAAAGAAACCAAAATTTCTTTCCAGGTGCAAAATTGAGCACAGTAGAGGACAAATATAAGAAAACGGAAATGGCGCGTAAATTGTCGATAAAGAGGCGTAACGTTGAATATGTATTGCAATACGGTAACGTTACACCTTTCATGTGGTACAAGGGAAGGTACAGATGTTTCTATTGCTCCGAGCCTATGAAAGATCCAGATCTGTTACGGGAGCATACCGCCAAGGTGCACCAATTCGCCAATTTGGAACTAGTTGTTTACGATAGGACTAAAAACAACAGGAACAGGGACGCGGCGGTGAAAATAGATGTTACTGGTATCTCGTGTAAATTGTGCCAAAAGCCTGTCAGAGATCTGGAACAACTGATCCACCATTTGATCATAGCGCACGATGCAGAATACGACGTCAGTGTCCCGAATTGTTTGCTACCATTCAAATTAGACAAAGAGCAACCAACCTGTCCAATTTGCAATATGAGATTCGTCTTCTTCGAATATTTACTCCGTCATGCGAACAAGCACCACCTCTCTCATGACTATATATGCGACGTTTGCGGCACTAGTTTCCAAGGAGAGAATCATTTGAAAATGCACAATCGGTACTACCACAGAGAAGGTGGATACACTTGCGAACACTGCGGCATCACATTGACAACATTATCTAAGAAGATACTGCACGAAAAAAACGTCCACATGATTAATCTGTCCACCTGCCCCCATTGCCCTGAGACCTTCAAGAGTCCGTATTTCAAGAAACTGCATTTAGCAAACGTGCATGGCGTTGAGGAGTTAAAAATTAAGTGTCCGTATTGTCCAAAAGTCTACCCGCAGGAGAGCATCATGTCGCGTCACATGAGACGGGTCCACTTGCGCGAGAAGAACGTCGAGTGTGAAATATGCGGAGACAGATTCTTCGGGCCTTACGACGTTAAGCTGCACATGCTGAAGCACAACGGCGATAAGAAATTCGTTTGCACGTTTTGCGGGAAGAAATTCTCCAAGAAGACCAACTTGAACACCCATTCGGTGATTCACAGTATGGAGAAGAAGTACGGCTGCACAGTCTGCGATAAATATTTCGCTTATCAGTCCAACTTGAGGACCCATTTTAAAACCAACCACCCGGAGTACGAGATCAATAAATATTTTCAACCAAACATTGGCATCGTTGATAAATTAGATGATGCTGAAATAGTACAAATGGAGTTCGTTAGAGATGAACTTGAAGGTGCCGAGTTGACTGGTGAATACGTGCATTGAGATGAAGTTAGAGAAGTAATTGGAGTATATATTTGTATAGTTATAATGTATATATTATTGCAGAATCATACGTGAATAATTAAATGAAATAGACAATAGCCACTGTAGCATAAACTGTAGATATTGCGGTCCAAGTCTGATGTTGGTCACGGACTACTTGTGGATACGAGCTGTACATACGTGACATGATGAGATAATATGAGGATCATTGAGGTAGTTTTATACAGCAAAATTTCTTTATTCCTGGGGTATATGTTCCATAAATATTCCACGAATACAGATACCGTTAATACGGGTGCTTCATACCCCTCCTCGAGGTGGGCCAGGTCATTCGGGGGGTCGTGGATGAACTGCAATACTTTATCCCGCGACCCCACGAACACGTGGATGAGAGTGGTATACCGTGTGAAGCTTTTTAGTCGGTTGGAGTCCGACACTACCACCGTCGCCGGCCCAATTTGGCGACGGGGTGTGCATTTCCGTTAGCATTTTGTTACACAAGTAAATAAAAGAAAAAAAAAAAAATGTCTTTCCTCAAAGGTCTCTAAAGATTTCCACGTCTATTTGTCCTTTCAAATCCATCTTCTATTTTTACCTCGTCTTCCAAATGTTTCCTCTGTCGCCGTTTGTTACTTTTGTCATCCATTGGATATCACACAACTGTCATTGCCGTACGTTTCCTCCTTTCTCTCTTATTGTGTCCTATCGTCATTTTAGTGTTAACAAGGAGTTTTCGTCTTTACATTTAGATACTTCTTTTCCTGCTTCAATCTTAATTCCAATAAATAAAATAAAAATGCGACAACATATGGTGTGTAATAAAAATATAATATCCGATTATTTATGTTTGCGTTAGTAAATATAATATTAATAATTTTAATTTATTTATCTCATTCACCCGGACTATCCTAGCTGATATAACTTCATATTTAATTGTACAGCAATATTTGAATTTTTTTGTTCTTCGAAGCGTGTAGACAAGGAAGATGGTCACTGGATAATAAGTAATAGGTCCACCCATTAAAACATTGATCTAATTAGAATCATGTATCTGAATCACGTTATGCTGATCGGCTCAAGACATAACATATTAAGATAGATATAAATTGCCTGAGTTTTTACACAAGCTAGAAAATATGTTTCGTTAACCAGGCATCTTTATTGCTTTTTAAACAGTATTATTTTCACGATACTTGTTGATGAAAAGAACATGTGATATAGGAGGCAACCACCAGGAAGTTATTCATTCCTCCCAGATTTAGAAGCTAACATAACGATCAATATCTCTTTTCAGGGATAAAGATCAAACAAGTGGTAGAGGAGACGTACCTTAAACGTTTACATAACATCCGAAAGAATATAATTCTGCTGCTGCATTATGGAAACGTGGTGCCCTTCCATTGGAACTCTAGAGGCTATAAGTGCTTTTACTGCAACAAACACATGAAAGACTGTGATATACTCAAAGAGCACGCCGCGAAGCATGCGTCCATCAACCTGGAGACGTTCATACCTCAGAGAGTAATATCGAAGGACGTACCGGTGAAAATAGATGTTACGGAAGTCGCATGTAAGATATGTAATACGAAAGTCAACGATATAGACGGATTGGTTGCACACATCGTCTCTGAACACAACGAGGAGTATGACAGATCCGCAGGTCCATGCGTTTTCCCATTCATCCTCGACAAAACCCTGATGCAATGCGTTCTATGTGATGGGAAGTATGACAACTTCTCTTGCATGCTCGTTCACATGTTTAAAAATCACATAGAGCACAGGTACATCTGCCAGGTGTGCGGACTCGGCTTTATCGATCAGGTCAGACTCAAGAGGCACATCAGTAACTGTCACATAGGACATAGGTGCACGATCTGCGGGAAGGTGTTCGACGCGTTCCACAAAATGGACAAACACAAACAAAGGATCCACGGACAAGTTCGAACGCACGAATGCAATTTGTGCAGCAGTACCTTCGAGAGCTTGTATCAGATGAAAGTGCACATGGGCAAAGTGCATAACGTTGAGAAGTATCAGATAAAATGTGAGTACTGTCCGAAAGTTTGTACAACGAAAGGTGCAATGCTGCTGCACCATCAGTCGCTGCATTCGACGCCGAAGTACGAATGCGACGTCTGCGACTACAAAACCGGCATCAAGTGGATGATTAAACTGCACCAACGGAAGCACTGCGGCGAGAAGAACTACGAGTGCAGTATCTGTGGGAGGCGGTTCGGCAGATCCAGTAACCTTAGAGCGCATATGAAAGTGCACACTGGCAACTTCGGACGAGTCTGCCGGTGGTGTAGACGTGGTTTTATTGATTTTGACACTTTGGATGCTCACGAAAAGGAGTTTCATTATTACGAACAGTATAAATAAACTAAATGGGATGTTTTCTTGCGTTACTGTTACACAATTTTTGTAACCCAGCAATAAGACGAACGAAACGTCCTCTAGGTAGACAATAATCGGCTCTTTAGTCTTGAACTATAAAAATAGGTAAGTCCTGGGTGGAAGACAAATACGAAATTATGTGAATGCTAAGGAGGACTATACTCCTCCCTGGAGTTTCTTAGTCTTAGCGCAAGGTGCACAGATCCACTAATAATTTCGGGGACCTCTGCAACACACTGAAGTGTCCACCAAGTTGGTTTGAGCGAGTAGAAATTCAACGTAATTGAGGCAGTTCTCATTGTATTATATTTTGATGGTAGTTTATAAATTGCACATTAATCAATTATTAAATGATAAACTACCCTCAATATAGATTACACTCGTAGCTTCTTAATATAATTATTTATTTAATAAGCAATGGCCAAATAGTTTATTAAAATAATATTTAAGAAGTGTCTGTATAATTTATTTTTATTTCTCACTTTGCAATTATTTCTTCCGGTGGGGATAACCTAACTCATCCGCCGAGTGAGTAATGGGTTAAAATAATCTCACCACTACTCTCCTTATGGACTGAAACTAAAGTCAACTAATAGTAAACAATTGTAGCAAATGGACCAGCATCTACTTTCATTAAAGTTGGTCAACGGTCGACAGTGGACAGCAATAATTATTAAACACCGTTAGACAAATGTGTTGCTCGTAGTACTTTTGGAGAACGACTGAAGGTATAACTGTCTATGCAATACTAAATGCTCTCATTTATTATGAAAAACTTAAATTATAAAGCTGGAAAATATTTATTCACATATTTTTTAATAATTTGTAATTGCCATTTTAATAAATGTTGACAACGATCACGAAGACTTCTCGTTTACCTTATTAGCTTCCAGACGATGAGAATTAGATTTCTCCAAAAGAAATTCTGGCCACCCGAGAAGCATTGAAAAATGAATTTAATGTAAAACATAATGCGTTTTCCTTCCAGGAGAACCTAGAGGTGGCCAGAAAGCTGCAAAACAGCCGAGTGTCAGTATTGAGACGTCTACTCACGGGGACATTGATACGGCACCCATTACTCCACAGCCCAAAGTGACCCTAACTTCAAAAGGCAGACTGAAGATAATGAGGAATAACGTCCTCCAGGTGCTACTGAAATCGACCGTGATGCCGTTCCGATGGCTAAAGAGTTCCTACAGATGTTTCTATTGTTACGACATATTTCAAGAATCTTCGGACTTGAAGAACCATCAGCAAGTTCACGTTGGCGATGCAGTTAAAGAGCAAGCAATGAACAACTATTGGGAGCAAGTCGTGTACGTAGACATTTCCAATATGGCGTGTAAACTATGCCAGGAAAATATCACCGATTTATATGATCTGATAGATCATTTGATGGAAAAACACGGTGTCGGTTACAATAAAGACATTGGAGTTTGCATGGTGGCGTTTAAGCTCGACAACTTTGTGGTGAACTGCCTCGCTTGCGGCGCCAGCTTCTACACTTTCGGTCCCCTCTTACACCACACGAATAAAGACCATAAGGGTATATCGGCAATCCTCTGCGAGGTCTGCGGTCAGAATTTCAAAGATGCGAATCTGTTAAGATTGCACATGAAGTCAGTGCACGAAAACAATGGCGTCCTTTGCCCCGAGTGCGGGGTGAAGTTCGAGACCAGATCGAAACTGAAAACTCATCAAAAGAACCAGCATGATTTGGACAAGAAATACAAGTGCACGATATGCCCTCAAATGTTTCAGAGCCACTACAAGAGATCCAGGCATATGGCGGCGGAGCACAAGAACAGGCAGGAAGTGAAGTGCCTGCACTGTCCGAAGACGTTCGTGTTCCGTAGTATGATGATGACGCACTTGCGTGACACACACTTGAAGGTCAGGAACCACGTGTGCAGCGTGTGCGGGTGGAAAGCATTCAACAGCAATCGATTAAAGAACCACATGTATAAACACAGCGGGGAAAAGAACTTCAAGTGTGATGGCTGCGACAAGGCCTTCACGACGAAGAAGATCATGAGGGCACATTACGCGCGAATGCACAAACCCCAGCAGCAGCAGATGGTGTTTGACAATCACTACGCTGGACATCAGTAATATCATAAACATTGATACTGATGAGGAGGTTCTATATAAAGAAAGCTATCCGTTCATGAGCTCAAAATGGACACGATGATTGATAGTAGATATAGTTTTTCCAAGAGTTGTAATCAGTAAGTAAAAGATAAAAATGGCTCCTAAAATGTCGAAAGAGAAATTGTGTATATACATTACATGAACATAGATCTTAAACTTTACATGGTGCGGGTAGAACTGAAATAGTTTTCCATCATGTAAGGAGGTCTCTACTACATCGATTGTTTTTACTCGAGTGTCCTCATATGACTATCTGGAGATGGATATCCATAATAATGGCGGATTAAACAAATTCTATTACCATTTTTTTCCGTCCAATGAGAGGTGTCTTCAAAAGACCACCAACGATTAAATCTTCAAAGTCAAGCAGTAGCCTATATCCATTAACAAAAAGCTTTCGCAATGTACCCTTAGTAATACAAAATATCAACCCTGGCCCTATATCAACAGTAGCTGCTTATTTAATAATATACCAAAACACAGACAGACTAATAGAGCCCAACAATGGGCATGAGCTTAACCTATGGTGTAAAGGTTACTTGACCGCGATCTCGCCTGGTGGTAATATCGTGGGAATACGGAGGTCCGAAAGTAGTCCCACTCGTTTGCTAAAATCGATTTAATTTTACGCATTTCCTTACGAATTAATAATGTTGAAGGGTGAAGATTAATTCATGGATGATGAAGACTGCTGTATATGAATAAAAATTATAATTGGCTCTATATATTAATAATAAAAAGAAATTTCGTAATTATACATGAATTGTGATTCGGTCAACGGACCATACAATATTATAAAATGATTTTTTATTTATTGCCTATTAAGCTTGTTTAATTAAATCCATTATCACCATCAGACGCTAGACTTCTACAGTTGGGCTAAGCTAAGACTTCTACACAAATCGGCTTTATTCCAGCGACCTCTAACAAATTTATATTTTTTTTATTTTATATACTAAAGGTTGTCACCTATCAGAGAACGTTATGTTCAGATCTTTAGATTTCTTATAAAAATACGGGATTTGATCCATTTAAGTTATTTGTAGATGATGAACAAGAATGCAATAAATAGTATCAAAGTCAAAAATATAAGTAAAATAACATCATCACTAGACGATAGACGTCCACTGATGAAGATGTTTCCCCCAAAGATCTCTACAACGATCGGCCCCGCGTTGCTTTCTTCCAGTGAGTACCCGCGCTTCTCACCAGATCGTCGTTCCACCTTTTGGTAGGCCTCACAACACTACATCTACCGACACCGTAAAATAATAATTGATAATGAACATTAGATGAAAGTTCTATTACTTATATATACATGAACTTAGTTTATATACATATACGCGGACGTACTCTGACAGACACGTGCGCACCCTTCAACTGTCAGACTGCAACTGAACTATTTACGCATCTGCACGTTTTATACTACCTCCATTTATTTTATATTCTTCATTGATTGAAAACTAAACGTGTAAAAATGCATTCGTATTTGTTTATAATATACTTTATTTATTAAAACAAAACATAAAAATAAAAATAACTGTTTTTTAAATAGCCTAATTGAATATGGTTAATGTAGAATAGTGACGAAGAACAAATCAAGAAGTCCTATTAGAATATTGTTAGAAAATATTAATAGCATATTAATTTAACATTGTGTAAGATTTATGTAAAAAATAATTAAAACAAGTCGTTCATAATACATTCATCGTCGTGTCATAAAAACAATACAACTTTCCGAAAAAAATCTAGTGCTAAGTTTAAAACGAAACGTTCAAACACATAAAGAATCTGAATATAACAAATCTGGGATTAAGTTCTAAGAAGACATTTTCCTTTCAGACCGGTGTATGGAAGGCATGGTAAAGAAGAAGAAACCGCACAGTGAATCTGACGATAGTTACGTAGCACCATCGATCCAGAGAAGGAGAGGCTACACTGCTGTAGAAAGGAGAAAGATTATGAGAAATAATGTAACAGAAATCCTATCGAACTCCACACTGATCCCGTTCAGGTGGCTGAGAAAGTTCTACAAGTGCTTCTTCTGCCAGGAAATCTTTAAGACACCCAAAGAATGGCGTACACATCAGGAATTTCATAACATCAAGGCAGAATTGAGCGAAGCCTTGAAGAACTATTGGGAATCTACTGTTAATGTTGATGTGACCGAAATGGGTTGTCGGCTATGCTCCGACGCGATAGCTGATCTGAACGGGTTGACTGATCATCTAGTTGAGAAGCACCGTATCAAATTCATCCAGGACATCGGTAATTGCTTGAGCGGTTTCAAATTCGATGACACTTTCGTCTACTGCGTGGTTTGCGAGAAGAAATTCGTTATATTCAGCCACGTGCTGGTGCACTCCCACAGGGAGCACAAAGGCAGTACTAAAGTGCTCTGCGACATTTGCGGACAGAACTACCGAAGCTTGAACTACCTCAGGCACCATATCAGATCAGAGCACAGCGGCGGTATCAAATGCACTCAATGTGGTCTGCTGCTCCGCTACACCAAGATCAGGACCCACATGCAAAACGCCCACGGGAGAAAGTATAAATGCACGCGTTGCCACGAGCTATTCGAAACGCAGTACAAACGCGCTCACCACAAAATGGTGGTGCACGGAGACAAAGAGATGATTAGCTGCAAATACTGCACGAGGAAGTTCGTGTTCAATAGTACAATGACGAGGCACGTGAGAGAGACGCACCTGAGGGAGAGGAACGCGGAGTGCAGCGTCTGCGGTTGGAGGTCATTCGGCGAGTACGCCCTGCAGAGGCACATGCTGAAACACACCTCGATAAGAAACATAAAGTGTCCGTCATGCGACAAAACCTTCAAAACGAAAAAAACGATGAAACAACATTGTGTGAATATTCATAACAAACCTTAGTTGATTTATATAAAGACAGTACTGAGTTTTAGAATAAATAGATAAATATGTATTTTATAGACGGTAGGTCTATTTTGTCGGAAACCCACTGCAGCTGAACAGTAGGGTAGAAAATATACTGGGTCCCTATTTGAAGCGCTCTGTAGCTGGTGAAATTATTCTTGTATATATACGTGTCTTTCTGTTTGGCTACCTGACAGTGATAGCTTGGACGATTAGAAATAATCCTCGCTATGTAAACATCATAAATCACTAGAGCTACATTGTTATGACCGAAATTTTCACCACGTTGTAGCTTCCAGTCTAACCAGGAACTTTCATTTTATGTCATTGTAACCATGGAGATAGTAGAGTGAAATTTAGGAATATTTAATGTTCAAAAGATCTGATAAATAGATAATTAAATTAATTTCCGTTGTATCATAAATATTAATCCAAAATCATTTAATGCCATCTAGCACTTTAATATTAATACATAGTCCAATAGATCTCACAGCTGGGACTCAACGCCAAATCCCACAAGGAGAAGCTGAACTATTGATCCACGCGCTGTACAACAGCTCAAGCTCTGGGCTTACAAACTGAACTGTCCCGACGTCGTAGATAAATAAATAAATATATAATTATGAAATGAAATATGTAACGGTTATATATTTTTATTTCCACAGGCAAAGCTACGTTCAAGCCTTTGTTAGAATTAATAGACGACCGTCTAGCAGAGAAAAGAAGGAAGGACGAACTGGCGAAACTTCTGACTGTGATACTAGAATATTCAACAATTATGCCTTTCAGATGGTGCGGTAACAAATACATGTGCTTCTTCTGCTGCTGTGACTTCATAGACAGCTTGAAACTTAAGCAACATACTAGAGAAGAGCACAGAGGTGCCAAGGTAAGGAAACTCATCCGCAGCATCGTTGGACAAACTAGAATTAAGTTGGATATATCCGAAATATCATGCACTAAATGTTCTAATACCCTAGAAACTCTGGATGAGTTTTTAATTCACGTGACAGAAGGTCATCAGGTCAGACTGAACCAGGATATTAGCAGGGACTTGTTATGTTTCCGGCTGTCGGACGACGGGATGTCATGCACTGAATGCAGCATCAGGTTCCGCTTTTTCGGACCTCTCCTCGCCCACGTGCACAAGTACCACAACAGAGCCAGCGCTTTCCTCTGCGAGATTTGCGGCCAGGGCTTCGTGGCCAAGGCGAACGTAGACAGCCACGTGAGGAACGTACACTCGAACCCAAACTCACGCTGTGACAAGTGCGATAAGGTCTTCGCCTCCAACTACGCCCTCTCCTGCCACTACATGAAGGTGCACAGATCTGATAAGCTGAGATGTCCGAAATGCCCTGAAGTACTAGCTAGCAGGTATCTGAAAAAGCGCCACTTGGCGCTGGTGCACGACGTGAAGAGCTCGCAGTTCGTCTGTGAGATTTGCCCCAAGGTGTTCACGACAAAGAGCGCTCTCGTGCAGCACAACTCACGAGTGCATCTGAAGGAGAAGTCGGTCGCATGCGAGGTGTGCGGCTTCAGAGTGTTCAGCAAGGAGCTCCTGAAACGGCACATGGTTAAGCACGACGACACTAGGCCATACCAATGTGAGTACTGCAAGAAGTGCTTCCAGAGGAAGAAGACCTTAGAGTATCACAGGAGAATACACACTAACGACAGACGCTACTGCTGTTCGGAGTGCGGCAAGGCGTTCGTGCAGGTTACCAGCCTAAAGTTACACCTCAGGGTGCACCACTCTATCATCAAGGAGGGTAGTCAGTGAAATTTACTTTTACAATTTTTCTAAGTACAGTATTCAACAAACGGAGCTTCCTTGCATATTAAAAAACCTTACTTTTATCTAAACTGACGGATATCCACTGCTGGACATGGATCTCATATAACCAATCCCAAAAATATACACTAATACCTACTACAACATATTGAATTATATTCAACTACCCCCGTAGCATAGTAACAAGAAGGGCGCTAATTTGTTTCGGGAGTCACATGTTTGTCTGGTTAATGGTAGGGTTCCGAACCTAGATAGCCTAGTATATCTAATTAATACTAGACGTACTAAGCTAGCTAGATTTGGAAGGACTACTGTGTCCATCTACTATCAACATTCTTATTTTAAACGTGATAACTACATAGCTGTGTTTTGGCTGACAATTTGGAGCATACTGAGCCTCATCATCATCATCCTCATTTTATCGAAAATTTTGTTCCAGTATAAACCTTTTTGGGTTAAAAAATACAGTTCGCTATAACGAAAACGGATAAAAAAAAAGAATTGTTACACACAGTATACTTTATTATCACAACGCGCAAAAAAAAAAATATATTTACAAAACCGTGTAGGTCTTTTAACTAGGAGTATTATGGAGATGACTCTTCCAACAGTATTCAGAAATAAATATACACACACACATATATATACAGGGTGTTAGCAGACCGCTTTCGAAAACGAAGACAGACGATAGTACTAATGACACCTTTGATGCCACCGGAAAGAAAATCGATTCTGATTAAAAAAAAAAAATATATCGTTTCATTAGCATTATACGCTTCATTCTGTTAGTACAGCTAAATGAAAAATACATTACTTTACTAAAAAAAAAACCAACAATGAAACACAAAATTAAAAACAGCTGATGCTCGGATCAACTAACGCCCAAACGCGACGAGAACTCGAGGTGTATTTGGTTCCATTTTGAACCTTATATCATAGGGCCACGGAACATTTAGATTGACCTGCCCGAGCATTGTTTTTGATTTTGTTTAATTAGTTTTTTTTTTTTTTAAACTGATGTATTTTTTACAAAACTATCGTTTCCTTTTGCTGTACTAACATGATGAAGCGTATATAATGCTAATCGTTTTATTTTTTTTTTTAATCTGTATCGATTTTCCTCCGCCCCATCATCAAAGGTATCATTAGTACTATCGTCTTCGTTTTCCGAAGCGGTCTTCCTAACACCCTGTATTACAATTTACTATTACACCAAAATAATATTTTTATTATATACTGTCCTCTAGTGGCAAGTAGTAGCCACAACAAAATGGCGCGCTGGTTCGGATGACTTCCATATACTGCTCATCCCATTGTCACATGAGGTGTTAAGTATCGTTACCACAGTGATTTCACTAGCCGCACCGCCATTCAAACCGGAACAGAGTATATAAGCTCTCATGTATGCAATCCCAATGAGAGCATATTTGACCTCAAGTGTGCGTGTGCTGTCTGTGAGAGTACATGTTCTTTAACGATGGCGCGTGTTTGTGGTCTACAATAGATGCATGTGCGCATTTCTGTGTATGTGAGATCATGTATGTGTGTGTGTAATCCCATTTGAATCCAATTAATCTACAAGAATCAATTAATATCAAAGGGAATCATTAAAATTAGATTGTCTTTTACTTGACTAGCAAATCGTGTATTTAACCCGTAACCTAATATATATACACTAGTTATGTACAGACAAATCAATAAATACAGATAACTAAAAACTTTTTTTTAATCTACATTCAATTCTTTTTTATCCGACGTCATAAACGAGACGCCGATTGATAGATGAAAAATCTAGTTTTTTTTTTTTTAATTCAAAGAAGCATGTGACGGGAGACGTCCACCTAGGGTGTGATTACCCACAAAATGGCAAGCTGGTTAGGATGATATACACTACATCACGCTGTACTCGTTGTTACAAAATATGTAGTCTCTTCACCACTAATTTCGTACGAGAATAAAAAAAAAGCTTTACATGTTTGCATTGATTAAAAATAGCCTCATTTTATTTTTCGCGTGGACAATGACAGCTTCATCGGGAATGTGGATATCACAAGCAGAGAAAAATATAAATATACAGAAAGGAGAAAGAGAATAAGGTGAGAGATGTGAAGAATATACCGGAAGTTCAAAAGTAATAAGAATAGACAACAATAATTGTTTAAATAGACTTAGTGAGATATCGATTTTATCAGGCTGTATCGCAACGAAACCCTGGCCTTCGGGGTGACATTGACAGATGTTTTGGCGCGTTTTTTAAAAAATTCCCGTTGACATTATGTGTCTATTATCCTTTTTAAATCGTCTCTTTTTTGCCGTCTTCACTCAAAAAGCTTTCTTACTCCTCTGCGGAAGAATGGACTCCTTCGCGAAGCTGAAGAAGGAGAGAAGACTGTAGCGCTTCGCTTTACGCGACAGGTAATCAGTGACCACGTTGTTGTCGCCTTAAACAGAAAGGAAAGAAGCTTAGTTACAATGGTCAATCTGGTAGAGGCGCGGGTTCGATTCCCATTGGACTGTATTTGTTTTATTCGTCGAAGCGACGAGACAAGCAAGACGTTCACCTGATGGTAAGTGATTCGCCAGCTCATAACAATATGACACTAATATAATACACAGCACCACATTGCGCTCATGTCATGAGACAAGACATTCAGTCTCGTTACCTCAGTAAATTCACTAGCTACAACGCCTTTCAAACCGGAACACAGTAATGTTTGTCGGCTGCTATAGGAGCTGCGGTGGTACTTTGATGGACTCCGGCGATTGAGACACTACCACCAGTATAACTTGAGCTCTTGATGAAAGGAGAATATCGGAGATGTGTTTATAGTGATATTAAACAATACCATCGAAAGCACCTCCATGACCATAGCGCCTTCACTATTTCTATGCGAACGTAACATTAACTAGCATCACTTTATTTTGAGTGTTACTTATTATCAGCTGAATGTCCTGTTTGTCGGTTCAATGAGTAATAAATTACCTAATAATGCTTGCTTCTCTCCAGTTGTTGGCAGTACGTAGTCATTTGCGGTAAGTGAGACGAACAGTGCGAACGGCACCACCCACAAGCACAGCGTGAAATATGACAGCACCTGAGGAGTGGAAGGAAGTAATAAACCTGACTGCGTCCATTAAACAGACAATCAAAAGAATCCACTCTTGAGAGACTGAGTTGGAGAGGCAGATGGGAGCGAGAGGCGTCTTCTTATTGACAAGTCAGGACAAGAGTGTTCAGATCCCAACGTATAAAAGATGTCCACCGCTGGACATCAGAGAAGAGGTGATCGTAATATCCAAGCAAAATAGACCATTCGTTATTCGTCCATGGACTGGTCGACCGACTATATGTACCCGCTGTCCCGCATAGAGTGGTTGACACATTACATAGCTATAGCACCCTTTAAACCGGATCACAGTAACATTGCACGCTGCTGTTTGTCGGCTGCATTAGACGCTGCGGTAGTACCTACCACCAGTAGGTTAAGAGTTTATAAGTATGGTCCGTTCATTCAACGACCATCAGTTCTGGATATAACTTGAAGAGGATTCAGCCCAGTACTGTCACCAATATTCATCAGTTCAAGGAGTCACACCCTAATAACGATCATGTCAAGAGAAGATCATGTCATCATCAGCCGTTAGACGTCCACTGTTGGACATAGGCCTCACCCAAAGATCGGTCGATCAATCCCGCTTTACGCACATGCGGCGGCTTCACGCGACCTTCACCAGATCTTCGGTCCACCTTCTATGTGGCCTTCCAACACTACATCTACTTGTACGCGCCGCCGCTCCAGAACCTCAGTGTCCCATTAGCCTTCACTTTTTCAAGCAATGGACCTCGTCCACTGCCATTTAAGTGTACCAATCTTTTTCACTTAGGGTTACCATAATAGGCAACTAAAACGAACGTCAAATAATGAACTACTAGATATAAATCTAATTGAAGGAGAAAAAAAAACTCTTCCACAGTACACAGGTACCATAGCATCAGCCTCCGGCAATAGACCAACCAGCAGTTGTTATATAAATATATTACTCACCTCGGAGAAGCTGTAGTAACGATTCCCAAAGTACGTAAAGGCGAAATAGTGATGCACTAGTAAATTTAATATCGACATTAGGAAGATAAAACTGGTCACCCTGACCACCGGAAAGTCACGAATCAGAATCCTGTGGAGGAGCTGTTGTAGAAGTCCTAGTGCATTGATGTAAAGTGGTAGATCCTCGAATATAATCAAACCAATGTGTATGCCTGTAGTTATCTGGAATGGTATGGTGGATGGTCAATTTTAATAAGAAGATAACCTAAACCAAATAACTCTACAATTTGAAAATACTCCTCGAAGCCTTCACTAAACAGTGTTATTAACATGCCTTGTGTGCGAGTTGGAGATCTCAATAAACCGGTACTAGTTACAGAGAATCTGGTAGAGTAGCTAGAATTAACATCTGCTAGAAGACTTTTTGAAGATATAATCTATCTCTCACATTGGGAAGGCTTTCTTATTATCAGCTAATACATGTCCATTGACCTAAGTCCAGCAGTGGACTTCCATCGGTTGAAATGATGATGATATGCCCAAAGCTGCACATGTCTCTTCTAAAGAACTTCACATCTCGGCTCCGGGCTCTTTGCTTGAACTACAAATTTATAAATATTCTAACTTCAAATGTGTATATAATATACATACAATGATTATCCATGATATAATATATTTCGCCATCACTGTGTACTCTTCGACCAGCTCCGCCAAATAGTACAGTCCGGCCGCTGCAAAGGTTAATATATATAGGAACTTTGTAGAGTATACAAATACTAATAAAATCACCCAAGAAATTAATTTTCTATATCTTATCAAGTAGGAAAAAGAGAGCATGAACATATCTGTGATTAAAAAATTTAAGGTATAAGTAATTATGAATTTTTCAAAGCAAAATGCTAAACTGTAATATACAAAAAAGCATCTCATTGACCTCTGGAATTGACTTTAAAAAGAAACATGAATTCTTTAGGAGCAGTTTAGTAGTACTAAATGATTTTTTTCTCTACTTTATGAGACAAGCGGAGAGCTCAATTGTTAAGTTATGTGCCTACACATATTAATGGGGCGTTAGTAAATATGATAAGTACTGCACTACATTGTGCTCGATGCCTGAGGGGCATAAGATGTTGATACCAAAAAATGAGAATTTATTAATCTAAAAAATCTACTTCACATAATAGTTAAAATTCTACATAAAATTTAACATTACTGTGTTCCGGTTTAAAACATGTTGTAGCTTTTGTAATTACTGGAGCAATGAGACTTGCTATCTTATGTTTTAAGCCGACGAGCACAATGTGGTGCACTGTATTACATCCTAACTAGCGCCACGTTGTTACGAGAAGGCGTTGCACTTACCAGCAGGCGCACCTGTAGTCATTTTGTTTTATGAAAAAAATCATTAATATTGTCTGAAAAACGCCAACTGCTGAGTATTACCCAAACGCTAAATATATAAGAATCACTATACAGTATCAAATTATAATTATAAACATTAAGGGGAATTGTAAACAAATACTAAATAAATTTATTTTTATACCATTGATGAATAATAAGTTAGTAGTACTTACCAAACGCCATTATTCCAAACAATATTTGGACTGCGAACGACAAGATACTCAATAAATACATAAATAACATTTTTATGTTTATATTTTGCCTATATTGTTGTTTATATAAAACTTTGAGGTTATACGCGTTGTCAAACCTCTGTCAAGTAAGGATGCACTAATTAAAGCGAATAGATTAATACTAAGTATTTATTTCCAAGTACGTGTACCGAGTATGTGTAAAATACTTTCGAGTATTTAATATTTAAATATTTTTATCATAACTTACAGGTTGTTAACACTTTCAATGCCACTGCGATTTTCATGTTCTATAGCCGGATTCCATATACATCGCGGGATGGCGAATTACCGGCACAGATATAATATTAAGGGTAAAATTTAAAATCTTAGTGTTTTTGTGGCTCACTGACCCACTCTAATGTTTAAAAAAAAAATATTATTTATTGGTACATTTCAACTAAAAAGTATAGCTAAAAACTCAAAGGACGATATAAAAGTTAACTTTAAAGTAGTTGTGTAAATGTTTCTGTAATCTAAAGTAGGAATTAAATAAAAATTGCGGAAAGCTGGAAGTGCGAGTGTCGCTTAATAAAAATATGTATTTATTCTATGGAATAATTTTTTTTAAAGTAGTATATATTTACGTATTTTTTTATTGTTCATATTACATTGTCGGCTTGTGACGTTAGGAAGATTGTTTTATTCATTATCTCAAATGCAGTGAGAAGTAACTATCTGTCAGAAAAATATTCTTCATATTCTAAAATATATAACTAATCCTGTTATATATTAAACTCCTCAACCTCCTTAGGTAGGGTGTAAGGGTTTCTGCACAACTCACGAGACCTTAGCCAATTTCACCTGCTCGTGGTGCACCCTACTAATCAACAAACGGGGCTCTGGCTTCCACCAACTCGAATTGGACAAGTGTGGTGAGAAAAGGCTGAATCCCTCTTTAAAAATCCCTACCCAATCGATGTGAGAATCTAAGTGGGTGCCCTATGACCAGTAGTGGACGTCTATCTCTGCAGGAACAAGACCCAAGCACAACAACGGCTTACTCCGATAGTATTAGTAAATTTCTTTATGGATGATATTTATTCTAAATTTCTACTGGTCTGTCCTATCTCGCAATCCAGCATCCCTCACAATGTTTATCTTCAGTTTTATTAATGGTATAGATTTTAAAGTTGTTTATGTATTTTCTGTACTGCTCGTGATATGTACCATCAGCAATTGACCATAATATAAGTTTTTTCCTCAATTTTATTGCAAAAAATTCACATTCTTGCAACTAAACTAAGGAAAACATGTTAGAAATAAAATAGGTAATTAATCTATTGTGACCGTCTAGGCAGGTACCACCGCAGCGCCTGTCGCAGCCTACAAACAGTACTGTGTTCCGGTTTGAAGGGCGTTGTAGCTAGTGTAATTACTGTGGCAAAAGAGTCAACATCCTATGTCTCAAGCGATGAGCGCAATGTGATGCAGTGTATATTATCCTAACTAGCGCCACGTTATGAGTGGGCGTATCATTTATCATCAGGTGAACATTCTCGTCTCGTCGTTTAATTGCATAATA
Source organism: Troides helena (assembly GCA_029286815.1). Taxonomy (NCBI): domain Eukaryota; kingdom Metazoa; phylum Arthropoda; class Insecta; order Lepidoptera; family Papilionidae; genus Troides; species Troides helena. The sequence continues at coordinate 785,334 of JAGSMV010000033.1, forward strand.
AAATAACCGTCTAGATACCATCGCAGCATTTATTACAGCCGATAAACATTACTGTGTTCCGGTTTGAGAGGCGTTGTAGCTAAGGAAATTACTGTGGTAATGAAATTTAACATCTTACGCTCCAGGCGAAGAGCACAATGTGGTGCTGTGTATACTGTCTTAACTACCGCCACATTGTAATGGGCAGACGTATCACTTACTATCAGGTGAATATGCCGTTCGCCTCGTCACTTAGTTGAAATAAAAAAAAAAAACGAAATGAACGAGCTAGGGTTCGTTTGAAAATATTCCACTATTAATATCTACCAATGTTTATAAAACTTTCTCCATTTAAACAAAGTGTCAATTCCGCCCTATTTATAATTTTACATCCGGTTTTGGATCCGTACGTTTCTACTAGTGATGTACTTATTATATTTCTTTGTGTAAAAAAAAAAAATTGTCGCTGTAGTCTTTAAAATCGGTACATCATCATCGTAAACCGGTAAGCATCCACTGCTGGAGATGAGCGTTCAACATGACATCTGCATGAAATGATTACCTGATGGTAAGTTTTCGGTTCCAAGTTGAGGGGTATAAGGGATCTCGTACAACTCACGGGATCCAAGCCATCTTAATCTCGTCTTGGCGCACCCTGCTAATCAACAAACGAGGCACTGGCTCCTAACAATACTCATTGGACCAGCGTGGTGGGAAATGGCCCAAATCCCCCTACATGAATTCCTACCGAATCGTGTGGAAATCTTTGGGGCCTATTAAGGCCTATGTTCACCAGTGCCCGTCTATCGGCTGATGATGATGGTTTCCAGGGTCTTGTTTATTGATTAGCAGGGTGCACCACGAGCTGGTGAACTTGACTTTAGTCTCGTGGGTGACTTTGGTCAGCGCGAATCCTTACCCTAATTATTTTTTTTTAAATAAATAATTTAATACGGATAAATCTACAAAAATATTAAATTATCCTTCATGATTTGAGTACATCACTGATAGTTATTATATTTGACAGTTACCCTTTAAGCGTATCCGGTTAAAAAAAAATTATTATTTAAGGTTATGTTGGCGCGAAAATGTTTCATTTTACGTTCGAATACAGACTGTAGCAGAATGAGGTATCTAAAGATCTTAATCATGTTGGCAACACTGACGTTTTCAAGTAAGTCGTCCTCCTTTTTATTATCGAGGGGGAAATGTTTTAAAACGATACCCTGCTTCTGGGGGGGATTAATCCAGTAAAATTTTTGGGGTGGATATTTAACCTACTAAAACCCTAGAGGTGATCATCCTCAATGCGCCGCAACTCCCAGGGAGGGTTGCAGCCCTCTTCGAAACCCTCGCTTTGCGACAAGCACTGGACCACCTCGTAGGTGTCGTGGACAATGAGGGCCCCCACCTTCAAAGCCCACAAACCTGAAAACCCTTACAGTCGCCTCTACGACAGGTCTACCTTAGTCTTATATTTTTTTTTAACTTCTCAAACGTTCATTGCACCATCACCTGATGGTAAGTGATACTGCTGCTTATACCGTGACGCTTATTAAGATGGTATACCCACCACCATATTGTTACGACTTAAGATCTCGTTACTCCAGTAATTACACTAGCTCCAGCGCCCTTCAAACCGGATCACGGTAATGTTTGCACACTGCTGTTTGTCGGCTGCAATACGCGCTGCATTGGTTCGGCAAGAGACCTTCTAAAGACAGCGTCAGTTCGCGGATGCCCACGGCTGGACGTAGGCCTTTCCCAACGGACGATAGCCCAGCCTTGTAGTACGGCCTGTCTGATTAGTGCTGGCGGTCCAGGGTCTTCAGTCCACCGATAGTCACCACTGCGATGGTGACTACTCCATCGCAGCTTCAGTTAGTTGGTGACCAGCTGATACGTTCCAGGTAGGTGCCAGCCTTTAAAGCAGCTGCCGATACTGAAGAGGTCACCAGCTACGATATGGATGGTCACGGAGCCACCTCAGCCGCTGACGCTGCCATGTTCAACTTTGGACTTTGATCCGATCGTGACGTAAGTTTTTTTTTTTTATTAAACAAAGCGACGAGACCAGCGACACCTGATGAGGATGATATACACCGCATTATCTTGCTCGTTGATATCGAATTAATTCACTAGCTAGAACGCCCTTGAAACCAGAATACACAATATTCAAACAGGACGATGATATGTTTAGTGAGTGACAACACTTAAAATAAAGTGACTGTAGTTATTGATATATTGTCTCGTTACTCCAACAATTTAACTAAATACAACACCCTTTAAACCGGAACGCGATAATGTTCAAGCAGGATGTCTCCATGATAATAAGTGGTAACACTCAAAAGAAAGTGAATATAGAATGATATATAAAGCGCCAGATTATGCTATTCGCTTTAAGACATCACAGCAGTGTGGAACCATCACTGTGATCTGGTTTAAAGGGCGTTGGAGCTATCAAAATTATCACATACGAGCACAATGTGGTGATATGTCTGTCTTCCTATATAATTACTATCGAGTGAACATCCTGCTTACACATTAAACGTTCCGGTTTGAAGGGTGCTGTAACTAGTGTAATTACTCAGGTAACATACGTTATAAAGCTACTATATATCTAACATAGTATGGTGCAGAGTATAACATCCTAACCAGCGCCATTTTGTTTTGGCGTATCATTCTAACGCTACTTAGATGGTGTGGTACTTATGACATGGACCAACACCAAGATCACCTCCGCACCTGATGGCATATCCTCGTCGCCATGTCGTTCTGCCGCGAGCTGGACTCGTTAGAAACCTTAACAATATATTCCAGTTACTCCTGGGAGAAGAACGGAAACACGCTGAAGGTTCAGTCCAATCCCCACCTCACCACCACCAAGAACAGCGGCACAATCATCATACCCAAACCATCAGACGCAGACGCCGGCGAGTACCGGTGCTACGCCGAATGGAACCTGATGGTGGCCAGTTCCGGTATCATCGCGGTCAAGAAGGCGTACATCAGGACCTCAAGCAACACGACTGGAGTGCACAGGGTCATGGAACACGAACCCTACAAACTTGATTGTCCTGTAGACGCTGCACCGCCACCAGCGTTCGAATGGAAGCTCCAGGCTTCAGCTGCTCTTGAGGATGTGAGAGGCGACCACGTAGTCACACCGAACGGCAGCCTCTGGTTGCTCAACGTCACAAAGCACAATGCGGGAGTGAACTATAAATATATCTGTCTCGTTTCCTCATCCGTGATCAAAGAGAGACGGGTAGCTGCGGAGCACTACATACACATAGACAATAGGACAAACTCCTCGTACAGGAGTTTAAAGGAATTGTACACCAGTACAGACCTGATGGTGGAGACCGGAAGTGTCACCAAGTTATATTGTATATTTATTGGGAGGTTGGTATTTTTCATTGTTTTATCATTAGAAACTACTATAAATGAGTTTAGTGTTTAGGCTGTAGGAGACAGTGAGACGGAAGATGTGTCTATATAGTTTCCCTATCGTGTGTCTCTTTCCCACACTCCAGCCTGCAGCACAAGTACTCCGCGTGCTACAGACTATACTCGCGCTATATCTATCTCACTCTGATATATGAACATAGAGAGAGAAAGAAACATTGAAATTTAATATATGTTAATTTAGTCTTCTCTCTTTCGCTGTTTGCTTTTTTTACTGGTACTGGATCCCCGTTGCCGGTGACAACCAGTAGTGTGCAATTATTACTGTGTTCCGGTTTGAAGGGCGCTATAGCTAGAGTATCAGTCTCAGTTGATGAGCACAATGTTCATCGTCATCGTCAGCCGACAGACGTCCACTGCTGGACATAGGCCTCCCACAAAGATGTTCACATCGATCCGCCTCACGCCGCCCGCGTCCATGGCCTTCTCGCGACCTTCAGTCGTTTGGAGATATTCATATGGGGGGAATTGGGCTATTTCCCACCACGCTGGCTCTAAGCGGGTTGTTGGGACCACCATGTTTCGCAGTGTATGTCATACTAACTAGCGCCACGTTGTTAAGGGCAATAGTATCATTTACCATCAGGTGAACTCATACTGTAAATCTGCCGCCATATTGTTATAATATTTTGCCAGTCCTCCGCCTATCGTAACCTGGTTGAAGAACGGCAAGAGGTTACCATCATCTTACGGACACGCGACAGCAGGCGACGGAAGACAAGGAAAAATTCTCCTCATCGATGACACCAGGGTAGAGGACGAGGGGACGTACACCTGTGTTGCCAGGAACAACATCAGCGCGCCGAGAAGACACAACATGGAGATCACGGTAGTAAGTAAGTATTCTGCTTCAGTTACCATGACGTTCACTTATGGTAAGTTCCTGTTGCTGGTGACTGTCTGGGTGAGTACCAACAAAAAAAAAAGTTTTTTTTTTTTTTATACAACGAAACGAAGGCACAAACAAGATGTTGACTAATAGTAAGCCTACCCATAAAAAGATTTAGCATTAGTTAGGATGATATATACTGCAACATGTTATGATCGTCATAATACAGTAAGTACAGCGCCCTTCAAACCGGAGTACAGTATTATGCAAGCAATGCTTTCACCATATAGTGACTATCAAAATTTCAAACATTGTGTTCGTGGCTTCAGAACGTTTATTTATTCTCGTTACCCCAATAATTACTCTAGCTACAGCGCCCTTTAATCCAGAACATAATTTGTTGCCGGAGACCGTCTAGGTAGGTACTATAGGTCCTTTTTCTACCGCCAAACAGTACTGACGTTGTAGCTAGAGAAATTACCGCGGTAATAAGATTTAACATGTCATGCGACGAACACAAGGTTGTAGTGTGTATCATCCTAACTAGCGCTACAACATGTCCTATAACCTAGACATCTCTTACAGAGGCACCGGTATTTGTTGACGCACCGCCATCAGTGACTGTGGTCGAAAGAGGACAGGAGGTGACCATGACCTTCAGCATAGTAGCGAATCCGGACCCGTTGATGATATGGACGTTTAACGGGCAACCACTCTTCGACGATTCCAATAGCATCACCCTGACAGTGTTGTACGTAGACGGCGAGCCCACGCGTGGGCACATGGTGATAGAGAGAGCGATGAAAGACGACATTGGTTACTACGGCTGCATGGCTTACAATAAATATGGTGAAGTTTACGCGGAAACTTTGCTTTACGTTATACCGAAAAAGGGAAATGTTACTCAGCTCATTAAAAACTAATTTTTGTTTACAATTGAGGGAGGAGACGAGCGGGTTATATAAATATCTTAAGCACTACACTATTAATTACACGTACTGCTTACCATCAGTAAAACTATTCCATTCATGTAATCTCTTAGACAATTAAAAAAAAAAAATATGTTCACCTTATGGTAAGTGATACGCGTGACAACGTTGCGTTAGTTAAGATGATATATACTGTAACAGCGCTCGTCGCCTGAGACATAATATGTTGAGTATCGTTACCCCCAGTAATTACATTAACTACAACGCCCTTCAAACCAGAACGAAGTTATATTCGCATATACGCTGCGGTGGTACCCACCTAGACTGTCTCCGGCGACAGAGACTTACCACCAGTGAATAATTAATTTGAATTATAATAAAACTTCATTTAATAGAAACTGCTTTATGTTATTTGCATCCTCGTCCTTAAATCATCATCATCATCAGCTAATAAAAGTTGACAGCTGATCGTAGGATATTCCATCATAGGAAGGACATTCTAGTGTTGTACTTTAATCATAGTGTTGTGCCAAGCGATAAAGAAAAAGATTTAATATAACGATTACAACACGATCAATATTGAGCATAGAATAAAAATCTCTACACCGATTGGTCCTGATCTACTGCCCAGTACCATGTGCTTTTTTTTTTAAAAAAAAAAACGGCTAGTAGACTAACTTCGGTGTTCCCGTCTGAATTCAACGTGGGTGGTCTTTATCATAACGGTGGATAGGTTGTTACCAAGTTAGTGCCCTTTACTACCATAGACATCACAATTTAACATTAGGCTGAATGGTGGCAAAGCATTAGTCTGTTTAATAAAAAAAATATATAAACTTGGTAATCAGTTCCTATGTGCTCAGCTATGAGCATATACGAGTTGATGATGTTATAAAGGTTTTAATTATATATTTAAAGATAGATATTTGTCTAAAAGCGACAAACGTTTTTAAAAAAAAAATTATGATCTTTGTCAAAATTGATTTTTTTTTCTAATTCTTTTATCGCACAATTTTACTGGTACCCGGCGGCCATCTTGGTAGATACCGACGCAGCTGCCGATGAACATTAGCTCCGGTTTGAAGGACGCTGTAGCTAGTGAAACTCCTTTTTTAGTTTTATTGACACTTACCAGCTTCATCGGATACCGGATCGGGGTGCTGTCTTGATGTTTTCTCAGTCTAACTAACATCACTTTATTTCGAGTGTATTCACTTATTATCAAGTGAACGTTCTCTTTCGTCACTGAAAAATATTTCCTTAATAATTTTTAGTATCAATGGCAAATAGAGATGCAAATATTACGAATGGTACCACTAGCGCAATGTGGTGTTATACCATCCATGTTGATTCGGGTTCTGCCCGCCGTACCGATCGGACGTCCCATGCGTCCGCTGCCAGTGCGCGATACAGTTACGCCCGCTCCGTTCGACTCGCCCGTGCACGTGCGCGCCACAACGCCGCTCAGGCGGCCGCCATTGCGCTCGCGTGCGCCAGTGCAAGTGCAGATAGTGAAGTTTAGATACCAGCACGCGAAAACTCTGCCGGAGCTTGGTTCCGGCACTGTAAGTAGCTTTCTCTTTAATCGCCTCAGAGGCGAGGTTATAGCATAGAGCCTGTTGCATTAGGCGACGGCTAGGTCCCCTGCCGAATAGATATATACACAACCCCCGCCGCACGGCGGGCGGTTGCTCAACAAAATGGCGTCCGTGCAAATGGACGCCTTACTCACCAGTTTGCGTGCTTTGCACGCAAACAATTCCCTGAGGCCTGGGAAGAATTCACCAAGTCGGCCTCTACCCTTCCCACGCGTTCCGTGAACTTGGACACGGACAGCCCGGCCTCTCCGGACCCGACTCCCGCGACTCGAGCGCATAACAAGACGAGGGCCCCATGGCGGGCCTTCCAAGCCCGAGCTGCCCGCCTCCTCCGAATCCGACTCGGAGGGCACCGCTAGCGGCAGCGACATGGAGGTGGACCGTCCACTCTCCAAGACCACCGACGAAGAGGGCTTCACCCTCTACGTCAAAAAGCGCAAACGCGCTTCTAAGCGGCCTCCGAGTCAAACTCGGACCGCTCCTCGCCGACCAGCACGCCGGCAAAAGGCTGCGCCTCTTGCGCACCCCCCCAGCACTTCGGCCCCGCCCGAAAACGCGGCCCGAAGCCGCCTCCCCGGTGTCCTCCAGGACAAGACTAAATGGAACGATGTTTCCAGGTGGTTCGCGAACCACAAAATTGCATGCCCCAAAGCGCAGAACACCGCGCAGGGTATCCGCATCAACCTAGCAACGGTTGACGACTTCCGGGCTGCCACCAGGCACCTGCGGAACGCCGGACTCGGCTTCCACACGTTCGCTCTCCCCGAGGAGAAGCACCTCCGCGTTGTCATACGCGGAATCCCAACGGAGATCGACATCTCCGAGGTCGTCGACGACCTCAAAAACAAAACTTCCCCGTGCTGGAAGCCCGTCGCATGACAAGCATGCGAACAAAGGCCGCACTCCCACTCATTCTGACAAGTCTCGAACTCTCTCCGGAGGGTAAAAGATCTTCGAGATCACCCGCCTGTGCAACCTCACCAGCGTGAGGGTAGAGGTACCGCACAAAAGGCATCATCGGCCAATGCCACCGATGCCAACTTTACGGCCACTCAGCCCGTAACTGCTTCGCCCGCCCGAGGTGCGTCAAATGCACCGGGGACCACGGGACGAAGGAGTGCTCCCGCACCGCGGAAGCGCCAAACCCGCCGAGCTGCGTCCTGTGCAAAACCGAGGGACACCCCGCGAATTATCGCGGGTGCGCAAAGCCCGCGTAGGCAACCCGGGGCCGCACAACGGCTCACCACCGCCCCACAAAGGCTGCACCGCAGCCATCTGCCTCGTCTAGGCCACCGCCCGCACAGCCGGCCGTTCCGCCGGCGGTGTCGGCGTGGAGCAAACCGCTCCTTAGGCCAAAAGCCGCCCCTTTGTCGGGGCCGCCGAAACCACAGGCTGCTCCCAGCCAAACACCTCCGCCTTCGGGCTCCAGAACATTCTCGCCTACATCCAAAAGGTGAGCATTAAAGATATTCTTCTCTTAGGAGGAAAATTGCGAGCCGCTCAAAACTCGCATGATAGGTTGAGGGCCTGCATCGAGCACGCAGACACACTCGCTGCGCTCGAAGAACCCTTCATGTAACCACCCCCCAGGATTCTGCCCGAGACCTTTGGTATTCCATCTCATTCTAACGTTATGCAGATACACAGGGTCTTAGGAAGAATCAAACCCCGCTCGCTGACTGTCGCGTACTTCAACGCGAACGGCATCCGCTCTCAAAGGAGGAAATTAGCCTGTTTCTTAGGAACCATGACGTCGACGTCATGCTCATTCAGGAAACATTCCTCAAACCGTTTCATCGCGATCCGAAAATCGCGAACTATCATATTATCCGCCACGACAGGCTGACCGCCCCAGGAGGCGGCACACTTATCTACTTCAAGCGGGCCCTGCATTGCATACCGCTTGTTAGTCCAACCCTCGCCAAAATAGAAGTCTCGGCGTGTAAAATCTCCCTCACCGGTCATCAACCGATCGTCCTAGCATCCGTCTATCTGTCCCCGACAAAAGAAATGCGGGAAACAGACATAAGAACCCTTCGACCTAGGGCCGGCTGTTATCGTCGCCGGCGATCTAAACAGCAGGCATAGCACCTGGGACCCGATCATGTCAAACCGAAATGGTATAATCCTCTCCAAACTCGCGGATAAGCTCAAGTTTAACATTGTAGCGCCGCAAACCCCGACGAGATACCCTACCGTCGCGTTTCACAACCCATCCACACTAGACATTGCGTTGTTCAATAACGTAACCGTCCCACTGCATTCGATCGAGACCATTGACGATCTCAGATCCGACCACCGCCCGGTTCTTATGAAGCTGGGCCGGCCCGCTGGTGAGGTCCCTCTGACCAAAACCATCGTCAACTGGCGCAGCCTCGAGGTCAAACTCAAGGCCGCGAACCCCAGCACCTAGACGGAATCCCTGATACGATCGACTCGCTCGGCGCTGCAAACCGAGCGATCGACTCGTTAACGAATCACATTGCCACAGCCGTCGAGGAATCGTCGAGAACGGTGCCCGAGTCGGACTATCTGCTCGGGTCCTTCCCGGCGGACATTCGTCGGCTGATAAGAGCGAAAACGCCACAATGAGACTCTATTCACGATACAGATCCGAGGAGCTGAGGATAAAACTGCGCCGCCTTCAAAGGCTGGTAAAGAGCGCATATCCGAACTCAGATCCGACAGATGGGACAATCTGCTTTGCGACTTGGAGCCTTCGAGCGCCAACTTTGGCGTCTGGCCCGCAGTCTCAAAGCGGAGAACATGGCCCGCATGCCTCCCCTCGTAATGAGCGATGGTTCCTCCCTTGCGTTGGAGGATGCCGAAAAGCAGATTGTCTCGCCGACAGTCTAGAGAGCCAGTGCACTCCCTCTACCGCACCAGTGGACCCCGATCACCTCAAGTTGGTCGAGGACGAGGTGCGCCGCAGGGCAGCCCTCCCACCAGAAGGTCCCCTCTAAAACCGGTTTCCCCGGTGAGGTCGTTGACATCATAAAGAGGCTGAAAACCAGATCAGCCCCGGGATCCGACAACATCTCCAACAGAGTTGTGAAAAGTCTCCCGCCCCGATCGTCGGTCTGCTAGTGGCCATATTCAACGCCCTGCTAACCGACTGCTCCTTCCCAGACGCCTGAAAGAGGCCGTAGTGATAGGTATTCCGAAGCCTGGAAAGCCGAGGAACCTACCCAACAGCTACCGTCCGATCAGCCTACTGAACACCTTGGGCAAACTTTACGAGCGCATAATTCTAGAGCGTCTGCGCCATTTCACCGCAGAGAACAACCTCCTCCCGGATGAACAGTTCGGATTCAGGAGCAACCACTCTTGCGTTCATCAAGTGCACCGACTGACCGAGCACATTCTGGTCGGTCTCGAGCACAAACGACTGATCGACACCTGCGCCGTCCTATTCGACGTCGCCAAGGCGTTCGACAAAGTTCGGCACGAAGGCTTGATATACAAGCTTTACACTCTCAAAGTGCCAGACCGTCTAGTCACCGTCATTCGAGACTACCTCTCGAATCGCTCCTTCCGCTTTCGCGTCGAGTACGCTCTCTCCTCGCCCCGGCCGATTAAAGCCGGTGTCCCTCAAGGTTCTTGCCTCTCCCCGCTACTCTTCTCGCTCTACACGAGCGACATACCGAGAGACCCCTTCGTCAAGATGGCCCTTTTCGCGGACGACACCGCTCTTTATCATTCCGGCAGAGCTCCGGGTATTATAACGAAGCGCCTACAGAACGCGACCACCCGCCTAGGCGAGTGGTTCCGGACGTGGCGAATCGATATAAACCCGGAGAAAAGTGAAGCCATTCACTTCACCCACCGTAGGTCATCAACCCTTCTCAAGAAGGCGAAAAACGCGGCCATGAACTCGGCCAGCTCTCGCTCTTCGGCCAGCCGATCCCATGGAGAAGCTCGGTCAAATACCTCGGCGTCACACTCGACACCAGACTCAATTTCGTCGCCCACATCCGCGAGGCGAGAAAGAAAGCGGCCCAAGTACTGGGCAAGCTATACCCCTTGTTGTGTAAGAAGAGCAAGCTCTCTCAGACACAAGCTTCACCTTTACAAGGTATGCGTAAGACCTATAATGTCTTACGCAAGCGTTGTCTTCGCCCATTCGTCCGAAGACCGTCTCAAACCTCTGCAGACTCTCCAGAACCGTTTTACCCGCACCGCGACTGGTGCCGAATGGTACCAGCGCAATGTGGACATCCACAGCGACCTTAAACTCCCAACGATCAAGGAGCACTTCAGAGAGTGCTCCGTGACCTACTTCGCCAAGGCGGCAACTCATCCCAACCCTCTGGTGGCCAGCGCGGCCAACTACGTGCTACCTCCGAATCCCAGGACGAAAAGCGCAGACCGCGGCACGCGCTTATTCCGACATCCCAAGGGGTCCCGCAAACCACACACATACCCTCAGTCACCGACAGCACCGACGTCACCACACACACTTCGACACTACCAACACGCTCCGAATATCAGCATCACGCCGCCCTCGCTTCAGAACGCGGCGCCGCAGCTACTCACACACCGCGTACACTAAGTACACCCGCGACCGTGGGCGGTCCTCGCCGCCCAGAGATTCCGATACAGGCGAAGGTAGTCAAGGAACGGGCCCGCGCCCGGCCTCGACGACCGAGTAGAATCGCCAGATAAAGAACTACAAGAACCAGACACACACAATCATCCGCCAGACAGCTACATCCCGCGTAGCGCATTTTAGTTTATAGAAACTCAGGCCGTGGATCCGGGTCCACGAGCCCAGTGTCAGATGAGCTGTAAGAGCCGCTGTGGCTTGCAGCCCTGTCTACAACAAGAATATAGACCATCCATGTTGTTATAAGCAGGCGTAAATACCACCAGGTGAATGTCTGGATGAATGAGAGATGGTGAGACGATAATTTTTTTTTTTAATTTTGACGTAGCTATGAAACTAGCGCGACGTTCCTCTGGAGGTAAATGATATGCCTGATCATAACGTGGTGCTATTTAGGATGATGTACACAGCATCAAGTAGCATTCGTCACCTTGAGGCATAGGATATTATATCTTGTTACCTCAGTAATGCTATTAGCTACAATTCCCTTTAAACCTGTACATAGTAATGTTTGCACACTACGTCGTTAGTATTGCCATGTAGTATCGGTCTATTAATAATAAGACTAAAACAGCACGCCTGTCGTAAAAGGCGGCTATAAGGGTTTTCTGAATCATGGAATTTGAAGAGAAGTGATTCCGGGATGAACAAGTACAAGGTGGTCTAGTGCTGGTCGCACCAAGCCGGGGGTGCTGAAGGTCGCTACAGCCCCAGGTGTCGCTGTATTCCGTAGGAGATACCAGGGCCTTGCAGCGGATGGAGGACGAACACCCTGTAGGGTTTCAGTAGGTAAAAACCCCATATAACCTTGTCTTCCCCTTGAAGCAGGATATCACTTTAGATTTTCGCCCGATAACAAAAAAAAAGGATTGTCGTTAAAAACAAAGCTATAACTAGCAAAATAGTGATAAAGGATTTTTTTTAAAAAAAAAACACGAAAAATATTTTTTTTTAGTGTCAGTTTGAGATAAATGTCTGTGCCTAAATTTATTTTACGAATAAAACTATGACAATCATCAGCTGATAGACGGTCACAGCTAATTAGGTCTTGAATGTATTTTTATTACTTAAATAGTGATTAGTAATTATTCTAATAAGTAGTAAAATTTTATATTCTGATAAGGTTTATTCGGACTTTCGCCATTTTGTAAATCTGCTTTTTTTATTCAATTACGCAACGACAAGCAGAACGTTCGCCCGATGGTAAGTGGTACACTAACCCATGACGTGGCACTAGTTAGGATTTCATAGACTACAGCACAGCTCTCGTTGCCTAAAACGTAAGTCAAGGCTCGTTACCCCAGTAATTACACTAGCTACAGCGCCCTTCAAACCGAAACACTATACACATTACTGTTTGGCAGCTGCAATACACGCTGCGGTACCTACCACCAGTGTTACTATGATCCGAATTTGCACGTGAGAAAACTGGAGTCAATCACCATGAGCTTCACCAGCCGCGACCTGATTGCCAATTAACACCATGTTAAAATTTAAGTTAAATGTCAATCAGACTCATGTTATATATATAACACTTATTATTACGTATACATAAGGATAAATGACAATATCTGACATCATCAGTGTTAGAGACAATAAAATAAATTTTAACAATAAGGATACAAAAAAAACGTGTATTCTATTTAACAATGATCTCAAACCGTTTGTTTGAATAATAATAAACATCCAATTGAACGTTCCCACAGCTGGGACTCGGGATATTCTCTCACAAGAAAGTCAGGGCTTATCACGTCACGTTAATGATAATTACTGATTTTTAAATATATTCGTTTCTTCAGTAATTTTCCTTTTAGCTGTCACTTGAGTTCGGCGGGGAATGAACCCGGGCCTCCTCATTGTGAGACTGGTCATGTAAATTTAATCTATTACGAGGTATTTGTTTACTGATTAATGTTTTTATATTACTTTGTTCGTCTTCGCCGTGAGATCTGCAGTATATAAAATGCTTCATTTCAATACGATAGTATATATGTACTGAATATCTATTAATGGCTTAATATAGATATATTAACTAGGGTGTCACGTAATGTAATAATATATAGAGAGAAGAAATACCTTGGGCAGGGTTGACCTTGGATCTCAAAGCCGCGGTCAGGATGGATAGGTGACTTGATACTTGCGTCTAAAAATAAAGCAGTTTACATAGAAATATAATCAAAGCACCACGACCTCTATTCCACAGATTTAAAAACAAATAAAAAGCGGGAACTTGTTCTCCGCAACATTCCCGGCCATTGGCCAGGCGACGCAAAACATAAAAAATAAAAAAAAAACAGTTCAAGTAAGAGTGAAGTGCGCCGATATGAAATAAATTATATGAAGTGTCTGGATATTTTATTTAAATCTGTTTAGAACTAATTTTTTGATCTCTTTTTAGAACTAATTTAATAAATTTTTTGAACAGGACACCATATTGATTCTTCTTTTGGCGCCAATTAATAGCTGTCATTTAATAAAACCAAACAAAATAATTTGTACTTTTATTAACAAAATGACGTTTGCTTAAATTATCTTTCGTTTTCATGCGTTAACAATGGAACACATACAAGACAGAGGTCACCTTCAGGCCGTGGATCCGGGTCCACGAGCCCAGTGTCAGATGAGCTGTAAGAGCCGCTGTGGCTTCCAGCCCGCTCAAAACAAGAATATAAGACAGAGGTCACCAGTTCGACCTCGGGGTGACATATAGAATTTAGTTGATAGAAGGGTTTTTTCGGGCCTGGTTACAACCATCAGATTGTAAATCTGCCGCCATGATGGCATCGCTGCGTTTCTGTGTTGTGAACGTGCACTCTTAACCACCATGAGGAAATGAGGTCAAATATAAAAGCAAATAAGACCTCTTTTGTATGTGCGTTTATTAATAAAAAATATACACAAAGAATATTGTCTCTCTCTGATATCGATAAAGAATCCACCCCAATATAAATAAACAGTTTTTTTTTTATTTAAATATTGCTAAAATTAATAAATATATTTTTCTTTCAACAACATTTTATTAACTACAGAATTTGTAAACAGGCCAGTTTTAATTACCTTTGGCTGTATGTCAGTTGCTGCTTTCTTTAAAAAAAATAACAAAAAGTTATTACAAACTAATGTGATAATTAAAAATCTATTACGTTATCCATGTCACATGTGTATTATCATTAGTGATGGTGGAATGTAAACAAAAACAAGTTTTCCCCAATGCATATGTAATAATGGGTCATTTCTTAACCTGTGGCGGTCATGAAAATATATGAGCTGTGTAAAGTCTGTTGTGTACACAGACGAGGGCTACGGGATTTACCGCGGACGACGCATTCGTACTTTTCCTTGTAAATGTCTCGCGCAATTTTATAGGCTTCGTAGATTTTTCCTCACACTACATACTCAAAGGATTATCGTTCTATTTTTTTTAATAAATGGGGTAAAGAGACATGCGGGTCGTTCACCTGATGATAAGTGATACGCCTGCTCATAACAATGTATTTATAATTAGGATGATATACACTGCACCATATTAAAGTCGTCGCCTGAGACATAAGATGCCGAGTTCGGTAGTTCCAGTTATTACACTAGCTACAGCGCCCTTCAAACCGGAACATACTATTGTCTGTTGGCTGCAATAGGTCCTGAGTTGGTATCTACCTAGTCGGTCTCCAGCAACAGACTACCACCAGTAGATCTATTTCTGTGTTACGATTACAAATGAGGTAAATTGCAATTAATTAATTTTAATTGCGATACATTTATAAGGAAACCGCATTTTTTTTTATAAACAATTTTACTTAGAGTCTTTTGTTATAGATAGAGCAGGTTGTTGAGGAAAGTGGAGGCTGTACTTCAGCGCTGTTGGTAGATCTTTGCGCTGGTGGTAGGTCTCTGCGCTGGTTATGAGTCTAGGTCGGTGGTAGGTCTCTGTTGTCGGAGACCGCGTAGGTCACACTGCACCTATTTCTGACTCTATACAGTAGTATAAAAACATTACTGCGTTCCGGTTCGAAGGGCGCTGTAGCACTTGAAATTACTGTGGTAACGATGACTTACATTCTAAACGTATTACTGTGTATATCATTAAACGCTGCAGTGATACCTACCTAGACGGGGTCCGGCAACGAAGACCTACCACCAGGTAATTATATCATCATCATCATCACTCCACAGACGTCCACTGCTAAACATAGGCCTCCAGCTGCGGATCCAGCTGTTTCCTGCAATCTTCACCAGGTCATCTGGTGAGATGAATCCTCGTGAATATATATATATATATATATATATAATGGATACCTGTTCATGAATAAATTATTATGGCGATGAAATCCATTCATCGCTCCGAGAACTGCAATTTTCCTGTTAAGATCTGGTAACAATATTTCTATACATTCATGTTAAGATATATACACTGTCATACAGGCAAACGTTCATCAGCGAATTAATGGGATAATGACTTCATTGTGGACATCATCAAAAAAGTGAGAGGTTCACCTGGCAGTGACTGATACGCAAGACCATTGTGGTCGTAGCCTTGAGATAGGATAAGTCCTGTTACCGCAGTAATTTCAATAGCTACAACGCCTTTCAATATACACTGCTGTTTGGCAGAAATATGAGTTGAGGAACCCATAGTGTTTTTTTTTTCTATAAAGCGTAAGTAAAACAAAATGGCGCTGGTTAGTATGATATGTACTACAGCCCTTTAGTCTCGGGCTAGTAAGAACAGGACCAAGGTAAGCTCTGCCTGTAGTAGGCGACTGAAAGGATCTAGGACTTCCGCTAGCTTTGATGGTGAGACGGCGTATGGATCAGCGATGGTGCCTCTTCAGGGTTAGGCTCCTCCTCAAAGCTGTGCTAACAAAGTCTGGAGGGGCTAAGGTTCTGCGAGAGATCCCGGAGCCTCTTCGAATACTGATGCAGACCACCGATGGGTCTTATGAAGAATCTCACACAACCCTGACTTCCAACCAGAAGAGCATCTTCCTAAGATTTCTCCCTTGAAACAAAAAAAAAAAACTATGATATACACTGCATCATATTGCTTGATACATAAGGTATTAAGTCTCGTTACCGCAGTAATTTTACTAGGCTTTACTACTTCAAAACACAGTACTGTTTGGCGTCAGTAACAAGAGCTGCGGAGGAGGTTGGTAACGGAGACCTACCACCAGTAACATGGCGCTAATTAGGATGATACACAAGGCGCCTCATAGTCCTCGTCACTTTTAGATATGTTACTGCAGTAATTTCACTAGCTATAACGCCCTTCAATTCAAGACCTAACACCAGTAACAAGGCGCCTCGCAGTCCACGTTACCTTTAGATATGTTACCGCAGTAATTTCACTAGCTATAACGCCCTTCAATTCAAGACCTACCACCAGTAACATGGCGCCTCACAGTCCACGTTACCTTTAGATATATTACCGCAGTAATTTCACTAGCTATAACGCCCTTCAATTCAAGACCTACCACCAGTAACATGGTGCCTCGCAGTCCACGTTACCTTTAGATATGTTACCGCAGTAATTTATCTAGCAGTAAATAAAGAACAGTAATTTCCAGGACGTTCTCTAGTTAATAAGTTATAACACTCATAATAAAGTGACAGTATTACGGATAACAAAAATCAGCACATCGTATTCGTCGCCTTTAGATATAAGTTGTTACCGCAGTAATTTCATAAGCAGTAAATATGGAACACGGTAATTTACGAGCAAGACATTCACCCGATCGTAAGTGACGACACTCATAATAAAGTGATGGTAGTTAGGACGATACACGCATCACTACAATGTGCCTGTAATATTTAGATGTTACTCCAGTAATTTCATTAGCTACAGCGCCTTTCAAACCGGAACACAGTAATGTTTGCACAGTACTGTTCGGCGGGCAGAGATAAGATCCTAGATCCTTCTCCGGGAACGGAGTCTTACTTTATGCCTATTTGTAACAGGCAGGAAAAATTTATGATTTTTTTTTTTTTTTCCTCAACTGACTAACATTGCATAACTCATCCACACATACGCCTTTGATACAATTACCAATAAAAAAAAAACTGTCATCTTTACGCGGGAAGAATTACTCAAAGTGATTATTCCATTATAATGCGTAATTTAGAACCATATAATTCATCAATAAATAAACCCACTGATGGTAGGTATCATCCAGCGCCCGACATTACTGTTCCGGTTTGAAGGGCGTTGTAGCTTATATTATTACTAAAGTAACGAGACTACGTCTCATATCCCAGGCGACGAGCGCATTGCGGTGCTGTATATATCATCCTAACTACGTTCACTTTATTTTGAGTGTTATCACTTGATTATCAGGTAATCGAGCTGTTGATCATGCAGGCAGGCAGGTTGATCAGGCAGGCAGGCAGGAGGCAGGTGTATCACTTACCATCAGGTGATCGAATACCGCAACTCCTATATATGCTGAAGAACGGCTGTGTATTATTCTATTCAGGTTTAAAGGACGTTGTAGCTAGTACAATTAATGGGTTAACGAGATAATGTTTTATATGTTAAAGCGATGAGCATATGTTGCAATGTATACCATCTTAACTAATTCACGTTGTTAGGGACGGATATATCGTTGCATCTTCTGGTAAAAATAAAATTTGTGATCCGATTTGAAGGACGTTGCATCTAGAGAAATGAGGTAACGAGACAATGTCTTACGTCTTAAAGCGTAGAGCACACTTGCAGTATACATCATCTTGACTAGCGTCATTTTGTGGGCATCTCATCTCGTCGATTATTATTCCGCCGAATCTGAGAGAAAGGGCTGTACCACGAAGATGATCAATCTTAACCAGCAGGAGAGGCTTTAAGAAGAAGAAGACCACTTTCTTAAAATATTATTTTAAATGAAATTTTATTAGTTACGTGATATGTTCATCGTACCTGGTCCTCCTCAAGTATTTGTCAGATCTCCAGTGTCCTCTAGCATCTGATCGAGGCTGTAATTGGAGCTATGCTATACCCTCTTGTAATTTTGGCAGAGCTTCGCAGACTACAATCATATGTAGCTCTCATCAGAGCCAATGTGTGATAACTGCTTTAATAACCAGAGCTTTTAGAGATAGACTCCATCGTAATAAATCTAGATGTCTCTTATCAGGCATTTCTAATTTCCATTCCACAGCATTTTCCCTTATTTTTTTTTTTTCGTGCGGAAGTCATGAGCGCGACGCAATTGCCCGAAGCCTATGTCCTCAAACACACCCTTTTCTGTGTGTTTGGAAAATACATAAAAACCGATAAAAAAGATACTCTTATTCTGCTGTGAGGGCAACAGAGGAGTCATGCCGGATTTTTGGCCGAAACCACGGGAAAGCTTTACTACCTACTGCAATAAAAAAAGATAGCTTCTCTTGCAATTAACCTTCTATTTATATAATCTAATCTATACACATGAATGTTTTTCAGCTTTAAAGGGTCTATCACTATGCGAGAGACCTCTTATCTATCCTTCGATGCTTAAGGTCTGCGCAGTTGACCATTATAATTAATTGCCATCCACACATCATTCGATTAACGAGGTTAACATTAACCATCCACAATAATTAATTCGATTAATAACACTATCGTTAAAATTATCACATTGTATTATTAAAGTCGTTTACTAATAGACAACATATCGTAAAGGATAAATCCGTATAAACATAAGGTCGTATGACCACACTGCGGTACTTTACAACGAGAATGAAGACGATGAGCTGATGACTCGGCGGCCATTATATAAACTCGGCTTCGCGTCCGAACACAGCATCAGTGCATTTGCCGCCGACGCGCGAAGGTACGGTGCGTTCAGAAACAGAATTTAATTTTTATAATCATTATTTTTTTTTATACAAAGATTCCAATAAGTAATATATATTTTTTAATTTTATTTAAATGTATATTATAATTTTTTTTCCATTAAATTTATTTTATAAATTTATTTCTTTATTATTAATATTTTATAGAACATATGTGTAAGATTTTTTTTCCTCAAATTTGAGCATGTCATTGTTGGCTATTATTCTAATTACAGTTAGTGCAATATTTCTATATTACTGTATGTAATATTATTAATTTCGTTTGCAATACTTAAAAAAAAAATAATTAAAATTAATAAATTTAATTTTGATTTCAATAATTCTTACTGGTGGTTGTAATGTCTGTGCATTTATCGCCGCCATACAGTAGTATCCAGACATTACTGCGTTCCTATTTTAAGGACGTTATACCTAGCAAAATAAATAAAGAAACTTAACACCTTATGTATCAAAACGACAACGGTGATGTAATGTATATCTTCCTATTTAAAGCCGCATTTTTGTGGCTTTGAATAGGAAGATATATAATAGTTTCCATCAAGTGAACGAAATACTCATATCTTTACTTCTCCGAATATTAAAAAAAATATTTGATAAGGTTATTAAATCATAAGATTCATAAATAGTATTTATAAAACAATTTCTTGTTATTACTGTATTTAATTTTAAAATATGTTTTCTTTTTTCGTAGATTGCAAATATGAGCTTTGTGAAAAGAGTAGCTGCGCTCGCAGCTTTGTCTGTCTTATGTAAGTTTTTTTTTATTATATCTATAGTGACTACAAATTTTTATAAGAATTCTTATTAAAATACTCATTATCCGCTGCTGAATAAGGTGCAATACTTGCAATTTATTATTAATCAGTCTTAATATCCGTTATAGCATTTTATGAATGTGTTCAGGTGCCTCCCAGCCAGTGGAGCATCTGCCTACTCTTGGCGAGGTACCTGCTTCGGCTCTCTTCGTGGTGTCTGAACCGCCGCAGCCTCTAACTCTCCCTTGCGCCACCACTAGCCGTTCCGAAAATGTCAAGTGAGTGTCTCTACTAATATGGTATTTATAGAAACATAAATATTTTTATATTTACGACATACTCTAAATCATAGAAATATTATTATGACGTATAACTAATTTAAAGCATTTTTTACCATTAAATTCACTTTGCATTAATTTATAACAACTTTAAAAAGATAGGCAAAAGATATGATGATGATATAACAGTAACAGAAAACAAAACTTAGAGCAAAAAGTGGAGAGGAATGGAAAAGCTTAAAATGGGCCTTTACTTAAGAAAATATTTTAGCGACGGTATAGTGGAATTTCTGTTTAAAATATTTGGTAAGAAATATATGTTTTTAACATTATATCTGAATATATTGACACCAGGTACACCTGGCAAAAGGACGGCAAACCATTCGAATGGAACAAGCACACAGATGTGGTCAAACGCGACAGCGAAGGGACACTTGTCTTCTTAAAGCCAAAAGACAGCGATGAAGGACACTACCAGTGCTTTGCTGTTTCCGACGCCGGCGTCGCGAGTACCAGGATAGTGAGCGTCAAAAAAGCCTACATAAAAATCCCGAAAGTTACCGCCCAGAAACACAAGCCTATCGAAGGACAAACCTTCAAACTCGAATGCCCCATCCCCGATGCTTTCCCTAAACCAAAGATTGAATGGAGGCTTCAGTTCGAGTCCGACCCCAGTGTCTCCAACGAAGTCGCGAACGCCCGTTACACCGTCTCCCCCGAGGGTACATTGTACTTCTCCAGCATTGAGAAATCAGATGTCTTCGACAACTTCAAATACGTCTGCCTAGCTTCATCGCCAGCTACGAGCAAACCAGTCGTCCTCGCCGAACATTACATCCAGAGCTTGGAGCCCAACAAGGGGCAAGACTTCAGCGAGGTGGTGGAGCAATATGTCAGTCAGAACAGGACCGTGAAGGTCGGCGAAGTTACCACCCTCTTCTGCATCTTCGGTGGCATGTGAGTGTTCTTTTTTTATTATTTGTATCGGTGCTTCTGAATCATGTTGTTTTGTTTCTCATTATTGTAAAATAGCAGAATTGTTAACTAACCTATATTATTTACCTTTACTTAGTTAGGAATTTCGCCACAAACTCGACAAAGTTGGTGAAACTTGCTCGTCTAGAATACCACAGAGCTTATATATTGGTGGCGTTGTGATGGCAGATTTACAATACGAAGATAGTAGCTAGCATAGGCTTCTGAATCGAACCAGAAACCTCCGTGTTGTACAATAAGCCCTTATTCGTTGAACTG
Source organism: Troides helena (assembly GCA_029286815.1). Classification (NCBI taxonomy): domain Eukaryota; kingdom Metazoa; phylum Arthropoda; class Insecta; order Lepidoptera; family Papilionidae; genus Troides; species Troides helena. The sequence continues at coordinate 806,857 of JAGSMV010000033.1, forward strand.
TACGATGAACGTCCAGTGGGGAAAAGTAGTACGAATTTCGCGAACAAAAATACATTATCGACATGATAGAAAGAAACCGAACTTGTACTCTCTTCTTTATTGCGATTATTTTGGCTAAAGTATGCCTTATAACATTAGCCATATACGAGTAAAAGTCCTCTCAACGTAGATCCAAACGTTTATAAATTAATTCGAAACAAACCAATAAATTGTTGTTTAAACATTCGTATGAAACGAGATCAATTTATTAGATGGTCATATAAACTACAGGTATTGAACAGACTTGGGTACGATCCCCATTTATCTTCAGTTTCTAGTGAATGTCAACATCGCGATGGAACCGTCACGGTCCATAATAACAGCTTTAGTAGTTAGTGGTGGATTAATGACTACATCTCCTTGTGAGGTCTTTCGACAACTAGAAGCGGGAACAGTAACGGTGCGGTTTATTTATATATGTTAAAATCGTACATTTTGCTATTACAAACAGGTCTTTTGTTTATTTACATAGATTATTGTTGTTGAGTGCAAATAGCCGTTAATATCTTATTATAAAAACAATCCTGTAAAAAAGTTTGTTTCACATAGCGTGACAAATAATACCATACATAATTTACTAGTCTCAGTAAAATTGTTTATAAAAAGAAATAATCGCATTCCTTATAAATGTGTTGCCATTAAAATTAATTTATTCAAACTTACCTCATTTATGATGGCAACACAGAAATAGATTTACTTATGGTAGTGTCTCTCTCGCTGGAGACCGTGTAGATAGGTACTGCCGCAGCTCTAATGCAGCCGACAGACATTAGTGTGCAAACAATACTGGATTCCGGTTTGAAGGGCGTTGTAGCTAGTGAAATTACTGGGGTAATGAGACTTAATATCTTATGTTTTATGCGGTGAACGCAGTGTGGTGCTGTATATACTATCCTTATCAGCGCCACGTTGTTAAAGATTGTCGTGTCATTTACCATCAGGTGAACGTCCCGCTCATCTCGTCGTTTCATTGAATAAAAAAATCGTAAAGTAAACGTTACAGATATAAAAAATAATCGCCCGAATGTCATATTTAACTACTTCGGTGTGAATTCCTGCCATTTTTTTAAAAACACTAAAACATTGCTAGTTATTAGGACACGAAGTCATTTAAATTTTATTCTTTTGTCACAGGCAATAAAATAAAGATAAGCGCCGACCTTGCCTATCTGTAGGCAAAATATTTATATATATATATATTGACTATATTTTCCCTGCATACAAACGCATTGTTAATTTTCTATTGATAAGTAAATTTTATGGTCTATTATGTTTTGATGTTATACATCGATTTGTATACATATATGACACGGACAGCGCGGCTTTAGTTTAATTATATCAATTCAGGACGGCTGATCGTCAATGACAATTTATCTCGATGTTGGTCTAGAACTCGAGGATTTCTTAAATACAACTAGCTTGTGGGTAACGGTAGCAATTATTCAGCCCGAGGTCATCATGAAAGATTTTTTCATTTACATTTCATTACTCATTCTTATCTTATAAAATTTGAAGCGATAAAGTTCAATATTTGCATCTTCCTGTTCATCATGCTTTATTTGCAATAGTACATACCTTCCTTCCTCCAAATTATCATTTCGTTGGGTGATGCATATTGGAATTCATAGTATATATTTTTTTGCTACAGCCCGCTCGCTCACCCTGACTGGTTCAAGGACGGTCAGAACGTCAACAACTCGCCAAAAGATCGCGTCACCCGTTACAACAAGAGCAAGGGAAAACGCCTCCTCATCAGGGACACATGGCTGGTCGACCAGGGCGTCTACCTTTGCACAGTGGACAATGAGAAGGGAAAACCTAAACAGCACTCAATGTACCTCACTGTTGTTAGTAAGTATAAGTGGTTTCAGAGTCAGCCACTAAAAGTTATGTTAAAAACGTGTTTTTCAAAATTAAAATATTCTGCAACGTGATGCAAACATCCCAACAAAAGTCACGTTTCAATGAATGTATCACCCAACACCGAATGGACAACTTCATCCATCGTCTCATTGCTTTTGTATGAAAAAGTTTTGATCTTCATAGAGCTACTTACGATCCCCGATAGAGTCTGAATTACGCTGGGTTGAAATATTTGCTTTTAACAGCAAAATAATCGAAAATAATCATGAAACTTAATTAACTTAACCACCAACAGCGTGTTTTCAGGTCGTAAATATCATACAAAATAAAATAATTTAATTATTTTCACGCAGGCGCCCCAGTCTTCGAACAGAAACCTCCATCTCATCTGCACGCTAAGGTAGGCCAGTCTGCAAAGATCAGTTGCCCTGTCCTCGCCGTACCATCAGCGACCGTGCACTGGACCTACAACGCCACGCCCCTCTCCAAGAGAGAAGGTCTTTCCATCAGTAACTCGAACGAAGGCAATCGAACAGTTTCCGAGATCCAATTCAGCAACTTGAAGAAGTCTGACTCAGGATACTACGGATGCAATGGTATCAACGGGAATGGCGACATATACGCCGAAACCTTGTTGCACGTAGCTTAAGAGATACATTTTTGCTATGAAGTTATTTGATTTTATATTATATGTGCTAGTTTTGTAATGCGTTTTGACATCTGTCAATTTGTAACAGATGTCGCTACGCATTATGTCATTCTTTTGATTTCTTATATATAATGAAATTTTATTAAACTATTTGTAATTATTTCTTTTTCTTCTTATTTCCTTTAAATACCATCATCGAACAATACATGTACATAAATACTACTATGTATTACTATTAAAGTAATCCCCTGCTGAAATCGGATGCTCATATACGATTCCACGATGTATACACAATACTATGCGCTCACTTAAAGAATATTTGGACAGGACACAAATTATAGTTATTATTGCTATAAGTTATGAGCGATCAGCGAGCGAGTCTCAATACAATCACTTCAGTATTTTCCGACTTTATTAAGATAGGCAAATAATAGTCCTAAAACTTTTTTGCTACCATATAAACCTTACACTATGCATAATGTATACACTAAACAAGTGTGTGAGATTGAGTCAAAAGAAAAATATTTGATTGTCTGAATGAAATGAAACGGTCTAAAACATACATTAGCTACACCATGGTTCTGGTGAAGGTCAGGGCTGTGTGATTTCTGCTCACTTAAACCTCTTGGATCACTTGTGAATTCCTCAGAGTCCTGCGGTCTCCTACGGAATACAGCGGTTTAGAGTCAAAAGACCTCCGATATGCTTTGTTAACATACGAATTCTTAATAAAAACTAATCTTTTATATTTGAACCATTTATTTTGAAACACTCACACTATCTTCTATTTTAACCCATGTACCGTTTTAATATTGAAAGTGGTACTAGAAAAAAACATTACTTTATATTTCATAGCTGCCAAAATACGTTTTACACCTAAGAAATTTTATATTAAACCATGTAGTGATGTTGAGTATTAATTTCCAGGTAGTTATAAAAGTTTACTTCTGAATAATCCTAGACTATCTTCTAACTTCCATTTTCGCCATTAGAGTTCTTTGATATTAACATTTTACTGTTTCGGTGTTTACTATAGTAATATCCTATGGTTTTGGTTTTCTGTCTGCAGCTTTCGGTGAGCATGGTAATTCTTTGCAAGGAGGATTAGAATGTTTTGGTAGTTTGCAACCTTCCTGTGGGCAAACTAGGCGTTTTTCCACCTCCTTCTTAGGTGTTGGCCAGGACGGTATCGGCGACCAGGGCTCGAAACCTCTGGCTTTCATCGAATCCTGATCACTTTTCTGGTCGACTTTTGAACTACTCCATTCGCTTGATTTTTTATGGAGCGTTGGCGACACATTCTTTGTTGCATAATTGCGAATCATTGATTCATTGATCGTAGAATTTACATTCAATAGTATTGGTGACTCATGTCCCATTCCCATAACTGAGTTAAAACCACAAAGGATCAGGGTAATAGTGTCTTTAAATTTGTTACCCGAATACATTCCACATTTTTTGGGAGGACAACTAGGCGGGGCCTTGCAAGGATTGCATTTGTCTTTTTTAGGTGGAGGGCATTTGGGTTTAGGGGCGCAAGGGTCCTTCTTAGGGCAAGGATCCTTTTTAGGCGGCGGACACGGGCTTGGTGGACAAGTTTTGGCACGAGGGCGTAGATCCAACGGCGGCCAACATGTAGCTTTACTCATATACACGTTCACATCGAACGTCTTCTGCTTCTTACTTAGTTCTTGTTCAACTTTATTTCGCAGTCTAACTTGCCTCAGGACCTCAGACAGCGGGACATTGGCGTCAATGAGATTCTGCTTGGTAATCGGATCAAATGCAGAATATACTTCGTCTGGGTACGCCATATTCTGTACAGAAACCGTGTGTGGTAAAACAGTAGAAATGCACGTAGTATTCTCAATAGGTTCTGGAGAAATTTGTTCAAATTTCACTTTATATTGGCGACCCCTCTTCAGCTCACTTTCTTTTCCAGGATTAGGTAATGTTTTATATGAAATGGAAGTGGGCGCTGCTTCTTCAGAGGCTTCTTTCGGATTTTGCAGCGGAATATCGGTATTACTCGAGATCGACGATGTAGTTGGCGGTAGAGGTAGAAATGTCAATCCGTATGCTAAAAACTCTTGTCTGACAGAGTTTCCCCCACGCATCCTCTTCTTCCGTACCATACCTTTTGCAGTAAACTTATGTAAATAATTTGGGTATACAACGTCTGTGTGTTTTAGTTGCGTTTTCTTCGGTACCCAGGTATATTGTAACGACTGTTGACCTATATTCAAATCATAATTTCTAAAACAGGTTTGCGGCAGCATAGTGATATTTTCATAAAATTTGTTTTTGTCTGCACTTTTATTGCCAGTTAATACTTTATTTAATGATTTATCTCCGAGTTCAGTACACAAAGAGTTAACGTTTTCTTCGATCGCGTCAGTCTTTTCAGTGTCGAGTATTTGATAAACACCATGAACACGATCATCAACCTTAGTCTGAATATTACATTTCTTATCTAACAATTTAGTGTCAATCTCTTTTGGGGGTATATTCATCAGCTTACACGCGAGGTCATCTAAACATGTGAGACTCGTTTCAAACCTATTTTGCATTTCGCAGTCAATCGGTGGTTGGATCTTTTGATTAGCCAGTAGCTTTGGTTGAATGTTGAAACCTTTATCTTTAGGTTCAGCGTCAATCAGAGGCTGTTCGACTATTGTTTCTATTTTCTGTGCTAGCTTCTCTTCCTCCCGTTTACCAGCGTCAGCGAACATCACCGGTTCTTCGATACCACCGAATGTTTGCGCAATTATCTCTTTACATTTCTCGCATCGAGTTTCATTAGATTTATCTTTCGAATCGCCTTTCATTATTTTTCCTCCGAATGTTCGTAAATATTTCAGAGGCACTACAACAAAAATTACATTGAAAATCTTAATAGAGGCATAACCTACATAGCCGTAGAATACAAAATCCCTTTGCTGATATCTCATGGAATGAAGGAGAAAATATAATAATTTTAATACGTAACCGAGAATTAAAGTTATGTAGATGAAGTGACACAATCTTATTAACTCCAATAACATATAGCCGCCATTTGCTCTTAATTAAAAATCAGTAAAAAAGCAGCATATTGGCTGTTTGAATGTTTCAATAATGTTTACATTATATATTTTTTGTTAATAATATTAGGTGGTCGGACAGGTTTTCTCTAACACACTTGGCTAGCTACCATCCTCATACTGTAAAAAATATTAAATAACTACAGAAACAGGATTAGGATACTGAATCTAAAATTTCCAGTAAATATCTTCGACCCCGGTAAATGGTACATACATTTTCTGGTAAACAGTTAGTCTTTTAATCTAAGGGCTATTGACATGATTGAGATAACCAATTCAGTAACATGGTTTCCGTAATACCGGTGGCGACAAATGATCTCATAAAATGATGTTGGTAATCAGCTTGAAAATAATGTGTTTTTCCAATAAATTAGGTAATAGATACGATTCCTATTTAACGTAATCTAATATCTAATATACTACGAAGGTAGAGTGAAGAGGGGTAAAATTAACTTTAAAATATACTAACACCTCTCCAGCGTCAGAAGTGCACGCCCCACATCTTTTTTTAATATTTGTAAATGCATTGTTAACGACTTTACTACTTTCCAAATATGTATAGTATTGCTTTTTTATTTATTTTTTTGTAAATACACTAAAATATTTTATCATAAAAATTTAGATCTACATGTTCTGTTTTATTTAAATGTAATGTCAGATTCTGGTATTAACTATTTTGATTTGTCAATCTTTCTTTTGTTCATCTTTCATTAGTAAATACATTCTATTTATGTAGTCTTCTTTTATTTCTCACCAGTTACAGAACTTACGTTCATTGGCTCCTTAATTTTTTGCACACATATTTGATGGTAAGCTCGGTAGCCAAAGACTATTAGATAGGTGTGCAAACTTTATTATGTTCCTTTCTGAAGTGCGTTGAAACTAATAAAATAACTGGAGTAGCAAGACCCACACATCTTGTCTTAAGGCAATAAGCACAATGTGATCAAATGCCCATCGTTCCAAATAGCGTCATATTTTTATGGTTAGGGGTGTCATTTAACATTAGATTGAACGTTCTGCTCGCCTTGTCGCTTGATGTGATTTAAAGTAATGCTTGCACGTAGCGGCATGTATGAAAGAAAAAATGTTATATCAATACACAATTTTAAAAACAACCTACTTTATAAAATCAAAAAGAAGTCATTAAAACAATGAAAATACATTTAAATACTATGAATGAGTTCACGTAAATTTCATTCAAATACTTATAACTTCTTAATAATAAATCTTCTCAATATAAAATACCAAATTGTTATTAATTCTTAATTTTAAAGCCATTAAATAATACCCGGAACAACCTCTATTAATTGTTTTATTGATGTTATCAAATAATAAAAGTAATAGAATAATTTTACGTACCAAATTAAAACAATTAAGCAAAAGCATATATCTACAGTATTATTATTAATATTTTTTATATCATTCTGTGTAATAGCAATCTGTTCTAGTTTAGAACGAAACGTCATTCCAAATGCGAGAAAATAACAAAGATGGCTGAAGAACAGGTGAGTACCAAAATATTACGATTTTTACTACATATTAACAGAATTATGTTTAGATTATCAAAGAAATCTATTCTTTATATTAGTATATAAAGTGTGTATAAAAACAAAAAATCATATTTACATATCTTCTATGTTATGTTATAATAAAAATTTTGATATTTTGTATCCCGTATTGGAGTAACTAATTAAAGTATATTGGTAATAATTTGTTTCTAACTTTCATAAGACGATGTATATTATTAACGACAATTATGAAAACAAAGTGAATATAGTTAAATATACCGGCTTTTTGGTTATATTTCAAAACTGTGTTGACACAGATATATACCCTTGAAAGCGTTCGTCAAATGTCTGATATATTTTTGTCATAAATTATGTCGCAATTACACTTTCCTTTTGATTGACATTATGAAAGAAATGTTTAATATATCAGCTGAGTTTACTATTAAATAGTAATAACTATATTACATGCTTTATTGTAATACATCTATGTTATCACATAAAATCAATAGATTGAGGATTAGAGTTTTTTAACTTGTATTATTAAGCTTTATAATTTATTAAATAAATCACTATTTGTTCTCACAAGATTGCCATAACTTTGATAAATTTTGAGTGTTACAAAGGTGCAAAACAAATTATTACCAAAATAAGTTATTCACACTTTTTCTATAAAATAAAATATTGATGAAAGTCCATGTGTGATGATTACTTTGGGTTTAAAACAGACTCTACTAGCATGAAACTGATTATTGACTTCATATAAAACTGATTTTGGACCTGTACAAATCTCTGTTGGCATTGTAACTTGGAGTGGTTGTTGTAATTAGAAAGGTGATAGGATTTTTGAATGTCTGGCTAGATTGCTTATATTGTAAATCTGCTTCCAGAAAACTGTTATTGTGTTATGGCTGTCAAGAGAAAACTAGAGTGTTCTGAACTAATATGCTACATTGATTCAGCCTTATTTTCACTTAACACTTTAGACTGTTGTTAATAAGAAAATAATATAGTCTGTTATATGATAATGTTGAATGCTATTAGCCTTGTTTGGCTTTTCAACTCTGTTATACGATTTTACGTCAATAAAAGTATCTTTAAATGAATGAAGCACCAATGAAGAGATTGAGATGTGTTATATACAATATTTGTGTTGCAAATGCATACAAATGTATACATTTTAACAAATATTGCAGTTTCGTACTCATTTCTTGAATGATACCTTTTTTGGATTTGAATCCTAATCGGATACCTTCTAATTACGAAAGAGTTATGCTAGACTTATTTGCTAATAACTTGCAGGATCCTTCGCCTTCCTCCTTGGGAATTCTTATCATATAATACAATATTAATATTAGCAATACTTAATGTCAACTAATATTCAGTCACCATATTTATATATAATTAATTTTATATTTATAAATGGAGAGCCAATTGGTTTATGTTGAACACCATGATGTAGGTAAAAAAGTTGTAATAATTAATATAATATTTTTCATTGTTTAAAGGAGGTGTGTCAGATAGAGCTACTGTGCAAACAGCTGTACGAGTCCCAGGATCCTAACCTTAGGGAGCAGGCAGAGAAAGCTGTTGTTGCTTTCCAGGTAAGTTGTAGTGATTCTTATTTAACTTGAATTGTTTTATTTTTGTTCATTAAATGTTTATTGTAATTAAGGGACAGGCCTACAAGTTGGTTGTTAGACCTATCCTATTGTATGAAGCTGAATGTTAGGCCACCAAGGGTTCGGATGAAAGGCGATTACATGTGGCTGAGATGCGAATATTAAGATGGATGTGCAGTGTGACGGGTATGGATAAAATTAAGAATGAGTATATTAGAGGAAGTCTGATAGTTGCTCCAGTGACAGAGAAATTGAGGAGCAAGATGTTAGTGTGGTACGGGCATGTTATGCGGAGGGATGAAAGTCATGTAATAAAGAAATTAATGAGAATGGAAGTGGATGGTTATAAGGGTGGAGGAAAACCTAAGATAGTGAGGATGGATTGTGTGAAAGATGAGACATGTGTAAGAAGAGTGTGAATTCAGAAATGACGGCTGATAGAGGGATATGGAAGAAAAATACATACTCTGACCACAGATAGCTGGGACAAGGGCAGAAGGAAGAAGAAATGTCTAATGTTATTTAGTAGATTGTTTAAACACATTATAGCTGTTTATACTTATATATGTTATTCATCATAATATTTCATGTTTTTCTCTATTCGATAAAGGATTCATCATACTTAAACATCAGATATGTTGTTACTCGTTCATATGTTTCTCTTAAATATTTATGATGTCCTATTTATTAACTAACACCATTCTCTTTATAATCTTTTACTGCGATTTATTTACAATTTTATTCACATGTTTAAGACTTTAAACTCATACCAATCATCAACCCTGGGACTGGATAGCATTGAACAAAAGATATTTCAATTCACTAAGAGCAAAACACTGTTTTAACTTGAGCCGTAGAACATCAGCTTCTTTATGTAATATAATCATTGCAAAGGTTTTCCAAATTAATTCTTCCTGTTATATTTGCCTATACATAAATCTTTATGTATTTATTTAACCTTAAATGAAACGAGATCATTGCTGTATGCATTTTTTATTCAATTAAGCGACGAGATTAACCGGAAGTTCATCTGATGGTAACATACGCCCGCACATAACAACGTTGCCGCTAGATAGGATGATAGACTGTACCACATTTCGGCTCATTACCTGGGACATAGAATGTAACGATTCGTTACCTCAGTAATTACAATAGCTACAGCGCCCTTCAAACCGGAACACAGTAATGTTTGCACGCTACTATTTTGCGGAAGAAATAGGCGCTGCCGTGGTACCTACCTAGACGGTCTCCTGCAATAGAGACCTATCACCAGTAATTTTAAAATCAACGCGGAAGAGGTATCATGGTTTAGATTCAGTCAGGGTATTGTGTTCCAACTGGAACTCTCTTAACCACTCTGAATGCTGAAGACGACCAGGGGTTATAGTCAGTGAAAACCTCATAACCTCAACTATCTAAAAACCATAGTATTTTTGCGCGACCATGACAAGACCGCATATCGGGATGGAGCTCCCTCCACCCCCATTTAAGTGTTAGGCGGAGGTACCTCACGCACCACTACGAGACCTTTCATATCACCAGCATGGCCACGAGGGTTGGAAGGAGTAAAGCATCCTTCGATACCCCAGTCCTCTGCTTGCGGATTGAGAGGTGGGTGTTTATTTCTCGCTGCCTTAGCAGGATTACCGCCTCACGGATGGTCACCCCGGCGTCTCGACCTTCCACTACTGACCATGACTGATAAAGGCTACCCAGACGATCATTAGCTAGGCTAGTATATTTTAATGGTGTTGTTTAAGAATATGTTCACTCATTGTCCATTTGTCCACACCAGGAGTCGCCGGATACTCTCAGCAAATGTCAAGCGCTGTTGGAAAGAGCCAACTCCAGCTACTCCCAGCTGTTGGCTGCCACGACCCTGGCGAAATTGCTTAGTAGGTAAGTCAATTATAAAACATCTTGTATAATTAATAGGATATCTGAAAGCAGCTTATCACTTACCATCAGGGAACGTGTAAGGATATCTGAAAGCTGTGTAATATACTAGCTGTTCTCCGACCACTTGCTGGCTGTAACACCCCCTCAACTTCCTTTAGGGGTGGATAGATCTCGTTATGGGTCAGTGGATCTCTGGATTTTTTTTTATTTCGGTTATGCGACGTGACGAGAGGGACAGTCATCAGATGATAAGTGATACGCTAGTTAAGATGATATATACTGCACCATATTGCGCCCGTCGCCTGAGACATGTTGAGTCTTGTCGCCTCAATAATTACACTACCTACAGCGCCCTTCAAACCGGAACGCGATAACGTTTGCACAATGTTTTCGTAAATAATTTTAGAGATTCTCGTTTGTCATACATATAGCAAGCTGATAGGGAAAATTGCTCGCTGGCCTAATGTATGGAGCGTGCGGTTTTCATTCCGAAGGTTGCGGGTTCGAATCTCGGAATGTACCGATGACTTCAATATTTAAGTTATGTACATTTGTAAAGTTTAGTTACAACAGCGAGATACAAACGGTGAAGGAGAACATCGTGAGGAAACCCGCACACTGACATCATCTTTTTGTGTGTGTGTGGTGGCCCCAATAAAGTGGCAACAAGTTCGCCCCCTGTTACATGCGACCTAATCTGACCACATCTGGCGAAAAGTGGGTGTTTGTTCACCTCTGCCTACCCCTACTGGGAAAAAGGCGTGATAATATATATATAAAAAAAAGACAGGGAAAGTAGGAAGCTTTACTTCGGTGCTGTTATTACATCGCTGCGCTGGTGGTAAGTCTCTGCGCCGTGATAAGTCTCTGTGTCGGTGAGAAGTCTCTGTTGCCGCAGACTATGTAGATGGCACTGTAGCATATTCGAAAGGCGCTGCTGCTCGAAGCTCTTGAAATTACTATGGTAATGAAACATGACATACGTTCTAAGTGTGGTGGTGTGTATACCATCAAAGGCAGCAGTGGTCTCTACCTAGACGGTCTCGGTACCAGATCATCTATCTATATCTCCAATAAATAAATATTACAACTTATGAGAATAATGCCGTATCTATATAAAGGGTGGTTAGTTTCTGTTGCCGGTGACCGTCTAGGTAAGTACCACCATAACTACTAACCTGTCATTGACAAATAGTATGCAGACATTACTGTGTTGTGGTTTAAAGGACTCTGTAAAGAGTAAAAATGTACAAGTAATATGAGACTGAGTAGAGTGAGAAGACATCCACCTGATGGAGAGAATACGTTTACTCATATAAACGTGGCGCCAGTTAGGAAGGTATACATCACCACATTGTGCTCGTCATCACATATGATATTAAGTCCTTATTACCCAGTAGTCACTACCTGCAGCGCCTTTCATTGTACACACACAATAGTCTTTGTGAAAGAACATAGTATTTGCACACTACTGTGTCTATGCGGTGATACCTACCTAGACGGTTTCCGGCAATAACGACCCTCTTTTTTTTGTCTCGAGGATTAGAGGATATCTTCCATAGATACCCTGCTACTGGGGTAAAGTTAGGGTTATGTGAGATTCATCATCAGTGCGTCAGTGCATTCGAAGAGGCTCCAGGATCTCTTATAGAACGTACCGGTGTCCCTTTACGCCTAGTGTTACACGGTTCTGAGGAGGAGCCTTACACTCCGAGACACCATCGCTGAGCCATACCCTGTACCATGCAGGTTCGCACGCAGGTCGCCTTCTACATCAGACAGGGCATACCTTAGTCCTATTAATAGCCCAAGACTACAAAGCCCTGGCAACAGAAACCTACTACCTATAAAAGTATATCAAGGGTAAACAACACTGCTATACTAACTAAACAGACGACATTTAAATTGACCGGTGGTAGGTCAGTTTCCGGAGACCGTCTAGGTATCACCGCTGCACCTATTTCTATCACCAAACACTACTCTGCAAACATTACTGTGTTCCGGTATGAAAGGCGCTGTAGCTAGTGAAATTACTAAAGTAAAGAAACTTCACACATGTCTCAAGGGGCAGAGCGTAATGTGGTGTTGTGTATATAATCCTAACTAGCGCCACGTTGTTATAAGCCAGTGTATCGCTTACTATCGGGTGAACGTTCCGTCTCTACCGTCGTTGTGAATACATTCACAATTATATTTGTGGATACATACATATGTAAATCTTCACCAATGTAGTTCTAATTATATGAATTCTATGTATCACCAGATCGACCACAAGTCTCTCGGTGCAGCAGCGTCTGGACATCCGGAACTATGTGCTCAACTATCTGGCAACACGGCCGAAGCTGGCAAATTTTGTGGTACAGGTATGCAAAGTGTTTATGTAATAAAATGTATGTAAATTGTGACCGCTGGCTTAATGGTTAAAGCGTGCCCTCATTCCGAAGTTCGCCGGTTCGAATCTCGGCATGTATTGATGACTTTAATATTTAAGTTGTGTACATTTGTGAACTTTAGTGACAACATCGAAATGCAAATGGTGAAGAAACCTGGACGTGAATTAGAATTTATTCTAAGGTCTGTGAAATCACCAATCCGTATTAGGTCTGCGTGGTGACTATGGCCTCATCGCCTTCATATTGAGAGTAGGCTTGCGCCCCAGAAATGGGGACATAAATATGTTAAAAAAAATTATGATCTACTAGAGGAGTAGAAATATTTTCAGATAGTGAGTGATAGAGAAAGGGATGCTTAGATGGTTCGACCATGTCGAAAGAATGGATGAAAGAAGATTCACGAGAGAGATATACAAGGTGAGAATGATTGGAAAAATCGGTGCAGGTCCACCTAGGTGGACATGTTCCGATCAAATCGGAGATGTCCTAAAGGCCGGGTCAAAAGCACTTGCAACCGAGGAGGTGTGCATGAAGACGCTTGTGAAAGTGGAGGAAGCGAGAGAAGTGTGCAAGGATCGTAGCGGGTGGTCCCTGCCTACCCTACTGGGAACGAGGCGTGATATATATGTATGTATGTAGTAAGTGAGCTGCCAGTTCGTGACAGTAGCGTCAGTTCGGATGATATACATTGCACCACATAATGCTCCTCATAAGAGTTCACTCGTCCTTCAAAGCACAAAACAATTACCATCATTTGACGAAAGAAATAGAGGCGGCGGTGGTAAAAGTTCTGTGAACGGAGACCGATTTCCTTATACACTGCATTCACGCATATATATATATATTATATCTTATGGAGCTCATGTCAACATCACCTTCACGCGGTACACCTTGCAGAATAACAGACGAGGCTCTGACCGCACACCAACCCGCACTAGGCCGGCGTGGTGGGCTAAGGCCCAATTCCACTCAATGAACAATAACAAGGAGATCTATGGGGGAGCCCTTTGTCCACCATTGGACATCCATCGCCTAATAACAAATAACGATGTCATCTGTTTATATCACACAGATCATCCCGTCTAAATAATTATACATTTCCCATTCCCCAGTCTCTGGTGTCGCTGTTCGCCCGCATCACGAAGTTAGGCTGGTTCGACATGGTCAAGGAGGAGTACGTCTTCCACAACGTGATGAACGAAGTCTCCAGCTTCTTGCAGGTAAGTCAATTTTGAAAGTTGTGCTAGGTGCTCGCCCTTGTCCATAACAAGGGAATATCATCATGGCGGTAGATTTACTGCGTCAGGGCGATAACTATCCATATGGATTTACTCTATCTCACTAACGTCTTAACTCCATTTGTGACCTAGGAATCAATTCAGAATCCTGTTGTTTTTTTTTTTTCAATGTTTCCTGTGAGTATCTTGGGTCAGGGCCTTTATTTTTCCAATCACTTATCATCTAACTTATTCTATACAATTTTGTTCTCGTCATTCTCTTCTTCCATACTTATCTATCAAGTTCATTTCTGCTATCATACTCCATCCGATTTCCTTCTTCCATACCTCTCGTTAAGTGAAGACTGTAGTCGCCTCGTCCTCCATCTGTAACAAGTCATCCCGTTTCCTGAAACAAATCATCCAAATTTTGCTCCTCCTTCTCCTTTATAGTTTAATTTTTACTGCCACAAATACTCCATGTTGTGCACGCGTGAAGCAACACTCAATACATTCTTCTTACAAAAAAAGTCTAAGATTGAAATAGGAAAAAAAATAAAGAAAGAGGAGAACGAAGAAAGACTGGTGGTAGGTCTGTGGGAGTGGCGCTGTAGCTAGTAAAATTACTGGAGTAATGAAACTTAACATCTTGTCAAAGCGTCGAGCCTAATATGGTGCTGTGTATACCATTCTAACTAGCGTCACGTTGTTATGGGCGAGCGTATCACTTACCATCAGGTGGAAGTCCCCCAAGTCCAGCCGCTTCGTTAGAATTGAAAAAAATGTATTCAGTGAGAACTTCGCGGTGTACAACAGTCGTTGAATAAAAAAATATATAAAACTACTAGCAAAATAAAAAGGCTCGTACTAAAACAGAGGAAGAAATAAAAAGGTGGAAATGGGATATCTAATTTTTTTTCCCTACTTAAATTAAGTGGCCTAAACCCTTGATTTTCTCCGCACAAAAGAAAAAAATGCTCGTCTTTTTTTTTATTATTCCCTCTGCGTATTGTGGGTCATGGGCCTTATTATTCCAAATTTTCACTTATCATCCTAATCTTAATTCTATACAATTCTGTCTCTTCATTCTCTCCTTTCATTCTCTGTTCATATCTATCATACTTCTGTTCTCATTCACACTGCATACCATTTCCTTCTCTCATACCTCTCGCAAATGAAGACCGTCCCTTCGTCATCTGAAACAAATCATTCCATGACCTGAAACAAGTCATCTCGCTTTTCGCCACATCTGTTTCTTCCTTTTTCTTCTTCTCTTCTCTTTACTTTTAATTTACATTTATATTTTTATGCTCCAGTTATTTCATATTGTGTTTATTTAACTATTTTTACTTTCTTTGGCTTATTTATTTCTATTTTTGTTTTGTTATCCCTTTATCTCTTAGCTCGTCTTTATCATCCGTATCAGACGCGACTAACTATCTATTCAAGGCGACGAGCATAATTTGGTGCAGTGTATATCATCCTAACTAGATACATACGCTTCGTAAAAAAGTCTTTATGAGTAAATATATGTTACAGGGTTCGGCTGAAATGTGCACAATTGGTGTTCAGCTCCTCTCGCAGCTGGTGATGGAGATGAATCAAGTGTCGGAAGCCGACGCGAGCCGTTCGCTCGCCAAGCACAGGAAGATTGCTTCCTCATTTAGGTGAGAGACATTGACGTATGTTATTCTTTTCATTACTGACTCTCAACTAATCGACGTCCACTGCTGGACACAGATCTCTTGATATATTTTTACTTATTACGTATTCTGTTACTTGTATTTAGTTATTTTCATCATCATCAGCCACTGCTGATGTCCACTACTAGACAGGCCTCCCCCCAAATATCTCTATATCGATCGGTCTTGCGCTGTAGATAGCATGGTCTCCGGCAATGCCGGGCACCAGGGGTCGTCGTTTACAGGGGTTCATCTGGGGGGAGTTGGGTCATTTCCCACCGCGTTGATCAAATTCTGGATGATGGGAGCCAGAGCGCCGTTTGTTGATTAGCAGGATGAACCACGAGCAGGTGTTAAAATAAATTTACAAGGGTGTTAAAATATATTATCCTTAAATATAATATAAAATAAGTGGTGGTAAGGCTCTGTAGACAATGAATGCTATGATGATGTTACGTCTTCAGAGACACGCAGCTGTTCGAGATGTTCCGTCTGGCCTGTTCGCTGCTTGGTGCAGCGCGGGGCAAGCCACTCGAGCTGGCGAACGACGGGCAGCAGGCGCTACTGGCCGCACTGTTGCGTCTAGCGCACAGCTGCCTCACTTTTGATTTCATAGGGACTACCAGCGACGAGTCCTCTGATGACCTCTGCACCGTTCAAGTAAGTTTTTCTATTTCCAGAAAATTTATTTGTTAAAACCATACCTAACTC
This sequence comes from Troides helena, assembly GCA_029286815.1. Taxonomy (NCBI): domain Eukaryota; kingdom Metazoa; phylum Arthropoda; class Insecta; order Lepidoptera; family Papilionidae; genus Troides; species Troides helena. The sequence goes on from JAGSMV010000033.1 coordinate 823,520, forward strand.
AGCAGTATAGGAAAATTAATGATTAGATTATTTGCGGCAATATTTCCTGTACGATTTCGTTATATGTAGAAGATTCTATGAATAAAACATCGTCCTCTTTTTTTTTATATAAAACCAAGAGTAACCGAACATTTATCTGAGGTGAGTAATGAATAAAAGTATATCGACAGTGACATTACTTCCGACACAGTAGAATGCGAGAGGAGAACATGAGCTAACCTCGCTCTCCAACTCAAGTCAAGCCTGTGAATTTTAAAGAGACTGAAGTTTCTGGTGAGGGTTGGAACTTCACATAATTGCTTGGAAAACAATTGCATGAAAATCTCATTCATTATATACATATACAGATACCAACATCTTGGCGGCCGACGTTCCTCGAGCCGTCGACTTTGGAGCTGTTCTTCGAGCTATACCACACGCTGGCCGGTGCGCTTGCGGGACTCGCGCTGGCGTGTCTCGTTCAACTTGCATCCGTACGCCGCAGCCTCTTCAGCAATAACGAGCGCGCCAAGTTCCTCAACCGGCTCGCAGCAGGTGTGCTCCGTATCCTCGATAACACACAGGTGCGTGCTAACTAAATATTGTACAATATTTTTTTCATTCATGGAATACCAAACGAGCAAGGTTTCACATGATGGTATGGAAAATACCTGTTTATAACAATGAGGCTTCAGTTGAATGATTATACTACATCACACTATGCTTCTTGATTTGGAACATCAGATATTAAATCTCATTACACCACCTTCACTAGTTTAACCAGAAGACCATAATTTATATAAAGAAATAAGTGATAGTAACATATCACTAAAGTATATGACTACATACCATTTACCGTTAACTCTACCAGGGCCTTCAAGATCCAACCAACTATCACGAGTTCTGCCGCCTGCTCGCGCGGCTCAAGTCTAACTACCAGCTGGGTGAGCTGGTGATGGTTGACAATTACCCGCGTCTCATTGAGCTCGTAGCCAAGTTCACAGTGCAAAGTCTACAGGTAAGGTATCATGTTATCATCATCAAAAATCATGTCCATTTCTTAAAATTAAACAGTGTCTATATGGCGCATCAACTTGCCTTGTAACAGGCGCCTGGTACGGTTCCAAGGACACAATTTGATGAAATTGATTGATAGTATGGATTTTCATTAGTTTTACTGCAAGAAAAATTAATTTGTGATGGATTGCAGATGTGGCAGTTCGCACCTAACTCGGTTCACTACCTGCTGTCGCTGTGGCAGCGGATGGTAGCGTCCGTGCCGTATGTGAAGGCAACGGAGCCGCACCAGCTCGAAACGTACGCCCCGGGCGTCACTGCGGCGTACATAGCCTCCCGACTAGACTCCGTGGCGGTGGTCGTTAGGTGAGAGAAATTATAGGAAGATATGATTGAGGATGTGAGCTTGCTCCTCATTTGAAAGAAAAAATAACTTATTTAATTTATTTAGAAACTCGGAGTTATAATGGTTGATTGATGCCAGAAACTGTGTAGGCAGTACTGGATGATCTCTGACAACAAAGGACTACCACCAGTAAAAGCTTCGCCTTAAAGAACTGATAATGGGAACAGAGGACCTTTTCTATCACCAATCATGTAAACTAATCTCTTTGTCTCAACCAGCGAGGGACTGGAAGATCCGCTGGACGACACTGGCACTGTGCAGCAGCAGCTCGAACAGCTGTCGGTCATCGGGCGCTGCGAATACGGAAAGACCTGTCAGCTGCTCGTTGCGCATTTCGACCGCGCTGCTGCCGAGTACAGTGTGGAGCAGCGCCCGCAGCAGATACTCGTGCTACAAGGTAAGCAATACCATCAAAAATAGTATGCAGGATAAAGTTTTTTTTTTCCTATACTACGAAGCAACGAGACGAGCAGATGTTCATCTGTCGACATGAAGATGTTATACACAGCAGAGACATAAAATGTTAACGCTTGTTACCCCTGTAATTTCACTAGCTACAGCGTCTTTCCAACCAGAATACAGTAATGTATCCTGTCTTGACGGTCTCAGGCGACACAGACCTACCACCAGTGAATTTTATTTATTAGGTATTATACGTCTACCAGGATCTGATGGCAAAAAGGGAAAAAAGAAATTGACGCTAGCAATTCTGGGGAAATTGGAGTAAAACGTTTTGGTACTTTATTTTCCTTATAACGGCTGATTCTGTGTTTGATACATACAAATAAAAAAAATTATCCAATGATCAAAGATCATTTTTGAAAATCTTATTGTAGCGAGAGTGAGGTTCGAAATTTAGATGAAAACTCCAATAACTAAAACAAAATCGCTGTTATTTAAACTTTTCTTTGCCATCAGATCCTGTTAGACTTAGTGATTATTACTGTTACATGGTTTGAAGGACGCTGTAGCTAGTGCTTTACGTTCTAAAGGGACATGCTTCTTGCTGTAGTCTCTAAAGGCAAAAATAATTAAATATTATAATTTTTTCTCTTCATCTTTCCTTGCAGGCCAACTGACATGGTTGGTATACATAATAGGCGCCGCGATTGGCGGGCGAGCGTCGGTGATCACATGCGATGAGAACGATGCAATGGACGGCGAACTGGTTTGCCGCGTGCTGCAGCTGATGGACCTCACCGACTCTAGGCTCTCAAGGGTAGGTGTAGACTCACTAAAAATGTTACTCGAAACAAAAGCATCTGTTTCTTTACTCTCTATATCCAATAATCATTTCAGGGCGGCTGCGAGAAACTGGAGTTGGCGATGATGTCGTTCTTTGAGCAGTTCCGCAAGATATATGTCGGTGAGCAGGTGCAGAAGAATAGCAAAGTGTACCGTCGACTTTCCGAAGTGCTGGGCCTCAATGATGAAAGCCAACTGCTATCTGTCCTTATGAGGAAGATGTGAGTACTACCTACTCCTAGATTTCCCTTGGCCCTACCCCTTTTGTCCATTCCTGACCCGTGCGGCATATACGACGACGGATACCACGAAACAATAATGCTCGTTGAGGAGAGCCATCCCAAGTGCGACTCCTCACTATTACTTGGAGAACATATATCTTAAAAGTATACTAAGTTAAAGTCTCCACTTAAATTGGTATTTCTGTCTTTTCAGTATAACAAACTTGAAGTACTGGGGTGGTTCGGAACAAATAATCTCCAAAACCCTCGGGCTGCTCAGTGAGCTGAGCAGCGGTTACGCATGCGTCAGGAAGCTAGTGAAGCTAGAGGAGGTCCAGTTTATGCTGACACATCATACTGTGAGTACTTTCATTCATTCCTACTTCACTGTCACCTCATATATACCAGTTGGACATAAGCTTTATCCATATTTTATCCTCCACTTAGCAAAGGCCATAAAAAAACTAAATACTCTTATAAGAATAAAATTTTTACAAAACAGCTATCAATCACCAAAAATTCTTGATTATCTTGAAATAGCTAAGATTTTTTTTTTAACTAAGGTGGGACGAAAAATGTTTAGTTCATTAATTATGCAATATAATGTAAGAAGATAGTGAAACTTTACGGATGACAGAGATGAGTGGAGAGGAAACACATGATGCTCTGATTTCATTTAGTGGGATAAGAGTGAGAGAAGTTTAGGTATACCTCCTCTCACTCCCTTCATACACTTTAATTTTATTTAATTAAAATTCAGTGGTGATTGAGGAAGGCTTTTAATTAATGTAACGAAGCAAAGTTCATCAGATGACAAGCGATAGAGGAAAAAGCGAAGAACCATAATTAGTTGCTTTTTTTTTTAATTCAAAGGCTGAACATTTCCCGTTTCTCGGCATATCCGGTGTTGGCACGTCGGAGATGAGATGCCGGACGATGCTGTACACCGCGCTTGGGAGGTTGCTCATGGTAGAGCTAGGAGAGGATGAAGAGCGGTTCCACGCCTTCATGATGCCGCTCACAGGTTGTGACATATTTTATTTAATAAATTACCATATTTATGCGATGACACTTATTATTATTGAAGTAATTTCACTAAATATTAAACGTTGTTGCTTTAGCTATCATCACCATCATTAACAGCCGGCAAACGTCCACTGCTGGACATAGGCCTCTCCCAAAGATCTCGACATCGATTGATCCGACGCTGCCCACATCCAGCTTCCTGCAACCTTCACCAGTTGTTTTAGTAACGTCAATCCTCTATCAAAGCGACTAACATAATTTGATGCAGTGTATATTACTCTAACTAGCGACGTATTGGTATCTGCTGTATCACTTCCCATCAGCTGAACGTCACTGAATCTCGTTCATCTGAGCGTTCCGTGAAATTAAAAATATTTTTTGTCCTTCCAGCGGCATTCGAGAGTATAATAGGCCTTCTCGGACCTCCTGAGAGTCCATTGTTTGCGTCAGAAGATGCTAAGAAGACGCTGATAGGCCTGGCCCGAGACCTGCGCGGCCTGGCTTACGCCTTCAATACTAAGACCACATATATGATGCTGTTTGATTGGATGTGAGTATAAATAGCAAATTATAGGTGATTCAGGTTTGAAAAATAAATAAGATCCTGAAGTTCTCTTTATTTTCTTCGTATTTATATCTCTGTTGCCGGAGACGGTCTAGATACCACCACAGCGCCTACTTCTACCGCCAAACAGAAGCGTGCAAATATTACTATGTTCCGGTTGAAAGGGCGCTGTAGCTAGCGAAATTACTAGATTACTGAGACATATGTCTTAAAGCGACAAGCATAATATGATATAGTATATAATCTTAAGTCACACCTCATTGGATGTCTGAAAAAGGTCATATCTTAATAAATAGAGTACTGTGCGCCAAGGATCATACCCATGCCAAAATTGGCGAGTACGGCAATTACCCCCAAAATTGGGACACATTTGGTCAGCAGTAGTCACATTAACCATATGACGCTCACAATTTTTAAATTATATAAATCATGCTTAATTAAAGCACCTTCTCTTTCCGCGCAGCTATCCAATATACATGAAGGTGCTGCTGCGCGGACTCGAGGTGTGGTTCTCGGAGCCAGCGTTGAGCACACCAGTGTTGAAGCTGGCCGCCGAGCTCGCGCAGAACAGGAACCAGCGGCTACACTTTGACGTATCGTCGCCGAACGGGATACTCCTGTTCAGAGAACTCTCAGCGATCATATGTGCGTATGGTAAGTACCAGATGCATCTATACCCATCAGCCACCATATCGTAAACGGCGTCTAATGGGAACCACTCAGAACAAACAGCTTTCCTTACTTCGAATGCTAATCATGCTAACATATGTTCAGTTTAATAAACGGAAACGATAATTTAAATATCCTCGACGTCAACAGGAAGCAGAATACTCACCATAGACGTCAGCAAGAAAGAAATGTACCCAATGAAGCTGAAAGGAATTTCGCTCTGCTTCTCCATACTGAAGGCGGCGCTCTGCGGGAACTACGCGAACTTCGGTGTGTTCAGGTAAAACGGAATTATCATCATTATCACAACAGCCTTGCGCTGTCGGTAAGGCAAAACTACATATTTCAGGAAGCTCTTGTGAACACAGAAACCTTTGTCCCATATTAGACTTATCATTTGGTAGCAAAGTACATTAATCATAAGAGTTTACTATATATTAGAATGTAAATTGTATTTTTGAGGTATTTTAGTTGTTATTACCCTTCATACTTCTACTTGACATTATCATCATCATTGGTCATTATCGGCCGATATACTTCCACTGCTGGACATAGGCATCCCCCAAAGATCACATCGATTGATCCTGTGCTGTCCGCAAAACCTCCGGACACTAAGGTCGTCGTAATAGGTTCATGTAGGGTGGATTTGAGCGAGTTCCCACCACTCTGTCCCAATGACCCAATGGAGCCAGAGCCTCGTTTGTTGATATGCAGGGTGCACCACGAACAGGTGAGGTTGCCTTACACTCCTCCTGGCTATAGTGTTTATCAAAGACATATAAGCTATGTTACCTACCTTGATGGAGACTTACCACAAGCCCATGCGCCAGATTCACAAATACTGATGATTTAGAGTAGAACCTCACTTTATAAATCGTACACCATAACAACATCGCTGTGTTGCTGCTGCATAAATATGAGGATCCGAATATTTTGATCGAATATGTTTCACCATCACCATTTTTATGGTCTCTCATGTGTAATTGTAGTTAAGATACGAATGAAATAAATTGATACAACGACTTTCAAACCGGAACTGCTTTACTGCATTATAGCACAACCTGATATAACCGGCAACGGAATTCTAATCAAAATATGACTCCAATACTTCTTGCAGGTTGTACGGAGATGAAGCACTGGACAACGCTCTCAACATGTTCGTCAAACTGCTGCTCAGTATACCACAGAGCGATTTACTTGTGAGTTGATTATTTATCATTATCATCATCGTTCACCATCCATTGCCAATTCGGGATATTTCCCATTCTAGCAACTCTTGGCATACGCAATGAACTCAGTGTACTGGTAACGGTCATAAGACAAGCTGCAACCCATTTGCTGAACTATTGAGTGTGTGAGTGTAGAATGGTGTTCAGGATATTATTCTAACTCTGTTCCTATTCGTGAGAATTGACTTTACTGTTGAGTGCTCTATCTATTTTTTATTGAACTGATATAAAATATACCTGATGATAAAACATACAAACATATAACAATGATTCTTCAATACCATATTGCCCTAGTCATCACATGAAGATGTCACTGATTTGATGATAGCCCGTAACAGTTGGGATGTTTACATGATAGCAGATTGCTTTTGTATAAACCAGACCTAATAGAATAAGAGACAAAATATTAGTCTCGTTATCTCATTTAATTTCTACTACTACTAGCTAAAGCGGACTTCGATCCGTATGTAGTAATTTTTGCTCATTAATACATACAAACTACTACCAACACTTACTGTCAGCTATTGTAAGAACTGATCAACGGAGACTATGATCAGTTGTGGACGTCTTCCAGTTGATTATGATGATGAAAAAATGGGCGTTGCTTCTAAATATACATCTAAAACTTATTTTGTTAACTCTCCCATTTTAGGATTACCCGAAGCTGTCGCAGACGTACTACGTTCTACTTGAGAGGCTCGCACAAGACCATATGCCTTTCCTGTCCTCCCTGCAGCCGGAGGCAACTCTTTACATCCTCTCCTCCATCTCCGAGGGTCTGACTGCACTGGGTGAGCACCATAATCTAGAGACTACTATTTCGAATTAGGATGTTTACAAGATGGCAATATGCACTTGTATAAACGAGGCCTCATATAAAATGTTAAATATCGTTATTCCGTTGTTTCGAGTGGTGTTTTTGCTGGAGAATGTCAAATTCCAAGGTATCTGTCTTGCCAGGGGTCGTTTAGCATACCGCCGCAACTCTATTTCTGTCGCCATACAGTCGTGATCTTGTTTAAAAGACGCTATAGTTAATGAGGTTATTGGTGTAACTACATCTTCATCGAGTTAACCACGTCGTTAATAATAAATAATAGCGATGAGTAACATTAATATAATAACAAAGTGTACATTCATAATGGTTTTCTTTTCAGATACGAGTGTGTGTACGGGATGCTGCGCGACTCTGGACCACATCGTCACTTATCTGTTCAAGCAGTTAGTGCAGAAAAGTAAGACCTTTATACATAAACACACCAATTAAATTTGACATTTTTGGACAAGTGCGGGCGGGTATCAGCGGGAATAGAACCCGAGCGTCGTCGAAATGTATCATCATCGTCATGAACCGATATACGTTCACTGCTGGACGTAGGCCTCACGCAAGGATTCCTACATTGATCAGGCAGAGATTCATATGGAGGGATTTGAGTTATTTCCCACCACGCTGGCACCCAATGTCGGTTAGTGTGATTGATTGGTGGTTGCTGACGAAATGTATAGCATAATGTTTTACTGTCTTACTATTTATCACTTCAGCCAGCAACAAGGTTCCGAACCCTCGGCAGCCGCCTCCGGAAACTAGTAACATGTTTGTCGAAGTGTTGCAGCGAAGACCGGAAATCATGCAGCAGCTCCTTGCTACTGTAAGTACAAACCTCACCACTAACTCCTGTTTACTCTCACCAAGCAGTGTGATTTGCTTCACATTATTGGTTTAAGGTAAGGGTTTATTAGTCTGTATAATGATACTGTCTGTAATGCGTAATAAATAAATGTATTTATAAGTAGGAGGCATTCAGACCGTTTAGAGATGCCGAACTAAGAGAAAGAGGAAGAGAGTGATTCATATAGAAAGAGTAGGAGAAGGTACCATAGTTAAAGGGATTCATTAGTTGAATTAATAAAGACTACTGATGTTAGGTCTCTATTGCCGGAGACCGTCTTGATAGATGTACCATCGCAACGCCGATTTCCGTCGCCAAACATTACTGTGTTCCGGTTTGAAGGACGAAGAGTCTTTAAGGAGAGGAGCAAAAAGATGGTGCTGTGTATATCATTATAACTAGTGCCACGTTGCTATAAACAGGCGTATGACAAAATGAACAATTACATACACGAGCTTGTCTGATGGTGAGCAATTAGCCTATGGATTCCAGTAATGCCAGAGGAATCATGCTATCCTCTTTTTTCTTCCGCTTGTTGATGATAGAATATTTCACTAGAACCTGTGATGAACTTTCCGAGGACAGCTGGATATGCTATCATCATGACCGTCAGCATGGGCGTGGGTTTCACTGTGGTATTAAAAGGCCGCACTAATCCTTGTAAAACGCAACTGAACACTACAGGTACTGAACGTGATAATGTTCGAGGAGTGCTGCAACCAGTGGTCAATGTCGCGGCCGCTGCTAGGGCTGGTGCTGCTGAACGAGGAGCAGTTCGCGCGACTGCGCGCTGAGTTGATCGCACGGCAGCCGCGCGACAAACAGCCCCAGCTCGCGCACTGGTTCGGCGGCCTCATGTCCGGGATAGAGCCGAACCTGCTCACCAAGAACAGGGACAGGTAAGATAGAAATGCGTCCACCATTCACAGCATCCAACCTGTACGTATTCATCATCATCATCATCATTATTAGCCGATAGACGTCCACTGCTGGACATAGATAGACCTTCCCCAAAGATCTCCACGTCGATCGGTCCCATTGCTCATATCCAATGGATTCGCACGATTCTCACCAGATCGTCGGTCCACCTTGTGGGAGGCCTCCCAACACGTGTTCAATGGCCACTTATCTCCCGACGTAGTTAAATCATCACTACCAGCACCAGAGAAACGCCATTTTGGTATCGACTTATTAAAAATAAGCTTATGAAGAAAAAAAAGCGTAAGTGGAAAAAAATCCTGATGTTGAAATTAACCAGTCTTGTATTCTGTTTCAGGTTCACGCAGAATTTGTCCATGTTCCGGCGCGATATCAACGACCTATTGAAGGGCGCCAGCGTGAGTGGACCGCCGCCAAGCAACGACATGATGACGTCGTAACTGCTGACGTCGCCGCCCCCCACCCACCAGCTGCGCAAGTCGGACGGCAATAGCTCGAGCAGGTCACCGCCACAGCGCGTGTACCTGCCGCCGTGCTACAGTGTGCAAATATTACGCTCCAGCCTGAAGAGCATTGTAGCTAGTTTACCTGGGCTAACGAGATGTGTCATCGCACTCAAGGAAGCACAACAATACGGGCTGGGCCGTTTTCCCTCTAGCGACTTCATGCATCGTTGTGTTTATGTGAAGTGATCATTTAATATCGAGTGACGATCCCATTTCATTCAAACAGGTCGTCTTACATAGTCGTATGTATCGTTCAATATTAAGTTATTATTTTTTTTAAAGTTATTTAGATTTTTTTTTATACTGTCAATGTAGAATTCGATGTATTGTAACTCTCTATTACCAATTCGCGCCATTTAAATATTATTCTTAACTGACGACTCTTCGCATCCGGCCGAAAAATCCGCGTGACATCGGCTACAGAATAAAAAAAAAAAGACGATGCTATATTATCGAAGAACATCGCGCCAATTATATTTTCAAATTTCTATTACATTCCTGTCTGTTAATAATCGTGACTTCGCGCCTTTTTGTAGGACGGCTGCCATTTTGTCTATCTCACGTTCCTGTTAGCGGATTCGTGTAATGTATTCACTGAGTCGTTCCCATTCATATTTACGTTCAGTGAACGAATGGAAATTTGAATGGGATGGGTCTGGTTTAAAGTGATTTTAATAGTTCCGAGGCTATAAATTGTAGAACTGTTTCGTTGATTTAGCGTAAATGAACTTTGAGCGCATAGAAATAAGGGTGTTGACTTGGTGAACAGCCCACTATATTCCCATCACAGGGACAGGATTTCCTCTCACCAGGCAATTTGTCCAATTTCATGTATATAAAAGCAAGCAAAAAAATTATTTTCAAATTTGTTCACTGACAACAAAGTATAGTACGACCATAAATGATTTTACATAGCGATCCAATTTCCCCCGTCTTTTTTTCTTCATTCTTTTTTAAATACATTTTAAATCCCAACAGCTCCATGTCTCAATTCGATCGATCGAATTCGGTCCTTAATCACCTTCCGGTGGAATAAATAATAGTGAAACTTTTATGGATATCCGCCTACTTCAGCACTTGGACAGTATAATAATTAAAATGACTTTGACCATCTCCTCATGAGAGAAAGCGCCGAGTCCCAGCATTGGGCATATTATGTGGGCTGTTTGTTTAAATCATAGCAAATGGAATAGATCATAATTTTCGCGAAATTTGTGAATATAGTCGATATTTAGACCCGAGGCGGTCTAGATGGTTTTAAACAATTCATTCAGTGTGGAATATATACATGAAGATGTATATGAACGGGGAATATTTTAGAATTTTAACTTCCGTTCAGATATACAATGAAATCTATTCACGCCACGGGGTAGTGTATATTTCTTATTCGATAGACTTTTGTCTACCATTAATTTTGAGAATCAATTATTTTTACTCCTCTTTCTCTTCTCTCTCTTACTCCCCTTCCTCTCCCATCCTTCCTTCTTACCTACATCCCTCTTTCTCCTCCCGTTCCTCTTCCATCCCTTCCTCCTCTTCCTCTTCCTCGGCGTTCCGCCATCCGTAGCCACCTCTTCCTGCTCTCCCTCTGTACCCACTTCAATCCCTTCCGTACTTTTATCCACATCTTAAATATAAAATCCCGCAATCAATGACAGCTAGTTTCAACACCCTATATATCCCTCTGAATCCGGCAACGCCCCCTATAATCCTCCAGGGGGTGGATGGGGTGGGTGTTGCGGTCCACAATGAGGTGCACAGGTTTAGACCGTGAGTGCAACGGTGTAAACCACTATTGCCCGATGCGGTAGTGTGCGGCGAATCGTCGCGGTGTTACGTGGTTTTCCTTTTATTCGACGAAGCGTCGAGACGGGTGACACAAGTGATCACACTCGAAATAAAGTAACGCTAGTTAGGATGATATACACAGAACCGCATTGTGCTCGTCGCCTCGACACATTAGATGCGAAATCTAACTAATTGACGAGACCTCCAGGACATGCACATGATTGTAAGTGATAACACTTAGAACGTATAACGCTGTAGTCTAACTGCTGTTCCTATTGCAACGAACAAACAGTAGTCTGCAAACATTACTGTCATCCGGTTTAAAGAGCGCTGTAGCCAGAGTTATTACTGTGGTATGGGAAATTATAACGCGACGAACAAATGGGTAATATAAAAATCCTATTTAGCACCTGGTTGTTACGATGAAGCTATGAACCCAATATGCGGTGTAAATATCCTAACTAATGCTTTATTATCGTTAAGCGTATTGTATCAAGTAGACGAGATTGTTTTTTTTTTTTTTTTTTTCTAAAGATTTTACTTCATATAGAAGGAACCCTCAAAAGGACGCACTAACACTAAGCCAATGTTTATTTCTTTGGAAATTATGTCGAAACACTTTATGTTTTAAAGCGTTGTGTTAGTGTACACATCCTAACCAAGAGATGTAGAGCAAGCGTAAGGTTTTATTATTCGACCAGTCGGTCTCTTTGCTTCGTTGAATAAACTCCGAAAATTATAGAAAAGAGAAAGAAGATACAAAACAGCGCTTGTGTAAATACTTTATAATCAATTTCATACCTTTCATCTTGATGACGGTAACTTGGGTAAGTAAAATAAAGAAAAAACATCAAATAAATAAATATACACTGCATTCGATTACCTCTGTACACAAAACCTGATACCTGTTACGCGTAACACCTAGTACCGCCGCACGACTCGCTCGATTATTTTAAGGAAGATATATTTGTACGTTATCCTAGGTTTGTAATGGCGCTCACGCGTCACCAGTGTAAATAGTTAAATAAATTGTGATTTGTACAAAGTAACCCATCGAAATGTTTTATTTGATATTTTTTTTCATCAGTTAGATGGTGACCTGTCTAAGGGACGGTTGTGGTAGTGTGAGAGTCCTATGCCGTTCGGAAATCGACAACCGTCGCGTTAATCACATCTACGTAGTTGAATTATCAAAGGTTAGTGAACGCCAATTATTATAGATGGTGTGGATAGGTTGTATAGAAAGAAAGACAACTGTATTATAGGACCTAGCCTGTGAGAGAGTGAGATAGTAGACGTTTCTATAGTTATCAGTCTTCTCGCTCTCTGGACAGCAGTGCGCTAATTATTGCGCTGCACGCCAAGCAGACTGTATCTGTGCTATATCTTTTTCTCACTCTGATATATGAAGAAATAGAGAGACAAACAAATGTAAAGTATATATTCCTGTATCCAATGGCAGAAGAGAGGAATTACTAAACACATTATTTGACCTATCTTCTCTCGTTCATTCTTTAGCTTTCTCCTTGTTTACCACCTCCACAGTGTTCATCTCTTGTATCTCTACTCATCTGGAGATGACTACCGATGGGCTCAATAAAGTGGGGCGGGTATACACAGTACCAACGTGAGAATCGTAATATTGTACCTCGATTTTTTAGTATCGGAAACCAAAGCTACGTAGTATCAGCATTAGTCATCATCAGCCGATAGACGTCCACTGCTGGACATAGACTTCCCCCAATGATCTCCACATCGATCGATCCTGCGCTGCCCTCACCAGATCGTCGCATCACCTGGTGGGGGGACTGCCCCATCGGCTATCAGTCCTTCGATGTGTCCTGCCCATTGCCACTTGATGCTGCCAATCTTTTGGACAATGTCGGTGACCTTAGTCCTGGCATTCCATTTTCAAAATAAAAAGGTGTGGCTTATTAAAGCTAATCACATCTACATGACTGTAGATGGCGCTGTTATATATTTTTGATATTTTATATCTTGTGACGCTTTCTATACATTTATTACATCGTCATCTAGGGGAGGATGATAAATATGTGCTGGCAATTATAAAACTCACTGGGATGGTGCAGTGTATATTACTTTAACTAAATATTATAACAATACCTTACCATGACGTAAACAACAAGCTCGTTACGATTCTTTATCGAACAAAAAAAATATGTGAATACTCTTGAATATATATAAGTAGAGAGAGGTGGTTTCCGCCTACCCCACTGAGAATGAGGGGTGATGTATATGTATGTATGAGTATATATATATATATATATATATATAGCCATCTTAACAGTCCCACGACTGGGAATCAGAACTTGAAAGTCGAGTCTACCACGCTGTCCACGTTGGTAGAAATCGCACGTCTAAGAGAGCTGTTGGAACATGTCCGTTTCCCCCCATACTCCGAATACCATTGTCCTTTAATAGTTTTAATTATAATAATAAAAGTTCATGTTTAATATATTAATATTCATTTATATACAATCAATTTAAATATTTTTACATTACATATTATTTATGAGTGACGAAACGAACAGGAAGTTCACCACACCACAATGTGCTCGTCGCTAATTCAAGTATTTACACTAGCTACAGCGCCCTTTGAACCGGTATACAGTACAGTTGGGCGGGAGAAATAAGAGCTGCGGTGATACTGAGGTTTCCGGCAATGGGGACACAAAAAGATTTAGCATAGGTAATATTAAAACTTCAAATATATAACAGCGCCATATATATATATATATATACATCTTCCGATATATAGATGGCGCTGTAATAATAGATCACACATCGCCACACCCACTTATTTCGAAAATGGAACGCGAGTGTGGTGCTGCTTTCATTTTCAAAATTAACGAGTGAAGTGACAAATTTATCTGAACACCCCCTACTCCCTTTATTTAAATGTATTTTTTTAACTCAAGCCACGGCACAAGCGTGTCGTTCAGCCGAAGGTAAGTGTTACGCCTGCCCATAACGTAGCGCTAGTTCGGATGGTATATACTGCACCAAATTGCGCTACTCGACTGAAACGTAAGCGAGTCTCGTTACCCCAGTAATTACACTAGCTTCAGCGCCCTTCAAACCGCTCCTGTTCCTTTTCTTCTTAAAGTTCCTCTAACTAGTGAAGGTTGACGATCAGCGTGGTACAGTCCCCCATATGGATAATATTATCCAGAAATCTTTAAAGATGCTAGGGTACTTATCAAGGAATAGTAAATTATACAAAAACTTGTCCAGTAATAAATTCTTATAGCATTGTGAGGAGGTTTTACGTGGAACGCCGTAGCCTCTTCTGAAACTGTTATGGTACAAAAGGAGGCTGTCGAGCCGGATCAAGAGAAATCATCCCGCTCGGAGACGAAGTTGTCGTGACGCTAACACGCGTTGTCACGGCGCAACGGTGAATGATGATCCGTTACCTTAACGGGGTCTTTGTGGTCTCTCAGGAGGACAATGGCTGTGGTCCCCAGTCATTGTGGTAGTACTCGCGAGGGTGGTTGGGACTGCATAAAACAGACCAGGTATCCCAGCATAGCGTTAGAACGGAGTTTCCGTGACATCCACATAATCCTGACTTCCTCCCAGAAGACTATTTTTTGATATATTTTCCCCCAAAATCCAAAAGATGGTCGTTATATTCTATGGAAGCTGTTGGAATATTAAATATGACTTCCGGTAACTATTTGAGCAGCTCTTCCGATGTTGAACAACTGTTTTCGAGTGTTTGTTGATGATCACGTAATATTCGTTAATTTTTAGGGTTTCTTGGTAGTCATTTTAAAAACAGCACAGAGGGTAAAGTGGTCTTTTCGCCAGATGTGGTCAGATTAGGTCCCATGTAACAGGGGCGATGGCTTCCTGGACTTTGGTGCATGCAAATCTTAGGAACGGCGAAGCTTTCAATGGAGTTTACTGATTGCGTTCTACACGCGTCATCAGCTTGTTAAGAAACCTGGTGTGCACGGGCCTTAACAGGAAGTAAGTCTGGCGGTCGATGTGGAAAATGATGATTTGATGATATGGCCTCTAGCGCTCCATTAAGTGGAATGTCTTGATGTGCAGCGATAGGGTCCGCTGGTTGTCGAATGTCTTCTCGCACGCGTAGCACGTGAGGACTACGGGCTTGGCGCCGTGCTGCCTCACCTCGTGCTCGTGCTTCTGCGTAGTCCGCGAACCTCTCGCCGCAGGTGACGAGCGCAATGTGGTGCTGTGTATATCGTCATAACTAGCGCCACGGTGTTATGGGCGGGTGTATGACTTACCATCAAGTGAACATTCCACTTATCTGTTTGCGTATTTAAATAAAAAATAAAAGTAATATGAATATAGCTTCCGCTAAGGGCCCTTGCACACTACAAGCGCGCATATTTCGACGAGTCAACTCTGGTCTTCAAACTGATCGGCGGAACCTCTCGTTGTCAGTAATTGTGTCGGCGATATTGTGAGAAGGTTTTACGTGGAACGCCGTAGCCTCTTCTGAAACTGTTATGGTACAAAAGGAGGCTGTCGAGCCGGATCAAGAGAAAACATCCCGCTCGGAGACGAAGTTGTCGTGACGCTAACACGCGTCGTCACGCCGCAACGGTGAATGATGATCCGTTACCTTAACGGGGTCTTTGTGGTCTCTCAGGAGGACAATGGCTGTGGTCCCCAGTCATTGTGGTAGTACTCGCGAGGGTGGCTGGGACTGCATAAAACAGACCAGGTATCCCAGCATAGCGTTAGAACGGAGTTTCCGTGACATCCACATAATCCTGACTTCCTCCCAGAAGACTATTTTTTGATATATTTTCCCCCAAAATCCAAAAGATGGTCGTTATATTCTATGGAAGCTCTTGGAATATTAAATATGACTTCCGGTAACTATTTGAGCAGCTCTTCCGATGTTGAACAACTGTTTTCGAGTGTTTGTTGATGATCACGTAATATTCGTTAATTTTTAGGGTTTCTTGGTAGTCATTTTAAAAACAGCACAGAGGGTAAAGTGGTCTTTTCGCCAGATGTGGTCAGATTAGGTCCCATGTAACAGGGGCGATGGCTTCCTGGACTTTGGTGCATGCAAATCTTAGGAACGGCGAAGCTTTCAATGGAGTTTACTGATTGCGTTCTACACGCGTCATCAGCTTGTTAAGAAATCTGGTGTGCACGGGCCTTAACAGGGAAGTAAGTCTGGCGGTCGATGTGGAAAATGATGATTTGATGATATGGCCTCTAGCGCTCCATTAAGTGGAATGTCTTGATGTGCAGCGATAGGGTCCGCTGGTTGTCGAATGTCTTCTCGCACGCGTAGCACGTGAGGACTACGGGCTTGGCGCCGTGCTGCCTCACCTCGTGCTCGTGCTTCTTGGTGTAGTCCGCGAACCTCTCGCCGCAGTAGCCGCACCGGCTGCGCTTATTCAGGCAAACGTGCACCGCCCGTTCGTGGGCGCGCTGCTTCACCCTGTTGTTGAACTCCTTGCCGCAGTACGAGCAGTGGTACACACCGGTCTTGTGCCTGTAGCCGTGCATCTGGGAGACGCGCCGGTTGACGAACCCAGCGTCGCAAACCTCGCAGACGTAGTTCCTGAAGTGGATGTTCATGTGCTCGAGGAGTACCTTGAAATTGTTGAAGATGTGCTTGCAGACGACGCAGCGCAGCGTGTCGCTATCGAATCTGAACGGGACGATGTGATTGTTGATATTACTGTGGTGCAGTATGTCGTGGTCGCTCTTCAAATGGTCTAATAGGTCCTTTAGTTCGATTACATCCTTGCTGCAGATTTTGCAGCGTAAATTAGTGATGTCCAATTTGATCAGGAGCGTCGGCATCGCTTGACCCTTTATGAAGTTAGACTGAAAGACGTCGTCGTGCGTCGCCAAGGTGTGCAGCTTCAAGTCGGCGGGATCCGGATATTGCTGATCGCAGAAGCAGCAGACGTACCCAATGCTGCCGCGGCACCGTATCGTCGTCGCGTTCGAGTTCGTCAATATCACCTTCAGGTTGTCCAGGTGCAGGTCCAACTCGTTCTTCTTCTTCAATAGAATATGTATATCTGGTGACTGCTCGCGGTTTCTCCTGGCGCTCTTCCGGCGCCTCTCGCCAACAGAATCTGCTGATATTTCTATATAGGCAATCTTCGGTTTCGTGCGGATGCCGGGGGAGCGGGGACCTGGAAACGGAACCATGAATCATTATTTGTGATCAGAAATTGTAATTATTTCAATAAATATACTTTTACTGTTTCAATACAGAGGGTATAAAACTTGCCATGACTTATAATAAAATGTGTTTCTGAAAGCATTAAAAGAGCACGCGAAGTTCCAAAGACTGTTGGGCGAATCTTCGGAAGGATGCACTGCGTTCTGGACATCATGTGGAGATTATTTCTTGCTAAAACTCTCTCTGAACAATTTTTGGAATTATCGAAGGGTCCTTTAACCGAACAAATGGAGGGTGCGCATTTCTTGGGAAAATCTTTTTCTTAAAAACGATCGAGGACATTTTCATACAAAAGATCCGATAATTATAAAAAAATTACCTTTAGACTTAGAAAAAGACAGATGGTTTCTACAACTAAGTGTATCTTTCAGTTCCAGAAAATGTCTTACAATAAATTTTAAAGTACCCTCTAAATCTTCCTATAAGGTGAGACAAAGCTATTTATCCATCACGCTAGCCAAGTGCGGGTTGACAGTTCTCCCAAGTTCATGAAGCTATTTTAGAAACAATTAGACTCTTCACAAATCCTTAAGAAGATCGAGCTCGGTGGAAATCGTACCGGCCCTCATAGATATACTGCGCGTACAGATAATAAAAAACGCATCATAAATAACCTCGACTCTCTATAAAAGAGGCTCCGAATCCCAACTGTGACAATATTGAATGGGCTTTATCTAATACAGTAGTCTTAAGTTAGATACAGACCTGAGGGTATAATGAAAATGCTCTATACAATATTGAGTTCGGAATATCTATGAAAGTTTATTATAAAATATGACTCTTCAATAAATCCAAGGTCAAAGAAAGTGCACAGTCTTCTTGTGATCCATCATGAAACTCTTGTTGACAAACCAAGCATCTTCGCAGAGCTCACAAGAGTAGTTCTTGTAATGCGAACTCATGTGCTCCAAGAGATCCTCGAATACGTCGAAAGCCTTGCTGCATTCCGCACATCGCAGTTCCTCGGAGAAACTGAATGGAAATATATGGTTCTTTATATCCATATGGATCAATTGCTCGTGGTCCACCTTCAAGTGGTACATAAGGTCTTTCAGCTTCTGTATCGAGGAGTCGCAGAGTGTGCACTGCAAGTTTGTTACGTCTAGGTACACTAAGTATCTGGATAGCGATGGAATACGGAGGCACTCCGGTTTGTCTGCCGCGTGAAGGTCCACGGTGTGCTCTTTGAGCTCCGCCGGAGTCGAGTACCGGTTGGTGCAATACCCGCACGCGTATTTCGATCCGATCCGGCACCTGATCGGCGTCGCGTTGGAGCATCGGAGAATGGATTTTATATTGTCGAAGTGGAGCTCCAGTTCCGTTGTCTTCTTCGCCGGTCTCCTCTTCGACGTTTTAATCCTCGACCTCGGAACTGCGATCTGCGGTCTTATCGCTATGAATGTGGTGAAATTCTTTTTGACGTCCAGCTTTATATTCTTGTTCGATTGATGCTCTATCCTGTATCCGGGACAGTTTTCGCTGCTTCCATCTGTAATAGAAATTTGTCATGATGCATGATTCACTTCGACCTGCGTTCGGTAACTTAGAATTCGTGCGGCAATATTAATGTGACTGAGCAGCGGAGGATGATCTAAAACTTAGTCTATCACGACTTTATGGATAGGTGTTACAATCATAGTAAACATAGCTTGTATATACAATAGTAGATAGTGGTAGCTATCCAGGCGGGTTTGGACTCCGCCCAAATCAAACTCCACTACGTCTGATGTGAAGGACTTTCGTATTATAAAGCGAGCGGTTAGACACAGAGCGATGTAGGCAGCTGAAAAATAGATGAAGTATTTATTTTGCTGGTTTATATCTTCATCAGGATCTGCCGGATAACTAATTTAATACGTACAGAATAAGGAAGTTTTGCTAATGAAGTTGATTGTGAACGAGATATCTGTATAATAAACTTAGTTAAAATATTTAGACTTTTCATTGAAATCCTGGACCAGTTTTGATTATTCTCATACAAGAAATAATAATGGAATAAGTTAAGGAGGTACAGTTTTGATTATAAGAATAGGTTCATTGCTGAAGATGCCAGTAGTGTACCTAGAATTGGCAGTTGCTTGATCTACCACCATGTTTAGCTCTGATATGGTTCATCATGGTGGTCTGCTGCACGAACGCCTGCCCGCAAGTGTCGCACGAGTACCGCCTGTCGTCCGCGTGCGACCTCAGATGCTGCCTCACTGATTTCTTAGTCGCATACCACCTGGAGCAGACGTGGCATTGGAACTGCTTCTCGCCGGTGTGCACCAGCATGTGGTCCTTCAAACGATGCTTCAAGTAGAACCGCATGTCGCACACGGTGCAAACGTGCTTCCTCTCCATAAGATGATCCTTCTTCACGTGCCGGGTGAGGGCCCTCTTGTTCTCGAAGGTCCGCTCGCACGCCTGACACTTGAGTATCATCCTTGGCACGTTGTGCTTCTTGACCATGTGGTCGACTTTAGTCCAATAATCAGCGAATTTTTCGTCGCAGAATTTGCATTTGTTACGTTTTCTGAGACCAAGGTGGATCCTCTGCTCGTGGTCCCGACGTTTCTGATTACAGCTGAAGACTTTCTCGCAGTGATCACATTTAAAACTACCGCCGCCGTGCCGCCTTTGGTGGCCGACCAGCCGACGCTTGGAGACGAAGCCGGCGCTGCAGATATCGCAATAGTAATTGCTGAAATGCACGTGCATATGCTCCTGCAGTATCTTGAAGTTGGTGAACTCCGCCTCACATACATCACACCGTAAAGTATCCGTGTCGAATTTGAACGGAATTATTTCGTTATTGATATCCGTGTACATGGTCACTTCATGGTCTTCTCGAAGATGATCTGTGAACTGATCCAATTTGCTGAAGACCCGTTCGCATAATTGACATTTTAAATTTGTGATGTCGAGTTTTAGCAGATAGTCGGTGAATTTCGGCAACTGCTTCAGCTGTAACTCGTTGTGCTCTTGAAGGAAATGAGTCTTCAGTTCCCGCGGTAAGTGGTAGCGTTTCGGGCAGAAGTTGCAACTGTAACCGTCACTGTTCTTCCCCCGTATCAGGCTGGCATTGGAGTACTGCAAGATGCATTTTAGATTCTCCTGATGCTTCCTAAACTCTCTTATCGGTTTCTTCTCAGCGACATCTCTCGTCACATCAGATTGCTTTAAGTCCTTTTCCGGGACTGGTGCTTTACATGTTGTCTTTCGTTGTTCACCTACGAACAAAAAATTCTATAATTTTCTCAATCCATCCTTTTCTCAATAATATTATATTTGCTTACTATATTATATATAATAATAAAGTGTACAGTTGATGTTCCCACCACTGTGACTGAGTCAAGGCCATTTGCACTCCACGCTAAACAAGTGTAGATCGGTGGATGTCACTAGTCCAAAAAAGATTTTAAAAATTAACTGTTTCCTCACGACGTTTCTCTTCACTCGAAGCTTAAGCTCGTTGAAGATCGAACCCTAGATTTCAACACTTCATTATTACCTGTTATTACGTGTCGATAAATAACAGATACAAAATATAACAATCGTCTTCGTGCTACTATTTTATCTATAATGGAGTAGAATTTGACCACAAATTTTGGTCGTGCAGAAGCTCATTTCCACATTTTGGCAGGCAGAACATAACGGTGCTGTCATGTCGGCAGATTTACATTCCGAGGATGTTAGCTAACCAGACAGGTTTAAAAAAACTCTTCCTCTATCCAAACTTCAGCAGGCCTGGGATGGAATTGGTTACCCATTACGCCACATGAGCAGCTCATGCTTAACGTAAGTAGAATAATAAGGGAATGTGCTTAAATTAACAGCAAATGAAATCCGTAAGTCTCTTTAAAAGTATTTTATTGTTTTTTTTTTTTCAATAATTCAACAATACGATTATACGTTTTCTCCGTGCTTGGACCTCATGTGCCCCCTCCAGCTGCACTTCTGCACAAACGCCTGCCCGCAGTGTTCGCACTTGAAGCGCCTGTCATCCGTGTGGATCCTCATGTGCTCCCTCAGCGTGTTCTTCCTGCCGTACGACTTATGGCACACGTCGCACGTGTACTGCCTCAGCCCTGTATGCTTTGCCATGTGCTTCCTCAAGCAGCTGCTGCTGAAGAACTTCATCTCGCATTCAGAACAGTTGTGCCTCCTTTCCATTAGATGGTCCTTTTTCTTATGCCTCGCCAACGCCCTCTGGTTGTTGAAAGTACGCTCGCACGCTTGGCACTTCAACACGACCGGGGGCGCGCCGTGAACCTTCACCATGTGATCGATCTTCTTCCAGTAGTCCAGGAATCGCTCGTCGCAGAAATGGCACTTGTTCCTCTTGTTGAAGCCGAGGTGCGTTCTGTGGACATGCTCGCGTCTCTTGTACACGCTGGTGAAGGTCTTGTCGCACTGAGTGCACTTGAACTCGCCATTGCCGTGCCGTTTGAGATGACCTTGCAGCAACCGCTCGGTGACGTAGCACCCGCCGCATATCTTACACGGGTAATTCCTGAAATGGATGTTCATGTGCTCCTGAAGAAGCTTGAAAGTGCCGTACTCCGCGGAGCAGATGGCGCATCTCAATTCTGGCGTGTCGAACCTGAACGGAAGTATCTGACTCTTGACGTCGAAGTACAAATCCTTTTTGTGAGAGCTCTTCAAATGTTCAACGAAGTCGTCCAACTGCAGGAAGTCGGTATCGCACAGAGCACAGCACAAATACGTTATGTCAAGTTTCACCACATTCTCAAACAGTTTGCTGGTCATGAACTTAATCAGCCTGTCGTTATTGTGCTCATCCAGGAAATGTTTTTTCAGTTTGGTAGGTTGGGGGAACTGTTTCGGACAGAAGGCGCAGCCGTATCCCAAGCTATCTTTGCACCTGATGGGGTTTGCGTTCGAATTAAGCAAGATGATACTCAAATTGTGTTGATTTTTCTTTGGTTCGGACAGCGACGCGTTACTTCTGGCCTTACTCTTTGATATGAACTTCAGTTCCACCGGATTCACGTTTCCCGTTTCTATTTTGATCATCCTTCGCACACCTACAAAGAAAAATTCTTATTAATGAACCTTATAAGCAATCGAAGGTGGGGCAGTGTGCGCACGTGGGGCAGGTAGGGTAGTATCGCAATGTAGGATTTCTTACTAAAATCCTCTTATTCTTGCAATAAAAATAAATCCTGGTTTGTTTACTTGCGTGTAATTTTCATGAACAATACGACCAACTTGAGTAGGTAGTTTAAAATATTAACTTACAACATAGAAGTAACAAAGTCCAGGGGTCAGCAGCTTATGTATATATACCCGCAGGTCAATATAAAATTTCACGGTTTACTCATGAAGTTTTTTATGACATTCAAAGTAAAAATAAATAAATTACTCGTGTAGAAGTGGAGAGCAAAATATACCCTACGTAAAGCAACCCTCGCAGTGTCGCAAAAGGCGACTAAATGAGGGGAAGGAAAATTCCAGATTTGACTGGAATGCAACATTCTTTGAGACCGTTACAGATTACTGTCAATCATGGTGGGTATGATAAGAACTCTCCTTGGATAAGCCTATGATGTTCATCTGTAGATGTCGACAACTGGACCGTGATGATAAAAACAATAAAAAAACTACTGTACAATTCAGATATATTCACTACGATGAACTATTCGTGTGTTTATCTGCGACGTGCTTCTTCAACATTGCGCTTTGCACGAACATCCAACCGCAATGGACGCATCTGAATCTATCATCATCCGGATGCAGCCTCCGGATATGTTCCTTCAAAGTCTTCACTCTCCCGTACGATTTAGAGCACGCCTCGCATCCAAACTCTCTCAAGCCGGTGTGTGTCACCATGTGGTCTATCAGCTCGCGTTTAGCGTAAAAAGCTTTCTCGCACCGGCCGCACTTGTGCTGCCTCTGCATTAAATGATCCCTCTTCATGTGCAGCAGCCACCTCTGTTGTGATCCGAAGGTCTTTTCGCACGCCTGACACTTTACCACGGGCCCCCGCACTCCATGCACTCTCGCGAGGTGTTCGGTCTTATTCCAGTTCTCCTTAAAGCGTTCGCTGCAGTAGCCGCATTTGTGCGGCATGGTCGAGCAATGCACGATCCGCTCGTGGAGCTTCAGCGTGCGGACAGTCCTGAACACTTTGGAGCAATCGTCGCAAGTGAAGCTACCGGTCTTATGGCCGTTACTATGGCAACGGAGCATATGTCGGTTCACGAAACCAGCATTGCAGCTCTCGCAGACATAATTCCTGTAGTGGTTGTTCATGTGCACCTGAAGCGCTTGGAACTTATGGAAGATGTTCATGCAAACGCAACACTGCAGGTGATCCGTTTCGAATTTGAACGGTATCATGTGGTTCTTTATGGTTGTATCGATTTTCTTGCCATGTGCAACCTTCAAATGATCCATCATCGATTCCAACGTTTCGACCGGTAGTTCGCAAACCTTGCAGCGGAGCGCTGTCACGTCTAGCTTTACGAGGTAGCCGTGCAGGTCTCTGCCTTTCATGAAGTTGGATATTGCGGAACGGTCGTGCATTTGTATGCAATGCAGTTTCAAATCGCCGGGGTCGGGATACTGTTCGGTGCAGAAGCAGCAGGTGTATCCAACGCCACCTTTGCAGCGTATCGGTGTCGCGTTGGACCACATCAGCACCTCCCTCGCGTTGGTCCGGTGCTTTTCCAATTCCACGCCGTGCTTTATTCGGGTTTCCGATCTCCCAGAACTATCCATATCCACAGATAGGTCCTGGACAACTGATTTTTCTTCAGATTCGAACTTTTCGCTTTCTATTTTGGATTCGTGTTGGATTTGACTTTTGCGCTTAGCGTTTTCTGTACGCGTTAAACCTACAAAGAAAATTGTAGGATTTAATATTAACTTAATTCATCATCACACAGATTTCGAAAATATGTATGCAGGAGTCATCATCATTCATTATCATCAGCCAATAGATGTTCACTCCTGGACATAGGCCTTCCCCAGATATCCCCACATCGATCGGTGCTGCGCTGCCCGTATCGGGGTTCGTATGGGGATTTCGGTCATTTCCTACACCGCTGGCTGTATACGGGTTGGTGGGAGCCAGCCTGGTTTGATGATCAACAGGGTGCACAAGCAGGATGTTGGCTTGGATCCCGCGAGTTGTTCCACGGGTTGTGTGCTGTGCATCATTTAAGTCAAGTTTATGATTTAGTATGTAAGTTATTTATTGTGCTCTCTATTCTTGTCCTTCTGCCATTTTTTCGTTTATTGCTTTTTTTGTCATTTTCTTCAACAATTTATTATTAATAGAATTAAATAAACCGCAAACTGGTAAGTAATGTTTTTTTTTTTTTTAGTCCTAAGTTGAAGTATCTTCCATGGATTTCGATGAATTAAAAATGCTCTAATAGGATCGTTATTTTATGTCCACTTCGAGAAATCAAGACAATGTTATTTAAAAGTATGCCTATTTCCTTAACTCCCCCTTGATCTTTTGAATTATCTATATGTTATATATGCAGTGTGCCTATGTTCCGCAATGGACGTCTATCGGCTGATGGTGATGGTAAGCAGTACCTAGTAGAGTTAACTCACTAATGGTAGGTCTCTATTGCTGGAGAGGATATCTAGACGGTCTTCGTCAACAGAGACTTACCACCCGATACCTGTGTTCCGATTCGAAGCGCGCTGTAGCTAGTGAAATTACTGGGATAATGACAAAACATCAAAATCATAAGACGGAGAGAGCAATGTGGTGTAAAGTTTATCATCGTAATAAGCAACAGGTTGTTATGGTCAGAAGTATCACTTACCATCAGGTGAATGTCTCGCTCGTCTCGTCACTTTGTTGAATAAAAAAAAAAGAGCTGTCTGTAGGAGTTCATTTGTATGATCGAATAAAACATGAGGAGATCCGTACAATAATATCACTGACGAAACCTGAAGGATTGCTAGACTTGACTAATTTTAGGCGCACTATTTGAGCACTTAGAAATAAAGTAGTTAAAGTCTACGACTTAGGATTTAGTATTACAGGAAGCTACTAGATAAGGTCAGAACTGATTAGTGTAGAATCTAAAAAATTGCCTAAATACTGAACAAAACGTCATTCAGTCCTTGATATAAACTTGGCTTACGCCCATTTTAGCAAGAGTAAATAAAGGCAGCTTTAAATGCGGGTACTTGTTGAAAGAGCGTAAGCAGATTAAACCAAGTTCTTGTTGATCTTGGAATGGACCAAAACGCACCGGCGGACCAACATCCAAATTGGACAACGGCCTATAGTATTTAATTTATATATGTTTTTTTGTTTTAGATCGTATAAATATTAATGGTATTTCAATGTTAGGAGAGGATTAATATTTCCTCGGGGACATATCCAATTTTTGGGCCGGCGCTGGTGGTAGTGTCGGACTCCAACCGACTAAAAAGCTTCACACGGTATTCCACTCTCATCCACGTGTTCGTGGGGTCGCGGGATAAAGTATTGCAGTTCATCCACGACCCCCCGAACGGCGCCCGAATGACCGCGCCCACCTCGAGGAGGGGTGTGAAGCACCCCTACATATCCTAAATAATATGCGGGTACCTAATATAGGCTAAGGTTTTTAGAACCGGCATTAAAAATACATGTTCATTGTGTAATTTTATTAAATGATAAATTTCATAACGGATAATAGAATATCAGCTGATTTATCTCTCATTAAGTAACACATTTCTCACAATTCTCGCTTGCCTATTGGCTAGTACAGTAGGTT
This sequence comes from Troides helena, assembly GCA_029286815.1. NCBI lineage: Eukaryota > Metazoa > Arthropoda > Insecta > Lepidoptera > Papilionidae > Troides > Troides helena. The sequence goes on from JAGSMV010000033.1 coordinate 849,732, forward strand.
TTTTACAGGCTCTACGCATATCAGTTGCAGATGAAACTGAAGGTAGTGAACCTTGCTCGACCAGGTCACAGGCACTGACAGTCGGAATACAGAAATGCTGTTCTAGCAGTAGATATTCAAAATGTGGGTACTGACCGATGCAATTCCAAAAAATAGTTCGCGATTGATTGAAAACGTAGCGTGGGCAGACCACCCACAAGGTGGACCGACGACCTGGGCAAGTATTGGATGCGGGTGGCTTAGGACCGGTCTGAGTGGAAATCTTTGGGGGAGGCCTTTGTCCAGCAGTGGACGTCTTCCGGCTGATTGATTGATACCTTTGTGTTACAACGCAAACACTGCTACGAAGCTAGATTGATATTTAACAAATGTCAGTGGTGCTTCCCTCGCATATGCAAACGCAAAGTCAACTTCTGCACAAACGCCTGCCCGCAGAGCTCGCATTTGAACCGTCTGTCGTTTGCGTGGATCCGCATATGCTCCTGCAAGGTCCGCCTCCTCCCGTAACACTTGCCGCACACCGAACACTTAAAATCCCGTACTCCCGTATGCTTCAGCATGTGTATCTTCATTTCCGACACCGAGAAGAACCTCATCTCGCACTCCGTACATTTGTGACGACGCTCTAACAGGTGCACCCTTTTTATGTGAACATTCAGATGCTTCTGCCCGACAAAGGTTTTCTCGCAGGCCTCACACTTCAGTGACTGAGACGGCAGGCCGTGTACTTCCGTCATATGTATCTCCTTCTTCCGGTAATCCTTGAACTTCTCGCTACAGTAACCGCATTTGTTTAGCATGTTCGAATGCGTGTGTATGCACTTTTCATGCGACTTCTTCTTCCTTAAGGTGTTGAAGACTTTGGGACAATGGTCGCAGGTGAAGGTCCCGTACTTGTGGCTCTCGGAATGCTGGATCATGATGCCGCGGTTCACAAAGCCCGCGTCGCAGACTTCGCAGATGTAGTTCCTGTAGTGTATATTCATATGTTCCTGCAGCGTCTTGAATTTGTTGAACTTGTTCAAACACATGAAGCATCTCAAACTTTCGCCGTCGAATTTAAATGGTAATATTTGATTTTTAATGTCCATGTACATGGTCCTCTTGTGAGCGTTACGTAAATGCTCTATGAGCTGTTCCAAGTTGGCGATGGTGCCATCACAAATCCTACAACGCAGGTCCGTTATGTCTAACTTAACGTGAAACCTGTACAAGTCCTTTCCTTTCATAAATTTTATTACGTTGTTGTGATGAGAGCGGATGGTGTGCTGTTTAAGATCGGCCGGATCCGGATATTGGTCATCGCAGAAGCTGCACGCGTACCCTTTCCCACCGTGACAACGGATCGGCGTTGCGTTTGAGTTGACTAGTATCTCGCGCATGTTCTTTCTATGCTTAGATAACTCTTGTCCCCTTTTAAGTCTAGATTTGTCTGTGCTTACGTCTGGATCTTGCGCGTTTCCGTCTGTGATATCTTTGTCATAATTCGTTTCTGATTGCGCGGTACGGGCAGTACCTACAAACAAAACGATAGTTTAATAAATTTTGAATAGTCTCAGATCTTCGAATGGGTAATTCAAAAGGTTTAATCTTTGCCCTTATTCCATGTTTTCCCTTTAACATAAGAGATCCCGGGACTCTTTGCAACTAAGGGTATATAAAGAGAAATTCTTAGCTGCAGTTCAATAGATTTCATTGAACTGAGATATGTTTAATGTATATATATAAACAAAAGAGGTTATATATTTTTTAGCTTAAATTGTGTTTGGTTCCTTTATTATGATAAAAAAAATCCATTGTTAGAGAGGCCATTTTTAAAAGCCTAGACACCGATCAGTTGTACTGCCCGCATCCAGCAATTTTAACACTAAGACGTGATAGCTTAGTTTGTAAGACACGTAGCACATCAGAAATATCTTTATTATCTGTTACCATGCTTAGCGCAGTGTCCTGACAACGTCGTCTTCCGAACGAGGCTCATCTCACAATATTAGTATTGGATCCTCCTGTCATCCTTGTGGATCGGTATATGTTCCTTGCTTAAGACCCCATGCCAACATCGCACTGGTACTTTCGCCATTTGTACCTTTATGCAGCTCCTCCCAAAGAACCTTTGCCACGCATGTATAAGTCTGATCCATTTCTAAGAAATAACGCACCCTTGTGCACTTTAAGGGAATTCTGTCTCGTGAATTATCGCATGCTTTACATTTGATCGGTTTCGCCTTAATTCCGTGCACTTCGGATATGATTTTTTTTTGTCGGTTAAAGAACTCCACGCCTCAGTATTCACACTTGTTGAGCGAGTTAGAATGGACATGCACAGCGCGTTGGTGTGATTTCAGCTTTGGATTGCATCGAAAACTTTGTCGCAAACTTCTCATTTGTGCACACCGGTTTTAAGTCCCTTTCGGTTTATAAAAGCTGCGTCACAGAGATGACATACGTAGTTCCTGCAGTAGGTATTCATGTCCTCCAATAGACTCTTGAATCTGTTGAACTCGTTGCAGCAGATGAAACAACTGAAACTGTCCCCATTGAATTTGAGAGTCATCATGTGACATTTGATGTTGTAAAGATGTTTGTCGTGTACATCTACTAAGTGACCGAACAGCTGATCGAGCATCACCATTTCCACAACACATTACAGCGGAAACCAGTTATGTCTAACATAAATGCTCCAATAGCAACATGAGTATCCTCGACCACTTTTGCCTTTCAATGGTATGGCGTTCGACCATTTCAGTATCTGCTGAGCATTATAACTATGTCGGACTGATTCACGGCTGTGCTCTTTCAGTGTACACAATTTGATTGTCTTTTTATCGAGACTATCAACATCATGATCTTTTCATCAGATTTATCCGCCGCCAGCTCTAGCAGCAAAGCACCCGCATGTAGCCTTGACATCGAATGCTGTACTACTATAGGGATGAGATGCAGTCCTAATTAATCTCCACAACTCACCTCACCTGCTCGTAGTGCGTCCTGCAGACCAACCGACGAGGTTCTATCGACCGACTAAAGGCGGTTAATCATTCATCACTATCTTAAATAGTAAAGTAGTAGTAAACGATCACCAACCCAAACACTGTATACTGATAATGAATTAGTGCGAGTATTCTGAACGAGCCAGCTTTAGTCCATCTACAATTTGAATGATAATGGACGGTAAAGAATTAGAGACTTGTAATTCGGGCTATGAAGAATAGAAGGTAAATCCAGCTGGTCGTACAAGACGAATGAAATTGTCTTTGGGTACTCATTGGTCTAGTTACCTTAATCATAATCTAGAACATCATTGAGTCAGGCAAGGATTAGTAGTCAAAATAACCTAGAAACGTTTGTACCAATAATTGTATCGTCCGTGCGTTCACACGAATAGAAATCAACATCAGTTTGAGATAATTTATTAGAGTATAAATAATATAAAATTTTGGACATTACTTAGTTCTTTATACTATCTACACCTGTTCCCCGTGCTTAGACCGCATGTGCCCCCTCCAGCTGCACTTCTGCACGAACGCCTGCCCGCAGTGCTCGCACTTGAAGCGCCTGTCGTCTGAGTGGATCCTCATATGCTCCCTCAGTGTCTTCCGGCGCGCGTACGTCTTATGGCACACCTCGCACTCGAAATTCCTCGCGCCGGTATGCTTCACCATGTGCTCCTTCAGCTCGTGTGTGACGAAGAACTTCATGTCGCATATCTTGCACTCGTGCCTCCTCTCCAGCAGGTGGTCACGTTTTATGTGTATCGTCAACGCCGTTTGAGTCCCGAAGGTCTTGTCGCATGCCTTACATTTTATTTTTGCTGGACGGACGCCGTGGACTTTCACCAAGTGGACAAGCTTCTTCCTGTAGTCCTTGAACTTCTCGTTGCAGTAGCCGCACCTGTTCAACATGTTCAAGTGTATGTGGACTGATTTCTCGTGCGACTTCTTCTTCCGGTACGTGTCGAAGACTTTGTCGCAGAATTCGCACTTGAATGTGCCTTTCTTGTGACCCTCGGCGTGATTGAGTAGTATGTTCCTATTGACAAAGCCAGCGTCGCAGACTTCGCAGACATAGTTCCTGTAGTGCACGTTCATGTGCTCCTGGAGCGCTTTAAACTTGTTGAACGAGTTCATGCAGTATACACACTTCAGCACCGTGTCACTGTCGAAGTTGAAAGGAACTATGTGGTTGTTGATGTCCGAGTAAAACTTCCTATCGTGGACGTTCACCAGGTGCCCAATGAGAAGCTCCAATGATGATATTCCTATTCCGCAAAGAATGCACTTCAGGGTGGTTACGTCCAATTTTACGATGTAGGAGAACATCATTTTGCCCTCCATAAAGTTGCGCTTGGCTTTATCGTCGTGATCGATCAGGGTATGCGTCTTCAGGTCCTTGGGGTCCGGGAACTGATTTGGACAGAAACAACAGGCGTATCCGATACCGGCGTGGCAACGGATCGGTGTAGCATTGGAACATTGCAATATCTCCCTGATATTGTTCCGATGCTTCTCCAGCTCCCGACCTCTGTACCTATCCGCTTGACCAGTTTTCACACTGGTCACCGCGTTCCCCTCGTCATTACTCAACGATTTGGTTTCTCTTTCTAATTTGACGCTTACCGTACGGCGTATACCTACAAAGAAAAGCACAGATTATTGAAGTTTTTCGATGTTTCAGAAGCACCAGTGATCACGCGGTCATAACTGATAATGGTTTTTGAACACTAAAAATACCGAAAATGATTGGTACCTTTCGGAGGTAGTTAAACAAAATATTACGACGTAGTATTTATAAATATTGCATGTAATAATAACTCTACTAACAATATATTATTAAAAGAATGGTAAGTCAAACAGCCCAATGTACCAATATGTGGACATGGAGAGCTTTCTCGCACAAGACTCAAGGTAATCCAACATGCTGGCCAAGCGCTGCTTGTCGGATGTCACATATCCACGAAAGCTGGCCTTTAAACATGTCGGTCTTCACTTGATTTAGGTCAAGTCCAGTGAGGATCGAACCTGGGCTTATTCGAAACATCACATACTCCGTACAGGCTGTCGGCTTCAGTATCGTAGAATTTCAAATTTGTTTCCCGGAAGCGCAAGGGTTGAACCATTTCCGACGGTATATTTAAAGATGTGTTAATAGAGGGTACTTTTAAAAATAATAAGGGTTTCGCAGTAAATGAAACATTAAACACATACCGATCAAGTTTAATGGCATTTTTTTGTTAGAAAATATTCTCATTTGGCACTAATAATAATAAACATACACTGCAGCGGTATGGTCTATTAGTAAAGTCTAAGCCCAGCAGTGGACATCAATCAGTGGATGATCACAGCACTGCCGTCGAACGGATTCAACTTGTTTTAACACTAAAATAAATCACGATCGATACTTTAATAAATTTATACAGTAGTAGTAGTTCGCATTGAGAAACATACACTGCATACATCTGAATAATTCTTTACTTTGTGTCATCATCATCAGCCGATAGACGTCCATTACTGGACTTAGGCCTCCTCCAAAGATCTCCCACATCGATCGTTATCTCTATTTGTATATTACTACACAACTACTTTTGGCAAAATTCGATATCAAGCATACATCAAGATTATAAAAATCACACAGTAGTAACACAGTACAGTTAGGATGTTCACACAGCTTCTGATGCAGAGTAAATGTTCCAACTAGCGCCATATTTTTATAGGTGTATACCACCAGGTGAACGTCCGGCTTGTCACTTAAAATATTGGGCCAATATTTGCTCCAATGTTTGTCCTTATGTTCGACACTTTGAATAGTCTCGTGACGTGTATCGGCGGATGATGATGATAGAATAAGTCAACGAAAACCCGTTCTTTAATATATAAAAATTTATAATATCTTTACATTTTTAAATCGATCCAAAATTGATGAGCACTGACTACTGGAAAGTTGAGGGTACTTGGATATTTAATACAACACCGACTACATAAATGAGCAGGTCTATGGAACTTCGGCAAACTCATCTCTTTATGCAACTAAAATTTTTGGTACTCCATCAAGGAGCTGAACATATGTTTAAGCCCTAGTGTTTTAACTTATTGTCTTTCTTTGCTTTTAAAAAAAAAAAACCAATACGTTATAAAATGCAAAAGCATAAACAGTTCATTGACAAAGGATCATTTTGATTGTAATGCCCCAAGTGTCCCAGATTGGGAATTGATGATGATTAATCGATCATTGTTCATTTAGATATTTTTTTTTATTTGATATATATAGAGGTATTATTCAAAAGTAGTAAACAATAGTTCAGATCAATATGGACGTCCAACGGTTCTGATGATGATGATGAGGAAAACAACTAATGAGGAATACTCTCCGAGCTGGCAACCGAAACACAGGCCTCCAAAAAAATGTATCCATCTGGTACTTGTTTCATGATGTTTACACTGAATATGGTGTTCCCACGAACCTTCTGGACGAAGAACTCGCTGCTGTACTCGTAGGTACACCTGTCGTCAGTGTGTACAGATGCTCCACCAAGTTCTGTCGCCTACTGTACCTCCGCACACTGCGCTGATATTGCCGCAAGTCGGTATACGATACCATGTCTATCTTTCATCATTATTATTATCCTTGGACCAGTTTTGCAGTAGAAACTTTTTCCGCACTCCTGGCGTTGATGATGCCGTTCCATCAGACGATTCCACTTCCGGTACACAGCTACTTTCTACGTGTTCGTGAAGCTCCTATCACAGGCTCAGCACAGTGGACCTGGACTATACACACCATCTTTCTTACGTAACCATTGATTTTCTAAAAGCACTGCCGTCAACGGTATCTACACCGTTCTGGTATGAGGATGATCCTCTGGTGTTTCAAGCGCTTTTCGTTCGTATCTAAAACTTTCAGTTAGTACAAGCAGATGAAGTTTCCCTACATGCGTCGGCGAAGCTGATGTTCCTGCATCAAGCGCTTATTCATAAATGGAGCGGAACAGGTTTCGCAAACATAGTTGCTATAGTGTTCGTTCATGTGCTGCTGTATTGAAGTAGTGATGGAACCTTCGCCGAACCTGAACGGAAGGATGTGGTTAGTGATATCTGCATAACATCCCATCATTTCAGCAGGTTCCATTGTTTCAGCAGGTGATCAATTAGCTGATCTAGTTGTGTGGTCTAGTGGTGTGGTCTCGTAGTATATGCTGCAGCGGAGGTAGGATATGTCGGGCTTAGTGATGTAAGTCGACATGAAGAAAAGATTCAAAAAACTGAAGACCATCACAACGATATGACTCTTTAAAGTATGTCACAAGGTCCATTGGCTCTTGGTAAACGTGGACGCAGCGAAAGCAGACGTAGCCCAGGTTAATACACTTCCCTATCGGTGTTGCGTTTGAACATGAAAGTATTGTCCTGATATTATGAATGTTTGCCTATTTCCTTCTTCATATGCCACGGGACCTTCTCCCAGTTTCAAAGGACTGCTCACTTTCGTTATATCCTCAGAACTTTCTCTTAGTTCATTTATTGTTCTATCAGCTTCGTATCCTGTGCGTCTTCATGTTTATCAGCAGCATATTTATTATTAGCCGTTTTATCATCATGTGGCCTTTCGACGTTATTCCAAGAGTTAACGTCACCTATAAAAAAGCTTGAAGTTATTCTGTAGACTATAACATTTAACAAAGTTAATTATATTGTTACTTATCTTTGAGAAATAAAATCCAAAAGATCCATTTTCCTAAAAACTATTTTACAAAATTAAATAAAGCACTGAAAGTATTAAATCCTGATAAAAGAGGATCTTTTTCGACGTATCTAAGACGATTAAACCGTTTGGATTGCGTAAATGAATTCCCGTTTAAAATTACGAAGTACCCTCAACAAAGCGCCGCCACTTTTCCTGTTTTTATTATATTAGAAATAGTCTCCCAGAAATCAAGTACTTCTTGTGTATAGTACATGTTAACGATTTTTCATCGCCAGAAAACCAATTAACTTTGAAGTCAAGGTCGAAATGAAAATACCAACGCCATCTTATTTCACTTTTATGTAAAAATGAACACGAATTACTGTAGACGTAGGTCGATGAATCCTGTGGTCCGATGAAGGATATGATGGACTCACTTCGGTATGTTCGAAACGATCAATGAATTCTTGGAGATGCCGTGGTTCTTCTTCATATGCTTCCGCCTGCTGTTCTGTGTGGCGTACGCCTTGCCGCACACGTCGCATTTGAACTTCCGTTCATTGGTGTGCGTTGCCAAGTAGTGTCCGAGCATGTGACGCTTTATGAAGAAGCCCATGTTGCACACCGAGCACTCGTACGGCCGCTCCTTCAAGTGCACGCTCCTCATATGTAGCATCAGGTTGGACTTGAGGTTGAACTTCTTCTCGCATTTGTCGCATTTTATACCTTCAGCGTTGTGTACTTGCATCATATGGCGAGTCTTCTGGTAATAGTTTTTGAACCTCGCCTTGCAAATCTGACAGACACTATCGCCGGCTATACCTTTGTGTTCGGTGTTGACGTGCGCTTTCTTTTTGGATTCGGCTGCGAAAACCTGGCCGCATTGTCTGCAGGGATAACTGGACTTCTTTTTCACATGCGTGGTTTCGTGCCTGTTTAGTCGGAAGCTATTGACGAAGCCAGCGCCACATATCGTGCATATAAAGTTCCTGTAGTGGACGTTCATGTGCTGCATCAGCAGTTTCATGTTGTGAAAAGCTTCGCTGCAGATGCAGCAGTTGATCTGCTGTTCGTTCGTGAGCTTGAATGGTTGGAAGTAGTCCGTGAGGCCAAGGTAGTACTTCTTCTCGTGGGCTTTGACTAGATGCTCCATCAGGGTTTTGAGGTTGTCCATGGGTTGATCGCAAACGGTGCATTTCAGATCAACCACGTCGAGGAAAGCGACGAAGCTACTCATACCGGAACCAGCTTTGTAAGTCGGCTTCTCCTTCACGTGGTCGCATTGCGTGTGATTCCTCAAAACATCCGGATCCGGGTAGGTTTTAAAGCAGTAAGCGCAAATGTAGCCGGCGTCGTTCCTATCCTTGAACGGCGTGGCGTTGGAGTACTTGAGCAGTGTGGTCAGATTGTGCCACTGCTTTTGCATCTCAGGCAGATGCTTCTCGCGGTATACCGTTTTATTAACATGGGCCACGTCCTCGATTTCCCTCTTTATGGCCTGCCTTCGGGTCTCTTTCGCTCCGGTTCGGCCTATAAAAGAAAAATCAAGTTTTGACAGGCCGCCCATTATTTATCTCATCTACATTCACATCACATTGTCGAAGTCAATCTCCGCGAAATGTCCGGCAACGGAATTCAAATCTGCACTAATATCACCATCACAGATTATAAAGTCCTTTTTTCTTCGTTTAAGACACTTGTTATAGTCGATCTTTTTTATTAACCTGCGAATTGAGAAGACATTCTTCTGGCACGGGAAGAACTTGTAGTTATCGATCAATACAAATATTCACATAGCGATATGAAAAAAAAAATGTTTTTTTTTTAGTTAGTGTAAAAAATAAAAAAAAATATATCAACGGAATGCAGAAAATATAAAATCATCCTTTCTAGTGTACATTCAAGTGTGGTGAGGAATTAAATGGTCACAAACCAATAAAAACTTGGTCAATAGTTAAAAATGTATCATATAATATCTATTCACGATTTCACATATAGATATACATATATACTCCGAATTTCCATCATAACTTTTTACACGATCACTCCAAAATACATCTAAAACTAATCATCTACGTGATTTAAAGTGACGGACATAATCATTTTCCAACAAATCGAAAAGGAAGTTATTCAAATTTAACACGCGATTTTAGTTTTTTTACTTTAAAAGACATATCTATTGGGTCTGTTCACACACATATTTTGTTCATCGTGTAGTGGTTAACAGCATTCGGACACGGTGGTCCTTGGTTCGATGCCGAAGGCAAATGTATTCGCCTGCCTAGCTACTACCAGAGAGGGGCGGTAAATCAGTCTCTGTGGTACATTGGTTATGCGCTTGCCTTTGGTGGTCTATGGTTCGATCACGAAGCTGGAAGTGGAGTTCGGATAGGATATTCTCTAACCTCTGGCTACTTGACTACTTTCACTACAGACCATATGAGAGGGGCAAGAGCATGATGTATACGACTCGGTGTATCCACTTTATGAAATAGACAATTATGGCTAAGTTTGGTACATAAATATCCTTCTTTAATATTCCCACTGGTGGGACTACGGGCATCTTTAGATGTTTGTAACAAAAATAAAATACTATATATATATCATATCTATATTAATATGTCCGTCAGTTTATACCACATCGGTGCACATCACTATTATCCATCACAGTGTCACCGCTAAGGACTAAAGTTCGCAACTAGTGTTGTGCCGTTAAATTTAAGTTATTCGATATTTAAAAAATGATATCGATAATCTATGGCGGATTATTAAGTAGCTTCTTGTGGAAGAATGTCTTCAGTTCCAGCAAGGAACATTAATTGAGCTCTTTATTATAGTAATAAGTGGCTTAATTTTGATAGCATTTGATATGTTGCCCAGTTTCCAACTGGTGGCAAATATCTGTTCACCGTCAGGAGAACGTCTTCCTCGTTTCGTTGAAAAGATATTTTAGAGATGGACGCTTTATCTACCTTATCACCACTTCACCAGGCGAGGTGGCCAAGCACCAACATTATCCTTCTTAAAAGTTTACCGGACTTAGCCTAAGAAAAATGTATCATCATAAACATCAGCTTGAGACAACCATAAATATTCGCCGTAACATTTTCCTGAATAAAATTAAGAAAGGAATTAACGCTCTCTGCTTACAACGCCCTTCAAACCGGAACTCGGTAAAGTTTGTAGATTAGATTCTTAAATATATTAATAAATACACTTTTTGTGATGTATATAGTACTCGCAGAAAAAACCAAGTGAGCGATAGACATGCGTCGAAACAAAATGGCGTCGCTACGGACAGTTGTGGTGTCCATGCCTAATCTTTTTTTAATTATCAAAGTAGATTGTAACGTAAACTGATCAGGTAAAGTAAAATCAGCTATAATGACCTTCAGACAGGTACGCGACAGTTCGTATCCTGACCACCTGCGGAGACCAGCAGTGATATATTTCCATCAGTTCATCCATGATCTCTTTTCATGTCAAGCTATCCTCTGGATAGAACTACCATGAATGGATATTTTAGATCCTGCCTAAGCTGTCTCCATATCAAGATCAAGACATTTGATTTTCATTCATCATCCTCCAGACATACTTCCAGTGATCCTAAAGCTATGACATCTGTTCGTGTATCTTCTGCTGGTCCGCCTTCTTCTTATTCTCAGCTGCTATTTGCTTAAGTGTCAACTCTCTATTGTCTATGAGATGCTTAACATCGTCAAACTCTTTGAAAATGTCCAGGTCGTTCTGGTGCAGTCGCACGTGGCTCTTCAGGCTGCACTTCTGCATGAACGTCTTCTTGCACACCTCGCATTGGAACTTCTTGTCGTCATCGTGGGTCCTCATGTGCTCCCTGAGGGTGCGCGCGCGCGAGAACGACCTGCCGCAGACGTCGCACGCGCACAGCTCCGCCCCTGTGTGTCTCAGCATGTGATCGACCAAGCCCCGTTTCGAGAAGAACTTCGCGTTGCACTTGTCACAGAGGTAGTTCTGCTGCTGCAGGTGGTGGCGCTTTATATGACGATTCAGCTCGAACTTCTTCTTATACGTCCTATTGCACGCGTTGCAAGGGTACACTACTGGGGCCTTGTTGTGCACTTTCACCAGATGCTCGCTCCTGTCGTAGTAGCTGACGAATATCTCGGGGCAGTGAGGGCACTTGTTCCTCAGCCAGCCGCCCATGTGGACGCCTTTCTCGTGGTTCCGTTTCTTCGTGAGCGATGTGTAAGTCTTCTCGCAGTAGTCGCACGGGAAATTGCCCTGGAAGTGTGTCTTCCCGTGCTTCCGGAGCGCGGCGATCGTGATGTAGCCGGCTCCGCATTTCTTACAGCAGTAGTTGCTGTAGTGGCTACTCATGTGGTGGTAGAGATTCTTGAACGATATGTGGACGACGGAGCAAATGACGCAAGTGAAATTCTGTCCGTTCTCTAAGCGGAACGGTAGGATGATGTCCTTTATGTTTTTGTATATGGTCTTATTGTGGACATTGATCAGGTGATCTTTGAGGTCGGTGAGGTCTTTCATGTTCGCGCTGCATACGATGCAGCAGAGGTTGGTGATGTCGAGCTTGATCGGGTTGTAGCTGAGTTTGTAGTCAATCATCGTGTTGATTTTGTTCTTCTCGGACTGCTTCGAGGTGTGGGCGCGTAGCTCGTCGATGTGCTGGAAGTACTTTGCGCAGTATAGGCAGGAGAAGCCGCGCATGGTTTTGTCCCTGAACGGGCTCGCGTTGGAGTACTGCAGTATCGCCGTTAGGTTCACCCTATGCTCTATACGCTCCGGGGTCGCGCTTTTCGTTGATTTCTTTTTCCTCTTTTTGCGCTTTGGTTGCTCGCCGTCCGTTCCTATAACAGAAACGAGCACATCTCAATTATCTCCATCTATTCTCATTCTGTTCTCTATCGTTAGGTGACGGAGGATCGTCTTCATCGACTTGACGGCATAACGGACGACGGCTTAATATTCTTTAGAAAATATCTCACTAAAGATTTTTTGGATGCATCGCTCTAGATAATCGCTGATATTGTGTTGATGATGAAATTTTATCTCTTCAGCACGAAGACATGATTATTATATAGTTCATATATTTTAGTTAGTATAGGATCTTATTAGCAAATATGAAGTTATATTCATAAATCTTTGTTGCCGGACACCGTGTAGGTACCACCGCAGCCCCATTGTCTGCCGCCGAACAGTAGTATGCATTTACTATATTCTAGTTTGAAGGGGGGAAAATTACTGGAGTAACGAGAATTAACACTTAATATTTCAAAACAAGATGAACAATGCGGCTAAGTGTATAACTAGCGCTACGTTATTATTGGGGGTGTATCACTCATCATCAGAGGTGATGTAATATACATATAAAGGCCTTAAGACAAGTAAAAGAAAAAGGCTTACACGTAAGACATAACCAGTGTCAATATGACCGCGATGTAGTGAATTTTATATTTATAAATATTTTTTTTGTTTCGTTGTTGTTCCATATCTTCTATTAGAATTCATTGACTAGTTGAACTCGGGAGATGTTTTGTTGCAGTGTAAAAATTCTAACGTCTCCCAAAGTCTTCTAACATATTGACACTTGCAAAAAAGATTTAATCGAATTGAATAGAAATTTGTTATATATTTTTTTGTAAACAAGCTTAAGTTGTGTTTTAATTCTTCAGGTACCTGCCGGTGAAAAAAGCCGTTAACCTAAAATAGATAGACTTTTTAGTACAAACATTGTAAAGGCAGTTTCCAGGAGATCCAGCAGTGGACGTCTGTTGGCTAATGATGATAACAAAATAGACTCCAAGACAATTTAACATGTTATCCTGCAGTAATATCATATGTAAACCGAAAAATCATGAATGCTCAATGAGAATGACGTCAACTAAAATCAATTAATCAGGATCGGTGCAATTTTTGGAAGATACAAAGGATCATCTTATCTTTCTTCATCTTTATCTTTTACTGTAATGAAATTTTATTGTGCTATAGAATTTTAAATCAGAGGTCAAAAGTTGTTGATCCCTTGTCTATGAACTTCAGATCAATACTTTAAAATAACAAGCCCGCAAAGAACTCATATAGGAATACTCAAACTCTTAATACTTACCAATTTTTATTACTTGATAATTTTTTATTAGTCAACATTAATTTATATCATGTAATAAAAAATATATATATTTCGTTCATTATTACCGCGCTAACATTTATATGTAATATTACACCCAAATAGTCGTTGTGTATATTTCAAATTCCGCTATAGTAGTAATACAAAAAAAAATTTTTTATATACTTTTGGTGTGTTATTTTACTGCCACGGTGATAATCAATTAGTTGAACCGTATAACAAGAAAAAACATAATACTTGCAGACTTTATTAATTACAGATTTACAACAAGCATTCCAGCAGAGTATATGTATATATAATGACCACTGAATCAAAATTATCGACAAACTAACAAGAAATATTACTTACCCGTAATAATCCACTAAAGAAAATCATCTTGCGTTTCATCGAAAACTTTTAATCGAAATTTTTAAGTTAACACTTAGAAAATCTTTAGTGCGTTCCTCAAGGGAGCACTTTAGGTCCAGTACTTTATAATATATGGTAGGTATATTTATTTTAATTTATATGTGCCTTTTACATTTGTCTACGTGATTTATAAAAGAATTCACTACATTTACCCGATTATTTACCGAAGTACACTTAAAATGTAATCTCCATTTCGTGGATATTTCCAAAATTCTCTATTTCATATTTGGTATTTCCTTGTGGATGAGTTAGGATTGGTGGTTAAAAATAGGTTCAATGAACGTTTAGAATTGCGAGCCATTTGTTAAAATTATTCAAAGAATTACGTAGATACTAAATAGATAATATTCAGAAGAAAAAGAAATTAAAGTTACTAAAGAATAATAACATTAAAGACGGTATTGCAAAATTATATTGCGCGTGAAAGAGATACAGAGACATCTGGTTATTTATATTTGAAACCAAGACCAGGATACCTAAATAGACACAGGATCTAAAACTTTACAGTTACTTTTAGTAACACGTGGGCTTAAGTAAGTTTCTAGAAATAACAAAAATGGGAGCATGACTTCCATTATCGTCTACTCGACGAGTTATCAATGTATAATTGTTACCAGGTCTTATCTCCACCTGATCGTAAATCTCCGTTATTTGAGATCATCTCTTTAGCTACAACTACAACGCCTTTAAGTTTTGTTTTCTGTTAGAAGGCAGCTGTAGCTGAAATTACTAGACTAACGAGTCTTAACTATAAAGTGTGATAGACGTTTCAAATATATAACTATAACCGTCACCATAAGATGAACTGATGCTTAGAGTCGTTAGTTCTTTATATAACGAAAATATGTGTCTTTTTTTTTCTGCTAAGGACAGATTGGAACCTGAAATATTACTTGTACGATTAGCAAATACCGATAATCTCGATACTGAGAGGTCTCTTAAAAGAGCAATACATAACCTACTTTCAGCGCACATATAATTTTTGCATCGCCGTCTCATACAAGAAATAACACAACTACAAATATATTTATTTAAAAGACATAACAAAAGTTGCCATGTTATGACTGCAATGTTAAGATGTTATACAGCGCACCAAATTGGAACAGTACAAATCAAGTTTAACGGAAAAGAGCTATATAAGAAAGCATGACCATTGACAATGTGGTGCTAATTGGTTCATCATAACACCCAAAGTCAAATTTGATATAACAATGTAGCGTACATTTGAAGCTTACTGAATAATATAATTATCCATCAGAAAATTATAAATTTTATGCTAAAAAAAAGCATTATATTGCCGTTTAAATTATTTTAAAGATGATAATAGATGGAAATTAATCTCTTAATGTGTCGCACTAAATATCATCTTATAGTTGACACAAAAACAGACAAACCCGCAGGAATTTATCTGAATCTTCCCATTAGTGAGCTCGTTGGGAACTAACTTCAGTATTAAAAGATTTACAGTGATTGGCAAATGTAAGTAAATTTTGAAATTTTGATTGCAAAAGCTCACTTCTGTAGCTACCACAATGCTGTGAACGCAACAGTGGGCCAACCCAAAAGTTACATTAGAGCCCTTTAAACCTGCACTACCAATTAATGGCAGCTTTTGTTATAATCTTATAAGTGTAATAGTGTACAATGTCCTCTAACGATGGTTAAAGACCACATTCCAATATTTACAGCTTCCATCATCACAATTGAAATCAAATTTAGTCTTCGGTGATGTAGTGCCTTACTGCTTTATGTAACATGGAGGTCCCAGGTTCAATTCCTAGACAATTTCTTCCAATTTGGATGCCACACAGGTTCATGTCTCTGTTATTACTTAACAATGTAACTTAAACCAAAATAGTAGATGATGTTTGATTGTCACAGGCTATATAATAATCTACAAAACCCTTCAATCCGGATAGTGGTTAACAATGATTTGACAAATGTAAATGGTGTATTAGAAAATTTTTAATTCACCTTTATGTAAATTATGAACGTTTTTATTTTTCCTTGCAAACAAACATCAATGAGTACCGATAGTCAAACCATTTATCGGTGGCAGATGGAGGTGCTGCAGTGGCTCCACCATTCATTGGTACTTCTCCGTTACCATTGACCATTTACTTTCCGGATTTAAAGGAGTCATAGCTAGTGACATAATACCTTAAGTCTCGAGAGAACGACCACAACACAGTGTAGTATATCATCCTAATTAGCACCACATATCACTTATTACCAGGTGAAAGTTTCGTTGTATAACAAAACCTAGACCTTTTCTAGAAAGAGACATAAATGCACAATTATCGGAGTCTCATTTATATCAACACCATCCCCCAAATATTTCCTTAACCCCGCCATCGTTTGAGGACATGTACACAGCCACTAATAAACAAAACTAACCACTTACGTTTAGTTGAGGTCTCGCCGGAATCGGTCTTGGACTTCTTGGCTCTGGAAGTGGTCGCTTTAGCAGACCTCTTCTTGGGCTTCGGCTCGGGACTCTCTTCTTTTATTGGCACATCGAATTCTGTAAGAAAGAGAATTTTTTTATTATTACTCAACGAAATGCTGAGACGAGTGAGATGTCCACCTGATGGTTAGTAAGTCACCGACCCCTGACAATGTAATACTAATTAGTATGCAGTAAGAAGATAGTTACCTTGATGGTCTCTGGAAACTGATACTTACCACCAGTAGATTTGTAGTAGACCTTGTTACCAGTAACACTTTTTTATAAGCAGTCATATCTCTTAGGAAGAATATTATTCTGTTACAAAGTCTGTGATGATTTAACATAACTTTTGTCATATAATTTGTATTGTTACTCACCACCTCCAGAGGGATAATCTTCAGAGAGATGGTTATCCAGGTTGATGCCATCGTCTAAAGACATTTCCACTTTGACCATTTCGGCTGAAACAATAATAAACATTTAAAAACAAATATTAATCGACTTCACTGGTTATAGTTTTCCATTACAAGAGACTCTCTAGGTAGCAATGACAGCTACCAAACAGTAGTGTGGAAATAGTACTGTTCCGATTTGATAGGCGCTGTAGCAAGAGAAAGTATTGGAGTAAGAAGTTATACATTTACACTAATTCATTTTCACTTTTGGGGTAGTGTCATCTTAATGCCATATTACGGGCAAGCGAATTACTTATCATCAACTTAACATCTCTCTTGTCTATTCACACTTGGCGAAATGAACACCAAAAAGTCACTTAATACTTAATGCATTGAAACATCAAGCATAATGAAATGCAATGTAAACATCCAGATTTTTAGGAAATTTAATTTACTCTTATAACATTAATGTTTGCTTTTTTTAATATACAAATCTTAACTATTGCGATATTATTACTCACGTTTGAAAGGTCCTTGCTCCTGTATTCTCTTGAACTGTTCTTCTGTATGCAGTACCTGTTTCTTGAAATTTGCTGCATTACGCAGCTGTGTAATGCACACTTCACATATACCACCATTATTATGATCTGCAGCTGTTGTCAGCTGAAATAGTATATTGACCATAAATAATAGATAACAATAACAATAACCTATATAATGTTAGGGTAGATTTTAGACATTCTAATTTGTATCTGAATTTTGTCACTTTTATTTTATTCATTAAAGATCCTCAATGGTATGCAATACACCTGCCCATAACTATGCGTTAGTTAAGATGGTATACATGGCTCCACACAACACTCGTACCTTGAGGTTGAAGAAGTGCAGTCTTGTTACCGCTATTTTTTTTATATTATCACGCTTTTTTCCCAGTAGGGGTAGGCAGAGGTGAATAAACACCCACTTTTCGCCAGATGTAGTCAGATTAGGTCCCGTAGAACAGGGGGTGAGCCTGTTGCCATTTTATTGGGACCACCACATGCACACAAAGATGATTACCGCTATTATCTCACTAAATACATCACCCTTCAAGTCTAAACATAGTAATATTTGCACACTAATCTCTAGTGGTACAGATAGGTGCTGCGGTGGTACCTATCCAACCGTCCCCAGCAAAAGAGACCTATTACCAGAATTGCTACTAACTTAGTTATTGAGATAACAATGGTAATAGTATCCTACATAGAAATAGAAAGTGTGTGATTATCTAGTTTAGTATTCATTACAGACAGTAACATTCTTCACACTAATTAGAAGAATGCCTCAAGTCATTGGTCTGTTCAGGAAACCATTCAGGTAGGTACGACTGTAAATCCTATTTCTGCTACTAAGCAAACATTACCATATTTCAGTTAAATTAAAATCTCAATTATTTTGGCAATGAGATCAATGTGCTGCAGTATATATTATTCTATTTACCATGTACTTAAAAATATTTTCATAATATATGTTTAAGTAACACATTTTGCATGTTTAAACCCCATTAGCTTCTTATTGAATAAAACAGGGACTATTAGATAATATTAATTAACCATTTTATTAATTTTACAACATTCTATTACAATAATATAATAAATAAGTACCTATAACAAGGATATAGTTTATAATTCCAGGGATTTTTCCAAATATTTCTTTTAATATGAAAAACAACACTGCTCATACATTTCTGCTCATGTTCTTGTAGTAACATTTAATCTCAATAGAATAAAATTTTCGTCTATACTCATTTTACACTTATTACACATACATTACAAAAATTGTAATAAATATATCTAGTGTTTAACAAAACAAGACATAGAATTAACTTACTATTTGTAAATAAACATTTAATATTTTTGTTGTATTTATATAAACATGAAAATCGTTGAGAAATATAGTAACTTAAATCAATCGTTAACGAGTAGCTTTAAATTAACTTATCCTTAGACACATAACTGATAACTTATACATGTAACAATTCAATCGTCTGATATGTTTACTTACAGTTATATCAAAACAATACTGTAACATTTCTGCGTAAACTTCTTCGACTCCCATCCACCGATATGTTGTGTTCACATCTTTAAATAGACCCTCGGACGCACAACAACGGCACATGCCGCTGGTCACTGTAGTCTCCATCATATTTATTGCACTATGTTAACATTTACACTAATTTATATTTTATACTATCTTGATTAAAACTAAAATACGAAAGGGCCGACGCTTTTCTGTTCTCGCTCCGCCATTTTCTAACATAGATAAGATGGCGTTTATAAATAAATTAATATGCTATTTTTTTTCACGAACGCTATTACGTTTAAGCTGTTTTAGAACAGAAACGGTTTTATTTATTAATAGTTTTTTGATAAACACCATAATATTTATACTGTTTAATATAATGTCAGAACCCAAAAAATAGGAAGAAAATAATCTACCATGTGTCTGTTTCGATATAACATATATGTATATCGATTACTCCAGTACTTTTGTGGCTTTTTAAATTTAGAACTTAATAACGATATCTCACGACTGCTTAACTAGGAATTAGGAATTTCGATAATCTATCTGATTTCCGGCAAAACATTCGTAGTTTTTGAAATAATTTTTAATAGCCATTACAAATAGGAGTGAGGCGTATTTCTAATAACATATATAAATCACAAATATTCGAAGATAACAGATAACAGCTCTTCTTGCTATGTTATTATCTTTTTTAAAATATTATTATACATAAAATATTATACTTAAGTTATTGAACTACTATCAACAATCAACATTTTCAGTATTCGCTAACAGCCGATTATTAACATAGTTTAAAATAACAGAACAGCCAATAAAATTGAAACTTTGTCTTTTGTATAATATTGACATAAGCTAAAACGAGACACATTATTTATTTAAAATAAACTTAGATTATGGTATGTCGTTGCATAGGAAGAAATCCAGTTTGAAAAGCGAATTCTAAATTAGATCGGGTTATCTGTTATTTCGTTGATTAATTTATCTGACTCCTATTGTATATACTCTTGCTAAAACGTGATGCACATAGTATTGTAACAAAAAAATTACAAATTGTAAAAAAATTATACTTGTTATTTATTAACAGAAACTGATATCTGTTATTATTGCGTAACAGTAACATTAATTACAGATATTATGTTTGTCCTGTAATTATTTGGCGAGGATTGTTGGGAGAATCGTTGTGATTGTCATGGACATCGCTATACTCGTTAAATAACTTGCAGTCTGGGAACAGGAGAGTTTGATCTGAAAACTGTTCTACGAATTGGTAGCTGGAAAGGACTTATTTTGCACCTAAGATATCTAACAGGGCTACATAACTGAATTTTTGTAACAATTGAGAAAAATGTAATTAATTATTAAAGATTTTGGATTTTTATTAAATCAAAACAAATATTACGAGTAGGGATCAAAAAGTAGTGAGAATGAGATAGAATATAATGACTATTGATAACTTAATAATCTATTTTTCTACATAGTCTCCAAGGCTCTCTATACACCGAGTCCAGCAGTTTTCCAAGGCTTCAATCCCTTAAAAAAAAAGCTTTGTCTTGGTCCTGCGAAAAGCTCTTCACGGCATCTATCGCCTCGTTATCGTGTTCGCACCTGTTTCCCCTTAGGTATTCTTTCAGTTTGGGGAACAGATAAAAATCGCAAGGCGCCAGATCTGGTGAATGAGGGGGGTGGTCAACTAATTCGAAGCCTGCTTGCTCAATGACAGCCATTGCAACAGCCGACCGTTGCGCGGGTGCGATGAAACAGCACGCCTCTTCGAAGTTTCCCTCTCCTTTGCTCTTTGATGGCATTCCTCAACTTGGGAATTAAAGTTGCATAATGTTGGCCTGTAATAGTGGTTCCACGCCAAGTAATATCCCTTAGTCCCAAAATATTGAGGCCATAACCTTGCCAGCTGATGCCACGGCACGAAACTTCTACGGAGTCGGTGATGAAGGCAGTTTCTGTTTTCTTTGCGAAGATTGCTGCTTTGTCTCGGGGTTAAAACTCTGGACCCATGTTTTCTCCATTGTTACGAAACGAGACAAAAAAAAATCAGAATCTTCTTGAAACTTGTCCAACAATACTCGTATCTCCGAAATGTCTAGTCGATTTTGTTTCTAACTTGACTTTTATTGTTTACACAAGTGATTGTTCTGTTAAATCAATACATTCAAATTTATGTCTACAATTGCGCTTTTACTTATTTTTTTCACAGTGGTTTTAAATATTAATACATCTAAACATTTCCTAAGAAGACGAAATTCCATAGCGGCTTGGTTTTACTTATTTTTAGTTAAATTAAATTAGTTAATTATTTATATAGATTTAAGAAGTTAGTGTATACAGTGCACATTTGCCTCTGTGCAGCGAACGCTCCTGCTGTTAGCTCTGTAGTTAGATAAAATTTATAATTAATTATTGTTTACTTACTTATTACTTAGTTTTACTATTAAAATAATTTTAATATTAAAAACCTAATAAAATTACATAAATTTATTAAGTTATGTAAAATATACTCTATTAAATTTATTTATTGATTTAATCCCATTGATACAATTACCGGAATTTTACAATGGTGTTTATTGAACAGACTTACCCTACCCCTACTGGGAAAAAGGCGTGATAATATAAAAAAAAAACTAAACAGTCCTTTATAAAATGTATTAATTTCTTTATCTCATATTTCATTTATATCATTGTGCTATAATTTAATTTATGATGACTATTAAAAAATAATAAAACGATCAAGGCCAAGGTTTATGTCATGCAATAATAGTTTCAACTGCTCCCGATCTTTGCTGTTTTCTTCGCTTAAGCAGTGGTGTTGATATAAACTTTAAAAAGAGTTTTTACGTAACAATAAAACACGAATCGGCAATGTTAAACGTGTTATATAATTAATTTAAAATTGCATAATGTTCCCACAGTGTCTTGAATTAGTGAAATATTTTGAAAATACTGTAAATCATACAAATAAATTATGTCGAATCAGTCATGATCTAATAAAATTTTAAAGAAAAGTGAATAGGCTTTTCTTGTTTTGTGCGCTTCACTTTCAAAACCTCCAATTACCACCAGGTGGGATCTTATTCAAACAATAGAAAATCATATAAAAATATCTAAGAATATTTTAAACAAACATATTTATAATAATCTCTGTAACATTTACACTCGAATTAAAACGGTTTATAATTACAAACACTCATTTTATTGCTATAATAATAGTTTCTGGCGAGTCACTGTAGACGTGTGTGGCCTAGCGTTGTCCTGGTGGAACACGACACTTCTCCTGTTGGCCAATTCTGGCCGTTTCTGGTCAATTGCTATCTTCAAACGGTCCAGTTGTTGACAGTAGAGATCAGAATTTAGTGCTTGGCCATATGGAAACAACTCATAATAAATAATCCCCTTCTAGTCCCACCAAATGCACAGCAAAACCTTCCTGGCCGTTAGTCCTGGTTTGGCCACCGTTTGAGATGCTTCACCGCTCTTTGACCATGATCGTTTTCGCACAGGGTTATCGTATGTGATCCATTTCTCATCTCCAGTCACCATCCGTTTAAGAAATGGGTCTATCTCATTCTGTTTGGCCAAGGCTTCGCAGATGGAAATTCGATCCATCATGTTTTTTTCTGTTAATTGGTGTGGCACCCAAACATCGAGCTTCTTTTTGAATCCAGCTTTGTGTAAATGGTTTAAAACTGTTTTGTGGTCCATTTTTAGCTCCTGGGCGGTGTTACGACTGCTAACATGCCGGTCAACTTCGATCATTTCTCCGATTTTATCGACATTTTCAGCGACCGGCCTACCTGTGCGAGGTGCATCTTTAACATCAAAAATTCCTGAACGGAATCTACGAAACCAAAATTGCACATAATTGGCTGTTACAGTATAGGGTTCATAAACACCATTTACAATTTTAGCCGCCTAGCTTGCATTTTCGCCTTTATCAAAGAAAAACTGTAAAATGTACCGAATTTTCTCTTTGTTCACTTCCATTTTTAACACCCTGTAACTCACAATTGAATGCACCAAACAAAACAGCAAAAGAATTTTTTTACTGCGAAATGTCACCTTTCCAACGAGCATAAATCTGAAACTGTTTGATCGATACTTTACGAGAAATTTATCACTACAGCCATCTACCGAAAAAATAATGGATTTCTTTTTCCCCAACCTAATATATTATTAAGATTTAATAACTTGATATTATCAACTATACATTTTTATACAAAAGTTGCGCATATAATAGTTTGATCAGCAAAATTTGTAGTGCAAACGCACATACTGGTAGTTACCTGAACTAATATATATATTTTTTTCTTAACTTCATTTTAATAAATAGCACATAGTTTCTAAAACTGTTGCATTTTGTATTATTTTAAAATAAATCTTAGTATTTATTTTATTGATTACTTGTTTATTGAATCAAATTTGTATATTTCGCTTCTTTCGAATGAAAACCGAGGATATGAGCTTTAAGAAAGCAAATGAAATTTATTAGCGAATAGTGTGACGAGGTTCCCAAAATATTCCTATTCTGTTTTAAAAAGATCTATTATTTATAATTCGATATGTTCGGGTCGAAATCTAGTTTTTTTATGAATTAATTACTTTTTAACCAACATAAATAACTGTAAATAGGTTTTGGCAATGAATAAGAACATTATATAAACTAAACGAATTCTGATCAATCTTTGGATAATAACAAAATATAGGAGGTAGAAACATACAGAGGCCTAGGAGTTATCATCAACAAAAGAATTACATTTATTCCACACATGGAATACACAATAATCCGATATGTTCGCATCGAAATCTAGTTGTTTGGTGAATTAAATACTTTTTAACGAACGTAAGTACGTGTAAATAAATTTTTGGCATTGCATAATAACATTACATAAATTAAAAGGAACGACGAACAAACTGAACATTTAAATTTAATTATTACTTCTTCATTTCTTAGTAAATAACACATCAAAACTTTAGCTCATACAAAGTTTGTTTTTAAAGCATTCATTTAGAACAGTGATTCTCAACCACTGTGCCGCGGCACTTTTGTGTGCCGCGAAATTCTAAAAGAATGCCGCCAAATTTTAAATGAATAATAAGGTTAATATTATTAAATAAAATTAAACTTTTTTTTTAATTATTTGATTATTTGTTTGGCAACGTGTTCCTTCTTAGTGCCGGATGCCTGATTATAGTAAGCGAGCATGGCGGTGGGGGCAAGAGAGAACATAAATAATATTTAAGCTTATGTTTTTCTTTGTGTGCCGCCAAATATTGAAATTGTTAAAAGTGTGCCGCAACAAAAAAAAGGTTGAGAATCACTGATTTAGAATAATGTTCCAACCACCTGTTTGTATCAATGTTATATTTATTTATTTATTTTTTTGATTTCGGATCTTCATATTTATACGTATAAATATTTTTTATTTAGTTGTAATATATAATATTTGCCGAGTTAAACTTATATTTCCACATCTAATTTATGTAAAATAAAACTTTTTTAAATTTTAAATCGTGTGATATGAATATTTCTTTTAAATGGATATATCTTTTACATGAAACTTGAAAAGAGAAATGAGTGAAAAAAAAAAACAAAAAATTCGAACCGATAATTGTGTGGAAACTTTTTTTGATCTAATTTATTATTATTACCTTACGAGAAAAGAAAACTCTAAATGCAAATTCTTAAAATTTCATCTTAAAAATTAAACATTAAAGATTTAAACTAAAATTATCACAACTTAACCTGTTTGTTATTTAACACAAACACATGTGTTTATATCTCCTGTAACAGCACAGGTTAGACCTAAAACAATTTTGGATGTACCGGAAGACATTTTCCACTCCTATTGTTATATAAACACGTAAATTTTTCTTAAACTTGTATTGGTTTTGTAGAAATATTTGCGCCAATCTAATATTCATTCGTCGAAGTAGTGGCACTGACGTGATTAAGAAGGTTCGTAACATGCCATTAGAGTAATATTAAGAGGTTAATCGAATTATTGACTCAATTGTTTTTAATCACAAATATGATGCGAAACTATATTTTTTAGAACCTCAATTGCTATAAGCTATTTTGAGGAATAACTTTAAACAGCCCTATTATTATTCCCAGCAATGAAAGTTCCAGTTTTCTCTGACAAGGAAAGTTTTAAAGCGATTAGTCCGCTGGCCTAGTGTTTAGTGAATAATATGCTTAGGATAGATCTTGTTTAAGAAACACGTTGCTTTCCTTACGTTATTTTCTTTCACCTAATAATATTATGCAACAATTGTATTATGAAACATTGTGTCTGTTATTATATATATAGATATCGCCTAGATCAGACGAACAGCAGCGTCTATTTCTACCGTCAAAATGTAGTTTGTAATTATTACTGTTTTCCCGTTTGAAGGGCGTTATAGCTAGTGTAATTACTAGAGTATCGAAGCTTAACTTCTTTTAACTCAGGCGACGATCGCAATGTGCTGTTTATATCATCCTAACAAGCGCCACCTTGTTATGGGCGCATCACTTACTATCAAGTGAACGTCCTGCTCATATAGTCACTTAATTAAAATAAAAAAAGCATATATATAAATTTGTTTAAAATAACATTAAATACTGTAGCTATTACGTACTATTAGTACGTCACTAAATGTATTCTTCACTTGTCAAAGTGACATGACGTTTGACGTAATGTTGAAGATGTTTTGGCAAGTTTGCAATTTTCTGAATAGTTAAGATTTGGTGTGAAATTAATAACAATGAATGTAGACGGTATGTGCCGGTGTTGTCTGGCACGGCCGCCCGATAAGGACCTGAAGACACTTTACACACGGCTTGGTAAAACCGAAGTTTATGGCGATATGCTAAAGGAATGCTTCGAAATAAACGTAAATATTGTCATTTGTTTTCATTTTCTTTTATCAAAAAAAAAAAAAACAAATATTAGTACGGTAATTCACTTTCATTACATGATTATATACATTAGGGCATAAGTTCATATTATTTGTTGTAAATTTGTAGGTAGAGCCTTTTTAGGTACCGCTTATTACAACCGCTAAACAACACAAGTGTGCAAACATTTCTGTATTACATTGAAGAGAACTGTAGTTAAAGAAACTATTATAATTAAAAGCCAATAAATTGAGATAATACATTGTACACAATATTATATTAAACATTATAAGTACCACATTGTTATTGACAGACATATTAATTTATTTATATCTTACATCCTGATTCTATTATTACTTCGTGATGTCCAAGGATGTCAACATCAATCTCTGTACAATTAGTAATTAAATAAATAATCTCTTTAGTATGAACAGTAATAAGAACACACTTGAAGTAGATTATTTTAATTACTTCATTATTATTATATAAGTGTGTCATTATACCAATACTTTATAATTATTTATTGATTATAGTTTAAAAAATTAGACTCAATTATTGGTGTTAGGTCTGTTGCCAGAGACAGTTTAGTCACCACCACAGCTCTTATTACTGCTGCAATATGGTAAAATGTAGATGTTATTGTTTTGGTTTCAAGGGTGCTGTAGCTAGCAAAATAACCGTAGTAACAAGACTTAATGTTATATGTCTTAAGATGACGAGTACTATGTATGGACAGGAGTATCACTGATGATCAGATGAAGAGTGAGACTACTTGTCTCGTTAAACAGAATGAATTCCCTTAATGGTAAGTGATACTCTGACTCATAACAATCTAGTGGTTTGGTATATAAACAACACAATGTCATCCTCGCTTTGATCTAAAATTTAAAATTTTATCATTCTAGTACATTAGGTAACTAGTTTCCTTCAAATTGATATATAGTAAGATATGCTGAATGTTATTTGGGAGTAAGTATAAGAATTGCCACGGTACCTGTATGGACTCCTATGATAGAGATCTCGTAAAGTATGTCATAGCGAGATGATCACCGAATGGTTATGGATACTTCTGCATATAACAATGTACTGCCAGTTAGGTTGATACACACAGCAGCACATTGCGCTCATCACATGTAGATATAGCTCCTTATTCTTTACATGTTGTGAAGGTCCACAATTCCACCTGATTTTAAGTGGTGGTAGGACATGCTAATCTAGTAACAGCCTATTCACTCTTTTCTTAAAGACACCATAACATATTTGGACTGGAGCACTGATGCTGGCAAGCTCTTCCACTCCATTGTCCTTGACCTTGTTAATGACATCCAAAATAAAGTTTACTTTCACAACTTTCAGTTGCCACTGGGGTCCGATGGCTTCGGCGGTATATGCGACGTGTGCGCGTCTAGACTCCGCGACGCTGCCGACTTCAAGGAGCAGGTCATCCGCTGCCAGAAGGAGTTCCAACTGCACTTTCTAGCGGGGCTTGGCATCAAAGGTACACCCACTGATCCTCTCCGCTATTTATTTATCAGTGATATTAAGATGTTAATATTGCAAATATATTTGTTGCTGCATTATTTTTTGAGATGTCCACTGCTGGACAAGGGTCTCTACCACAGTTCTCCACAATGAGCGGATTTACTGTAATTATTGGTGGTAACTCTTCAATACACATCAAAGATGCCTTGCTTCTGGTAGGAAGACAAGGTTATGTGTGGCTTCTACCCACTAAAATCCCCTCGGTAGTTTCCGTCAGTGCATTAGGAGGGGCTCTGGGATCTCCTATGGAATCCACCAGTGCCTTGCACTCTGGGTAAAACATCCCATGGAAGGGGATAGTCCACCTAAACACTAATACTGTGCTACAGCAAATATAAGGCCATCATGAATTTGCAGTTCTCCTAAGGCTTGCTTATTGAGCTCCGAGGACCCACACCCTCAGGCTCTCGAACCCGATGACCCTTTTAGTCGCCTTTTATGATAGCTAGGAAATACCTTAGTCCGATCCTTAATAGTCTGAGACAACCAAGCTGTCGGCTACAGAGACCTATCACCAGGTCATCAATATTAATATAATTATAATAATATACATTTCAGATGAATTATCAACGAAGGTGAAACTGGAGGTGTCTGATGCTGAGGATGAGAGTGGTGTATATTTCCTAGGTAAAGTAATGATCATGTATGTGTAGTAGCAATATATATATACAGCTTTTAGTTCTCTATTACCACACAACAGTGTGTAAACGTTACCGTGTTCCGGTTCGAAGGATGCTGCAGCTAGTAAATTTACGGCGGTATAGAGACTTAATATCTTACGTCTCAGGTGAAGAGCGCAATGTGGTGCAGTGTATACCATTCAAACTAGCGCTGCGTTGTTATGGGTCAGTGTACTTACCAGCTGAACGTCCCCATCGTCTCGTCCGTACAAAAAACTGGTATAACCTAAATGAAATTCTTTACCAAATTGCAGAACTAAAGGAGGAGCTGTCTGATGAGGAACTGAAGGTGAAAGAAGATGCTGATCTGGTCACCATGTTGGGGCCCGATGACGTCGCGACGAAGACGAAGCTCGCCAAGAGGAATGGTCAGAAGCTGATCGTAGAGGGTAAGGAGACGCAAGTTCAATTACCACTGAGCTTGAGCTTCCAACAGGAATACAGCGTGGAGACCAGGTCCATGAGCAACAGGTTTCTTCACGTGATACCAACACTCCGGTTAGAGCATAAGAAATCATGAAAACATTTCCCAACAGTGGAACCTTCAACTTGTTTGTAAATGTATATATACACTACATGTCTATCAGCTGATGATGATCATGATCTCCATATTAACATTTAACTGTGGTAAGGAAACTTGACATGTTCATAATAATGAGCACTATGTATAAATGTGTGTGTGTGTGTGTATAATTTTTTTTTTATTACAGACTGTAAGAGCTCGCAGAAGAACGTCCCAATCAAGCTCTCGTTCAGGAGCCTATCGCAGATCGACAAACTGAACTCCGTCAAATCACCGAGGGTCCGGTTCGTCAGCGACAACAACAAGCACAAGGTAAACCTGGAGAACATCCTCAAGTACTCCAACTGCACACCCTTTTCGAACAAGACAATTGCGGGAACGGCGTGCGCTTACTGCAAGGAGATCTACCAGGACCCGCAGGACCTCCGCGTCCACAGCAAACAGCACCACAAAGACGGCGACCTCAACGACAACAAGCGCATGGACAAGAACAACCTATCCATCAAGTTAGATATAACGGATCTTAAGTGTACAATCTGCAACAAGGAGGTCGGATACATAACAAATTTGAAGAGGCACCTGACCAGCGAACACGGAGTCAAGTTCTACACCGACGTCAAAGACTACATCCTCGAGTTCAAGCTGACATCATCGCAGACCCTCAACTGCGCACTGTGCAATTCAACCTACGAGACCTTCAAGATGCTGCTGCAGCACATGAACGGCCACTACAGGAACTATGTCTGCGACATATGCGACATGGGCTTCATCAACCAGCACCGGCTCAAGAGCCACCAGCGCACCCACGAGATAGGCACGTTCAAATGCAACCACTGCGACAAGGTGTTCAGCACGCGCGTCAGGATGACCTGCCACATGAAGTACACTCACAACACAAACGCCAGGTACACGACCAACTGTCCCCAATGCGACCAGTCCTTCACCAGCTATTACCAACGTAACCGGCACATGTTCAAAGACCACAACGCGGCCGCTTCCTACAAATGCAACGTATGCGATAAGTCCTTCATACTGAAGTCCAAGCTGACGTCGCACATCAAGAAGGTGCACCTGATGGAGCGGAACCACATGTGCGAGGAGTGCGGCCAAGGTTTCTTCATAAAGCAGAGCTTGGACGAGCACATGGTGAAACACAAAGGCGAACGGGTCTTCAAGTGTACGGTGTGCAACAAAGCTTACGCCAGGAAGAAGACGCTGAGGGAGCACATGAGGATACACAACAACGACCGCAGGTTCAAGTGCGGCGTGTGCAGCACGGCGTTCGTGCAGAAGTGCAGCCTGAAGGGGCACATGCTGTCCAACCACGGCGTCACACTCACAGCGTTCGAGAATCGCAATTGAGTACACCTGCAGGATGATATACACAATGGCGCATTGCACTCGTCGATAACACATACAGTAATTCCTGGCCACGACGTCCTTCAAACGGGAACACAGCAACGCTCGCACACTACTGTTTCGGCTACAATAAGCTCATTGGTGGCACGTACTAAACGGTCTCCGGCTACAGACTTAAATACATCCCCCCGATAATAAGTAATAACACTTAAAATAAAGTGTGTACAGTTATAATGTACACAGCGCCATTCAACAGTAATGTGCAGGCAGAAAGTTCACGTGATAATAAGTGATAGTATATATACTGTACATAGTACTATTTTTAAGAGTATACGCAGACGTTGGTAGGCGTACTTGATGAGGAGTGTATGCGCTCGCCAAGCGTGTAGACCAACTCGCTAGGCCGGAAGATGTTACTGACGAGCAATCGGAGGAACTCGCCGAGTTAGCAGACGTACTTGCTGAGCGAGATGTACTCGTCGCGCGAACGTATACACTCGTTTAGCAAGCAGGCATACTTGCCAAATGAGGCGAAGTATACGGCGAGATCAGACGTACTCATAGAGTGATACGTAGTCGCTGGGCGAGCATGTGTACTTGCCAAGTGAGGCGAAGTATACGGCGAGAGATCAGATGTACTCACACAGTGATACGTACTCGCTGGGTGAGCATGTATACTTGCCAAGTGAGGCGAAGTATACGGCGAGAGATCAGATGTACTCACACAGTGATACGTACTCGCTGGGTGAGCATGTATACTTGCCAAGTGAGGCGAAGTATACGGCGAGAGATCAGACGTACTCACAGAGTGATACGTACTCGCTGGGCGAGCATGTGTACTTGCCAAGTGAGGCGAAGTATACGGCGAGAGATCAGACGTACTCATAGAGTGATACGTACTCGCTGGGCGAGCATGTGTACTTGCCAAGTGAGGCGAAGTATACGGCGAGAGATCAGACGTACTCATAGAGTGATACGTACTCGCTGGGCGAGCATGTGTACTTGCCAAGTGAGAAGATGTACACGGAGATAGGTCAGACGAACTCGCACAGTGATTATACGTACTCGCTGGGCAAGCAGGCGTACTTGCCAAGTGAGGCGAAGTATACGGCGAGAGATCAGACGTACTCATAGAGTGATACGTACTCGCTGGGCGAGCATGTGTACTTGCCAAGTGAGGCGAAGTATACGGCGAGAGATCAGATGTACTCACACAGTGATACGTACTCGCTGGGCGAGCATGTATACTTGCCAAGTGAGAAGATGTACACGGAGATAGGTCAGACGAACTCGCACAGTGATTATACGTACTCGCTGGGCAAGCAGGCGTACTTGCCAAGTGAGGCGAAGTATACGGCGAGAGATCAGACGTACTCATAGAGTGATACGTACTCGCTGGGCGAGCATGTATACTGCCAAGTGAGGCAGAGTATACGGCGAGAGATCAGATGTACTCACACAGTGATACATTACTCGCTGGGCGAGCATGTATACTGCCAAGTGAGAAGATGTACACGGAGATAGGTCAGACGAACTCGCACGGTGATTATACGTACTCGCTGGGCAAGCAGGCGTACTTGCCAAGTGAGGCGAAGTATACGGCGAGAGATCAGACGTACTCATAGAGTGATACGTACTCGCTGGGCGAGCATGTGTACTTGCCAAGTGAGGCGAAGTATACGGCGAGAGATCAGACGTACTCATAGAGTGATACGTACTCGCTGGGCGAGCATGTATACTTGCCAAGTGAGAAGATGTACACGGAGATAGGTCAGACGAACTCGCACAGTGATTATACGTACTCGCTGGGCAAGCAGGCGTACTTGCCAAGTGAGGCGAAGTATACGGCGAGAGATCAGATGTACTCACTGAGTGATTACTCACCAAGCTAGAGGACTTATTTGACGAGCGAGCAGAGGTAATCGCCGAGCGAGCACGAGTACTCACCAAGCGAGCAGACTTATTCGCCGAGCGAGCACCAGTACTCGCCAAGCGAGAGGATTTATTCGACGAGCGAGCAGATGTACTCGCCGAGCGATCAAACTCGACATATTTCCTTTGCATGTTTGCAGAGGAGGTAATGGTAATCGCTCGTCGTCTGCAAGTATCACAGATAATGGCTGAACGAGCAGGCGAACAAGTCAAGCGAGCAGGCGGTATTCAAGATTGATGAGGAATTTACCACGTCGTCCGCTCCAAGCGAATGGTGATACACCAGCACCAAAGCCATAGGGGCTGCACATCGCTGAGAGCTATCCCGTCCATAGTTGCTAGCTCCATTCCTCGTTCCACGTCGGCGGTGAGACGAGGGCCAATTGCAGAGTAAGACCATATTTAATGTAAGCCCACGCCCAACAGTGGACGTATAACAGCTGATAATCACAGCGGAAGGACGCTATAACAAGAATAATATTTTGTACATAACCACATACGTTTGGGCTTATTGTAAATATACATATATATGTGTGTGTGTTTTTTTATATATATATACTAAGGTTGAATCTCTTTAAAGAGAATGTATTATTTTGTTGCTTGTTAAATAAAATATGTGAAAAAAAAAACAATCAGTTATTTGGGTTAAAAAAACAAATCTTAATAGTTCACTTGACCAGTGCCTCTCAACCTTTCATCGTTCCCCCACTCAATAAAATATGTCTTGTTTCTACTAAGCTCTATCTCTTTCTAACACACTAGTAAGTCAGTTCCTTTATTGCTATCAGCATCCTCGCTGTTCTTTGTTATTAGGCGGGGAGAAATCTTCTAAAAAAGCAGGGCTTTTGGGGGGAAAACATGTTCATGTGGGATTTGTACCATCTAAAACTCCTTCGGTGGTCATTCCCAGTTGAATGTGTGGGGCTCCGGGATCTCTTACTGCGCTCTACTTAATTGCGCTCGTCGCTAAGATATAAGATGTTCTCCCGTTACTCCACCAAGATAGTCTCCAACAATAGACACTGCAAGAGACTAGAGAAATCAGATGTTAGTAAACAAAGACGACAATATCATTAAACAGCCCACTTAATGTTCCCACTGTTGGGCCTAGTGGCCTTCAATTATATATAAGTTACAACTGGTCTAGGTTTCCTTTCACCAGAAGCAAACTGTTGTATATAATTGACATATTGACAACGAGGATTGTGGACTGGTGATCTGGTGATAGTCACGGGAACCACGAGGATTATCATTAGATGATATTTATGCCCCGCTATGGGCGTGTGGGACTGATAATGGAATATAGTTGAGATCAAATCAGAGCCTAGTCCACTAATTTGACAGCTTACAAAAAGCTGACATCGCATCCTAAATTATCTTTAGCTATATACTACATATATATAGGTTTTATTTGTTCGCCAATCACTTGAAAACGAGTGAAGGTACACGGGAACAGGAGCATTCGACGCGGAATGATCTGTAGACTTATATAGGCTATTTATTTTTTTAATTTCATAGATCTTTTATCGTTGTTTTTTCTAACTTTCATAGACATTTTTATTTAGTATCCTTTATGCAGTTGCTATAGTAACGGTTGCTATAGAAAGTCATTTTAAATGATTAATAAATAAATCAAGGTTAAATAGAAATAATTGTTTTCCTTTTTAAAGATTTTAAACTAGATTAAGTTGAACTTGGTTATAATTGCCCTATATATTACTAGATGGAAGATAGCGCCTCCGCCGCGGTCAGCTCGCGTGACTCGTTGTTTCGAGCTGGTGACCATCCTGCACAGGTTCCATAGGACATTCCTCCCCACGCATACATTCTTTTAATTCCTCGACTCTTCTCTTTGTTTTCTGGAGTGAGCTTCCATGAAATAGAAGCTCCGTGCTAGACTCACCTCTAAATGGCAGAATCAACATGACTACTAAATTTTTAGTGTTTAAGTCTGATAGTTTCGAAGATCTTATGATAAGTGAATGGATATCTGTATATATAGGATTGTCAAATATCTCCCTTCCGCCTTTTTGTCTTTTGAATTTCGCGGCTATGTACAAAGCACTACAGAGCTCGTATCTGGCAATACTATACATAATTTGAAAGGTCTTGACATAACCTACAAAACGACGCTATGCATAATTAGTTTGGATATTGCGTTCAACAGTTATAGACGTGTAAACATAGAGTTCACTAACGCCGAAATTCGCGCTATTTTAAAGTTTTCCTTCGTTAAAGGCAAATCCGCTAGAGAAACGTTCCGTGAGATTAATGGTGTTTTGGGGGATGGTACTCTATCACTTCGAACCGCGGAGGAATGGTTTCGACGATTCAGAGCCGGTGAAAACGACACCATGGATAAGCCAGCCGGCGGAAGACCTGTGACGACAAATACCGATCAAATCATGGACTACATCGAGTTAGACCGGCATGTGGCATCTCGTGACATCGCCCAGGAGATGGGAGTTAGTCACCAAACCATTTTAAACCATCTGCAGAAGGCTGGATACAAAAAGCTTGATGTTAGGGTGCCGCATGATTTGACGCAAAAACCTTCTGGACCGAATCAACGCCTGCGATATGCTGCTGAAACGGAACGAACTCGACCCATTCTTGAAGCGGATGGTGACTGGCGACGAAAAATGGATCACATACGACAATATCAAGCGAAAACGGTCGTGGTCGAGGCCGGTGAATCGTCCCAAACAGTGGCCAAGCCGGGATTGACGGCCAGGTAGGTTTTGCTGTGTGTTTGGTGGGATTGGAAGGGAATCATCCACTATGAGCTGCTCCCATATGGCCAGACGCTTAATTCTACCATCTACTGCGAACAACTGGACCGCTTGAAGCAGGCGATCGACCAGAAGCGTCCAGAATTGGCCAACAGGAAGGGTGTAGTGTTCCACCAGGACAACGCCAGACCACACACTTCGTTGATGACTCGTCAGAAGCTACGGGAACTCGGATGAGAGGTTTTATCGCATCCACCATATAGCCCGGACATAGCGCCAAGTGATTACCACCTGTTCCTGTCCATGGTGAACGCCCTTGGTGGTGTAAAGTTGAACTCAAAAGAGGCTTGTGAAAAGTGGCTGTCCGAGTTCTTCGCAAATAAGGAGGAGGGCTTCTACGAGGGAGGTATTATGAAGTTGCCGTCTAGATGGAAACAGATTATCGAACAAAACGGCGCATATTTGAACTAAATCCGATCACTGTAACACTTTTTATACAGCATTGAATAAAGAGCAAAAAAGCGGAAGTGAGATATTTGCCAACCTTATATATACAGCGATTCTTTATCATGGATACTCGTATCACTTACAATCAGGTGAACGTTGGTCATAAAGAACATAATTAGGTTTGACAGTCTTGAACACAGGCGCCGTGTGGCCAATCTCTCGGAGACATTTTAGAGAGTGTGCGATGGAATTACTGGAAATAATTCCTTCATCCTCATTTCACCACCGCATAACGAGACCCAGAGTCTCCACCCATATGTTGTGGACATCAGTTTGAGAACAAAGAGGTGAAGGTCCTTGTTCTTGATGACAATGACAAAGGAGTGGAACTACTTGCCGACGTTGGTGTTTCCGTCCAAATACGACGTGTGTCTTCAAGGGAAGAGTAAATAGGCTGTTACTAGGTTATTGCGCTTTACCACCACAGAATACACTTAACATCAGGTGTCATCGTGGTCCGGCTGATATTATCCAATAAAAAAAAATAATTAGCTTATCCCGATTATTATACTTACCATCGTCGTCACCCTACATATAAATGGAAACGTACTGCCGACTGTAAGACTGCAGCTGATAAGCATTTAACCGTCTTAGCTAAATTTTAAACTAGACTTCATGAAGTCAGCTTTGAAAATTACCACTAGGGATTACCTGATGGTAACAAGTGACACCATAAAGAAGTAAATATCATTATTATTTGATTTCTTTGAACAGCTATTTAGTATGATATACACATCACATTGTACTCGATACTCGAACCTCGACCCTGAACATAAGATGTTGTCTCGTTACCGCAGTATCTAGCGCCCTTCAAACCGGTATACAGCAACAGCGATCTACCACTAGTAACTGTGAATCCGTGTATCACCAACCCGCACAGCTAGCGTGGTTAATAATTGATCTTGAAGCTACGAGACGGGACCGTTCACCTGATTGTAAGTGATACTTCTTATCAGCCGGACAACGTCACCTGTTGGGCATAGACCTCTCTCAAGGATCCTCATTGACGGGGAATTGAGGATAATCCACACCGCGCTGACCCAGTGCCAGTTGGTGGGTGGTCAGAGTCTCGTCTGATTTAGCAGGTTGCACAGCGTGAAGGTGAGGAACATCGTCGGGGTTTGTCGGTGCAAGTCCGACACAACCGACCTTCGTTCTATTTGCGTTCTATTTGGACCTTTGTCCTCATGAGTAATATTATATATAATAATAGTATTATATTCTGCCGCCAAATAGTAGTGTGCAAACATTACTCTGTTCCGGTTTGAATGGCGCTGTAGCTTGTGAATTTTCCGAGTTAATGACAATGTGTTATGAGAGCTAATTGCAAAGGTAGGTGACGACGGTAAAAAGAAAGGTTGCATTTTTCAGACGCCTTCAAAAAGGATCCATTTATGAGTTCCCCAGGTTGAACCTGGAATGCAAAATTCCTGGAAAACGAGCACCTGGTAGATAGGGGAAGAAATGATCTGAAGAGTTGAAGGATTGGACCTGGTTTAAATACCATCAGTTAAAAAGAATAGCTGAGGATCGAACTGATTTTCTCAATCTGATCGCCAAACTTCAGTTTGTAGAGAGCACTGATGATGAATGTGTTATCTCTCAAGGCGACGAGCTCAATGTGGTGAAGTGTATACCATCTTAACAAGCAAGAGCAGGCGTATTGCTTACCATCAGGTAAACGTCTAGCTCGTCTCCTCGGTTCTTAGAATATAAAAAAAACGTTTTACTCAGAATATCGTCTCATTCCATCCAAATTTAAACTACAACTATATTGTAAATCTACCATAACAACATCGCTGTGATCCAGCTGTTGATATATGATAGATAAAGTATTTTCAGCATCATTATCACTTAAAAACGTGTGATATATTAAAAAAGAAAAACAATTCCTTTGCCTTTTTCCAATGTGCGGAATTAAAAGAAAAATAAACAAACTTTTAATGCGGAGGTTTAAACGTATCGTTGAACAATAGGGGCGCGCTCATTCGTACAGTTTTTATTCCCACCTTCGCATTATCTCACTTGGATGTGGAGCCATTGTTGCTCGAGCTGAGAGTAGGGGGAGTGGAGAAGGGAGAGGGTGGACCGGGAAGGGTTGGAGAAGACAATGTAAAAGTTGAATACTTTAGTTCAGACGGGGAGGATGTCTTCCGTAAGCTATGATTAATGCGCGCACTATATCACAACGTAGAATGCTGTTATAATTTTATAACGCTGGTGATTTGGTGACACGTTCCTGGTGATGGTATTTCAACACCGAGTACTTCAAACCACCTAGGATATTAATCACCAATCACTCGGCACTACATGAGTATTCCATCATCAATACTATGCACCACTTAAGTACTTCAATGCCAAGTACTCGATTCCACCTAAATACTTCATCAACAGGTATTCAGCACTACTTGAATACTTTATCACCAACACTCGACACCACCTAGGTACTTCAATACTAAGTACTCGACACCACCTAGGTAATTCATCACCAAGCACTCGTTAATACAGAATACTTCATCACCAACACTCGGCACCGCCTAGGTAATTCATCACCAAGCACTCGCTACTACAGAATACAGAATACTTCATCAGCAACACTCGGCACCACCTGGGTGCTTCAGTACTAAGTGCTCGACACCACCTGGGTAATTCATCAACAAGCACTCGTTAATACAAGAATGCTTCATCACCAACCTCGGCACCACCTGGGTGCTTCAGTACTAAGTGCTCGACACCACCTGGGTAATTCATCACCAAGCACTCGTTAATGCAGAATACTTCATCACCAACCTCGGCACCGCCTGGTAATTCATCACCAAGCACTCGCTACTACAGAATACAGATTACTTCATCACCAACACTCGGCACCACCTGGGTGCTTCAGTACTAAGTGCTCGACACCACCTGGGTGCTTCATCACCAGCACTCGGCACCACCTGGGTGCTTCAGTACTAAGTGCTCGACACCACCTGGGTAATTCATCACCAAGCACTCGTTAATACAGAATACTTCATCACCAGCACTCGGCACCGCCTGAGTAATTCATCAACAAGCACTCGTTAATACAGAATACAGAATGCTTCATCACCAACACTCGGCACCACCTAGGTACTTCAATACTAAGTACTCGACACCACCTAGGTAATTCATCACCAAGCACTCGTTAATACAGAATACTTCATCACCAACACTCGGCACCGCCTAGGTAATTCATCACCAAGCACTCGCTACTACAGAATACAGAATACTTCATCACCGACACTCGGCACCACCTGGGTGCTTCAGTACTAAGTGCTCGACACCACCTGGGTGCTTCATCGCAACACTCGGCACCACCTGGGTGCTTCAGTACTAAGTGCTCGACACCACCTGGGTAATTCATCACCAAGCACTCGTTAATACAAGAATGCTTCATCACCAGCACTCGGCACCGCCTGAGTAATTCATCAACAAGCACTCGTTAATACAGAATACAGAATGCTTCATCACCAGCACTCGGCACCACCTGGGTGCTTCAGTACTAAGTGCTCGACACCACCTGGGTGCTTCATCGCAACACTCGGCACCACCTGGGTGCTTCAGTACTAAGTGCTCGACACCACCTAGGTAATTCATCACCAAGCACTCGTTAATACAGAATACTTCATCACCAACACTCGGCACCGCCTAGGTAATTCATCACCAAGCACTCGCTACTACAGAATACAGAATACTTCATCACCAACACTCGGCACCACCTAGGTACTTCAATACTAGGTACTCGACACCACCTAGGTACTTCAATACTAAGTAATCGACACCACCTAGGTACTTCATCACCAACACTCGGCACCACATAGGTACTTCAATACTAAGTACTCGACACCACCTAGGTAATTCATCACCAAGCACTCGTTACTACTAGAATACTTCATCACCAACACACGGCACCACATAGATCCTTCACCAAATATTCGGCAAAACCTATCAACTTAATGGTGGTAACTGAATAGTTGAGCTGATTGCTTTGAATTTTAAAAAGTATTTAAGAATAAAATATAAGAAAGAAGTTATTTTAATATCTTCTTGAGAAACAAGATGTTTATCATAAACGTTACAAAAACCGCTTGATAGTCCCACCGCTGGGATTAAACTCTAACGTTCAACCTATGATAAAGATGATGCATAACTTCATCATCATTAGGTGCCCTCTTCAAACTGAAGTACAGCGATCAGATTGAGAAGGCCAATAACCTATTATCATACACTAAAATGTTCAGTTATTGATAGTTATTATTTTAGATATTATGTGGTGTAAATATTTTAATGAAATATGTAATTAAATAAATAAAGGGTGGAGTGTGGTAACACTAAAACCGCTGTCAATGCGCGGACATCGATAAACTGATGTAGAGGGCGGCACTGTACACTAATTGAACGACATCCCCGACAAATGTTTGCCAAATATATTTTTATATTCATTTATCACATTTATATTTAATATGCAATATTATTTTTAAATAAATATAAATAAAAAATATTTATATTAAATATAAACGGAGTAATGGATTTAGTAAGAGATAGGAGACAGGCAAATGTTTGTCAAACATCGCAAATGTTTGATGTAAAGTCAATAGTAGAGCGTTGGTTGATGTTTGGCAAATGTGAGTCCAGCTATACAGATTTTTAGTGTCCGCCCGCTCCCGGGTCGCGTCGGTTGTGCGCTGTTGTTGTTATCGATTTTACCGCCCCCCCTTTCATCCCCGAAGCACAAAACAAATATAATATGACGAAGTCCGACTTAAAATGTCCACATCAGCACCGTCATGAATAAACACCTCGTCGTTCGTCATTCCGAAACTGTGCAATTATTATATAAATGCGATATAAAGTGATAAATTCGTGTTCAAAGTCCCGGACTACATCAAGGATCTGACTAGAGTGAGAGGGCTGCCTCAGGAGTAGGATAGGCTGAATGATGAACGGCTCCTCGCTGCGTGTTTTAATTAATTGATAATTAATTAAATATAATCCAAAAAAAAAAACGTATTTATATAAACGCAAAGTGACGTACATGTTATTGCCTTTACTCGCGATCATAGAGAATGTGATATATAATTGTTTTTTTTTTAATGTTCCTCGCTTTGGATTCCTGTTGTCTTAATGTAAGTATATACATTTATAATTATATTAATAATTTTTTTTAATTTATAATTTTTTATATTACCTGATTGATGGTAATTCTCTGATCAAAGCCGTCAAGGTACCACCGCGGCTATTTCTGCCGCCAAACAATAGTGTGCATTGAAAGACGCTGTAGCTAATAAAATTACTGAGGTAACGAGACACAATGTCTTGCAGTGTATAACATCCTAACTGTCCCAACATAGACAAGCGTATTACCATCAGGTTATCTTACTTGTTCCCGAGTACTGTGCATGTTATGAAATAACCGAAACTATTTAAAAAAAAAAAGATTGTCTATTTTACTTAAGTACATTATTCGTGAAGGTAAAAAAAAACTACAAGTATTTTAAGTCGTAACTTAAGATACGATACACTACTCACTAAAAGAAAGCTGAAGATCATATGAATTATACCCACTAGCTGAGAAGAAAGGTTTTATAGCTATTAATAATAAATAGCTCTAAATACTGCCGCTATATATAAATAGGTAACATACTCATCACCATCACCATCATCATCATCATCATGAATTGCCTTTTTCAAATTGAAGTATCGCGATTGATAAAGCTATTTCTATATATAGGAGATATCCAGAGATCCATTGCCTCATCATAGATCTACAAAAGTATTAGACGTGAACACTCAAAATTTAGTAGAGATAATGCTTATAAAGTGTAGAGGTCAGCTAAGATTGGTTTTTACAAAATTCCTCCAATAGCTGGTAACATGTTACGGGGAACAGCTAGTAGTGTATAAGTAATATACTGGTGGTAGGTCTCTTACAATAGACAGTCAACAAGACAGTGTGTAAATTTTACTGTTCCGGTTAGAAGGACGCTGTAGTGTAGTTACTGGGGTAACGAGACCCAGCATCTGTGTCTCAACGCGTCGAGCGCGTTGTGATGCTGTGTACATTTTAATCACTAGGTTATAGACATGATTAACTATCAGACGGTCGTCCAGCTCTTCTCGTCGCTTCGTAGTATAAAAAAAAAAAAAAAGAACTTGAGTTACTTCAGTGAAAAAAAAAAATTATACTTGAAGTAACATAAAGTATGAAAAAAACAATTATTGACACAATAGCTGAATATATTAATAATAACAAAATCGATATTAAACAAAATGGAGTACGTTTATATAACCTATAAATGTAACTGTCATTTCGCAATAAGAGTATTGTTTATTATAAAAAAAAAAAAACGCATACAACTCTCAATGCATTATGGTACCGAATATAGATTAAAATTTTAATCACAACTTGTCAATCACAAGTTTCTACTGTACACGTTTTTTTTTGGACAAAAGCTTTTGAACCGCGGAGCCAGTAGATAATTTTTTTTTTAAACAAACAAATCAGTTTTAAAAAAAAACCAAAACAATCCTCTTCTTGTTGCTATTATTTTCTTTTTTATTTAGTCTCATTTTGCTTGGAGAGAGTCGATATTCGGATATATGCTTGTTGTTGGTGTAGTTACTGCGGTAACGAGACTCGGATGTCACTGTGCTGTATCACTATGAAATGGACGTCCCACTCGTCGGTTAATTGAATCAATCATCAGCCGACAGACGTCCACTGCTGGACGTGGGCCTCCCACAGATATCTCCACATCGGTCCCGAGTCGGCAGCAACCAACGGCTTTTGATCTGAGCCGTTTGCCAGCGCGTTGGCCGAATGCGAGTTGGGAGGAACCAGAGCCTAGTGTGTTAGGTACCAGGGTGCACCATGAGCTGGTGATGTTGGCTTGGATCCCGTGAGTAACCCTTACACCCCTTAAATTCTATTTATTTATAATTTCTTAGGTATATATGGATTGAGGTCACAAATTTGTTCAGGCTGTAAAGTTTATCAGTAGGTCATCGGGAACAGGTACTGTCCAGCTCCAGATTCTGTCAGCGTACAGTAGGGTAGAGGATACAATCGCTGGTAGCCCGGGACCTTGGTCCAGCAGTGGACATCCATCGGCTGGGAGTGTTCTTGTATCACAAAGCAATGAGCTCTATATAGTACAATGTATACAATACCACATTGCTATGAGCGGCAGTATTACTTACCATCAAGTGAATACATTTAGTATTAATACCTTTTTACTGGTCTAGATAGTTACCACCGCAAGACCGAACAGTAATGTGTAAAAATAAATGTTACGGTTTGAAGGGCGTTGTAACTAGTGTAATTACTGGGGTAATTATATTCAACATCTCATGTTTTTTATGTTCCTGGCGACTGCAATGGTGTAGTGTATACCATCTTAACTAGCTCCACGTTGTTATGAGTTGGCGTATAACTTACCATTTAGTCAACGTTTCGCTCGTATCGTCGCTTGATTAAATTAAAAAAAAAATATTTTAGTCTTTAAATTAGGTCAATAGAAATAGATTAGTGTTTT
This sequence comes from Troides helena, assembly GCA_029286815.1. Taxonomy (NCBI): domain Eukaryota; kingdom Metazoa; phylum Arthropoda; class Insecta; order Lepidoptera; family Papilionidae; genus Troides; species Troides helena. The sequence goes on from JAGSMV010000033.1 coordinate 892,566, forward strand.
ATGCTTCACCTATTTTTGCGTGTTTGAAGACTTTACACATAATTAATCGATTTCCCGCCCAAAGAGACGTTTTTTGCAACGTCACTTTTTCATTACTTATCTATGGTCGTTAATAGCATATATATCATTAGTACTGCTGCGTCTTTATCACTCCATCATCATTATCTCCGTATCAGCTGATCGTTGTCTAATTCTAGACTTAGGCATCACCAGATTCATCACCAGCTCCTCCCATGCATCCCATAGTTTTCCAATTCGATGACTCGAACAATTAATTTGAAGGAAATTGTTTATTCTTTGTAAGAATTCACTAGGAAATTAAATACTAGGTTGATAGTCTCAAAATACTTTTGAGTATTTTTAACACTAGTATCAAATTGGAAAATATATTTTATTTCTATTATACGAATAACAAATTGAAATTACCTTTGGGTTATATGCTTTGAAGTTTTATATATATTATATATACATATATATTAGGTTGGGAAAAAGTTTCATCGCATTTTTTAAGAAAATTCAAAACATATTTTAATATAGTATATATATATTTAACTAAAGTATATAGGTCCCATTTTGTTTGATAACTTTTCGCCATCTTGTAGGTAGGGACATGATCCTATTACTATAGAAATTTTGGGACTTCTGATCAAAATACCGCGACAAGTGGTTTTGGCAGTCCTCCCGTGATGTTAACCTGACACTGCCTAAAGAATTCTGAAGAGACCGAAACTGGTGGAAATCTGAAGGTGATGATCAGGGCAATACGGCGGATGCATTACCACATCCCAGCCAAACTCTTAATTTCTGCTGAGTGGCCAAAGATGTGTGAGGTCTAGCGTTGTCATGATGAAAAACCACATCCCTTCATTGATTAGTTCCACCCGCTTTCTCTCAACTTCTAGCTTTAATCTCATCAGTTGTTCGCAGTAGAGTTCAGGATCGATGCTCCTGCCTGGTAACAGCTCATAATGAATAATGCCCTTCCAATCCCACCACACACAGCATCACCTTGTTGCGAGTTAACCCGGGTTTCGCCAGTCTGACCGGCCTTTGCCCACAACCTTTTCCGCACGTTCTTGTACGTGATCCACTTTTCATCACCAGTTATCAGTTTCTTCAAAAATGGTTTGGTATCATTGCGCCGTAATAAAGTATCACAATAGAGTACACGGTTCATTATTAGGTTCCTTTCAGTGAGATGTTGAGGTATCTAAATATGGAGCTGTTTCGTGTACCCAGTTTTTTCAAATGCGCCAAAACTGTTTTGTTGTCAATTCTCAGTTCTTCAGCTACGTCGTAATTGCTGATATGGCGATCTTGCTGCACTCTTTCAAAAATGGCATCCATTTTATCCGTAATAGGGCGACCAGAGCGACGTCCATATTTGACATCAAAATTTCCGGATTGAAAACGCTTAAACCAAATTAGTGCTACTCTCACAGACACTGCACTAGCACCATAAACATCGCAATTTTTTTTCGCGGCTTCCGTTGCATTTCTACCTTTTCCGTAGTAAAATTTTAAAAATGTATCGATTTTCTTCATTAGATTCGCTCATATTGACTCAGTACGGAAAAACAAATGAAAATCGTACATTTTCCTAATTTGAATTTGGAATTATGTTCTTTAAACTTTCACCTTTCAACGATTCCAAAACCAGCCAGATACAAATAGTACAGCCAAAGAGATTTTATTAAATTACATACATACTATAATGCGAAAAGACTTTTCCCAACCTAATATATATATATATAAATGAATATATGATTAGTGTATACTACGCTTTATGTTAACGACAAAGAGTATAGACAAAATTTCGACCATAGACATACACGTAATAAAAGCTTTTCTTATACCATTAAGGTGGCAAAGTTTGTCTATGGATTCCTGTTATACCGGAGCCATCACAGCCCCGTTGCTGATCCCGGGGAAATTTTACCGCGCCCATTTTGTGGCTGATGAGGGAAACCTTCGACAGGAAGTTCATACCATAACTGGATGGTTCTTGGGGCCGTACTGTTCGTGACCACGGCGGAGGATATGGTGATGGATCCCCTGCTGATGGTGAAGAGTTGTTCAAAACATCCCATTATGCAGACGCTAGAAGCAAAGCAAAGTATCAGGCTCAGAGATCACCACTGTATGGAGTCGAGAGGACTAAGTTGGTATTTGGATGCTCGCGCTCAAAGGTGCTAGGTACTCCAGATGGGACCTAACTTAGTCTTTATAAAGACCACACTAACCTTCGAAGCTAACCTAGCCTTGTCCTCTAAACGACTCTGGTACTGAATCCCACTGGAGACGTGGACTCCTAGGCACCACATCCCGCTCGTAAATTGACATAATACATTGAGTCCCGTTACCCCGGTAATTACACTATAACGCCCTTCAAACCGGAACATAGTAATGCCGTCGCAGTGCTACGTGGCGGCTGCAAGCACCGCGGTGGTACCTAGACGGTCTCCGGTAGAGACCTATCACCAGTGAAGGCTGTGGTGAATAAATATCGTGGACTCTATCATCGTGGGAAAGGGCAGCCAGTCCCAATTGTGGGAACAATAGGGATGGCTATTTATTTATTTATACATTGTTAGCACATTCATGAGAATCGATATACTATTAATAATTCAGCTTCGGCCGTCATTGGATACCTGATGCGATTTCCCAACGAGGCTTTGTTCACATTGCCTGTGAGCAGTTCCATTGGTTCATGGTCCTGGATGTCCTGGATCCAGGAAGGTTGTTACAATGAGATCTGGAGAGGATCTCATTGAATACAGCTGGACTATAACGACGCTGTTATAGCGGCTGATTCGCGTCTTCGATGGAGCACCTACCAACAATTTTTTTTTATACCGTCATCCTGATGGTAAGTGATACCCCTGCCCATAACAATGTGGCGGTATTTATGGTGGTCCGACGATCTGGTGAAGGTTGAGGGAAGTAACTGGATGTAGGCAGCGCAGGATGGATCGATGTGAAGATCTTTGGTGAGGCCTATACCCAGCAGTGGACGTCTATCGGCTGATAGTGATGATGATAATGATGTCGAATGGCGACCGCGTACCGGAAGACGTATTGGCAGGCTCCTCACCAAGTGGTCCGACGATCTGGTGATGGTTGCGGGAAGCAGCTGGATGTGGACAGCACAGGATCGATCTATGTGGAGATCTTTGGGAGTGCCCTATGCCCAGCGGTGGACGTCTGTCATCTGATGATGATGATGTCGAGTCTCGTTGCGTTGCACCAGCGATTAAACTAGCTACAGCGCCCTTCGGAACACAGTAACGTCGCCGCAGTACTGTCCCGGTTTGAAGGGCGTTATACTGTAATTACGTAACGAGACTCAACATATTATGTATCAGGCGACGAGCGCAATATGTTGCAGTGTTTACCATCCTAACAAGCACTACGTTGTCATGAACAGTGACAGTCCATGGGCGTCAGTGATCACTATACACCAGGTGAACTGTTCTCACATTTGCCCACGCTTCCTATAAAAAAAATTAGGATGTGTACACTGCATCACTGTCCTCTCAAATCTCTACTATTATTTCATTAGCTACAGCGCCTTACAAACCGGAACGTAGTATTATTCGCATTATACCGATTGCTGGTAGGAGTAGCTGTGGCGGTACCTAGACGGTCACCGTCAACAGAGTACTACCACCAGTAATTTATATTTCTGTTGCAGTGTCACTGTCCTCCTTTTATACTGTTGGTTAATGAGAACTGAACAATAATTAAAAAAAAAAAAACCCCAACACAATCGAGATACTTTTTAATATCGCGCATTTCATTTTATATGAGGTTCATGCATTGTTAATTCGGCGGACTTATTACGTGTACGGCGAACGAGAAACGATAGCGATAATCGCGCGATCGTCGCTCGAATAATACCGTCAAGCTTAGATTGTAAAATTAATGAAAGGACATCGAGTACGGTCAGACAGCAGTTTTTTTTAACTAAAACAACGCATTTACTGTTCCCACTGTTGGGACTCGTGGGTTTATTTAACAAGACAAATCTAGGTCGACAGATGTCATATGTCTACTATCAATGTTTTTTTTTACTGGCAACTCTAACTTAGTTTCGATTGAACCTGGGTCACTTTGAAGTAGAGTGCGTGTGTTTTTTTTTATACACTTAATCGACGAGACTAGCGGGACGTTCACCTGATGGTAAGTGATACCCGCCCGTGACACCCGTAACGCTAGTTAGGATGGTATACACTGCACCAAATTACGCTCTTCACTTGAGACATAAGATGTTGAGTCACATTACTCCAATAATTAAACTAGCTACAACGCCCTTCAAACTGGACCATTGGTATTCGCATAATACTTTTTGTCGGCTGCAATAGGCCCTACGATGGTCGGTCTCCGAAAACAGAGACCTACCATAACAATGCTATCATCCTATCTATGGACTTGTTTTATTAAAAAAAAAAACCAAGCGCCATTTTCGCGCCGTAACGGCCAGTTCGGTTTTTGTTAATTCAGTTACATAAAATGGCGGATGCACGGCCGCGCGCGCCTTTGTGAGCAAATGGCCGCCAGCGTTGAGTGGCTCTATTGCGGTGCTTTTGACGCTTTGCACAGGTGAAAACTTTATAAGAGCGGGTCGAGTGTTGCCATTATGAATAAAAAATAATAATAATACGTAAAACCACTCGCGAAACTGTTGCTCGAAGTTTAATGAAACATTCAACAATGCAGATGACTTTAAAAACGTTTGACACTTACCACTGACGTTCTTATTTCGTGGCCACATTTTAGTGGTCGCTGGTAGGATTTATTTAGCTATCACCATCTTATCGTAATGCCACCATCACACCATCGCTGAGCATCCGGCTGTCAACATATCACAGCCTGAGAGATGAACGAGCTTTACTATCACTCTTACTATTAAACATAACCTAAAAATTATAAGCACTCAATACAGATTAAAAAAGTAATACTTTCAAATATTTATACATATAAAATTTTCTACGTCTTCCCAACCTATGAACGCCCACTGCTGGACATAGTCATCTAGAGCCGTCTAAGCGCAGCTTGCACGCTTATTTGTCACTACGCACACAAATTGAAATGGCGGATTACTTTTTTTCTATCTGCGCAATTTCCCGCCGAAACGTAATGCGAGTTTCCTTTTCAATCGACGTCCATCCGCCCGATGGTTAGTATGTTTATTTGTTTATATATATACATATATAGTAAAATATACTGTGAAGACTTTCTATATGCAAAAACCTGGGTTCCCATCTGTGGGAACAATAATTGGGCTGTTTATTTCATGCTTGTTAACACTGGATTATTTAGATTTTTTTATTCAACTAATAGACTAGAAGAGTGGGACTTTCATCCAATGGTAAGTGATACGTTTGCCATAACGTGGCGCTAGTTAGGATGATATACACTGCACCACATTGCGCTCATCGCCTGAGATGTAACATTTGGGTTTCATTACCACAGTAATTACCAAATACTATCTAATCTAGATTAGGAAATCACCTTTGCTAATGGCTCCTCTTATAAGTTATCCCAGGTTCGATCCCACATATACTCCAATGGCGGCGGATATTTAGTGACAGTGAAGGTGATGGTGAAGCTCAACCACAATTCTCTGGATTTATATGTTGAAATCTGGTATTCAGCGATACTGTTACTACTATATGGTGGTAACTAGCTTGGAGAATACCACAAATCCCATCACAAACACAACATACACGTGTACGAGGAATCGAACTGAAAACCTTCACATTACAACGCTCATCCCCACTAAACTCCCTTTGCCTTTTATTAGATTAAATACATTGGCTTTAAAACGCACCAGCGGCTCAACACGTATTTTCGAGTGGCACGTGATACGTTATCCACTTGCGCTGTAAACTATTCAAGGCAAATGGTAATGTATTTTAAATCGCCGGCGTCTATTTATCAGTTTATGAATGTTTAACATAGATATATAATCTGTGTGACGGCATCATCTATGAAATCTGTTTAGGCCTTATGTCTCTTATACCTTTGCCTTTGCGAAAAAAATATGTGTAAACGTTACTACTGTCGTTGACATTTTTTTCATTATTAACCTAGCAGAACTTTCTTCTGATGGTAATTAATGAGTTTGAGATGTAACAGGTTATGTCTGATCACCCCCCAGTGATTTCACTAGCTACAACCTCCTTCAAACTGGAACACGCTACTGTTTACCTGCGGGGAAAAAAAATCTACACTGCCCTACAAACCGAGACATATTACTGCACTTAGGAGCGGAAATATAAATAGCTACGCCGTCCTTCAAACCGAAACACAATAATGCTTGCACACTATCTCTTAGCTGTGAAGTATAAATTAGCGACGACAATGTAGATAGCTACATTGCATTTCTAACCGGAACACTTCTGTTTAGCGGCGGAAACGGAAATGACTACACTGCCCTTCAAACCGGAACACAATAATGCTTGCATAGTATCTCTTAGCTGTGAAGTATAAATTAGCGACGACAATGTAGATAGCTACATTGCATTTCTAACCGGAACACTTCTGTTTAGCGGCGCAAACGGAAATGACTACACGGCCCTTCAAACCGGAACACAATAATGCTTGCATAGTATCTCTTAGCTGTGAAGTATAAATTAGCGACGACAATGTAGATAGCTACATTGCATTTCTAACCGGAACACTTCTGTTTAGCGGCGGAAACGGAAATGACTACACTGCCCTTCAAACCGGAACACAATAATGCTTGCATAGTATCTCTTAGCTGTGAAGTATAAATTAGCGACGACAATGTAGATAGCTACATTGCATTTCTAACCGGAACACTTCTGTTTAGCGGCGCAAACGGAAATGACTACACTGCCCTTCAAACCGAACACAATAATGCTTGCATAGTATCTCTTAGCTGTGAAGTATAAATTAGCGACGACAATGTAGATAGCTACATTGCATTTCTAACCGGAACACTTCTGTTTAGCGGCGGAAACGGAAATGACTACACGGCCCTTCAAACCGGAACACAATAATGCTTGCATAGTATCTCTTAGCTGTGAAGTATAATTAGCGACGACAATGTAGATAGCTACATTGCATTTCTAACCGAACACTTCTGTTTAGCGGCGCAAACGGAAATGACTACACGGCCCTTCAAACCGGAACACAATAATGCTTGCATAGTATCTCTAGCTGTGAAGTATAAATTAGCGACGACAATGTAGATAGCTACATTGCATTTCTTTCGGAACACTTCTGTTTAGCAGCGCAAACGGAAATGACTACACTGCCCTTCAAACCGGAACACAATAATGCTTGCATGGTATCTCTTAGCTGTGAAGTATAAATTAGCGACGACAATGTAGATGGCTACATTGCATTTCTTTCGGAACACTTCTGTTTAGCGGCGCAAACGGAAATGACTATACGGCCCTTCAAACCGGAACACAATAATGCTTGCATAGTATCTCTTAGCTGTGAAGTATAAATTAGCGACGACAATGTAGATAGCTACATTGCATTTCTAACCGGAACACTTCTGTTTAGCGGCGCAAACGGAAATGACTACACGGCCCTTCAAACCGGAACACAATAATGCTTGCATAGTATCTCTTAGCTGTGAAGTATAAATTAGCGACGACAATGTAGATAGCTACATTGCATTTCTAACCGGAACACTTCTGTTTAGCGGCGCAAACGGAAATGACTACACGGCCCTTCAAACCGGAACACAATAATGCTTGCATAGTATCTCTTAGCTGTGAAGTATAAATTAGCGACGACAATGTAGATAGCTACATTGCATTTCTAACCGGAACACTTCTGTTTAGCGGCGGAAACGGAAATGACTACACGGCCCTTCAAATCGAAACCTGTCAATGTTCGTACTATTTGTAGAGCTCTATCAAACACTCGTATCACTCACAATCGTGTGAAAGTTTCCTTCGTCAAATAAAAAAAAAAAAAATATGGCGATAATAACGCAATCGATCATCGGCCTCGACTGATTACGGGCGTTGTGTAGCGATCGATGTGTTGTAGCTATGTAGCGATAAAATCTGACGCGGTCCAGCTTTAGCTAGAATAACAGCTAAACTAACGAGCTGTTTCGGTAAGCCGTGATAGCTCAGTGGCTGCTGGAGCCGCCGGGTTCGATTCCCAAATAGCTTCCGATGAAGAAACATTGATCAGACTATCTTCATGGATATACCACATGGACCAAATAATACTCAGCGAGCTACTAGTGGGACACCGTTGTGTCCCAGCAGTGGGAGAATAAAGTGGCCTATTTTTTTTTTTTAATCAACGTTCACCTGATGGTAAGTGATACGGCTGCCTATAACATGGCGCTAGTTAAGATGGTACATACAGCATAACATTTCGCTGGTCGTGAGACATAGGAAATTAAATCTCGTCACCCCAGTAATTGAACTAGCTACAGCGCCCTTCAAACCGGAACGCGGTAATTTTCCACACTGCTTGGCGGTTGAAGTATAAGCCGCAGTGGTACCTACCACCGCAGCGCCTATTTCTGCCACCAAACAGCAGTGTGCAAGTATTATTGTGTTCCGGTTTGAAGGGCGCTGTAGCTAGTTTAATTACTGGGGTAACGCGACAACGTCTTGTGTCTCAAAGCGACAAGCGCAATACGGTGTAGTGTATACCATTTTAACTAGCGCGACGTTGTTATAGGTAGGCGTATCACTTACCATCAGGTGAACGACTCGCTCGTCGCTTAAAAGAAATAAAAAAAAAAAAAAAAGAAAGTACCATTTACTTTCATAAAATCTAATTACTACTTCAATAAAGAAGTTTTTTTTTTTAAAAAAAATATGTCAATGGAGTAGTGTATATCATCCTAATAAAGCGTATTGTTTACCACCAGACATATATTCTATAGTATGATGAAATAATGAAAAAATGGTGAATTCTGAATATTTCACTGGCAAACATTGGGAATATTTTATATTTCATATGGCAACATTTGAGAAATTCGTGGATGTGTCTTAGAAGCTTTGGATATACTCATCATCATTATTTAGACGTCCACTGCTGGACCTAGGCCTTCCACATCGATCTGGAGATTCATATGAGGGGATTTCTTGGTTGGAGTCAGGTGTGTGGGGGGGACCCTCTCACATGTAATTCAGACCATCGTAGTGATGTGCTGTCTCGAAAACTGCACCAGTATCACTGGCCTATATAAAGTTTTTTTATATATATAAAAACTCTTTTATACTCTCCCTATACGGAGATGTTATGGGATACAGCCTGTTAAATTATCATACAAATGGTGTCCATGTTGGCACGTAGATAATATTTTGTGAAGAATCTGGGTCGCGGGGCTTTGGCAAGCGGCTAACTTAATAACTTAACGGATTCGTTTCAAGTTATAACTTCATTGCTTGCGATAATCATTAATTTTATTTATTACCATTTGCAAATCAATGGCCTCTAGTGGCACGTATTAGGTATAATACGTAAAGAATACCAGGTTCCGATACTTGGTATTTAAAAATTGAGAAAAATACACGCATTTGCTACTAGCCTGTGACAAATTTCTAGTTATTAATAATAAATGTTTTAGTTTTTTTTTTAATACGCCATTTGCATATAAGCTGGTCAATTTTTTTTTTTTTAAAACATTAATTTTTCATATATTTATTACTCTAATCTGTTATGTTTATATAAAAACAAAATATTGATGAAAATTAATACTTTACAAAAATATATTTAGGTTATGACAATAATTGTAGTGTTTGATTTTTTTTTTGTCTATGGTATACAAAAAATTTTTTTTCTATATTTATACTTTAGCTGGTAACACCGCTTAATGTATGTCGAAGTATACTATTAATCAAATTAGAAAGAGGTGAATTGACGACTCCAACTCGGCTGGGCAGCGTTCATGCTGCAGCTTCTGTTCGTCTCAGATGCTGGTGTCTGAAGACGAGTCTTCAACTGGTGAGTGTTGCCAGTGTTGACATACGGAACCAAGACATGACACCTCACTATCGGCCTTATAAAAAGACTCAAAGTCACCTAAAGGGCAATGGAGAGGGCTACGCTCGGAGTTTCTCTGCGCGATCGAATCAGAAATGTGGAGATCCGCAGAAGAACTAAGGTCACCGACAAAGCCTAAAAGATTGCTAGACTTAAGAGGCAGTGAGCAGGACACATTGCTTGAAGAACTGACGGTCGATGGGGCAGTAAGGTCCTCGGGTTAGCGGCTGTATAAGTAGACGTTGTGTTGGGAGGTCCTCCACAAGGTGATCCGTCCATCTGGAGAGAGTCAGAGAATGCTAGACCAATCGATGTGGATCTTTGGGGGAGGCCCATGCCCAGCAGTGGACATATCGACTGATGATGACGACAAACATCCGATAATGTATTTTTTACGTTTCGTACTATCAATATTGCTTATAGTTTTTTCTATTATTTATCTAGTATGAAATTGCGACTATTATAAATACTATGAAGTATCTTAAAACCTGGTTTCTGAGCCAAATAAAAATACTAGATTTAGGGCCTCAGGGGGTTTAGTTTTGGAATTTAAACACATGGCTACTAGTTACTTGGACGGGTTAATAATTTAAAGCGAAAAGGTGTAAGGAGTCCCGCATTAGAACTCACGGGATCTAAGCCAACCTCACCAGCTCGTGGTGCAGGCTGCAAATCAACAAACGAGGCTCTGGCTCCCACCATACCGCATTGGGCCAGCGTGGTGGGGAATGGCCTAAATCTCTACATACATACGACAGCTCCTAATGCCCCGCGGTACTGGAGGCCATGCTGACTGTATCTGGAGATCTTTGAGAGAGGCCTATGTCCAGCAGTGTACATCTATCGGCTGATGATAATGGTGATGATGATGATGATGAAGCCAGAATTTGTAAGTTAATTGTTTAATTTAATATAAAACATGTTACCATAGATTACAACTTTACGTTAGTTGTTTTCTAGATCTCATATAAAACAAGTTTAAGCAAAAATGTGTAAGGAACAAAACGACCCCCCTTTCGGGGAAAAAAAAAACAAATATCAAAAACAAATTGAAAAGCATAACTGCTTAATTGATTACCATGAATTTTAATAACAAGATACATGACCCCGTGATGGTAATAAGTTACTGTTTCCAAGTAAAGATTATAGTAATCAAGAGAGGGATAAATTATGAATGAAACTTTGCTTCCGTTCTATATGCTTTGAAAGAGAGTTGCTTTAAAGGCTTTTTTTATTAATTTTTTTGGGGGCTTTTATCCCTTTAGACATATGTCAACCCCATTAGACAACATTTTTTTTTATTGACTAACTGAGGGATTTTAAATAAAATCTTTAGTTACCCGCGAACCAGAACCTTAGACTCGGCGGTATATATCTTTCTTTTTGTAACTATTCTACTGATGGTAGGTCTGTATTGCCGAAGACCGTTAGGCACCACCTTAACTCCTTATTTTACCGCCAAACATTGCTGTGTTCCAGTTTGAAGGGCGCTGTAGCTAGTGTAATTACTGACGTAATGAGACTCGACGTCTTGTGTCAGACGATGGGCGCAATGTGCTGCTGTACATTTCATCCTAGCTAGGGCCACGTCATGGGCAGGCGTATCACCTACCATCAGTTGAACGCTCCACTCGTCTTGTCGGTAATTTGTAAAAAATTAAACTACCTAATGACTAGTAACCTTAAAATGAATTGGAAAGATCAACATTTAAACGGGGAAAGCCGCTTGTAAAAGTTCTATACACAAACGAATCACCGTGCTTTGCGTGTAAGTGATTACTGCCGTGTAAAATATTAACGATGTGCCATAGCGCGCCGAAATTACCGTCGGCCATTACAATTCCACGAATGTTTTGGCGGGAATCACTGTCGGCGCAAGATGGCCGCCTGCCAAATGCCGCCTGATATCGCGGCGGTGTATTGTATTAGTGTACAAGTTGTTAATTTAAAATGTCTGCCCGATTCAACCGGAAATATATTGCGGTATTTATTCATTTTTCAACGAGTTCTGTAATAATATAATATTTCAACTACAACTGCGATATGCTATCTATTATTTTATACATGCAATTCATTAGCGATTTAACATCTTACCTCTCAGGCGATGAGCGCAATGTGATGTAGTATACATCTTATAGGCAAGAGTATCGACTTATCATCAGGTGAACTCCAGATTCCGCCTTCCGCCCGCGGAAGTTCTATAAATTGACTGTTCTGGAACTTCCGCCCGTCATCGTAACAACATAGATTTATCCATTAATAAATTCGTTATAACATAATAAGGAGGAACAATCTCGGTGTGTCTTTCTACATGTTTGTACTCATCATCATCATCAGCCCATATACGTCCACTGCTAGACATAGGGCTTCTCCAAAGATCACATAGTACGGTCCCTAAATCCCTTCAATACACTTGACTTTGCTATAGTGTATTTACTCTGACATACAATACATTTAATTTATTTATACTAACTTTAATAAGAATTGGTGAATATCAGATAGCATTAAGGAACCCTAATTTTGTGCTAGACAAACACTTGGCTAGTAAATATCCATTATCTGAGAGCAGGGTTTTTATATGTATTTTTAATTCTCCTTTCAGATTCGGATCCCTGCCGGAGAACCGTCTAAAGACAGAACATCGAACTGTTAATTCGGAGAATTAAATATATCAAGTTACACAGATTATAAATACTAGTGGAAAATAACAGCTGGTAAATATCATTTAGAAGCTGATATTTGCTGTGATGTTTTGTTAGTCGCACTTAATTGGTAGTAAACGTTGACGATGGCGACACCGCCCGAATCGCCGGTGGAGGAGCACGCGTACGAGCTGGAGCCAAGCAGGACCCCGAAGCCGATACCAGTGGCGCTCGAGGAGCTGTGCAGGCAGACCAAGTTCTCGAAGCAGGAGATCAGGGTTATGTATAGGGGTTTCAAGACGGTAAGTTTTATTTTATATCTACCCACATAGAATTTTAACTGATTTAGACAAATGTGTAACAGTGATGTGGTGGTTCCGTGGTGGTGATGGGATTTTAATGATGGAAGATGTATTAACTGATCCCTAGTGTAGACTAGCAGCACTAAATGTAGTGGATAGTGACATTAAGATAATATATTCTCCTTATTCCCTTTGCAATGTAAATTTGAATGATGTAATAAGTACTTAAATATTTGAATTCGATATAAAACCTCTTCCGGCATCCATACCAAAGTGTCCTCCATTTGAAATTGTAGTAAATAACTTCGCCAAGGCTACAGGAAATGCGACATATCTAGTTCCCGCGGATGCACAAGCGATCCAAGGTTTCCCGTCTTCTATATTTAATAGTGGAATAAACAACATTTAATATATATGTTAATAAAGTTGTATAGCAGGTTTGTATTAATAAAATACTAGCTGTTAGTTAATATTTTTACGCGATATTTATATCTAATCTCAAATTTAGCATTATGACTGCGATATCAGTGTTGCTGCTATGGCGACAGATTTACAATATGGCAGTGGTGACAATTTATTTTTTAAAGAAGCGACGAGAGCAAACGACGTTCACCTGATGATGAGTGATACGCTCGCCACTGTCTACGCGTCGCTAGTTAGGATGATGTATGCTGCATAAAAGCGCTCGTATTCTGAAACGTAACATATTGAACCTCGTTTCCTTTGTAATTTTACTAGCTACAACACCCTTCAAACCAGAACGCAGTTCTGTTTGCACACTACTGTTTAGCGGTACAGATAGGCGCTGGGGTAGTACCTACCTAGACGGTCCGGCAACGGAGACCTACAACAAACAAACACAATTGAAAACATTACTTTGTTCCGGTTTGAAGGTAGCTGTAGCTAGTATATTTATTGAGATAGTATCTACCAATTGATGTCTCAAAACAATATTACTAAAGAACTGTGTAAAGATCCTAACTAGTACTCAATTGTTATGTTTGAAGTGATCTGATCTCCCCAATCGAGCAAAATTTGTTGCAGTATGTAGCATTCATCACTTCATCATCATCAGCGGATAGACGTCCACTGCTGGACATAGACAACCACCAAAGATCTCCACATCAATCGGTCTCACGTTTCTCATGGTGTATCACTTACTAATAATAAATTATACTGTATTTTATATTGGTATCGCTACACTCGTTAATTATAAAGTAGCAACATTTCATATCTGGCAACACTGAATAAATGTCAAAATTTTTTGCAAGCGGTCTCTCTTGAGTCATTCGGGCATTAGCTACGGAACAGCGCGGACCGCTGGTATTAAATTATATTAAGAGAATTGCAGTTTATTCGGTGGTGGAATTATTTGAAAGTTTTTCATGATTTCTTGATTTGTCCCTTATAGGTCCATTATTAGATTTCTGGACCTCTGAATTGAATGCAAAAAAATGTAGTGTGGTCAGTCTAAGCTGATCCTTTACACCATTTTTCGCGTCGAAGGTTAAAAATGACGCAATGAAGCCATAACAAGAGGAAGCCTACCCAAAATAAACTCTAAGCCTATTATTCACACTTACTTCACAGAGATTTCTTTAACTTATTGTATTACTGTGTGGTCTGAGTTTTTGTGGTAGACTTTTCTGGTCTGGTTAGCATTAAACAAACGCTGTTCTTTCTAGAACTCTCTAGCGCTAGTGGCGAAGAGTCAATTAAGGTCAAAAAGAGTATAAGCGGGATATGGAAAGAGGTGATTTCGCGTGGGGCCCAAGCTTTTGGGAAGATCATATAGGTATCAATATAAGAACCCACCATCCTTATTATCATCATTTCAACCAATGACCGTTCACTATTGGAATAAGGTTTCTTAGGTGTATTTCATCTTCACTGTAGAGGAGGAGAGCAGGTTTCTGCATCGCAAACGCTCGCGGTCTGCTCGGCATGGGAACCGGAGCGGCTGATCCTGATAAATCGGATCGGACGGAACCTCTCCCAGCAATCGTGTCTGCGATGCTGGAGGGAGACAGTGCATGGAGACCGTAGCCTCCTTTTGTAAAACTGTAATGGTACAAAGGAGGCTGCCGAGCGTGATAGAGTGAGGACAGATCCCGCTCGGAGACGAAGCCGTCGTGGCACTACCGTGCGTCAACGTCGTCAACCCCTACCATAATGAGGCCTTTGGGGTTGTTGGCGATCAGGATGGGGATTCTCATCGCCTTCTAAACGACCCTGAGGAGGACAATAGCGGGGCGTGGTTTGCGGTCATTGAAGTAGTAGTCACGAATCTAATAGAGTCTGCTTTATGCACCGAGACGGGCTATCCCAGCATAGCGTTAGCGAGGCCGCGGTTGTGTTCCGAATGTAGATCCGGCGACCTCTCCAAACGCCGAAGATGACAACCGAGGGGTTTTAGTGGGTAAAAGTCTCCACATAACTCTGACTTCCCCCAGAAGGCAGAGTATCCTTTGAGAGATTTCCTCCCGAAACCAAAAAAATAGATTTATTTCATCTTAGATCGTTATACTCCAGATTTATTTAGTATAAAACTAATATTACTTTTGCCCAATGTTTATGTTTATATTTCTTATAAGTGATTTTGATTATTATGACTCTCATCTATCCAATTAAAGCTGTTCTTGGAACTCATTGACTTCATTTTCATGTAATCCTTCACCGGAAGTTCATGTTTATCGGAGACCAAAACCGCGTCTCTTGGAGGCGTACCATACAAACTATGCTACCAACGCTTTTTAGCTAAAGCTGTCGTATAAGTATGTTATCCAAATATTATTATAGAAGACGCCCACTGCTGGACTTAGTACTTCATCAAAAATCTACTAACTAGTCCAGCGTTGTTTGCTTTAAAGTATATCTTACGGAGTTATAATTCAATCAATAAATCTGATTAGAAATATTTTTATATTTTAAGAATATATATATATAACTACATTTTATATTTCAAATTAGCTACACTACATCGAATTAAGATTCTTTAGAAAACACTTGAGCTGCCGCCGCGGCCCACTTCATTTCCGGTTCGGTCGGTAGGTGGGAAAACATTTTTTAATTCACCGACCTCTTCAACCTGCATTACAGTTGCATTAAGTTATATTTACTGAAGTTGAAAAGTAATTCAAGTTGTAGCTGAAGAAGCTATGTATTCATCTCTTCAATTTTTAATCCACAATGATATAACACCTGTATTAAGTGTTGGGAGACGATGGGTCCAAAGACAGTGAACCTCGCCAAGGGTACTCTAGCTCTCGCATGTTGTCGGAAGAAAGCGATACTGTCTGGTGGATTAACAATATCTGGACGGTAGGTGATTAAAATTAGGATCTCTGTATTCCAAGATAAGCGTTTATCCAATATTCCTCTCGACCAGTTAAAAGCTGGAGCGAAGTCGAAGTCGTCTCTTTGCGTCCTGGTGTCCATAGATAAATGTCCCTCTCTACCACCATCAATATCATCGGAAAATAGTAATCGACGTCTGGATGTAAGTATCCTAAAAATTTCCTACAAAGATCTCGCCGTCAGTACTACGCTCATCCAATGGCTTATTAAGGAGAAGCCAAGGTTATGTGAGATTCTTACCTCACCATCAATATCATCGGAAAATAGTAATCGACGTCTGGATGTAAGTATCCTAAAAATTTCCTACAAAGATCTCGCCGTCAGTACTACGCTCATCCAATGGCTTATTAAGGAGAAGCCAAGGTTATGTGAGATTCTTACTCACCAAAACCCCTTCCGTGGTCTTCATCAGTGCATTCGGAGAGGCCACAGGATCTCTTACAGAAGGCACCGGTTCATCTATCCGTTCACCAACTACCAAATGGATTTTTTTTTTTTTTATTTACCTGTGTAACAAAATGCACACCCCGTCGCCAAATTGGGCCGGCGACGGTGGTAGTGTCGGACTCCAACCGACTAAAAAGCTTCACACGGTATTCCACTCTCATCCACGTGTTCGTGGGGTCGCGGAATAAAGTATTGCAGTTCATCCACGACCCCCCGAACGGCGCCCGAATGACCGGGCCCACCTCGAGGAGGGGTGTGAAGCACCCCTCCTGTTAAAAAATCCCTACGTGGCGACGCGTCGGAATACGAGACGCATCACCATATCCACCCCAGGAACCCTCTCCAAGGGGGGCACCGGCCCGACGGCCCTAGTCGGTCGTGCGCTCGGCCCCGCCTTGCGGCGGTGAGCTGTCATCGCGCTCCGACCGCGTCCTGTCCCCTCGGCGCCCGCTCTCGGATACGTTCGGTCTCCCGCTTTTGCGTCATAACAGAGTCGCAGAATCGAGATACCGCATTCCATGACGCCTCGCCACTGACCATGGTCCGGACCACGGACGGTAGCGAGAGGTCACTCCCTATCGCCGCTACGAGCGCGGCCCTGTCCCCCATCGCGGGCAATCGGCCAAGGTGTGGGACGATGTGTCCACCGGGTGGCCACACTCGTCGCACGCCTCGTCCGTCCTACTCGTGCAGTTCCGCCGGTGCAGATAGCTCCCGAAGCAACCGTGCCCCGTGAGTACCTGCACCAGGCAGAAACTGAGGACTCCGAAGTCCCGGCCCAGCCAGTCACCGATGACCGGCCGGACGGCCTCAACGGTGAGGCGACCGTACGACGGTTCGAGGAGTCGCCGCTCCCATCCCCGAAGCACCTCTCGACGCGCCTTTCGGCGCCACCTCTCCACCTCGTCTGGCGATGGAAGCGAACCCTCCCGCTCGAGAGCCCTATTCCGCCGCCAGTAGAGGCGCGCCAGCGACTCCGCTTCGAGTTCCCACGGCGGTGTCCCGGCGAGGACGCACGCCGCCTCGAAAGAGATGGTACGGTAACCTCGTACGATCCGTATGGCCATGACGCGCTGCGGCGAGCGCAGCAGCGTCACGCCACGGGTCGACAGGTGTTGCGCCCATATGGGCGCACTGTATAGCGCCATAGAGCGCACCACCCCCGTGTAGAGTCGCCGGCATCCGACGCTCGGCCCGCCCAGATTGGGCAGAAGGCGGCTCAGGGACCCGGCCGCTCGAATGAGCTTTGGGCCCAGCTGCCGAAAGTGCTCGTCGAACCTCCATCGGCCGTCGAGGACGAGTCCCAAGTACTTCATCGAAGTACCGACGGCGATGGAAGTCCCACCGACTATCAGCTCCGCTGCCGGCGGAGGCGCATTCCGGGCGCCGTGGAAGCACAAGGCCTCGCACTTGCCCAGCGCTACCTCCAGCCCCAAGCGCCGAATGCGCGAGACGACGTCTGCAGTCGCCAACACGCGCGCCTCCCTAAAGGTGCGCGCGCGAGCCGTCACCAGGGTGTCGTCGGCGTAACAAGTCACGTCGACTCCACCGAGGTTGGCTCCGCGCAACACCGAGTCGTAGCCAATGTTCCACAGGAGCGGTCCGAGGACCGACCCCTGCGGAACACCGCACGACACACCGTGCCGACACCACTCGTCGCGCGTCGGGTACCTCACGGACCTGTCCGAGAAGTACGCCCCGATCGTACGCCTCAGGTAGACTGGGACCCCGAACTGGACCAGCGCCGCGGTGATCGTGCTCTACGGAAGGGTGTTGAACGCGTTGGCGATGTCGAGTGACACCGCCAACACCACCTATCCGCGAGCCACCGAACTACCAAATCGATACAAACACCATCAACAGCAGACAAATATAATTTTGATTACGCAAACGTCTTAAATTACTTTTCTTTTAAAAGCTCGCATTTTTTTTTTTTAAATATAGCTGAATTCGTACTTTTACTGCTCGAGGGGCGAGCGCTCATTTCTTTGTGAATATTTAACGAGTGAAAATTCTGAACGGCGCTCCTAAAAAACACCGCGTCTACGGCGACGGAAATTTTGGCGCGAATATTTGACGTTTGTGTCTATGGTTTCTTCATAATTTTAATGAGCGTTTATTAGTTAAACAAATTAGAAATATTTCGATTACATATATTGACAGCCGAAAAGCAGCGGTGCTATTATAGTGGCCGATTGACAATAATTCAATGAAACCGGACGTGGTCTAGAACTGTCATAGATTAATTTGATTAGGAAATTTCTAAGATGTACAACAATTTTAATTATGTAATAATAAAGACACAAATTCGCTAAGCTTGATATCGGTTCTTCCCAGCAGTGGGCGCGTTATGAACTTTACTGATGAACAAAGATTGGGAACAAAATAGATATACTGCAAGTGGTAAAAAGAAAGAGAGAGAGAGAGAGAGAAAGATTAACTATTTCATTATTGATTGAAATAAAATAGAACGAGAGATTAAAATAAAGTTGTACTGATTTCAACGTTTTTCTCAGTTTTTTTCATACATATTGAGTCACCGTATCGCAGTAATTACACTAACTACAACGCACTTTAAACAGGAACACAATAATGTTCGCACACTACTGTTTTTCGGGTGCAACAGGCACTGTGGTGTAGCACCACTAAAATAATGATGCAATGTTTCTTCCTCCTGCCCTTCACTCAGCTAGGTGGGGTCGGCACAGTATTTACTTCTCTTCCATATCCTTCTATCAGCCGTCACATCTGGATTCACACAATCCATCCCCACTTTCTTCGGTCTCCCTCTACCCTTATAACCATCCACATTCATTCTCATTACCTTTGTCAATGATGCAGTGTTTATCATTCTAAAAAGATCTGCACATTCTAACGCTTTGTTCAATAAATATATATAAAGATAAATATAGTTAAAATGGACGCCGCGTTGATTGAAGCTAACATTTAATATGTTTTAAATACAGCCACTTATTCGCGTTACATTTTCCGAACGCAAATAGGCGCCGTTGCATAATGCCGCCATTTTCAAACATGGCCGACGTTCAGCTGTCAATGCGAATAGAGAAACGCGCCGCTTCGACTATTTTCGGCGGGAAGGGACGTTGACTCACCTACTGACCTTTCCATTGATGCTATAAATCTATTCTACATACAAAATATAATGAGTTGTGTGCACATTTTATCGTCTACGTAGTACGGAGCACGTATTACTATCACCAAACAGTAGTGTGTAGAAATTACTATGTTCCGGTTTGAATGACGTTGTAGCTAGTATAATCACTGGGATAACGAGATTCAAAATTAAGATTTTGAATCTCGTTTTGCGCTCATCGCCGTAAGACATAAGTGTCTTATGGCGATGAGCGCAATGCGGTGCAGTATGTATCATCTTAAATAGAGCCACGTTTCTATGGGCGGGCGTATCACTTTATTGTAAAAAAAAAACATTAAAAGCGTATGCTTCGCTGTGGGCTGCCGGAGACTGATGAATACATTATTTTAAATGCAAAGACTGATCTGATAGGGGTTGGGAGTAAGGGTTGGATCTAAGCAGCGATCTATTCTTTGGGAGATCAGTATCCATCATCATGTGGTGCTTTCTTCTAACTGAAGATTGTCAATTAAATTGAGAAAATAACCGGATCTTCAGTAATTAGTTTTAATTAATAGTATTTAACCCTCGTCTACCCCTTCAAGTGTTCATCAGTGGACGTCTATACATTAATGACGACGATGATATAGAAAAAAAAAAGATTGTCCTTACGGCGCGGTGGCTAAGCGTCTGTCTTGCAACACTTATACTCCTTGGTTCTATTCATCATCATTATCAGCGTCGTCATGATCATTATCATCGTCATGGAAATTGTCATCGTTGTTGTCGTCGGCATCATTACCAGCAGAGTTATCATCCCCATCCACTTCGCCATCATCATTATCAAAATTTCGTCCAATGATATTATTTCTATGAAACGTTTGATCAAATCTCGTGTATCTCCACAGATTTCTGTTGAACCGTCAGCGCTCTGCATTGTAAAAGGTTTCCGTGTGATCGAACCGGAAGTCGAGTGCTCGCCGCTTTGAGGTACTAAAACAACGAGGTACAAAAGCGACGAGTCAGTAGTACGAGTACCACTTGACTTCGAAAATTACCAAAAATCGCTGACGAATGTAAAGTGCCGCTTTGATGTACAGGTTGAAAGGTATGATGTAAAAGATCTGGAGGGGCTATAATCTAGCTCGTACCCTATCTATCTATGTATGGAATACCTCATCCAAAAACAATGATTCTGAAGCAATAATTTTTTTTTTATAAATTATTCTAAAATTTCTCGATTTTCTAGGAAAAATATCTATGATATTATTTCTACACAAATTTTAATGTAATAATCATTGTTTTATTAAATTAAATTAATTATCATCACTTAGAGGATAAAACTTTTAAATCAGGTTCTTTGAGAGTCGCGACTCATGGCAGAGAAGGCGTCATACATACATTTTTATTTAATCATAAAAAATATATATATTTATAAAAAATACGTATAAAGCACATAAATGAGTAGCTGACTTCAATACCTATCCGACAAGGTATAACAAAGTACATAAAATTTCAGAAATTAAAAAAAAAAGCAATAAAACCAAGTACCATGAAATATCAAATTGTAGGGACTTATAAGAGTATACGCCGCGCCGGACCTTAATTAGATCCTTTTGTTGTTGTTGTAACGTGTGCGAGCTTGTTGTTGTCGTTTCAGATATTGTTCAGAGTAAAAGTGTAATGTAATAATTAATTTGTATTTTGCTCAAACTGACGGCCACGGTCCTTACATCCGGATACAAGCACGAAGCATTTTTAAGTCAGAACGATTGAGCCGCCCTGTGAACTATTCTCTAATTTTGTCAGCAGCGAGTTAATTGTTGTGTAGTGTAAAGATCTCGTGAGCCCTCCATAAGTAACAATCGCAAGGTTTTAAATCAGGACACCTTGCGGGCGAAGGTATTGGTCCTACTCGGCCAATGGATCACTGTACCCTTTCTTGGAAAATCGGGAATTTTGAAAAATATTTAAAAAAATGAATAACTCCAGAACCATTGTTTTTGGATGCGGCATTTCATAACTAGGATACGAGCTATACTTCAGCCCTGACAGATCTTTTACATCTATTATCAATCATCCTGTATATATTACAGACAATGACAGAGCGTCCAGGTAGGTACTCCACCGCAGATCCTACTTCCCCCACTGATTTTAGAGGGCACTAACTAGTGAAATTACTAAGGTAACAAGCCCTAAAATTAGACGACGAGCACCCTGGTATACCACTAGTAGTGTAGTTATCCGGCGGCGGATTTTCTCATTCTGATCCAGGTTTTTCAGGGTTCAGATCCTTTCCCTGACCACCATCTCCAGCATTGCAAACTGGATGAGAACTGTCCTTGGTCGCGGGTGTATCTCATGTGCGCGAAGAGTGCTTGTGTTGTTGGTGACGGTGGAGTTTGTAGGTGGTGTGCAGAATCCTTTGCGATGTCGTGATCAGCTCATGGCGTACTCTGGGCTTTCTGGCCTTGGGATTCCGTGGCGGCTAACAGTTGGTCGCGTTGGTCACCAGAAGGTTGTGGTGAGATGACGCTTAGTCCAAGTAGGTCTCAGTCCAAGCGCGGCGCTATGGATACCATACGGAACTATGGCTTCGTTGTGGCAGGATACACCACGAGCTGATGAGTTTGGCTTGGGTTTCATGATTTGCGCGGGAACTCTGGCACTCAATTAAAAAAAAAAAAAAGCTAATAGTCTGTAATTTGAACTGACATTTTATATTATAACAAAAATAATACACATTTTATGTGAATTTCATGTTTAAAAATCATAAATATTTCGTAATAAAAAAAAAAAAGAATTCGTTAATTCGTTAAGTTTTATCGGACATGAAAAAAAAAAACAACTAAACAAAACACTAACTCGCGGAGTTAACCTCAATTTGAAACGTCAGTTATGACTATAAAATCTTCGCGCCATTTCGGCCTAATTTGAAATTCGAACAGGGTTGCCGCAAGCAAAAATTACAGATAATATAAAAGCTTAATTATATAATTTATTAACGGATGCTGAGATGGTCCGGCCATGTTGAATGGATGGATGAAAGAAGATTAACGGAAGAGGTATAGGTGAGAATGATTGGAGAAATCGGTGCTTGTCGACATGGGCGGACATGTTCCGGTCAAATCGAGGATGTCCTAAAGAAAGGCCGGGTCAAGAGTGCTCGCAACCAACGAGCATGTATGCACTCTCGTGAAGATGAAGAAGCGAGAGAGCTGTGCCAGGATTGTAGCAAGTGGAGAGAGCTGGTCTCTGCCTACCCCATTGGGAACAAGGGGAAATCCAAGAATAAAATCTAGTATCAGTCTAGTATCAGTAGGATGTGTAAGGGTTCCTGGACAACACCTCACGAGAACCTTTCTTTTTTGTTTTGGGTAGGGGGATCTTCAAAAAGTTACTCAGCCTTTTGGGAGGGAGAGTTATGCGGAGTTATCCACAAAAATCTCCCTCGGTGTTTGAAGAGGTCACGGAATTTCCATTCGAAACACCACCGCGTCCTTGTGGACGCTGTGCTGGGATAGCTCATTTGGTCTGCAGACCCTACTACCCTCGGGAATACTACTCCAATGACCGGAGACCACCTTCAGCCATTGTCCTCCTCAGGGTCGTTTATTAGGCGATGGGAACCTCTCATCACGGGACCAGAGCCAACCTCACCAGCTCGTACTGCAGTCTGCTAATTAACAAAAGACTGGCTCCCACCAATCCGCATTGGGCTGGCGTGGTGGGAAATGGCTGATATCCCTCCCATGTGGATGGCGTGAAAAGCTGCTGGATACCGGTAGCGCAGGACTGATCGAGGTGGACATGTTTGTGGGATGCCTATGTCCAGCAGTGGGCGTCTATCAGCTGATGATTGATTGATCGATCAGTTCATATGCGGTATGGTAGAAGAGGAACTTTCTAGTGTCGTTAAATTGTGAGAGAATGAGATTAATATACAGAGGTGATGGTAAATAGAGAGAGAGAGAGAGGGAGAGAGAGAGAGTGAGACTGGTCAAAGTTCTTATTGATTTAATTAAAATAATGTACAATATGTAATGTGATTACTGGTGGTAGGTCTCCGTTGTCGGAGACAGTTAGAGTAAGTACTATGCAATCATTATTACTCTGTTCCGGTTTGAAGGGCGTTGTATCTTGTAATTATTAGGGTATAAGACTAGACGTTTTATCGCTCAGCCGACGATAACTAACTAATAACTAGCGCCACTTACCATCAGGTTAACGCCCAGCTCGCCTTTAGCTGAACTGTATAAAAAAATGTTGATGTTTATCATAGTTTTTTTTTTTTTTTACTGTAACTGTATTCAAAGGATATAAAGGATATAAATCCAGTTTATATGACTTAAATTATTTTTAGTTTATGGACCGGTGATTAAAATTATTCATCATATTTATGTTTTTTTTTTATGTAATTAAGCGACGGGACCACGAGGACGGTTACCTGATGGTAAGTGATATGCTAACCCATAACAACGTGGCGCTAGTTGAGAAGCTATTCACAGCATCGCGGGGCTCGTCGCCTTGAGACATAAGATGTCTCGTTACCCCAGTAAACACACTAGCTGCAACAACTTTCAGACCGGAACACAGTAATGTTTGCATAGTACTGTTTTCCAGCAGAAATAGGAGCTGCGGTGATACTTATTATGTAATATATAGGTTGTTTTTTAAGCCAATCACTTGAAAACCAGTGATCGAATCATCACGGGAACATGATCACTCGACGCGGTATGATCCATAGATGATTATACCATTTTTATTTTTTTGATTTGATAGATCCTTCATGATTTTGTTTCCAATTAACTTCTATGAACATTTTCATTTGGTGTCATTTACGCGGTTGCCATGGTAACGGTTGCTATTGAAACTCATTCGCTTCTTTACTACGAATGAAGGGAACATATATATAAGTCATAAAAGTAAGTAAGAATGTATTAATGTGCTGCAAAATGAAGTTGATGGAGTAACGGCATATTGTGGTAATCGGCTGCGTGTTAATCAGGGCTTTGTGGACAGGTGTATTAGTTACCACCAGGTGATGGTGGCAACCCTAGTGCAGAAGGCCGTCACACGACGTCACGCGACCTGCCGTGGCGCGGACTGCTTTGTTTTGTAAACGCGCTTTATGTTCCGTTATATATACTAACGTAACTCGAATTCAACTCGAATGTAATTTCAATTTAACTCGAAGGGTCCCAATTGTCAGTCCCACTGCTGGGACTCACTGTGCACCCGAGTGTCGACTGATAAAGAGATTCTCGAAGCTATTCATTCGGAAGTATATCCAAATGCGAATTACTGCATGTATCATGCCAAGGTGTTCGAACGGGTTTCCTTATGATTCTTTCACCGGAAGCTCATGGGTTGCTGCATCAGGTCAGCACTAGACCCTTGGACCTTCAGATAGTTCCACCACCATTGGTGATTAGGCCACACCTACCAAGTCTTTCCACCATGATAAAACACAGCAATTTGTTAGCTGCAATAGAGACTACAGGAATACCTCACGGTCTTCACCAACAGAGACTTACTAACACTGAAGTGTCGTTACCCCAGTAATTTATCTATATACAACATCCTACAAACCGGAGTACAGTAACCAGTGCATACTATCTGTCGTTGCAGTGGTACCTATTTAGACGGACTGCTGCGTCAGAGACCTACCATCAATAGCATCTCACCATATCGACTCCTTTGTCAATTAATATAGCGTGAAGATGCGATTGTGTGCTCTGTGGAACATTACCAGAGATGTATGCCCAGCAGTGGGCATCCATTGATTTAAATGATGATGATGATGATCATAATGATGGTGAAGTCGATATTTATTCGTCAAACTTTAGTAGTGGTCCGTTGATTATTCGTGAAATAATTCGGACGCCATAATAAAGGTCAAAGGTCACACGGCAAATCTCGCCAACTTCTATTTTTTTTTTTTTTTAATTCGATGAAGCAACGCCATTATCGGGACGGTCACCTGATGTTAAGTGATACGCCTGCCCACACCAAGGTAGTTCTAGTAAGGATGATGAACAGCAGCACATTGTGCTCGTGGCGTGAGACATCAAATATTGAGGTTTGTTACCTCAGTAATTATACTAGCTACAGCGCCTTTCAAACCGGATCACGGTAAAGCCTGCACGGTACTGTCTGTCGGCTGCGGCGTTACTTACCTAAACGGTCTCCGGCTACAGAGTCGTTTTGTTTGTAGTCGAGGAGGAGAGGGAATTTAAAGGTTACCCTATTCCCGTTTGAAGGACGTTGTTTGTGGCTAGTGATGTTACTGTAACGAAACTTAATATATGACAATGTGACTAGCACGATGTGGTGTTATGTATGTTATCCTCAATCATGATTGTTATGGGCGTATCACTATCAAGTGATAGTCGCAACGAATAAAATCGAATCCCTCCCAGTGGCCGTCTATCGGCTGATGATGATCTACGTCCATCGCTGGAAGCGTCTCCTGTATCAAATGATTTAAGTTATGATCATCATCATCCGATCCCACTGCTGGACTTGAACCAGTAGCGTACATTAAAAGGTTCTCTCTTGTTCCAGGAGTGTCCTGAGGGTGTTGTCCACGAGGAGTCCTTCAAAGATATCTACGCGAAGTTCTTCCCACACGGAAGTGAGTAAAATATATATATATAGGGGTAGGTGAGCGTTCGCGTATTGGTATGTTAGGATGACCTTGCCATGATGCTCCTTATAGGACATCTGAAATTAGTCGGATATTACATTTTAGTGGGGGTAGGTCTCCGTTGCTTAGTAGTCTCGGGAATTACTGTGATCCAGATTGAAGGGCGCTGAAGACAAAGGATGTGTCAGGCCACTAGCGCAATTTGGTGCTGTGTATCATACTGACTAGCGCATAATTATAGGCGATTGTACTCACCATCGAACAGTAGTGTGCGAACATTACTGTTTTCCGGTTTGAAGGGCTCTGTATGTAGTGAAATTGTTTGCGTAATGAGACAGCTTATTATGTTTCAAAATGAGTATATTGTGGTGCAGTGTATATCATCCTAACTAGCGCCTAATTATAGGGAAATGTACTCACCATCGAACAGTAATGTGCGAACATTACAGTATTCCGGTTTGAAGGGCTGTATATCTAGTTTCATGGGCGGGGGTAGTCCTCGTGCTCCATCAGCTCATACTGACACAGGTTTCCTCCTTCCAGATTCCGCATTGTACGCGCACTACGTGTTCAAGGCGTTCGACGTGAACTGCAGCGGCTCCATCAGCTTCAGAGTGAGTGCGAAAAAGATAGAAATATACATTTATAACCCTGTGAGAGAGACGGAAGATGGCAACAAAATGGGTTTTGCTTATTCGCTCATCACGCGAAAACCAGTGAACGTATCACCACGGGAATATCATCATCCGGTTCGGAATGAACTGCAGATGGTTTTGGGATATTTATTTTTTAAATTCCATATGTCCTTCATAGTTTTATTTCTAATTAACTTTTATGAACATTTTCTTTTGGTGTTGTTTACGCGGTTGCCATGGTAACGGTTGTTATAAAAAGCCCTCCGCTGTCTAATTCTTTTTGCAGCTTTGAACATATAAAACAGTTTGAAATTATATATATATACTTTCTTCGTCCATTTGAGATAGGTCTCTCGGTGGTCTAGGCAAGTACGGTTGTATGCAAACATTACCCTGTTCCGGTTGGAAGGGCGCTGTGGCTAGTGTAATTGCTGGGGTAATGAGACTCAACATCTTTTCTCGGGCGTCGAGCGTAACCTGATGCTGTGTATAACATCCTAACTAGAGCCACGTTGTTAAGGGGTGACGTATCACTTAATATCAGGTGAACGTTCTACTCGTCTCTGGCAAGAACCCTATATATCTGAAGTTCTAGATATTACGGAAGGCAAAGAGCCTTTATCATCGAGCCTACGTGCCTTGTCTTCGCGATCAGCAGCCACATTGCTAAGTTTTCCAGCCGATAGCATAGATAATAGGGGACCGGAAAGTAATGTCGTTTCTGCGCATGCCAATACTTGATTGTCATTTGTCAGCTCATTGTTTTGTTCAGAGGCGTACCAAAGACATTGTGAGGTTATAGTGATTTCTTTACTTATAGACAATTGAATTACAATTTTTTTGTAATTTTGGGTAAAATGGCCAGCCAAATACCAGAAGAGGTACACATCCGGCATTGCATGCTCTTTGAGTTTCGCAAGGAAATAACGCAACAGTTGCTACCAAAAACATTTGCGATGTTTATCCAAATGCACTGGACATTCGTAAATGCCAAAGGTGGTTTTCCAAGTTCAAATCGGGTAATTTTGATCTTTCCGACTCGTATCGATCAGGAAGACCATCAGCGTTAGACAACGACGTGTTAAGGGCGGAAGTGGAAGCAAACCCGTGTCAGACGATCGAGGAATTGTCAAACAGTCTCAACAAACCTTGGTCGACCATCCAAGAACATTTGAAGCAGATTGGAAAAGTAAGCAGAGCAGGTGTTTGGGTCCCGCATAATCTGTCCGAACAGAATAAGGCTAACCGATCAATCACATGCAACTTATTGCTTCAACGACACAACACAGAAGCGTTTTTTGATCGCTTGATCACAGGAGATGAGAAATGGGTCCTGTATGATAACCCAAAACGCAAAGGCAGTGGCTCTCTCCAAATGAAATCCTCGGAGTACTGCTAAGCCAGGTTTACACCCCAAAAGCGCTTTTGTGTGTTTGGTGGAGTATTCGCGGCATTGTTCATTTTGAATTACTGAAACCTGGAGAAACTGTTACTGCAGACCTCTACAGCGAACAATTGCAGCGAGTCAATCAATCTTTAATTGAAAGTGGCCAGCGATTGTCAACCGAAAAGGCGTCATTCTCCAACATGACAATGCAAGACCGCACTGCGCAAGGCGAACTCTAGAAAAAATTAATGAATTGGGGTGGGAGGTGCTGCCTCATCCACCATATTCTACCGATGTTGCACCATCGGATTTCCACTTATTCCGAGCGCTGCAACACTTTTAAGTGGCAAAACATTTGCAAATTTGGATGATATCCAAAATGCCATCTCTAGATATTTTGCCGAAAAACCAATTAATTTTATCGATCAGGAATTGAAAATTTACTCACTAGATGGCAAAAGGTTATTGACAATGATGGGGAATACATCATTGATTAAAAATAAAGACTCGTTAAAATGTATGTGTTTGTATTTAGCGTAAGAAAACGACATTACTTTCCGGTCCCCTAATATAACAAGTGTTCTAACTTAAATGAGTTTTTTTTTAAAACATCATAACTTATCGCTGATCAAGTTTTTTTAAATATCACTAATCGCTTGCAAGTTTTTTTTAAAATCATCGCTTATCAGTTTTTTTAAATATCACTAATCGCTTACCAAGTTTTTTAAAATCATCGCTGATCAAGTTTTTTTAAATATCACTAATCGCTTACCAAGTTTTTTAAAATCATCAGCTTATCCAGTTTTTTTAAATATCACTAATCGCTTACCAAGTTTTTTTAAAATCATCGCTTATCCAGTTTTTTTAAATATCACTAATCGCTTACCAGTTTTTTTTAAAATCATCGCTTATCAGTTTTTTTTAAATATCACTAATCGCTTACCAAGTTTTTTTAAAATCATCAGCTTATCAGTTTTTTTTTAAATATCATAATCGCTTACCAGTTTTTTTAAAATCATCAGCTTATCCAGTTTTTTTTAAATATCACTAATCAACACCAAGTTTTTTTAAAATCATCGCTTATCCAGTTTTTTTAAATATCACTAATCGCTTACCTAGTTTTTTTAAAATCATCAACTTATCCAGTTTTTTTTAAATATCACTAATCGCTTACCAAGTTTTTTTTAAAATCATCCTTATCCAGTTTTTTTAAATATCACTAATCGCTTACAAGTTTTTTTAAAATCATCAGCTTATCAGTTTTTTTTTAATATCACTAATCGCTTACTAAGTTTTTTTAAAATCATCGCTTATCCAGTTTTTTTTAAATATCACTAATCGCTTATAAGTTTTTTTAAAATCATCGCTTATCAGTTTTTTTAAATATCACTAATCCTTACCAAGTTTTTTTAAAATCATCGCTTATCCAGTTTTTTTAAATATCACTAATCGCTTACCAAGTTTTTTTAAAATCATCGCTTATCAGTTTTTTTTAAATATCATAATCGCTTACTAAGTTTTTTAAAATCATCCTTATCAGTTTTTTTAAATATCACTAATCCTTACCAAGTTTTTTTAAAATCATCGCTTATCAGTTTTTTTTTTAAATATCACTAATCCTTACCAAGTTTTTTTAAAATCATCGCTTATCCAGTTTTTTTAAAATATCGCTAATCGCTTACCAAGTTTTTTTAAAATCATCGCTTATCCAGTTTTTTTTAAAATATCGCTAATCGCTTACCAAGTTTTTTTAAAATCATCAGCTTATCAGTTTTTTTTAAATATCATAATCGCTTACCAAGTTTTTTTTAAAATCATCAGCTTATCAGTTTTTTTTTAAATATCATAATCGCTTACAAGTTTTTTTAAAATCATCCTTATCAGTTTTTTTTAAATATCACTAATCAGCTTACCAAGTTTTTTTAAAATCATCGCTTATCAGTTTTTTTTAAATATCACTAATCGCTTACCAAGTTTTTTTAAAATCATCGCTTATCAGTTTTTTTTAAATATCACTAATCCTTACCAAGTTTTTTTAAAATCATCGCTTATCAGTTTTTTTTAAATATCACTAATCGCTTACTAAGTTTTTTTAAAATCATCTATTATCCAGTTTTTTTAAATATCACTAATCGCTTACTAAGTTTTTTTTAAAATCATCAACTTATCAGTTTTTTTTAAATATCACTAATCGCTTACCAAGTTTTTTTTAAAATCATCAACTTATCAGTTTTTTAAATATCACTAATCGCTTACCAAGTTTTTTTTAAAATCATCGCTTATCAGTTTTTTTAAATATCACTAATCGCTTACCAAGTTTTTTAAAATCATCAGCTTATCCAGTTTTTTTTAAAATATCGCTAATCGCTTACCAAGTTTTTTAAAATCATCAGCTTATCCAGTTTTAAATATCACTAATCGCTTACCAAGTTTTTTAAAATCATCGATTATCAGTTTTTTTTTAAATATCACTAATCGCTTACCGTTTTTAAAATCATCGCTTATTCAGTTTTTTTAAAATCATCGATTATCCAGTTTTTTTTTAAATATCACTAATCAACTTACCAAGTTTTTTTTAAAATCATCGCTTATCAGTTTTTTTTAAATATCACTAATCGCTTACCAAGTTTTTTAAAATCATCGCTTATCAGTTTTTTTTAAATATCACTAATCGCTTACCAAGTTTTTTAAAATCATCCCTTATCCAGTTTTTTTAAATATCATAATTGCTTACCAAGTTTTTTAAAATCATCGCTTATCCAGTTTTTAAATATCACTAATCGCTTACAAGTTTTTTAAAATCATCGCTTATTCAGTTTTTTTTTAAAATCATCTATTATCAGTTTTTTTAAATATCACTAATCGCTTACCAAGTTTTTTAAAATCATCGATTATCCAGTTTTTTTTAAATATCATAATCGCTTACCAAGGTTTTTTTTTAAAATCATCGCTTATCAGTTTTTTTAAATATCACTAATCGCTTATAAGTTTTTTAAAAAATCATCGCTTATCCAGTTTTTTTTAAATATCACTAATCGCTTACCAAGTTTTTTTTTTAATATCATCGCTTATCAGTTTTTTTAAATATCACTAATTGCTTGCAAGTTTTTTTTTAAAATCATCGCTTATCCAGTTTTTTTAAATATCACTAATTGCTTACCAAGTTTTTTTTTAAAATCATCAGCTTATCCAGTTTTTTTAAATATCATAATTGCTTACCAAGTTTTTTTAAAATCATCCTTATCCAGTTTTTTTTAAATATCACTAATCGCTTATAAGTTTTTTAAAATCATCAGCTTATCCAGTTTTTTTTTAAATATCACTAATTGCTTACCAAGTTTTTAAAATCATCCCTTATCAGTTTTTTTTTAAATATCACTAATCGCTTACAAGTTTTTTTAAAATCATCCCAGCTTATCCAGTTTTTTTTTTTTTTTAAATATCACTAATCGCTTACTAAGTTTTTTTAAAATCATCGATTATCAGTTTTTTTAAATATCACTAATCGCTTACTAAGTTTTTTTAAAATCATCAGCTTATCCAGTTTTTTTTAAATATCACTAATCGCTTACCAAGTTTTTTAAAATCATCAACTTATCAGTTTTTTAAATATCACTAATCGCTTACCGTTTTAAAATCATCAGCTTATCCAGTTTTTAAATATCACTAATTGCTTACCAAGTTTTTTTTTTTTAAAATCATCGCTTATCAGTTTTTTAAACATCACTAATCGCTTACCAAGTTTTTTTTTTAAAAATCATCGCTTATCCAGTTTTTTTTTTTTTTTAAAATCATCGCTTATCCAGTTTTTTTTTAAATATCACTAATCGCTTACCAAGTTTTTTTAAAATCATCGCTTATCCAGTTTTTTTTTAAATATCACTAATCGCTTACCAAGTTTTTTAAAATCATCGCTTATCAGTTTTTTTAAATATCACTAATCGCTTACCAAGTTTTTTTAAAATCATCGCTTATCAGTTTTTTTAAATATCACTAATCGCTTACCAAGTTTTTTAAAATCATCGCTTATCCAGTTTTTTTAAATATCACTAATTGCTTACCAAGTTTTTTTTAAAATCATCAGCTTATCCAGTTTTTAAATATCACTAATTGCTTACCAAGTTTTTTTAAAATCATCTATTATCCAGTTTTTTTAAATATCATAATTGCTTACCAAGTTTTTTTAAAATCATCCTTATCCAGTTTTTTTAAATATCATCGCTTACCAAGATTTTTTTTAAAAATCATCGCTTATCCAGTTTTTTTAAATATCACTAATCGCTTACCAAGTTTTTTTTAAAATCATCGCTTATCCAGTTTTTTTTTAAATATCACTAATCGCTTACAAGTTTTTTTTTAAAATCATCGCTTATCCAGTTTTTTTTTAAATATCACTAATCGCTTACCAATTTTTTTTTTAAAAATCATCGCTTATCCAGTTTTTTTTTTTTTAAATATCACTAATTGCTTACCAGTTTTTTTAAAATCATCAACTTATCCAGTTTTTTTAAATATCACTAATTGTTTACCAAGTTTTTTTTAAAATCATCGCTTATCAGTTTTTTTAAATATCACTAATCGCTTACCAAGTTTTTTTAAAATCATCAGCTTATCCAGTTTTTTTAAATATCACTAATCGCTACCAAGTTTTTTAAAATCATCAACTTATCCAGTTTTTTTTAAATATCACTAATTGCTTACCAAGTTTTTTAAAATCATCAACTTATCCAGTTTTTTTAAATATCACTAATCGCTTACCAAGTTTTTTTAAAATCATCGCTTATCCAGTTTTTTTAAATATCACTAATCCTTACCAAGTTTTTTAAAATCATCAACATCAGTTTTTTTAAATATCATAATTGCTTACCAAGTTTTTTTAAAATCATCGCTTACCAAGTTTTTAAAATCATCCTTATCAGTTTTTTTAAATATCATAATTGCTTACCAAGTTTTTTTAAAATCATCGCTTATCAGTTTTTTTTAAATATCACTAATTGCTTACAAGTTTTTTAAAATCATCAACATCAGTTTTTTTTTAAAATCATCAGCTTATCCAGTTTTTTTTAAATATCATAATCGCTTACCAAGTTTTTTAAAATCATCGCTTATCAGTTTTTTTAAATATCACTAATCGCTTACAAGTTTTTTTAAAATCATCGCTTATCCAGTTTTTTTAAATATCAATTAATCGCTTACCAAGTTTTTTTAAAATCATCGCTTATCAGTTTTTTTAAAATATCGCTAATCGCTTACCAAGTTTTTTTAAAATCATCAACTTATCAGTTTTTTTAAATATCACTAATCGCTTACTAAGTTTTTTTAAAATCATCGATTATCCAGTTTTTTTAAATATCACTAATCGCTTACCAAGTTTTTTAAAATCATCCTTATCAGTTTTTTTAAATATCACTAATCGCTTACCAAGTTTTTTTAAAATCATCGGCTTATCCAGTTTTTTTAAATATCACTAATCAACTTACCAAGTTTTTTTTAAAATCATCAGCTTATCAGTTTTTTTAAATATCACTAATCGCTTACTAAGTTTTTTTAAAATCATCGCTTATCCAGTTTTTTTAAATATCACTAATTGCTTACCAAGTTTTTTTAAAATCATCGATCATCCAGTTTTTTTAAATATCACTAATCGCTTACTAAGTTTTTTTAAAATCATCGATTATCCAGTTTTTTTAAAATATCGCTAATCGCTTACCAGTTTTTTTTAAAATCATCAGCTTATCAGTTTTTTTTTAAATATCACTAATCGCTTACCAAGTTTTTTTTAAAATCATCGATTATCCAGTTTTTTTAAATATCACTAATCGCTTACAAGTTTTTTTAAAATCATCGATTATCAGTTTTTTTAAATATCACTAATCGCTTACTAAGTTTTTTTAAAATCATCGCTTATCCAGTTTTTTTAAATATCACTAATCGCTTACCAAGTTTTTTTAAAATCATCCTTATCCAGTTTTTTTTTTTTAAATATACTAATCGCTTACGAAGTTTTTAAAATCATCCTTATCAGTTTTTTTAAATATCATAATTGCTTACCAAGTTTTTTAAAATCATCGCTTATCAGTTTTTTTAAATATCACTAATCGCTTACCAAGGTTTTTTTTTTTTTAAAATCATCGCTTATTCAGTTTTTTTAAAATCATCTATTATCCAGTTTTTTTAAATATCACTAATCGCTTACCAAGTTTTTTTAAAATCATCGATTATCAGTTTTTTTTAAATATCATAATCGCTTACAAGTTTTTTTTAAAATCATCGCTTATCTAGTTTTTTTAAATATCACTAATTGCTTACCAAGTTTTTTTTAAAATCATCGATTATCCAGTTTTTTTAAATATCACTAATCGCTTATCAAGTTTTTTTTAAAATCATCGCTTACCAAGTTTTTAAAATCATCGTTTATCCAGTTTTAATATCACTAATTGTTTACCAAGTTTTTTTTTAAAATCATCGATTATCCAGTTTTTTTTTAATAACACTAATTGCTTACAAGTTTTTTTAAAATCATCGATTATCCAGTTTTTTTAAATATCACTAATCGCTTACTAAGTTTTTTTAAAATCATCAGCTTATCCAGTTTTTTTA
This sequence comes from Troides helena, assembly GCA_029286815.1. Taxonomy (NCBI): domain Eukaryota; kingdom Metazoa; phylum Arthropoda; class Insecta; order Lepidoptera; family Papilionidae; genus Troides; species Troides helena. Next base: position 927,678 of record JAGSMV010000033.1, read on the forward strand.
AATATCATAATCGCTTACTAAGTTTTTAAAATCATCGCTTACCAAGTTTTTTAAAAATCATCGCTTATCCAGTTTTTTTAAATATCACTAATCGCTTACCAAGTTTTTTTAAAATCATCCTTATCCAGTTTTTTTAAATATCACTAATCGCTTACCAAGTTTTTTTAAAAATCATCAGCTTATCAGTTTTTTTAAATATCACTAATCGCTTACTCAAGTTTTTTTAAAATCATCGCTTATCAGTTTTTTTAAATATCATAATTGCTTACCAAGTTTTTTTAAAATCATCGCTTATCCAGTTTTTTTAAATATCAATTAATCGCTTACTAAGTTTTTAAAATCATCGCTTACCAAGGTTTTTTTAAAATCATCGCTTATTCAGTTTTTTTAAAATCATCTATTATCAGTTTTTTTTAAATATCACTAATCGCTTACCAAGTTTTTTTAAAATCATCGATTATCCAGTTTTTTTAAATATCACTAATCGCTTACCAAGGTTTTTTTAAAATCATCCCGCTTATCAGTTTTTTTTTTAAATATCACTAATCGCTTACCAAGTTTTTTTAAAATCATCAACTTATCAGTTTTTTTAAAATCATCCTTATCCAGTTTTAACATCACTAATCGCTTACCAAGTTTTTTTAAAATCATCGCTTATCAGTTTTTTTTAAATATCACTTAATCGCTTACCAAGTTTTTTAAAATCATCGCTTATCCAGTTTTTTTAAATATCACTAATTGCTTGCAAGTTTTTTTAAAATCATCGATTATCCAGTTTTAAATATCACTAATTGCTTACCAAGTTTTTTAAAATCATCCTTATCCAGTTTTTTTAAATATCATAATCGCTTACAAGTTTTTTTAAAATCATCCTTATCCAGTTTTTTTTAAATATATCACTAATCGCTTACCAAGTTTTTTTAAAATCATCCTTATCCAGTTTTTTTTAAATATCACTAATTGCTTACAAGTTTTTTTAAAATCATCAACTTATCAGTTTTTTTTAAATATCACTAATCGCTTACAAGTTTTTTTAAAATCATCGCTTATCCAGTTTTTTTAAATATCACTAATCGCTTACCAAGTTTTTTTTTTAAATCATCGCTTATCCAGTTTTTTTTAAATATCACTAATCGCTTACCAAGTTTTTTTTTAAATCATCGCTTATCCAGTTTTTTTTTAAATATCACTAATCGCTTACCAAGTTTTTTTTTAAAATCATCGCTTATCCAGTTTTTTTTAAATATCACTAATCGCTTACCAAGTTTTTTTTTTAAAAATCATCGCTTATCCAGTTTTTTTTTAAATATCACTAATTGCTTACCAATTTTTTTTTAAAAATCATCGCTAATCCAGTTTTTTTTTAAATCATCGCTTATCCAGTTTTTTTTTAAATATCACTAATCGCTTACCAAGTTTTTTTTAAAATCATCGCTTATCCAGTTTTTTAAATATCACCAATCGCTTACCAAGTTTTTTAAAATCATCGCTTATCCAGTTTTTTTAAATATCACTAATCGCTTACCAAGTTTTTTTAAAATCATCGCTTATCCAGTTTTTTTAAATATCACTAATCGCTTACCAAGTTTTTTAAAATCATCGCTTATCCAGTTTTTTTAAATATCACTAATCAGCTTACCAAGTTTTTTTAAAATCATCGTTTATCCAGTTTTTTTAAAATCATCCTTATCAGTTTTTTTAAATATCATAATCGCTTACCAAGTTTTTTTAAAATCATCGATTATCAGTTTTTTAAATATCATAATCGCTTACCAAGTTTTTTTAAAATCATCGATTATCCAGTTTTTTTTAAATATCACTAATCGCTTATCAAGTTTTTTTAAAATCATCAACTTATCAGTTTTTTTTAAATATCACTAATCGCTTACCAAGTTTTTAAAATCATCCGCTTATCCAGTTTTTTTAAATATCATAATCGCTTACCAAGTTTTTTTAAAATCATCAGCTTATCCAGTTTTTTTTAAATATCACTAATCGCTTACTAAGTTTTTTTAAAATCATCGCTTATCAGTTTTTTTTAAATATCACTAATTGCTTACCAAGTTTTTTTAAAATCATCAGCTTATCCAGTTTTTTTTAAATATCACTAATCAGCTTACCAAGTTTTTTAAAATCATCAGCTTATCCAGTTTTTTTAAATATCACTAATCAGCTTACCAAGTTTTTTTAAATATCACTAATCGCTTATCAAGTTTTTTTTAAATATCATAATCGCTTACCAGTTTTTTTAAAATCATCGATTATCCAGTTTTTTTAAATATCACTAATCGCTTACTAAGTTTTTTTAAAATCATCGCTTATCCAGTTTTTTTTAAATATCATAATCGCTTACTAAGTTTTTTAAAATCATCCGCTTATCCAGTTTTTTTTAAATATCACTAATCGCTTACCAAGTTTTTTTAAAATCATCGCTTATCAGTTTTTTTTAAATATCATAATCGCTTACCAGTTTTTTTTAAAATCATCAACTTATCCAGTTTTTTTTAAATATCACTAATCGCTTACTAAGTTTTTTTAAAATCATCAACTTATCAGTTTTTTTAAATATCACTAATCGCTTACCAAGTTTTTTTAAAATCATCGCTTATCCAGTTTTTTTAAATATCACTAATCGCTTACTAAGTTTTTTTAAAATCATCAACTTATCAGTTTTTTTTAAATATCATAATCGCTTACCAAGTTTTTTAAAATCATCGCTTATCCAGTTTTTTTAAATATCACTAATCAGCTTACCAAGTTTTTTTAAAATCATCAACTTATCCAGTTTTTTTAAATATCACCAATCGCTTACCAAGTTTTTTTAAAATCATCAGCTTATCCAGTTTTTTTAAATATCACTAATCGCTTACTAAGTTTTTTTAAAATCATCGCTTATCAGTTTTTTTAAATATCATAATCGCTTACTAAGTTTTTTTAAAATCATCGCTTATCAGTTTTTTTAAATATCACTAATCGCTTACCAGTTTTTTAAAATCATCGCTTATCAGTTTTTTTAAATATCACTAATCGCTTACCAAGTTTTTTTAAAATCATCAACTTATCCAGTTTTTTTAAATATCACTAATCGCTTACCAAGTTTTTTAAAATCATCAACTTATCCAGTTTTTTTTTAAATATCACTAATCGCTTACCAAGTTTTTTAAAATCATCGATCATCCAGTTTTTTTAAAATATCTTAATCGCTTACTAAGTTTTTTAAAATCATCGATTATCCAGTTTTTTTAAATATCACTAATCGCTTACTAAGTTTTTTAAAATCATCGCTTATCAGTTTTTTTAAATATCACTAATCAGCTTACCAAGTTTTTTTAAAATCATCCTTATCAGTTTTTTTTTAAATATCACTAATCAGCTTACCAAGTTTTTTAAAATCATCGCTTATCAGTTTTTTTAAATATCACTAATTGCTTACCAGTTTTTTTAAAATCATCAACTTATCAGTTTTTTTAAATATCACTAATCAGCTTACCAAGTTTTTTTAAAATCATCGCTTATTCAGTTTTTTTAAAATCATCTATTATCCAGTTTTTTTAAATATCACTAATCGCTTACCAAGTTTTTTAAAATCATCGATTACCCAGTTTTTTTAAATATCACTAATCGCTTACCAAGTTTTTTAAAATCATCGCTTATCAGTTTTTTTAAATATCACTAATCAGCTTACCAAGTTTTTTAAAATCATCGCTTATCCAGTTTTTTTAAATATCACTAATCCTTACCAAGTTTTTTAAAATCATCGCTTATTCAGTTTTTTTAAATATCACTAATCGCTTACCAAGTTTTTTTAAAATCATCCCAGCTTATCCAGTTTTTAAATATCACTAATCGCTTACCAAGTTTTTTAAAATCATCAGCTTATCCAGTTTTTTTAAATATCAATTAATCGCTTACCAAGTTTTTTAAAATCATCCTTATCAGTTTTTTTAAATATCACTAATTGCTTACCAAGTTTTTTAAAATCATCCCAGCTTATCCAGTTTTTTTAAATATCACTAATTGTTTACCAAGTTTTTTTTTAAAATCATCTATTATCAGTTTTTTTAAATATCAATTAATCGCTTACCAGTTTTTTTAAAATCATCGCTTATCCAGTTTTTTTAAATATCACTAATTGCTTACCAAGTTTTTTAAAATCATCAACATCAGTTTTTTTTAAATATCACTAATCGCTTACCAAGTTTTTTTAAAATCATCGCTTATCCAGTTTTTTTAAAATCATCTATTATCCAGTTTTTTTAAATATCACTAATCGCTTACCAAGTTTTTTAAAATCATCGATTATCAGTTTTTTTTAAATATCACTAATCGCTTACCAAGTTTTTTAAAATCATCAGCTTATCAGTTTTTTTAAATATCACTAATCGCTTACAAGTTTTTTTAAAATCATCCTTATCCAGTTTTTTAAATATCACTAATCCTTACCAAGTTTTTTAAAATCATCCTTATCAGTTTTTTTTAAATATCACTATTAATCGCTTACCAAGTTTTTTTAAATATCACTAATCGCTTATCAAGTTTTTTTTAAATATCATAATTGCTTACCAAGTTTTTTTAAAATCATCGCTTATTCAGTTTTTTTTTAAATATCACTAATTGCTTACAAGTTTTTTTTTAAAATCATCTATTATCCAGTTTTTTTTTAAATATCACTAATTGCTTACAAGTTTTTTTAAAATCATCCTTATCCAGTTTTTTTTAAATATCACTAATCGCTTATCAAGTTTTTTTAAAATCATCGCTTATCCAGTTTTTTTAAATATCACTAATCGCTTACTAAGTTTTTTTAAAATCATCGCTATCCAGTTTTTTTTTTTTAACATCACTAATTGCTTGCAAGTTTTTTTAAAATCATCGATTATCCAGTTTTTTTAAATATCATAATCGCTTACCAAGTTTTTTTAAAATCATCAACTTATCCAGTTTTTTTAAATATCACTAATTGCTTACAAGTTTTTTTAAAATCATCGATTATCAGTTTTTTTAAATATCACTTAATCGCTTACCAAGGTTTTTTTTAAAATCATCGCTTATCAGTTTTTTTAAATATCACTAATTGCTTACCAAGTTTTTAAAATCATCAGCTTATCCAGTTTTTTTTTTTTTAAATATCATAATTGCTTACCAAGTTTTTAAAAATCATCGATTATCCAGTTTTTTTTTAAATATCACTAATCGCTTACTAAGTTTTTTAAAATCATCGATTATCCAGTTTTTTTAAATATTACTAATCGCTTACTAAGTTTTTTTTTAAAAATCATCGCTAATCCAGTTTTTTTTTTAAATATCATCGCTTACCAAGATTTTTTTTAAAAATCATCGATATCCAGTTTTTTTTAATATCACTAATCGCTTACCAAGTTTTTTTTAAAATCATCCTTATCCAGTTTTTTTAAATATCACTAATCGCTTACCAAGTTTTTTAAAAATCATCGCTTATCCAGTTTTTTTTTTTTTAAATATCACTAATCGCTTACCAAGTTTTTTTAAAATCATCGCTTATCAGTTTTTTTAAATATCACTAATCGCTTACCAAGGTTTTTTTTAAAATCATCCCGCTTATCCAGTTTTTTTAAATATCACCAATCGCTTACCAAGTTTTTTTAAAATCATCGCTTATCAGTTTTTTTAAAATCATCAGCTTATCCAGTTTTTTTAAATATCACTAATCAACACCAAGTTTTTTTAAAATCATCAGCTTATCAGTTTTTTTAAATATCATAATTGCTTACCAAGTTTTTTTAAAATCATCAACATCAGTTTTTTTAAATATCACTAATCGCTTACAAGTTTTTTTAAAATCATCGCTTATCCAGTTTTTTTAAATATCACTAATCGCTTACCAAGTTTTTTTAAAATCATCGCTTATCCAGTTTTTTAAATATCACTAATCGCTTGCAAGTTTTTTTAAAATCATCAGCTTATCCAGTTTTTTTAAATATCACTAATCGCTTACCAAGTTTTTTTAAAATCATCGATTATCCAGTTTTTTTAAATATCACTAATCAACACCAAGTTTTTTTAAAATCATCGATTATCAGTTTTTTTTTAAATATCACTATTAATCGCTTACCAAGTTTTTTTAAAATCATCAGCTTATCCAGTTTTTAACATCACTAATTGTTTACCAAGTTTTTTTAAATATCACTAATCATACCAAGTTTTTTTAAAATCATCAACTTATCCAGTTTTTTTAAATATCACTAATCGCTTACCAAGTTTTTTTAAATATCACTAATCGCTTATCAAGTTTTTTTTTAAATATCACTAATCATACCAAGTTTTTTTAAAATCATCAACATCAGTTTTTTTTTAAATATCATCGCTTACCAAGTTTTTTTTTAAAAATCATCGATATCCAGTTTTTTTTAATATCACTAATCGCTTACCAAGTTTTTTTTTTAAATCATCGCTTATCCAGTTTTTTTTTAAATATCACTAATCGCTTACCAAGTTTTTTTTTTAAAAATCATCGCTTATCCAGTTTTTTAAATATCACTAATCAGCTTACCAAGTTTTTTTAAAATCATCGTTTATCCAGTTTTTTTAAATATCACTAATCATACCAAGTTTTTTTAAAATCATCGATTATCCAGTTTTTTTAAATATCATAATCGCTTACTAAGTTTTTTTAAAATCATCCTTATCCAGTTTTTTTAAATATCACTAATCGCTTACCAAGTTTTTTTAAAATCATCGCTTATCCAGTTTTTTTAAATATCACTAATCGCTTACGAAGTTTTTTTAAAATCATCAGCTTATCAGTTTTTTTTAAATATCACTAATTGCTTACCAAGTTTTTTTAAAATCATCCTTATCCAGTTTTTTTAAATATCACTAATCAGCTTACCAAGTTTTTTTTAAAATCATCGCTTATTCAGTTTTTTTAAAATCATCTATTATCCAGTTTTTTTAAATATCACTAATCGCTTACCAAGTTTTTTTAAAATCATCGATTATCCAGTTTTTTTAAATATCACCTAATCGCTTACCAGTTTTTTTTAAAATCATCGCTTATTCAGTTTTTTTAAATATCATAATTGCTTACCAAGTTTTTTAAAATCATCGATTATCCAGTTTTTTTAAATATCATAATCGCTTACCAAGTTTTTTTAAAATCATCGCTTATCCAGTTTTTTTAAATATCACTAATTGCTTACTAAGTTTTTTTAAAATCATCGATTATCCAGTTTTTTAATATCACTAATCGTTTACCAAGTTTTTTTTAAAATCATCGATTATCCAGTTTTTTTAAATATCACTAATCAGCTTACCAAGTTTTTTTAAAATCATCGATTATCAGTTTTTTTTTAACATCACTAATCGCTTACTAAGTTTTTTTAAAATCATCTATTATCAGTTTTTTTAAATATCACTAATCAGCTTACCAAGTTTTTTTAAAATCATCGCTTATCCAGTTTTTTTAAAATATCGCTAATCGCTTACCAATTTTTTTAAAATCATCGCTTATCCAGTTTTTTTTAAATATCACTAATCGCTTACCAAGTTTTTTTTAAAATCATCGCTTATCCAGTTTTTTTAAATATCACTAATCGCTTACCAAGTTTTTTTTAAAATCATCGCTTATCAGTTTTTTTAAATATCATTAATCGCTTACCAAGGTTTTTTTTAAAATCATCGCTTATTCAGTTTTTTTAAAATCATCTATTATCAGTTTTTTTAAATATCATTAATCGCTTACCAAGTTTTTTTAAAATCATCAACTTATCAGTTTTTTTTTAAATATCACTAATCGCTTACCAAGTTTTTTTAAAATCATCCTTATCCAGTTTTTTTAAATATCACTAATCCTTACCAAGTTTTTTTAAAATCATCAGCTTATCAGTTTTTTTAAATATCACTAATCAACACCAAGTTTTTTTTAAAATCATCGCTTATCAGTTTTTTTTTAAATATCACTAATTGCTTACCAAGTTTTTTTAAAATCATCAACTTATCCAGTTTTTTTTTAAAATCATCCTTATCCAGTTTTAACATCACTAATTGCTTACCAAGTTTTTTTTTTAAAATCATCGATTATCCAGTTTTTTTAAATATCACTAATCCTTACTAAGTTTTTTTAAAATCATCGCTTATCCAGTTTTTTTAAATATCACTAATCCTTACCAAGTTTTTTTAAAAAATCATCGCTTATCCAGTTTTTTTAAATATCACTAATCAGCTTACCAAGTTTTTTTTAAAATCATCGCTTATCAGTTTTTTTTAAATATCACTATTAATCGCTTACTAAGTTTTTTAAAATCATCAACATCAGTTTTTTTAAATATCACTAATCGCTTACCAAGTTTTTTTAAAATCATCAACTTATCAGTTTTTTTTTAACATCACTAATTGCTTACTAAGTTTTTTTTAAAATCATCAACTTATCCAGTTTTTTTAAATATCACTAATTGCTTACAAGTTTTTTTAAAATCATCAGCTTATCCAGTTTTTTTAAATATCACTAATCGCTTACCAAGTTTTTTTAAAATCATCCTTATCCAGTTTTTTTAAATATCACTAATCAGCTTACCAAGTTTTTTTAAAATCATCGCTTATTCAGTTTTTTTAAATATCACTAATTGCTTACCAGTTTTTTTAAAATCATCGCTTATTCAGTTTTTTTAAAATCATCGCTTATCAGTTTTTTTAAATATCACTAATTGCTTACCAAGTTTTTAAAATCATCGCTTATCCAGTTTTTTTAAATATCACTAATTGCTTACAAGTTTTTTAAAATCATCAACTTATCAGTTTTTTTTTAAATATCACTAATAATTGCTTACCAAGTTTTTTAAAATCATCAACTTATCAGTTTTTTAAATATCACTAATCGCTTACCAAGTTTTTTAAAATCATCGCTTATCCAGTTTTTTTAAATATCACTAATCCTTACAAGTTTTTTAAAATCATCAACTTATCCAGTTTTTTTAAATATCACTAATCCTTACAAGTTTTTTTAAAATCATCGATTATCAGTTTTTTTAAATATCACTAATCGCTTACTAAGTTTTTTAAAATCATCGATTATCCAGTTTTTTTAAATATCACTAATCGCTTACTAAGTTTTTTAAAATCATCAGCTTATCCAGTTTTTTTAAATATCACTAATCATACCAAGTTTTTTAAAATCATCGCTTATCCAGTTTTTTTAAATATCACTAATCGCTTACTAAGTTTTTTAAAATCATCGCTTATCAGTTTTTTTTTAAATATCACTAATCGCTTATAAGTTTTTTAAAATCATCAGCTTATCCAGTTTTTTTTAAATATCACTAATTGCTTACCAAGTTTTTTTTTTTTAAAATCATCAGCTTATCCAGTTTTTTTTAAATATCACTAATCAGCTTACCAAGTTTTTTAAAATCATCAGTTTATCCAGTTTTTTTTAAATATCACTAATCATACCAAGTTTTTTAAAATCATCGATTATCCAGTTTTTTTTAAATATCACTAATCGCTTACAAGTTTTTTTAAAATCATCGATTATCCAGTTTTTTTAAATATCACTAATCGCTTACTAAGTTTTTTAAAATCATCGATTATCCAGTTTTTTTAAATATCACTAATCGCTTACTAAGTTTTTTTTTTAAATCATCGCTTATCCAGTTTTTTTTAAATATCACTAATCGCTTACCAAGTTTTTTTTAAATCATCGCTTATCCAGTTTTTTTTAAATATCATAATCCTTACAAGTTTTTTAAAATCATCAGCTTATCAGTTTTTTTAAATATCACTAATCGCTTACCAATTTTTTTAAATCATCGCTTATCCAGTTTTTTTTAAATATCACTAATCGCTTACCAAGGTTTTTTTTAAAAATCATCGCTTATCCAGTTTTTTTAAATATCACTAATCGCTTACCAAGGTTTTTTTTAAAAATCATCGCTTATCAGTTTTTTTAAATATCACTAATCGCTTATAAGTTTTTTTAAAATCATCGCTTATCCAGTTTTTTTAAATATCCTAATCGCTTACCAAGTTTTTTTAAATCATCGCTTATCCAGTTTTTTAAATATCACTAATCGCTTACCAAGTTTTTTTTTTAATATCATCGCTTATCCAGTTTTTTTTTTAAATATCACTAATCGCTTACTAAGTTTTTTTTTTAAAATCATCGCTTATCCAGTTTTTTTTAAATATCACTAATCGCTTACCAAGTTTTTTTTTAAATCATCGCTTATCAGTTTTTTTAAATATCACTAATCCTTACCAAGTTTTTTTTAAAATCATCAGCTTATCAGTTTTTTTAAATATCACTAATCGCTTACCAAGTTTTTTTTTTAAATCATCGATTATCAGTTTTTTTAAATATCACTAATCGCTTACTAAGTTTTTTTAAAATCATCGATTATCAGTTTTTTAAATATCACTAATCGCTTACTAAGTTTTTTTTAAAATCATCAACTTATCCAGTTTTTTTAAATATCACTAATCGCTTACCAATTGTTTTTTTAAAAATCATCGCTTATCCAGTTTTTTTTTTAAATATCATCGCTTACCAAGATTTTTTTTTAAATCATCGCTTATCCAGTTTTTTTTAAATATCACTAATCGCTTACCAAGTTTTTTTAAAATCATCAACTTATCCAGTTTTTTTAAATATCATAATCCTTACCAAGTTTTTTAAAATCATCCTTATCAGTTTTTTTTTAAATATCACTAATCCTTACCAAGTTTTTTTTAAAATCATCAGCTTATCCAGTTTTTTTTAAATATCACTAATCGCTTACCAAGTTTTTTTTAAAATCATCTATTATCCAGTTTTTTTAAATATCACTAATTGCTTACAAGTTTTTTTAAAATCATCAGCTTATCCAGTTTTTTTTAAATATCACTAATCGCTTACCAAGGTTTTTTTTTAAAATCATCAGCTTATCCAGTTTTTTTAAAATCATCTATTATCAGTTTTTTTTAAAATCATCAACTTATCAGTTTTTTAAATATCACCAATCGCTTACCAAGTTTTTTTTAAAATCATCGATTATCCAGTTTTTTTAAATATCACTAATCGCTTACCAAGTTTTTTTAAAATCATCAACTTATCAGTTTTTTTAAATATCACTAATCGCTTACCAAGTTTTTAAAATCATCAAGCTTATCCAGTTTTTTTAAATATCACTAATCGCTTACCAAGTTTTTTAAAAATCATCGCTTATCCAGTTTTTTTTTTAAATATCACTAATCGCTTACCAAGTTTTTTTAAAATCATCGCTTATCCAGTTTTTTTTTTAAATATCACTAATCGCTTACCAAGTTTTTTAAAATCATCAACTTATCCAGTTTTTTTAAATATCACTAATCAACTTACCAAGTTTTTTAAAATCATCAACTTATCCAGTTTTTTTTAAATATCACTAATTGCTTACAAGTTTTTTAAAATCATCAGCTTATCCAGTTTTTTTAAATATCACTAATTGCTTACAAGTTTTTTTTAAAATCATCTATTATCCAGTTTTTTTAAATATCACTAATTGTTTACCAAGTTTTTTTAAAATCATCAGCTTATCAGTTTTTTAAATATCACTAATTGCTTACAAGTTTTTTTTAAAATCATCCCAGCTTATCCAGTTTTTTTTAAATATCACTAATCGCTTACCAAGTTTTTTAAAATCATCAGCTTATCCAGTTTTTTTAAAATCATCTATTATCCAGTTTTTTTAAATATCACTAATCGCTTACCAAGTTTTTTAAAATCATCCGATTATCCAGTTTTTTTAAATATCACTAATCGCTTACCAGGATTTTTTTAAAATCATCAGCTTATCAGTTTTTTTAAATATCACTAATCGCTTACCAGGATTTTTTTAAAATCATCGCTTATCCAGTTTTTTTAAATATCACTAATTGCTTACCAAGTTTTTTAAAATCATCATTATCCAGTTTTTTTAAATATCATAATCGCTTACCAAGTTTTTTAAAATCATCCTTATCCAGTTTTTTTAAATATCATAATTGCTTACCAAGTTTTTTTTAAAATCATCCTTATCCAGTTTTTTTTAAATATCATAATTGCTTACCAAGTTTTTTTAAAATCATCTATTATCCAGTTTTAATATCACTAATTGCTTACAAGTTTTTTTAAAATCATCCCTTATCCAGTTTTTTTTAAATATCACTAATCAGCTTACCAAGTTTTTTAAAATCATCCCTTATCAGTTTTTTTTTAAATATCACTTAATCGCTTACCAGTTTTTTTAAAATCATCAGCTTATCCAGTTTTTTTAAATATCACTAATTGCTTACCAAGTTTTTTAAAATCATCAGCTTATCCAGTTTTTTTTAAATATCACTAATCGCTTACCAAGTTTTTTTAAAATCATCGCTTATCAGTTTTTTTAAATATCATAATTGCTTACCAAGTTTTTTTTAAAAATCATCGATTATCAGTTTTTTTAAATATCACTAATCGCTTATCAAGTTTTTTAAAATCATCGCTTATCCAGTTTTTTTAAATATCACTAATTGCTTACAAGTTTTTTTTTTAAAATCATCGATTATCAGTTTTTTTAAATATCACTAATTGCTTACAAGTTTTTTAAAATCATCGATTATCCAGTTTTTTTAAATATCACTAATCGCTTACTAAGTTTTTTAAAATCATCGATTATCCAGTTTTTTTTAAATATCACTAATCAACACCAAGTTTTTTAAAATCATCGCTTATCCAGTTTTTTTAAATATCACTAATCGCTTATCAAGTTTTTTAAAATCATCGCTTATCCAGTTTTTTTAAATATCACTAATCGCTTACCAGTTTTTTTAAAATCATCGCTTATCAGTTTTTTTAAATATCACTAATCGCTTACTAAGTTTTTTAAAATCATCCCTTATCCAGTTTTTTTAAATATCACTAATTGCTTACCAAGTTTTTTTTAAAATCATCGATCATCCAGTTTTTTTTTAAATATCACTAATCAACTTACCAAGTTTTTTAAAAATCATCGATTATCCAGTTTTTTTAAATATCACTAATCGCTTACCAAGTTTTTTAAAATCATCGATTATCCAGTTTTTTTAAATATCACTAATCGCTTACTAAGTTTTTTAAAATCATCGATTATCAGTTTTTTTAAATATCACTAATCGCTTACTAAGTTTTTTAAAATCATCAGCTTATCAGTTTTTTTAAATATCACTAATCGCTTACAAGTTTTTTTTTTTTAAAATCATCGCTTATCAGTTTTTTTTAAATATCATAATCGCTTACCAAGTTTTTTAAAATCATCGCTTATCCAGTTTTTTTTAAATATCATAATTGCTTACCAAGTTTTTAAAAATCATCGCTTATCCAGTTTTTTTTTTTTAAATATCACTAATCGCTTACCAAGGTTTTTTTTAAAATCACCCTTATCCAGTTTTTTTTAAAAATCATCGATTATCAGTTTTTTTAAATATCACTAATCGCTTACCAAGTTTTTTTTAAAAATCATCGCTTATCCAGTTTTTTTTTAAATATCACTAATCGCTTACTAAGTTTTTAAAATCATCAACATCAGTTTTTTTTAAAAATCATCGCTTATCCAGTTTTTTTTTAAATATCACTAATTGCTTACCAAGTTTTTTTTAAAATCATCGATTATCCAGTTTTTTTAAATATCACTTCAATCGCTTACCAAGTTTTTAAAAATCATCGCTTATCCAGTTTTTTTTTAAAATCACTAATCGCTTACCAAGTTTTTTTTAAAAAATAATCGATTATCCAGTTTTTAAATATCACTAATTGTTTACCAAGTTTTTAAAATCATCGATTATCAGTTTTTTTTTTTTTTAAAATCATCTATTATCCAGTTTTTTTTAAATATCACTAATCGTTTACCAAGTTTTTAAAATCATCAACATCAGTTTTTTTAAAAATCATCGCTTATCCAGTTTTTTTTTAAATATCACTAATCGCTTACCAAGTTTTTTAAAAATCATCGCTTATCCAGTTTTTTTTTAAATATCACTAATCGCTTACCAAGTTTTTTTTAAAAATCATCGCTTATCCAGTTTTTTTTTAAATATCACTAATCGCTTACCAAGTTTTTTTTAAAAATCATCGCTTATCCAGTTTTAAATATCACTAATCGCTTACCAAGTTTTTTAAAAATCATCGCTTATCCAGTTTTTTTTTTTTTAAATATCACTAATCGCTTACCAAGTTTTTTTTAAAATCATCGCTTATCCAGTTTTTTTTAAATATCACTAATCGCTTACCAGTTTTTTTTAATATCACTAATCGCTTACCAAGTTTTTTTTAAAATCATCGCTTATCCAGTTTTTTTTTAAATATCACTAATTGCTTACCAAGTTTTTTTTAAAATCATCGCTTATCCAGTTTTTTTTTTAAATATCACTAATCGCTTACCAAGTTTTTTTTAAAATCATCGCTTATCCAGTTTTTTCTAAACACCACTTATCGCGTATCAATGTTGTTTGTACCTCAGACATTCCCGCTTCTTATCTTTTATTAAAGAGTTACGTCAAAGAAAATCACAACGACGCCGTTGATGAATTCGACTAGTTTTAAAAAAAATCATCACCATCATCGTCATCATCACCATCAACCGATAGAGGTCCACGACAGACGACACCGATCAGCCCTGCGCTGCAGTCAGCATGGCTTCCCTTACCGCTCGGTAAAGAAGCTATCATTTGTAAGGGTTTATATGGGGGGGAATTTAGCTCATTTCCCACCACGCTAGCCCAATGCGGATTGGTTGAAGCCAAATCCTCGTTCGATGATCACCAGACTGCACCACGAGCTGGTGAGGTTGGCTTGGATCCCGTGAGTTGTGTGTGACCCCTTACACCCTCTAAAGTACATAGTTTATTACTAATTAACTTTTTAATTAAAAAAAAAATTGTTACTACAGCAACATTAAATACGATACTGATATCACTCATATTAAAGTGATTATCCAACCTCATATATTATATTATATATTATATGTTACACCACATTGCACTCACCGCTTAAGACATATCATATCTCGTTACCTGAATAATTAGAGTACCTACAAAGTCCTTCAAACCGGAACACAGTAGTAATTTGAAAAGTAACCTATCTAGACGGTCTTCAACACAGACCTACCACCAGTGTTGTTGAGTTTTTATCTAATACTAAGCTTTAAATGTTAGTGTTTTAAATACCTAGTATTTACTTGATATAAACAACAATCTAGTTCAATAAACAAATGTACAGGTTATTAGTAATGATAAGAGTATACGGCGACCAGGTTCCAAAACCTAGTATTTGTTTAGTATTAAGTGCTCGTGATAAGAAATCTAGTAAGTACTGAATACTTTAAAGTATTGAAATACTATTTGGAATATTTTTATTTATGTAAGATATTCCTAGTATATGATATATTTAATGGCCTATGTCCAGCAGTGGACTTCCTCAGACTGTTGATGATGATCCTAAAACAAATCTAGATCTAGATTTCATTAAATTTCTCGCGTTGATTCTAAGAACAAAGAATAATAGATAATAAAACGACCAGTTTTTAAAACCAAGTAACTGCTTCCGATACCCAAATAAATACTATAGAGTATTTTAATACTTATAGATTATTTACTGTTTAATAAAATGCAGTATTAGCAGAACATTATTTATCATTCGTTGTATACTTTTTACTGTTATCTAGTATGCTTATAATGTTTTCGCGGTAACTAAGTAAAATACTTCACTAAAAAGTAAAATACCAATAAGTATTTTCGTTTCCTTCTTATGGAGTTAAGTGTTTATTTTATTAAAGTTTAATATTACTATTTCTTATGGAGAGTATTGAAAAATACTATGTTTGAAAACCTGGTTTCTGGGCGTTGTATTAAGTATTTGTTCCAGGGCGTACGGTAGGCTAGTATAGGAAGTAACACTCAGTTAGTGAGCTAACTGAACCTGGAACCGAACCGGTGGTAGGTCTCTGTTATCGGCGACTGTAGGTACCACCGCAGCTCCTATTGCAGCTGACACACAGCAGTGTGCAAATATTACTGTGTTCCGGATTGAAGGGAGTTGTAGCTAGTAAACGGTTTACCTTTTACAACTTGTTATTTTCGACCCAATACGACATAAGGGCCTTCGAGATAAGAGCGTATTATTCCCTTGAAGATCGGGAATGCGGCCGCGACCTTTCTGATTATGCGACAGTCTATGGGCAGGCGTATTACTTACCATTTGGTGAACTGTTCACTCGTATACACATCGTTCCTATAAAAAAATATTTTTCAAGGCGGCGAGTTCATTGCGGTGCAGTGTATAACGTTCGAACTAGCGCCACGGTGTCATGGACGGGCGTATTACTTACCATCAGTTGAACTGTTCACTCGTATGCTCATTGTTTCTATAAAAAAATATTTTTCACGGCGGCGAGTTCATTGCGGTGCAGTGTATAACGTTCGAACTAGCGCCACGGTGTCATGGACGGGCGTATTACTTACCATCAGTTGAACTGTTCACTCGTATGCTCATTTTTCTATAAAAAAATATTTTTCACGGCGGCGAGTTCATTGCGGTGCAGTGTATAACGTTCGAACTAGCGCCACGGTGTCATGGACGGGCGTATTACTTACCATCGTTATAACGCTCATTGAATAAAAAAATATATTAGCTAAGCAAAGTATCTCATTGGAACTGCTGTAGGTAAATATGGCGAGCCGGCGGCGGCGAGATCAAAACAGGAACGTTAACCTGAAACTTTGATATTCTCCCCGGCGCCACTGTGACTGTGGACTTGGACAATTATGTATTTTAATAGTCCTGGTGTGGAGTCTCTGGTGAATAAGAACGCAACCATAACAGCAATATATTGATAATGAGCAGAATTCAAAGTACAGAGCAAGTTCATAAGTACAACAGTATTATAAAGATCCAGTGAGATCCAGTTGATGGATACATCTGTATACTCTGTAATGACCTACTGACACAAGTCTTGGCATTACGGCAGCCCAGAGCAATCCAGTTGTATACTTCATGATGGGCTACTACCTCGAGTCTTCGCGTTATAAAGATCCAGTGAGATCCAGTTGATGGATACAATTGTATACTCTGTAATGACCTACTGGCACAAGTCTTGGCATTACGGCAGCCCAGAGCAATCCAGTTGTATACTTCGCGATGGGCTACTACCTCGAGTCTTCGCGTTATAAAGATCCAGTGAGATCCAGTTGATGGATACAATTGTATACTCTGTAATGACCTACTGACACAAGTCTTGGCATTACGGCAGCCCAGAGCAATCCAGTTGTATACTTCATGATGGCCTACTACCTCGAGTCTTCGCGTTATAAAGATCCAGTGAGATCCAGTTGATGGATACATCTGTATACTCTGTAATGACCTACTGACACAAGTCTTGGCATTACGGCAGCCCAGAGCAATCCAGTTGTATACTTCATGATGGGCTACTACCTCGAGTCTTCGCGTTATAAAGATCCAGTGAGATCCAGTTGATGGATACAATTGTATACTCTGTAATGACCTACTGACACAAGTCTTGGCATTACGGCAGCCCAGAGCAATCCAGTTGTATACTTCATGATGGGCTACTACCTCGAGTCTTCGCGTTATAAAGATCCAGAGAGATCCAGTTGAAGGATACAATTGTATACTCTGTAACGACCTACTGACACAAGTCTTGGCATTACGGCAGCCCAGAGCAATCCAGTTGTATACTTCATGATGGGCTACTACCTCGAGTCTTCGCGTTATAAAGATCAGTGAGATCCAGTTGATGGATACATCTGTATACTCTGTAATGACCTACTGACACAAGTCTTGGCATTACGGCAGCCCAGAGCAATCCAGTTGTATACTTCATGATGGCCTACTACCTCGAGTCTTCGCGTTATAAAGATCCAGTGAGATCCAGTCGATGGATACAATTGTATACTCTGTAACGACCTACTGACACAAGTCTTGGCATTACGGCAGCCCAGAGCAATCCAGTTGAATACTTCATGATGGCCTACTACCTCGAGTCCTCGCGTTATAAAGATCCAGTGAGATCCAGTTGATGGATACAATTGTATACTCTGTAATGACCTACTGACACAAGTCTTGGCATTACGGCAGCCCAGAGCAATCCAGTTGTATACTTCATGATGGGCTACTACCTCGAGTCTTCGCGTTATAAAGATCCAGTGAGATCCAGTTGATGGATACAATTGTATACTCTGTAACGACCTACTGACACAAGTCTTGGCATTACGGCAGCCCAGAGCAATCCAGTTGTATACTTCATGATGGCCTACTACCTCGAGTCTTCGCGTTATAAAGATCCAGTGAGATCCAGTTGATGGATACAATTGTATACTCTGTAATGACTTATTGACACAAGTCTTGGCATTACGGCAGCCCAGAGCAATCCAGTTGTATACTTCATGATGGGCTACTACCTCGAGTCTTCGCGTTATAAAGATCAGTGAGATCCAGTTGATGGATACATCTGTATACTCTGTAACGACCTACTGACACAAGTCTTGGCATTACGGCAGCCCAGAGCAATCCAGTTGTATACTTCATGATGGGCTACTACCTCGAGTCTTCGCGTTATAAAGATCCAGTGAGATCAGTTGATGGATACATCTGTATACTCTGTAATGACCTACTGACACAAGTCTTGGCATTACGGCAGCCCAGAGCAATCCAGTTGTATACTTCATGATGGGCTACTACCTCGAGTCTTCGCGTTATAAAGATCAGTGAGATCCAGTTGATGGATACATCTGTATACTCTGTAACGACCTACTGACACAAGTCTTGGCATTACGGCAGCCCAGAGCAATCCAGTTGTATACTTCATGATGGGCTACTACCTCGAGTCCTCGCGTTATAAAGATCCAGTGAGATCAGTTGATGGATACAATTGTATACTCTGTAACGACCTACTGACACAAGTCTTGGCATTACGGCAGCCCAGAGCAATCCAGTTGTATACTTCATGATGGGCTACTACCTCGAGTCTTCGCGTTATAAAGATCCAGTGAGATCCAGTTGATGGATACAATTGTATACTCTGTAATGACCTACTGACACAAGTCTTGGCATTACGGCAGCCCAGAGCAATCCAGTTGTATACTTCATGATGGCCTACTACCTCGAGTCTTCGCGTTATAAAGATCAGTGAGATCCAGTTGATGGATACATCTGTATACTCTGTAATGACCTACTGACACAAGTCTTGGCATTACGGCAGCCCAGAGCAATCCAGTTGTATACTTCATGATGGCCTACTACCTCGAGTCTTCGCGTTATAAAGATCCAGAGAGATCCAGTTGAAGGATACAATTGTATACTCTGTAACGACCTACTGACACAAGTCTTGGCATTACGGCAGCCCAGAGCAATCCAGTTGAATACTTCATGATGGCCTACTACCTCGAGTCCTCGCGTTATAAAGATCCAGTGAGATCAGTTGATGGATACATCTGTATACTCTGTAACGACCTACTGACACAAGTCTTGGCATTACGGCAGCCCAGAGCAATCCAGTTGAATACTTCATGATGGCCTACTACCTCGAGTCCTCGCGTTATAAAGATCCAGTGAGATCCAGTTGATGGATACAATTGTATACTCCGTAATGACCTATTGACACAAGTCTTGGCATTACGGCAGCCCAGAGCAATCCAGTTGTATACTTCATGATGGGCTACTACCTCGAGTCTTCGCGTTATAAAGATCAGTGAGATCCAGTTGATGGATACATCTGTATACTCTGTAACGACCTACTGACACAAGTCTTGGCATTACGGCAGCCCAGAGCAATCCAGTTGTATACTTCATGATGGCCTACTACCTCGAGTCTTCGCGTTATAAAGATCAGTGAGATCCAGTTGATGGATACAATTGTATACTCTGTAACGACCTACAAGGTGGGTACCACCGCAGCACCTATTGCAGCCGACAGATAGTAGTGTGCGGATATTACTGTGTTCCGGTTTGGAGTGCGTTGCTGCTGGTGTAATTACTTGAATAACGAGCAACATCTTATCTCGGGCGACGAGTGCAATGTGGTGAGAAATAACATCCTGACTAGCGCCACAATGTTATTGGCCGGGCGTATCGCTTACCATCAGGTTAACGTCCTGCCGGTCTCGTGGCTTAGTTAAAAAAAAAATGCATGCAGTAACCGAACAGAGCAAACGTTTCAGTTGTCCAAAAAAAAAAAAAAAAAGCGCGAAAATGTTAACTAAAAGATGAACTGTAAAAATAAGTTCTCAAACAACTCAACGGAAGGCGCCACCACAACAAATAGATCGCGCTATCGTTTGACCCGTAACGCAAATGGAAGAAGGTAGTTTAAGAAAAATTGTATGCATTATTAAATCTAGTGAGAGGTCCGCAATACAGTAGTCGAACTTGTTAGCAGTTGGAGTTGTAAGGTCACGACTGTTATGTTATATCGGAAGGCGGTCAGGTGGAAAATAAATAGGAACTGCTCCATGGTGATGTGGTGATATAACTGCAGTAGCAGCTTCTGAGGGTCAGAGGAATATCCTTCACCCCATATAAATGGAGGAGTTAGTATTATTATAATTATTAGTAAGTTCACCTGATGGTAAGTGATACGCTCACTCATAACAACATGGCGCTAGTTAGGACCTATATACTACAGCATATTGCGCTCGTCGCCTGAGTCATAAGATGTCGAGTATCATTACATTAATAGCTACAGCGCCCTTCAAACCGGATCACGGTAATGTCCGCACAGTACTGTCTGTCGGCTGCAACACGCGCTGCGACGGTACCTACCTAGACGGTCTGCAGCAACAAAGACGCTACCACCAGTAATAGCTATAACATCCTTCAAACCGGATCACGGTAATGTCTGCATAGAACTACCTGTCGGCTGCAATAGGCGCTGCGGCGGTACCTACCTAGACGGTCTGCAGCAACAGAGACACTACCACCAGTAATAGCTATAACATCCTTCAAACCGGATCACGGTAATGTCTGCATAGAACTACCTGTCGGCTGCAATAGGCGCTGCGGCGGTACCTACCTAGACGGTCTGCAGCAACGGAGACACTACCACCAGTAATAGCTATAACATCCTTCAAACCGGATCACGGTAATGTCCGCACAGTACTGTCTGTCGGCTGCAATAGGCGCTGCGGCGGTACCTACCTAGACGGTCTGCAGCAACAGAGACACTACCACCAGTAATGGCTATAACATCCTTCAAACCGGATCACGGTAATGTCTGCATTGAACTACCTGTCGGCTGCAACACGCGCTGCGGCGGTACCTACCTAGACGGTCTGCAGCAACAGAGACACTACCACCAGTAATAGCTATAACATCCTTCAAACCGATCACGGCAATGTCCGCACAGTACTGTCTGTCGGCTGCAACACGCGCTGCGGCGGTACCTACCTAGACGGTCTGCAGCAACAGAGACACTACCACCAGTAATAGCTATAACATCCTTCAAACCGGATCACGGCAATGTCCGCACAGTACTGTCTGTCGGCTGCAACACGCGCTGCGGCGGTACCTACCTAGACGGTCTGCAGCAACAGAGACACTACCACCAGTAATAGCTATAACATCCTTCAAACCGGATCACGGTAATGTCCGCACAGTACTGTCTGTCGGCTGCAACACGCGCTGCGGCGGTACCTACCTAGACGGTCTGCAGCAACAGAGACACTACCACCAGTAATAGCTATAACATCCTTCAAACCCGATCACGGTAATGTCCGCACAGTACTGTCTGTCGGCTGCAACACGCGCTGCGGCGGTACCTACCAGACGGTCTGCAGCAACAGAGACACTACCACCAGTAATAGCTATAACATCCTTCAAACCGGATCACGGCAATGTCCGCACAGTACCGTCTGTCGGCTGCAACACGCGCTGCGGCGGTACCTACCCAGACGGTCTGCAGCAACAGAGACACTACCACCAGTAATAGCTATAACATCCTTCAAACCGATCACGGTAATGTCCGCACAGTACTGTTCGTCGGCTGCAACACGCGCTGCGGCGGTACCTACCAGACGGTCTGCAGCAACAGAGACACTACCACCAGTAATAGCTATAACATCCTTCAAACCGGATCACGGCAATGTCCGCACAGTACCGTCTGTCGGCTGCAACACGCTGCGGCGGTACCTACCCAGACGGTCTGCAGCAACAGAACACTACCACCAGTAATAGCTGTAACATCCTTCAAACCGGATCACGGTAATGTCTGCATAGAACTACCTGTCGGCTGCAACACGCGCTGCGGCGGTACCTACCTAGACGGTCTGCAGCAACAGAGACACTACCACCAGTAATAGCTATAACATCCTTCAAACCGGATCACGGTAATGTCTGCATAGAACTACCTGTCGGCTGCAACACGCGCTGCGGCGGTACCTACCTAGACGGTCTGCAGCAACAGAGACACTACCACCAGTAATAGCTATAACATCCTTCAAACCGGATCACGGTAATGTCTGCATAGAACTACCTGTCGGCTGCAATAGGCGCTGCGGCGGTACCTACCTAGACGGTCTGCAGCAACAGAGACACTACCACCAGTAATAGCTATAACATCCTTCAAACCGGATCACGGCAATGTCCGCACAGTACTGTCTGTCGGCTGCAATAGGCGCTGCGGCGGTACCTACCTAGACGGTCTGCAGCAACAGAGACACTACCACCAGTAATAGCTATAACATCCTTCAAACCGGATCACGGCAATGTCCGCACAGTACTGTCTGTCGGCTGCAACACGCGCTGCGGCGGTACCTACCTAGACGGTCTGCAGCAACAGAGACACTAACACCAGTAATAGCTATAACATCCTTCAAACCGGATCACGGCAATGTCCGCACAGTACTGTCTGTCGGCTGCAACACGCGCTGCGGCGGTACCTACCTAGACGGTCTGCAGCAACAGAGACACTACCACCAGCAATAGCTATAACATCCTTCAAACCGGATCACGGTAATGTCTGCATAGAACTACCTGTCGGCTGCAACACGCGCTGCGGCGGTACCTACCTAGACGGTCTGCAGCAACAGAGACACTACCACCAGTAATAGCTATAACATCCTTCAAACCGGATCACGGTAATGTCCGCACAGTACTGTTCGTCGGCTGCAACACGCGCTGCGGCGGTACCTACCTAGACGGTCTGCAGCAGCAGAGACACTACCACCAGTAATAGCTATAACATCCTTCCAAACCGGATCACGGTAATGTCTGCATAGAACTACCTGTCGGCTGCAACACGCGCTGCGGCAGGTACCTACCTAGACGGTCTGCAGCAGCAGAGACACTACCACCAGTAATGGCTATAACATCCTTCAAACCGGATCACGGCAATGTCCGCACGGTACTGTCTGTCGGCTGCAACACGCGCTGCGGCGGTACCTACCTAGACGGTCTGCAGCAGCAGAGACACTACCACCAGCAATAGCTATAACATCCTTCAAACCGGATCACGGCAATGTCCGCACAGTACTGTCTGTCGGCTGCAACACGCGCTGCGGCGGTACCTACCTAGACGGTCTGCAGCAACAGAGACACTACCACCGGTAATAGCTATAACATCCTTCAAACCGGATCACGGCAATGTCCGCACAGTACTGTCTGTCGGCTGCAACACGCGCTGCGGCGGTACCTACCTAGACGGTCTGCAGCAACAGAGACACTACCACCAGTAATAGCTATAACATCCTTCAAACCGGATCACGGCAATGTCCGCACAGTACTGTCTGTCGGCTGCAACACGCGCTGCGGCAGTACCTACCTAGACGGTCTGCAGCAACAGAACACTACCACCAGTAATAGCTATAACATCCTTCAAACCGGATCACGGCAATGTCCGCACGGTACTGTCTGTCGGCTGCAACACGCGCTGCGGCGGTACCTACCTAGACGGTCTGCGGCAACAGAGACACTACCACCAGTAATGGCTATAACATCCTTCAAACCGGATCACAGTAATGTCCGCACAGTACTGTCTGTCGGCTGCAACAGGCGCTGCGGCGGTACCTACCTAGACGGTCTGCAGCAACAGAGACACTACCACCAGTAATAGCTATAACATCCTTCAAACCGGATCACGGTAATGTCCGCACAGTACTGTCTGTCGGCTGCAACACGCGCTGCGGCGGTACCTACCTAGACGGTCTGCAGCAACAGAGACACTACCACCAGTAATAGCTATAACATCCTTCAAACCGGATCACGGTAATGTCCGCACAGTACCGCCTGTCGGCTGCAACACGCGCTGCGGCGGTACCTACCTAGACGGTCTGCAGCAACAGAGACTACCACCAGTAATACATATATTTTATATCATAATGAAAAGAAATATTTGTGTACTCAGTTTCAAAACCTAGTAGTCGATAAGAATATAACTGGGGTAACTGATATTAAATACTAATATTTAAATGGCCGACATAACCTAAATGTGACAAAGGATTATTCGGAAGGTTTTCTTTTAATGCCAAATGAATAATGTCCCCTATTCTATAATGTCACGATGAGGACTTGGATTTGTGTTCTTAGTGCCATTGGAATTATTACATGCAAACTTCGCGGCGTCGGCGGCCATTTTGGCGCGAATCCAACATGGCCGCCGTTACATATATTACTATCAGCTATTCAAAAATCTACTCATAGACTTTCGACTACGCGATTAGTACGAAGTTTACTTTTTTTTTTAATACTGATTGACTAACGATCGGGATGTTCACTTGATATTAAGTGCATTACGCATTACGTGGCGCTAGTTAGGATGTATATACTACACCATATTGCGCTCGTCGCTTTAGACGTAAGATATTAAATCTCGTTCTTAGCTAGTTCGTAGTTAATTACATTAGCTACAGCGCCCTTCAAACTGGATCACGGTAACATTTCCACACTAGTGTCTGTCGGCTGCAATAGTCGCTGTGATGATACCTACCTAGACGGCATTCAGCACCAGAGACCTAACCACCAGCATGACAGATCTACCTCCAGCGTAACAGACCTACCACGAACATAACAGACCTATCACCAGCATGACAGACCTACCACCAGTAATAGTATCTCCTGATAAGGATACGTTCCATAACAATATGGCTCTAGTTAGTATGATATAACAGATTTTAGGCTGCGTTGGTGATGGTAAGCTTCTGTTGCTGGTGACCGTCTAGGTAGGTACTACTGCAGCCGACAAACAAGGAGTATGCAAACATTACTGTATTCCCGTTTGAAGGGCGCTGAAGTCAACATCTAATGTGTCAAGCCTAGAGCGCAATTTAGGGCTCGTCACATGATCGACTCGTCACATTATTAAATAATATAAAAAAAAAAAACTAAATTAGGACCAAAAAATTCCATCGTCTATCCTTCAGCTAGGATGTCCATACTACAGCCCTGCAGTCTTGACCTAGTAAGAACAGGACTAAGGTAAGCCCTGTCTGTAGTAGGCGACTGAAAGGGTCTAGGAATTCCACTAGCTTTGATGGTGAGACGGCGTATGGATCAGCGATGGTGCCTCTTCAGGGTTAAGCTCCTCATCAGAGCTGTGCTAACAAAGTGTGAGGCACCGGTTCTCTGTATGAGATCCTGGAGAGTTTCCAAATGCTCTGATGCAGACCACTGAGGAGCTTTAGTAAGAATCTCACATAACCCTGACAACTCCCCAAAAGTAGGGTATCTTTCCAAGATTCCCGCCGAATCAAAAAAATAACAAAATGAACGTCTGTACTAAAACGTATCCATCCGTAGTTCACTCCGGGGCTACTTGTTTGCTGGATAATAGGTTTCCTGTCTTCCGACTCTCATCTGGGGCTGGAGTATATTGTGGGACCTTCACCATCATGGCAACTTTATAACTTAATACCACCTTAATTAAATTGAAGTAACAGTCCATTGTAAAAAAAAATACAATCGTTCGTTCATTTGTTATTATATAATTTTTAAATAAAGCGCCATCTATTAACGGAGGAAGAAAACTTGAATTCGCAAAATTACTAGAAATTTTGTAAAGGGTTCCGCCTAACATATTACGGAGCCCAAGTCAACCTCACCTGGACGCAGTGCACCCTGCTGAATAACAGACGAGGCTCTGACCACTCACCAACCTTCACAGGGTCATCGTTGTGGGCTCAGGCCTACTTCCCCCCCAACAAACTCTTTGGAGAAATTTTGGGGGAGGTCCAGTCGTGGACGTCTATCGGCTGATGATGATGACGTAGGAAGTAGAGCAACTAAACCAACTATCGATGTAGCAGCTGGTGCCTAAAGTGTTGCCACACTGTCTAAACCTTTAAACTTACCGTAATTAATATAAATGATTGCCATTAAAATTTTCAGTAACAAATTAAAAAAACACAAAATCATATTACCACAGATTCTTTATAAATAAATAATTTTGGTTTTCAAAAGCTCGAAATTTAAGTATTTTTCCGGACTCGGTAAAAAAAAACTAAAAACATTTTTAAAAGTATTCCATTGACATTTAAAAATTATAAAAAAAAACATTAATAAAATTAACAAAAAAATGTAATTTCTCAAAAATGCACGCCGGCAAAGTGGTGACTGATGGAATAACAGGGTGGTCGACGGACGAACTAGTCACCGGAAACGGAAAACAATTAATAGTACTTGAGGAAGAAGGATGTAGTTGTTGTCGCATTACGAGAGGTTGTTTTCTTTTTAATTTTGTTCTATAATTAAAACTTATTTTTTAAACTGCTGCCATTATATTAAAAAAAAAAAAATTTAACCGCGAACTAAAATTAAATTAAAATTCGACCTTCTAACCCTGAATACAAACAAGTAGACAAAATTGTTTTTTTTTTATTTTTCTCTATAGATGTGTGAAAGGTGGTAACGTCTTCGTTCCAGGAGCTGCTGGTCACGCTGTCAACTCTGCTCCGCGGTTCCGTGTACGAGAGGCTGCGCTGGGCCTTCCGGCTGTACGACGTGGACGGCGATGGAGCGATCACGCGGCAGGAGCTCGCCGAGGTGGTTGTCGCGGTGCACGAGCTGCTGGGGAGGCGGGCGCCACCTGGTTCCCCGGCGGCGCGGCTCGACGACGCGAAGGCCAACGAACAGGTCACCATTTTTTTTTTTAAATCCACTAACAATACTATTTACTGATGACTGGTACCTGTTACCAGAGACAACCTTGATAGGTACTATCGCAGCGACAAGTGTATTACCATCAAGTGAATGTCCGGTCAATGTTAAATCCAGAAGGCCGCTTTTCGATGTGATGGATGTAGAGCAGAATTGTCAGTTTACTACAATTTTCTAGTATCCTGTTTGCAGGTGCTTGGAGTCAGTTATATAGAACTATTTTTGTTTCATTCCGACGTTCATGACCCTCGATCCTATCACCACATCCCGTTCAACGTCTTAAATGATGATGACGTCAACGTCTCCAGCGGAACAGAGAACCCTATCCTCCACATACTATACAACTAAGCGTTGTGAACATGAAAAAAAAAAAAACATTTCTAGATATCAGCTTAAATCATTTTCCAGGTGGACAGGGTGTTCCGTAAGCTGGACCTCAACCAGGACGGCGTGATCACCATAGAGGAGTTCCTGGAGTCGTGCCTGAAGGATGACGTCATCACGCGCTCGCTGCAGATGTTCGACACGGGGCTATGACGTCAGACCGACCCAGCGCACACGCTCGCACTCGCGGGGTACGGTTTTTTTTTTAATAGACATACACAAAGAGAAGGCACATGTAAAAAGTATTTATGCCTTTCTTATCAGCCAGTAACACCCAATGCTGCGCATAGGGCTCCCTCAAGGATCCTTATTGAAGAGAAATGAGGCTTAAACCATGATTTGGTGAAAGTCTATCAACTGATGATGATGATGACCACGTAGACTCAGTTCAGGTTGGCGGATAATCAGATCCTCGTCTGTCATTCATCAGGGTCCAGGTTATGTTGACTTTGGCTCCGTAAGATTTTGGGCGAAATCCCTTACACCCCTTTATGCCTTTAAAAGGTCTTATCTCTCTCTTCTCTCTCCTTTAAACAGTCCAGTAATTAAACTGCCTACAACGCCCTTCAAACCGGAGTACAGTAATGTCCGCACAGTACTGTCTGTCGGCTGCAACACGCGCTGCGGCGGTTCCTACGTAGATGGTCTGTAGCAACAGAGACCCTACCACCAGTAATAGCTATAACATCCTTCAAACCGGATCACGGCAATGTCCGCACAGTACTGTCTGTCGGCTGCAATAGGCGCTGCGGCGGTACCTACCTAGACGGTCTCCGGCAACAGAGACCCTACCAAAAGTAATAGCTATAACATCCTTCAAACCGGATCACGGTAATGTCCGCACAGTACTGTCTGTCGGCTGCAACACGCGCTGCGGCGGTACCTACCCAGACGGTCTCCGGCAGCAGAGACCCTACCAAAAGTAATAGCTATAACATCCTTCAAACCGGATCACGGTAATGTCCGCACAGTACTGTCTGTCGGCTGCAACACGCGCTGCGGCGGTACCTACCTAGACGGTCTCCGGCAACAGAGACCCTACCAAAAGTAATAGCTATAACATCCTTCAAACCGGATCACGGTAATGTCCGCACAGTACTGTCTGTCGGCTGTAATAGGCGCTGCGGCGGTACCTACCTAGACGGTCTCCGGCAACAGAGACACTACCACCAGTATTTACTACAGCGCCCTTCAAACCGGATCACGGCAATGTCCGCACAGTACTGTCTGTCGGCTGCAATAGGCGCTGCAGCGGTACCTACCCAGACGGTCTCCGGCAGCAGAGACCCTACCACCAGTAATAGCTATAACGTCCTTCAAACCGGATCACGGCAATGTCCGCGCAGTACTGTCTGTCGGCTGCAACATGCGCTGCGGCGGTACCTACCTAGACGGTCTGCAGCAACAGAGACACTACCACTAGTATTTACTACAGCGCCCTTCAAACCGGATCACGGCAATGTCCGCGCAGTACTGTCTGTCGGCTGCAACACGCGCTGCGGCGGTACCTACCTAGACGGTCTGTAGCAACAGAGACACTACCACTAGTATTTACTACAGCGCCCTTCAAACCGGATCACGGCAATGTCCGCACAGTACTGTCTGTCGGCTGCAATAGGCGCTGCAGCGGTACCTACCTAGACGGTCTGCGGCAACAGAGACACTACCACCAGTAATAGCTATAACATCCTTCAAACCGATCACGGTAATGTCTGCACAGTACTGTCTGTCGGCTGCACAGGCGCTGCGGCGGTACCTACCTAGACGGTCTCCGGCAACAGAGACCCTACCACCAGTAATAGCTATAACGTCCTTCAAACCGGATCACGGTAATGTCTGCACAGTACTGTCTGTCGGCTGCACAGGCGCTGCGGCGGTACCTACCTAGACGGTCTCCGGCAGCAGAGACCCTACCACCAGTAATAGCTATAACATCCTTCAAACCGATCACGGCAATGTCCGCACAGTACCGTCTGTCGGCTGCAACAGGCGCTGCGGCGGTACCTACCTAGACGGTCTGCAGCAACAGAGACCCTACCAAAAGTAATAGCTATAACATCCTTCAAACCGATCACGGTAATGTCTGCACAGTACTGTCTGTCGGCTGCAACAGGCGCTGCGGCGGTACCTACCTAGACGGTCTCCGGCAACAGAGACCCTACCAAAAGTAATAGCTGTAACATCCTTCAAACCGGATCACGGCAATGTCCGCACAGTACTGTCTGTCGGCTGCAATAGGCGCTGCAGCGGTACCTACCTAGACGGTCTGCGGCAACAGAGACATTACCATCAGTAATAGCTATAACGTCCTTCAAACCGGATGACGGTAATGTCCGCACAGTACTGTTTGTCGGCTGCAATAGGCGCTGCGGCGGTACCTACCTAGACGGTCTCCGGCAACAGAGACCCTACCAAAAGTAATAGCTGTAACATCCTTCAAACCGGATCACGGCAATGTCCGCACAGTACTGTCTGTCGGCTGCAATAGGCGCTGCGGCGGTACCTACCTAGACGGTCTCCGGCAACAGAGACCCTACCAAAAGTAATAGCTATAACGTCCTTCAAACCGGATGACGGTAATGTCCGCACAGTACTGTCTGTCGGCTGCACAGGCGCTGCGGCGGTACCTACCTAGACGGTCTGCAGCAACAGAGACACTACCACCAGTAATAGCTATAACATCCTTCAAACCGGATCACGGTAATGTCTGCACAGTACTGTCTGTCGGCTGCAATGAGCGCTGCGGCGGTACCTACCTAGACGGTCTCCGGCAACAGAGACCCTACCAAAAGTAATAGCTATAACGTCCTTCAAACCGGATCACGGTAATGTCTGCACAGTACTGTCTGTCGGCTGCAATGAGCGCTGCGGCGGTACCTACCTAGACGGTCTCCGGCAACAGAGACCCTACCAAAAGTAATAGCTATAACGTCCTTCAAACCGGATGACGGTAATGTCCGCACAGTACTGTCTGTCGGCTGCAATGAGCGCTGCGGCGGTACCTACCTAGACGGTCTCCGGCAACAGAGACCCTACCAAAAGTAATAGCTATAACGTCCTTCAAACCGGATGACGGTAATGTCCGCACAGTACTGTTTGTCGGCTGCAATAGGCGCTGCGGCGGTACCTACCTAGACGGTCTCCGGCAACAGAGACCCTACCAAAAGTAATAGCTATAACGTCCTTCAAACCGGATGACGGTAATGTCCGCACAGTACCGTCTGTCGGCTGCAACAGGCGCTGCGGCGGTACCTACCTAGACGGTCTGCAGCAACAGAGACCCTACCAAAAGTAATAGCTATAACATCCTTCAAACCGGATCACGGCAATGTCTGCACAGTACTGTCTGTCGGCTGCAATAGGCGCTGCGGTGGTACCTACCTAGACGGTCTGTAGCAACAGAGACCCTACCACCAGTAATAGCTATAACATCCTTCAAACCGGATCACGGCAATGTCCGCACAGTACCGTCTGTCGGCTGCAATGAGCGCTGCGGCGGTACCTACCTAGACGGTCTGCAGCAACAGAGACCCTACCAAAAGTAATAGCTATAACATCCTTCAAACCGGATCACGGTAATGTCTGCACAGTACTGTCTGTCGGCTGCAATGAGCGCTGCGGCGGTACCTACCTAGACGGTCTCCGGCAGCAGAGACCCTACCAAAAGTAATAGCTATAACATCCTTCAAACCGGATCACGGTAATGTCCGCACAGTACTGTCTGTCGGCTGCAATAGGCGCTGCGGCGGTACCTACCTAGACGGTCTCCGGCAACAGAGACCCTACCAAAAGTAATAGCTATAACATCCTTCAAACCGATCACGGTAATGTCCGCACAGTACTGTCTGTCGGCTGTAATTATTCTTTTAAAAAGCAACCAAAATTAAGACTTTTTTTTTTAAATAATAAAATTTTGCTAAATGTTAAAAGTGGATGTGATAGTGATTTTTTTTTTTTTATATTGGCAACATTGTTGAAATTAGTTGTAAATATTTAATCATCAATCACTAATATTTCTTTATCTAAGCTTTGTCCTATAATAAGTATAAACAATTTATTTCTTAAATATATATATACTAAATATTTTAAATGAAAACAAAATATTGACAGAATCCATAGTGGCATAAGCACTATAAACGTGTGTAGGTTTTCTTTAAAAAAAAAAAAAAAAAGTATCATCTGATTAAAGAATGTGTGTAAAAATAGAAATAGCATTTAAAGGTCTGCCTTGACTGAAAAAGCGTTGAGCGAAATGTGATTAGCACAGATTATAAAATATATTATCTGAGAATATAGATAACATGACAAAAAGTACACCGATAATAGGTATGTTTTTATTGTGGTAGGTATCTCCTTTTTTTTTAATTATCTTTATAAATATTGGTTTGTTAGGCAGCAACCATGAATCCCAATCCTTCCAATTGATAAAATAAGGGTTTTTTTTACTTATATTTTTTTTATATTGGCAACATTGTTGAAATTAGTTGTAAATATTTAATCATCAATCACTAATATTTCTTTATCTAAGCTTTGTCCTATAATAAGTATAAACAATTTATTTCTTAAATATATATATACTAAATATTTTAAATGAAAACAAAATATTGACAGAATCCATAGTGGCATAAGCACTATAAACGTGTGTAGGTTTTCTTTAAAAAAAAAGTATCATCTGATTAAAGAATGTGTGTAAAATAGGAATAGCATTTAAAGGTCTGCCTTGACTGAAAAAGCGTTGAGCGAAATGTGATTAGCACAGATTATAAAATCTGAGAATATAGATAACATGACAAAAAGTACACCGATAATAGGTATGTTTTATTGTGGTAGGTATCTCCTTTTTTTTTTTTTTTTATATTGGCAACATTGTTGAAATTAGTTGTAAATATTTAATCATCAATCACTAATATTTCTTTATCTAAGCTTTGTCCTATAATAAGTATAAACAATTTATTTCTTAAATATATATATACTAAATATTTTAAATGAAAACAAAATATTGACAGAATCCATAGTGGCATAAGCACTATAAACGTGTGTAGGTTTTCTTTAAAAAAAAAGTATCATCTGATTAAAGAATGTGTGTAAAAATAGAAATAGCATTTAAAGGTCTGCCTTGACTGAAAAAGCGTTGAGCGAAATGTGATTAGCACAGATTATAAAATATATTATCTGAGAATATAGATAACATGACAAAAAGTACACCGATAATAGGTATGTTTTTATTGTGGTAGGTATCTCCTTTTTTTTTAATTATCTTTATAAATATTGGTTTGTTAGGCAGCAACCATGAATCCCAATCCTTCCAATTGATAAAATAAGGGTTTTTTTTACTTATATTTTTTTTATATTGGCAACATTGTTGAAATTAGTTGTAAATATTTAATCATCAATCACTAATATTTCTTTATCTAAGCTTTGTCCTATAATAAGTATAAACAATTTATTTCTTAAATATATATATACTAAATATTTTAAATGAAAACAAAATATTGACAGAATCCATAGTGGCATAAGCACTATAAACGTGTGTAGGTTTTCTTTAAAAAAAAAGTATCATCTGATTAAAGAATGTGTGTAAAAATAGAAATAGCATTTAAAGGTCTGCCTTGACTGAAAAAGCGTTGAGCGAAATGTGATTAGCACAGATTATAAAATATATTATCTGAGAATATAGATAACATGACAAAAAGTACACCGATAATAGGTATGTTTTTATTGTGGTAGGTATCTCCTTTTTTTTTAATTATCTTTATGAATATTGGTTTGTTAGGCAGCAACCATGAATCCCAATCCTTCCAATTGATAAAATAAGGGTTTTTTTTACTTATATTTTTTTTATATTGGCAACATTGTTGAAATTAGTTGTAAATATTTAATCATCAATCACTAATATTTCTTTATCTAAGCTTTGTCCTATAATAAGTATAAACAATTTATTTCTTAAATATATATATACTAAATATTTTAAATGAAAACAAAATATTGACAGAATTCAAAGTGGCATAAGCACTATAAACGTGTGTAGGTTTTCTTTAAAAAAAAAACAGGGTACAGCCGCTACATCGGTGAGCGTGCATTGCTTAAAGGACGTTAGGAATTGAACACAACGACAGTCAACTTTTTCGAACACTCAACTCAATTTTTTTTTTTTTATATACAATTTTTATACTACTTTCAGCACTTTGACATTTGCAGCAGCCATTTTCTCATCAGGACTGAGGTGACAGATGTCCTAACCTATAAAGGTTAGGACATCTGTCAAATAACTACAATTTCTATACTACACTTGTAGTTTATAAATAATATACTCAGAAATTTTACTATGATACTTATACATATAATATCTACTGTATATATCTGAAGTTCCTTTATGTTTTCCCGTCTAGGTGGATACCACCGCAGCGCCTATTTCTGCCGCCAAACATTAGCGTACAAATATTACTGTGTTCCGGTTTGAAGGGCGTTGTAATTAGTGTAACGGTAACGGTACTTAATATCTTACGTCTCAGGTGACGGGCGCAATGTGGTGTAGTGTATCCCATCTTGACTAACGCCACGTTATGGGCGGGAATATATAATCAGGTGAACGTCCCCCTCGTCGCGTTGTCTAAGGGAATAAAAAAACTTTTATTAATAATTACGATTTTTAATCTGTTGATACTGATGATATTCTATTCAATTATAGTAAAAGTTTACACTGGACAGGTCTCTACTTCCGGTGACCGTCTAGATATCACCGCAGCGCCTATTGCAGCCGACAGACAGTACTGTGCAGGCATTACCCTGATCCGGTTTGAAGGAGCAATAGCTATTACTGGTGGTAGTGTCTCTGTTGCTACAGACCGTCTAGGTAGACATTACCGTAATCCGGTTTTAAGAATGCTGTAGCTAGTAAAGTTACTAAGGTGGAGATACTTGAGGACGTGTAAACATGGCCGGACCTATCAGTTACCATTTAGTGAACTTATTGCTCGTCTCGTCCCCTTAAGTAATAGGCAAAGTTAATGACGTCATAGTCTATGACAATTATGTAAAAAAAAAAATTCTATAAGCAATTCGTTTGAAATCATATCATAGTTATATTTTATTTAGGTTACGGTATATCATAGTTAATATTTTCGTTAATATTTTTTGATTAAATATCTCGTTGTGTATAATTACTAATAATTCAATCGATTAATCATCCTCCCCTTAAGATCTCCATGTAGAGGTATATGTAGTTAGATTTGGGCCATTTCCCACCACGCCGGTCCAAGACGGATTATTGGGAGACAGCCTCGTCTATCGATTAGCAAGCTGCACCACGAGCTGGTGAGCTTCGCTTAGGTCCTGTGAGTTGTGCAGGAACCCTTACACCCTTCGTTAATAATAAAAGCTGTTATATATAGGAAATGGCTTTTTTTATTTAATACCGCCCGATTATTAATATTTTTGATGATTTAATCACCATGGTCATATATAAGAGCCGGAGTATTCTGGGAAAGTTGTCATCATCAGCATCTTCGTTTTCATATAACCACAATGCGGGCTATAGTCAAGTGTTAGTCCGTTGTAATAAAAAAAAATCGATATTACTATATCGATTATCATAATCGAAAAATCTCAAAATATTTATTTAATTATTAACAAAAAACATTTTACGGTTTAATTAGATTATTATATCAAAAAAATAAACCTCAATTTTCTAAAAAGAATACATAATATTCTCAACAATAGTTATAATATTTATATTTGGACTAACGTCATGAATTTTAATATTTTTTTTTTTAAATATTTATGTATTGATAATTTAAATAATATTAATGCATAAAACATTTTATTGTTTGTTAATAGCAACACTATGTAATTATTTATTTTATTTCTCGTGGCTCTATGACAGTGAATCATTGCCTCCAGCTGTTTCATTCTATTTTGCGCCATGCCAAACTCAAAAGATTGGAATTAATGGAGGGGATGAATTTATAATAGGGAATAGAATGTTTGAAGAAAAAGGAAACCCGTTAACAGCATAATATTAATAATTACGTTTCGATTTCAATATTTGCTCATGTCTGTCTTTTAAATTTAAACTTATTGATACATATCTATATTTATTCATTACACATATAATCGTTAGTTTTCTTTAAGAAAACATTATTGTTAATTTAATTTTACGTCAAATAAGAAACAAAGAAAACTATATACAACATTCACTCGCAAACAGTAACTAGAAAGAAATTCATTACTAAATAAATAAATAGATATAAATATATATAATGCAGCAAAAGATACTTGTGAAGCAACTATACTTGTTATATTTTATTCTCAATATAATATTATTGATTGATAGTGTATAGTTGAATTTCGTCATGAAAATCTATCAACAGTCGATTCACAGATCTATCACACAATAATTACGTGAATGGTTTTAAAGTTGTTATTATTAAAATTATTTATATTGATGTTATAAATAAACAACCCTCTTAATATTCCCATTACTGAGACTATAGACTTAGTCTCATAATAAAAGAAGTCAAAGCTAGTCACCAAAAAGGTCTTACCTATCTTCCTACTGCAGAAGAATTTTATCAAACAATTAATAATAGGGATAATTTATTAATAATAGACGAAAATATTTATAAAAGATACGCTCTTTTTTAGGTTTTTCTTATTGATTAAAAATTTTGAATGAAGCAAAAGGAAAAGTAATATTACAGCCTCAGTTTTTAATTCTCTCAAATATATATATATTATTTATACGATTTATTAATTGTTAAAGCCTTTCATAAACCATTAAAAATATCATAATAATTTTTAACGTTAAACTATTATTTACTTTAGCATATTTGTTTATAATTATACTATAGGCCTTCCTCTCATCGTTCGGTACCCAGCAGATACTTTCAACCTTCACCAGGCTACATTCTTCGTTTTTTCGAAGAACAATTTTATATTATTTATAATTTCATATTTTTGGAGATAAATCGGTTTCTATATTAATTAACAACATATGTTTTTCTTTTCATAAAACTAGACCCGAACTTGTAATTTTTTATTTGTCATTTTCCATAGATTGTATTAATATTTTAGTGATGAAAATCTTTTGTTGTTTTGTTAAGTTAACAATAACTTATATCTATATGAGACTAAAGAGAAGTGAATTAACAACACGTCTGATATAATTTGGTTTTTATATAAAGCAATATTTAAAAAATATTACTAAACCTTTCCTTTGAACAAAAGTATTAACCATACTGCCAAACCAATGTTTTTTTTTTTATTAAAAGAAGCTTTTAATTAAATGTTAAAATTACAATGAACAGGAATTAAATAACTATTATAAATACGAATTAAAATTATGAAAGAAAGTTCGATTGAAATGCGTTTGATATTAAAGATTTTGATCACAAACCACTGTGACAATTTTAGTATTTTTCACATTTTTATAAAGTGTTATTTTAAATTATGGAAACAGCTTTTTTAATATTTATTACTCAAAATTTAATAATATATAAACAAATTTTGACTAATAAATAAGTTGAATTTATTATTTATTAATACTCATATCGACTGAATGCTTAGTTTAAGTTACACCAAAAAAAAATGTGGCAAAATAATATTTGTCATGTCACAACATGTCTGTCTGTGCAACAAATTAAACGTTTGTAATTTTAAAATTACTATTAGTACCTAAATTATGATGAAAAAGGTTGTAAGGTGAGTTATCCGTTGGATACTTTAATATTAAGCGCATTGCATGTATAGATTTGTCATTTTTTAAATTTTTAGGACGTTAAAAATTGTGAAGCGTGTAATTTATTATGTAAATAGAAACAATTTGTCGCGGTGTCAAAACGTCCACGTTACATCTGATAATAAATCAGTTCTTCATGTTTTTATGCCTTTTATTTATGGTTTTCCATTAAGATCCTATAAGGTCGAACTGTTGATAAAGAGATACGAAAATTTGAAAAATTTAAACAAAGATCAAGAATATTTCCAATATTAAATATTCTTATATAACCGTCCTCAGAGTTAAATATAAACCACTACAAAGCCGCACTATCGAAAATATAGGTCGCTTTATTGAAAGCCGAACAAAACTAGGTCTGCTCAAAATTATAACATTAAATTAGACATGTACGAAAACAGCTAAAGATGAGAACCACACCATTCCGTTTAGTTTCTTCAGAAATTTAACAAACGACGTATATTAACCTACTGCCCCTATTTGTTGTAAATAGTTCACACAAAGAAAGGTCACGACTGATTTCATTACATTTATAATAAAAATATAGATATTATTCATATTTATTTGCTTAATAAAAGAAATTATACTTTTATTACAAACGGGTCAAAATATATAATGATATTAGTAGATATTTTTGAAAATATTTACATTTTACAAAAAGATATTTTGTTATAAGATAAAGCATTATTTTTATAACAAATTTTTCACAAACTATTAAAAACATTTATTGTAAATATTTTCTGCGGCTGCAAGATATTCGTACTTCTGCCGATATTAAAAGAATTAACGACGTGTCATGTTGACGTTTATGATGTAAACAAAAGCGACAATTATTTTGGTTCATTTAATCTTTGTTTCTTTGCATTGTTTAAATATATATTTAAACTTACGTATATTCACGCAATACTAAGACTGCTGAAATGTCTAAATCCGTACACGTTGTAGACGGTGAAGCGTCTGAATCGGACTCGGAGATAGAAGTAGGTAGATCGCCAGTGAGTACTGATTTCATTATTTCTTTTATATTGACACTACTCATTATTAGACACTAACAAATCTGGATCTAACAAAAAAAAAGAAAATTATTCCATAGAAAAACTTTAGGTATTATTTTGAAAGAGCCGATAAACTTCCATTTCTTAAAGTCTCCACTTCCGAGAATCCCCAAAGGTTTTCCATATATATATATAATATAATAAATGTACCGATATTTGTCCATAATTAGAAGATTTCACTGACCCATCACCCATCATTTTATCGATCTTTGTACAATGCTCTTTACTAAATAAGACCAGCATTTCATCATTATCAAGTTTAATTATAAATAGGTGTTGAATATATCATGGAAATTATTCAATGGAAAACATCTACAGCATATGTACGATATATTATAAAAATTACATTTATTCATTATTAATTTACATTATATAATACACCAATTAGACTCTGTCGTCTAAACTTTTTTTTTCTTTATTTAATTTTTGGATTATAAATGAACATCATGACAGTTCGATCATACTTTAAGGAAATTACATTTACAAAATGTTGTTGGCCCTAAGACAATAAAATTTAAAGACGAAATTAAACAGTGCTCTCACCTTCTCCATGCTCGGAGAAGATAGAACCCTGTGAAATAGACGAGTAATTAGAAATAGATGTATAATAGATATATATAATATTAAGATTAATCATTAATGTTTTTCTACTGCTATTATTCTGGACTCTTTCTTGTACGGTTTGATGCTGATTATTTTTTCTGTTTGTCTCTTGGGAACAGTCTAAGATTCTAAGACCATGCTGCCTTGTCAGAAGTATATTTTGATTGAATTTCTTTTTTTTTCTTTTTTTGTATATCACAACAATCTGCTACAAAATTAAATGTGAATATTTAATTTTATTTATGTCTATTTAAATTATAAATTAAATTAGCCATTTTTTTTTATTTTTTAGCTTGGCAACTTGATAATTCTGTAAAATGGAATGTTTTATGTTAAATTAAATAAACTGTTTCATATCTGCAGGACTCGACTCTTTCTGTATCGCAAGCATTTGTTATTAGCGGCGAAGCACCAGAGTCCGATGATGGTATGTAGGCAAAGGAATAAATTTTCATCAAAGAAAAAAAAAAAATTGTAGCTTGTGTACACATACTGTTAATAGTTTATTTAATAATATGGTAATGATAAAGAATATATATTTTTATGACATATTTTATCCAATGATGTGACGAGACAAGTGAAATGTTCACCTGATGGTAATGACATCATTATGATACAAGGCACATTAAGGTGTTATACGCTGCATCACATTGTGATCTATGCCATGACATATGTTCTCTTTACTGTAATAAGTTTTTACTATCTACTCCGCTCTTCATACTGGAACACAGTAAATATAGTATAGTGCAATCAGTGTTTACCGAAGGAGGTTGTACTAAGCAATAGTGCAGTAAAGAGATTTAATGTCCCGTCTCAGCAAAGAGTATAAAGTGGTGTAGTGTATACTCTCTAATGAGAGTCACTTATTTTTGAGTGTGATCACTTAACATCAAGTGTAAAATAATTAAGTCTCGTCCATAATATTATATATAAGCTCTCTTTATTCAATGCTTGCTCTTGATGATTTGATCGGTATTTGTCGTCACAGGTCTTCCGCCGGCTGGCTTATCCATGGTGTCGTTTTCACCGGCTCTGAATCGCCGAAACCATTCCTCCGCGGTTCGAACTGATAGAGTACCATCCCCCAAAACACCATTAATCTCACGGAACGTTTCTCTAGCGGATTTGCCTTTAACGAAGGAAAACTTTTAAATAGCGCGAATTTCGGCGTTAGTGAACTCCATGTTTACACGTCTATAACTGTTGAACGCAATATCCAAACTAATTATGCATAGCGTCGTTTTGTAGGTTATGTCAAGACCTTTCAAATTATGTATAGTATTGCCAGATACGAGCTCTGTAGCGCTTTGTACATAGCCGCGAAATTCAAAAGACAAAAAGGCGGAAGGGAGATATTTGACAACCCTTTATATGTATTTACTTTGGATATATTCTACCGAATGATAATTATTTAAAAAAAAATTCTAAAATTGATATTTTAAACTAAATGAATTTTTGGATCAAAGGAGTTCATATTAGTTTTTTTTTTTTTGTATATTTTTTTTTTATTCTATACATAATATATCAATATTAATAAGTACAGTATACTATGTATAGATGGGATTAGCATATAGCTCTGATTAGTTTTTAACCGTTGGCAGCACTGTTTAGTTTTTGAGTTAGCAATACTGTGTAAGAGAAGACTTCAGTTAAAATGTGATTAGACAAATGTACTGTATTAACCGACCAAGTGCACGCGTCGACGTTACCACTAGATATGGACATTGCGATCTTTTATTTTGGTCGTGTAATAGCTGATAAGCTCGATCGTGTGTGTTAGTATTTATATTTTTTCTAGAATCTAAGTTGCCGCCTGTCAACAGTGAGGTGGAGTCGCCGCTTAAGATCGCAATGTCACCGCCGGTGTCACCGACTAGGATGATGTGTAACTCGCTACTGCATCAGAAGTTGTGTAAGTATACTAACGACCGATAAAAATCCTGTCGTATGAAAAAAAAAAAAAGAATATTTATTTATCACAGAACGAATTTGTCGATTACATTTGATGGTCCTTCAAACAGGATAAGTTTACATATAAAGGGTGTCTGGCGGCAGATTTTTATTTTAAAAAACGAATATCTCAATAAGTTATAAACAGTGCGGGGGAAGGTGGTGTCATTAGAATCACCGATCGTGCGGATTTCTTAGTCAGTGGTGCAGTGGTCGGGTGAGCATCGCGCGGTCGCTATTGAAGCATTTTTCAAGAGTAACGATTCTTACGTACTCGCTCCGACAGCCGACAGTTTTGTTCACATTTCAATATTCGACGGATAGGCGATGGGCCGAGTGTGAATTTAATTCGTTCGTGGGTGGAGAGGTTCGGCTATGAACACACCACGGCCAGGACCTAGTCGATCGTCAAGGACCCCGAAAACATTGAACTGGTTGAACGCAGTTTACGTGAAAATGCACGACTTTCGATACGGAAAAGTGCAGCTTCACTGGGACTTCAAGAGCATGCGTGCATGAAATTTTGAAAAAAGTTATGAAGTTTCATCCTTTTAAAATTCAAATAATTCAAGAATTGAAAAAAATGACTTTGCGTCACGCAAATTTTTTGTGAAATCATGTTGGAGCGTTTTCGCACTGTGAATTCCATTTTCTGGAGCGACGAGGCTCATTTTCATTTAAACGGACACGTAAACAAGCAAAATTGCCGTTACTGGGCTCTAAGAACTCGCAATCCTCGACTGAAGCACCAAAACCATTACATTGCCCAAGGGTAACTGTTTGGTGCGCTTTATCCACGAATGGGATAATGGGACCATTTTTTTAAAATGCACGGGGCCAAGCGACGAATGTCAATGGTGAGAATTATCGGCTCATGATTTCGAATTTGTTTTGCCGAACCTGCGAGCTCGTTCATCATTCTCATCACACACGTGGTTTCAACAGGATGCGGTACAGGTGCGACCGCACACACGGCCAGAGCTTCGATGGATTTGTTACGAGAAAATCTCCCTCAAAACTGATTAGTCGCTTTGGGGACATCCGTGGCCACCGAGCTCACCCGACCAACTCCAATGGATTTGTTTTTGTGGGGCTACCTCAAAGAGAGAGTTTACGCCAACAATCCGCGAACTGTTGTGGACTTAAATGAAAATATTCGGCGAGAAATCAGCGCAATTGAATCAAGTTTACTGCAGCGTGTGGCACGGAATACGAGGCTCCGTTTCCGTTTCCGAACAGTGTGTGTGTGTGCAACAGGATGGAAGACATTTGGATGACATTATCTTTAAACAAATGAAATCCGCATTTGTACTCTATCTTTTAATACTTTTAGTAAAATTATATGTCAAACATATTATTTTTTATTTAAATTTGAAAACATAAATCTGCCACCAGACACCCTGTATATACAATCCGTACATATTGTAACCAGCATTCATCAGTGAGGAAAATAATCCATTACACTTCACGGTCCTTCGAGCCGGATACATGTTTTATAGGAACCATTCATGTGTTGAACTGGCATAAATTTTCGTAGACAAAAGAAGAAAATTCACCTGATATAGAGGTCTATTAATCCGTTATATTTTACGGTCCTTCGAACCGGATAAGTTGCACGAATTTCACCAAAATTCTATAGCAAACCTTATCACATTCCAAGGATGTGACATTTCGTGGATACAGTTGGATGTTTGGAGGGAACAGCTTTCGTGGACACTGCCGATTCCCACTAGTGGGACTCCATGTTGGGCTGTCAAATTTTTTCTTCTCCCTTTCGCAGGGGAGTGCAACGTCTCCCTTCGTGCCAAGATCGAGGGTCTGGTGAAACACACGGCGGACATATCCGTTGAGAAACTGACGCGGGCCGATAAGATGCTGCTAACGGTTCAGGTATTTACACAAACACAAAGATAAGTAGTCATTTCAACCGACGGATGTCCACTGCTGGGCATAGGATCGTATAAAAAAAAATGAAGCGATGCCTATATCATCAGCTTGTATATGTATATTCCTGGATCGAGTCCCGAAGCGATGGAACCAGTGAGACGTTCACTCGATTTTAAGTGATAACACGGCGCTGGTTAGTACAATCTAAAGGAGAATCTATTGGAGTGGGAATCTGATCCCTCTGCCCAGCGCTGGGCGCGGCTAATGTTAATCATATGTCTTCAGGAAAGCATGCGCGCGACGAACGCCAACCTGACATTAGCGAGGGCAAGGCTCAAGCAGCTACACGGCGAGTTGGAGAAGGCCAACTGCAGCGCGGCGCTGCCAACTGTCAAAAACTGAACAGTGCTGCCAACTGTCAAGAAGTAAACAATGCTGTCAACTGTCAAAAACTGAACAGTGCTGCCATATGTCAAAAAATAAACCATGCTGTCAACTGTCAAAAACTGAACAGTGCCGCCAACTGTCAAAAAGTGAACCATGCTGTCAACTGTCAAAAACTGAACAGTGCTGCCATATGTCAAAAAATAAACCATGCTATCAACTGTCAAAAACTGAACAGTGCCGCCAACTGTCAAAAAGTAAACCATGCTGTCAACAGTCAAAAACTGAACAGCGCTGCCAACTGTCAAAACTAAACCATGCTGTCAACTGTCAAAACTAAACCATGCTGTCAATAGTCAAAACTGAACAGCGCGCTGCCAACTGTCAAAAGTAAACCATGCTGTCAACTGTCAAAACTAAACCATGCTGTCAACAGTCAAAAACTGAACAGCGCTGCCAACTGTCAAAAAGTAAACCATGCTGTCAACAGTCAAAAACTGAACAGCGCTGCCAACTGTCAAAAAGTAAACCATGCTGTCAACAGTCAAAAACTGAACAGCGCTGCCAACTGTCAAAAGTAAACCATGCTGTCAACTGTCAAAAAATAAACCATGCTGTCAACAGTCAAAAACTGAACAGCGCTGCCAACTGTCAAAAAGTAAACCATGCTGTCAACAGTCAAAAACTGAACAGCGCTGCCAACTGTCAAAAAGTAAACCATGCTGTCAACAGTCAAAAGTAAATCATGCTGTCAACAGTCAAAAACTGAACAGCGCTGCCAACTGTCAAAAAGTAAACCATGCTGTCAACAGTCAAAAACTGAACAGTGCCGCCAACTGTCAAAAAGTAAACCATGCTGTCAACAGTCAAAAACTGAACAGCGCTGCCAACTGTCAAAAAGTAAACCATGCTGTCAACAGTCAAAAACTGAACAGTGC
This sequence comes from Troides helena, assembly GCA_029286815.1. Lineage (NCBI taxonomy): Eukaryota > Metazoa > Arthropoda > Insecta > Lepidoptera > Papilionidae > Troides > Troides helena. Next base: position 971,697 of record JAGSMV010000033.1, read on the forward strand.
CGCCAACTGTCAAAAAGTAAACCATGCTGTCAACAGTCAAAAACTGAACAGCGCTGCCAACTGTCAAAAACTGAACAGCGCTGCCAACTGTCAAAAACTAAACCATGCTGTCAACAGTCAAAAACTGAACAGTGCTGCCAACTGTCAAAAAGTAAACCATGCTGTCAACAGTCAAAAACTGAACAGTGCCGCCAACTGTCAAAAAGTAAACCATGCTGTCAACAGTCAAAAACTGAACAGTGCTGTTAACTGTCAAAAAGGCGACCAGGGCAATGTAGGCAGTATATAACCATATCACTTACCATCAGGTGAACGTCCTACTTCGATTTACCGCTCAATTGTATAAAAAAAAACATCCCTGACTGGAGCTGTTCTTGGAACATAGTTTCCTCACGGTGATTTCTTCATATTGAAGGTAATTAAAAAAAAAAAAAAACTGAAAAATGTACTATAAGATATGTTTATATAAAATTATTCCATTATTTGTTGATTAGTTAGTAAGTACATTAAAAAAAAATTCATCATCATCAGCTGATAGAAGTCCACTGCTGGACATAGGCCTTCCCCAAAGATCTCCACATCGATCGGTCCAGCTCTGCCTTGCTCCCGTCCATTACAGTCGGCATGGCTTTCGGTATCACTTGAAACTAGGGGCCATCATTTATAAGGGTTAATGTAGGGGTAGAATTAATAAAAAAAAAATCCTTTGTAGTGTAAACATCCCAACTAATATAAAAGGGCGTACACTTGATGTTGAATAAACACTTTTTTTTTTAAATTAAGCGATGATAACGGCGGTCACTTGATTTTAAGTGACACGCTCGTGGCCCTACATTGCTTCCGTCGCCCGAGTTGTAAAATGCTGTCTCGTTACCGCAGTAATTACATTAGCTACAGGATCCTTCAAACCGGAACAGTAATTATTGCATACTACTGTTTGCCGGTTGCATAGGTAACTACAACAGAAACCACCAGCGATGAGTTCTGTTATGTTGTCTTCTCTTCTGTTCTCGTTCTATGTATACACTGCGCTGTATTGAGATGTTAATCTCGCTGTAATAATTTCATCAGCCACAGCGCCCTTCAAACATGAACACAACACACTATTCGAGGCATAAATAGGAGCTGAGGTGATGCGTACTTAGTAACTAAATTGATCTACCAATAGTAACGTCGATTTGAGTTTTTTTTTTTTAGTCTTTAGTGGAGGTCTATGTGGCCAGTGACAGTCTATCGCCGACTGATGAGGATGAAATAAAAAAAGTTTCTATATATCAAAAATGTTTTTTATTACGCTAGTTATGGCGGTGGTTGGTTCAAATGTTATTGATTGCCGTGTCGAAGCCCCACTCCGCCATCTTGGCGTCGATCAGCTGCCGGTACATAGCGACGTTCGCGTAGACAGCCGGTATGCCCTTCTCGCCGCAGCCGATGCCCCAGGCGACCAGCCCGGCCAGCTTGTAGCGGTCCCCGACCGCGGGGCACCCGAGCGGCGCGCCGCCGTCGCCCTGACATCGACAAAGTGTTGCCATCACACAAATTAAACTCTCACATTAACAAAAATATTTTGTAAACCAATTTAAAAATAAAATATAGAGTAATTTTTCTTTTTAAATGACGCTCACCTGATGGTGAGTGATACGCCTGACCATGACGTGGCGCTAGTTATGACGATACACCGCACCACATTGTGCTTGCCGTTTATGAGGTAAGATGTTCAGTCTCGTTACCCAATTACACTAGCTACAACGCCCTTCAAACCGGATCACAGTGGTGTCTACACAGTACTGTCTGTCAGCCGCAATAGCCGCTGCGGTGGTACCTAGACGGTCGTCAAGAACAGAAACACTACCACCAGTAATAGCTATTGGTCCTTCAAACCGGATCAAGGTAATGTGTGCACAGTACTGTCTGTCGGCTGCAACAGGCGCTGCGGTCGTAACCAGACAGTCTCCAGCTACCGAGACTTACCACCAGTATGGTACAACAGTTAATAATAAATTAACTTTTTTTTTTAATGTTACAGGATATTTTTTTTTTTGCATTTCATAAATCCTTCATAATTTTATTTCTAATTGTGTATACATTTTCATTTAGTGCTGTTTGCGCGGTTGCCATGGTAACGGTTGGTATAGTAAGTCATTCGCGGTTGCGATCGCTCTCAGAATAATTCAGACAAATTTCAAGTCTAATTATATTATATAATACGGTCAGCAAAAGCAACCGGGGCAATGGTCAATATATAAATATATATATGTGTATATATATGAATTTATATTAATAAAAGATATAAGGCTAACTAATTTATCAGCTGATTAATTACCGAAATAAAATGGCGGGAAAAAAAACCGTTACGAATCGATATTTGAATCGGTGTAAACATCCTAACATGATACTATAATATTTATGGTCTGTAAGTTTTTGGCTGTGACGGAAGTTACCTGGCAGGTGTCCTTCCCCTCCTCGCCTCCTGCGCATACGAAGCTGTCGTGCAGCCGGAAGTGGCTACCGAGGCGCGTGGTCTTGAGGACACTGTCGCATACGGAGTGCGACACCATGTTCACCTCCACCTGCTTCAGGATCACGGCGTATCGACCCTTCAGACCTGAATGTTACGCACCAGTTATATTACTGTGTTCCGGTATGAAGTTAGTTCTGCTAAGGTTTCTTGGACTGACCGAAGGAGTTCTTCCCCCAGCCGTTCGCGACGCAGTTCCTGCTGGATTCGAAGTTCTCGTCCTGATTCGGGAGGCAGATCACGTTGATGTGGTCGTCGAGCTCGAACGGCTCCTGGAGCCGGAGGAGGGCGAGGTCGTTGCGGAGACTCTTCGGGTGGAAGTCTGAGAACCAGTGATGTCACATGTTAGACAAGGACAACGGATGTGTTGCTTTTGTACGGTTCTGTAAGGACATGGATGTGGCAATCTGCAGGCACTAGTGTGTTCCGGTTTGAAGGATGTTTTATTTAAATTACTGGTGTACATTGTTTGATATATGTTGTGTATCAAACAATGTGGTGCAGTGTATGTCATCCTAACGCCACATTGTTATGGTCATCACTTATAATCAGGTGAACGTCCCGCTCGTCTCGTCTCGTTTTCATCTTGACAACAGAGACCTACCTACACTGAATAAACTCGAGTATATTATATTATATAAACTATATAACAAACCTTAATAATAAAAGTAAAAGAGAGAGAGAGAGTCGCAGTGTATATACTTTCTACTCAACTCTTCTAAAGTGTATTAAACTTTGTAGTCTGCTTAATCTGTGAGAGAACGAGACGGATATAGGGCGGATGTTGTGATCAGAGACAATAACTGACGTAATTTTTTTTATTCAATTAAGAAAATACGAAAGATAGGAGATTAAAATGTAGATCTCAACATGTCTCTCTCTCTCTTCATATATCAGAGTGAGATAGATATAAAGCGCGGAAACTGGTGTGCGGAATGCGCGTCCGACGGAGAAGTTTGCGCGCTGCGAGCCATAACTGAGAGAAGAGAAAGATAATGTACTATAGATCTCAACATCTCTCTCTCTCTCTCTCTTCATATACAAGAGTGAGACAGATAAACTGCGTGTTGTGCGACGGTGTAGTTACCGCGCTGCCGGCCGGAGTACAGGAAAGGGACGTACGATAGGGAAACTATATAGAAACTCGTTCCCTCTCACTCTCTCACATCCTGAACTCTATTTATAATTGTCTCGTCCATTTCTCTGTAGTTCTCTCTCTCTCTGTCGTTTCATAAAATCAAATTCGCACCGCTTCAAAGGAAGTTTCATATCACCATACACAATGATCGGAGTACCTGGATGAATGAAGATGTTCTGGACGATCCTCTCTTGCGCTTTGAGACGCTCCTTGTTGGTCTGCGTGTCCCATTCACCGGCCCGCGCCTTTAGGTTGCCGGGAGCGAACCTGGAAAGACCATAGCATACTGAGTCGACTAACAAGCAGTAATACTAAACAGCTTCGCCAACAATTACACAGACGTCCTACATTTCACCAGCCTGATGGTAAAGATCGTCGAAAATATTTCAGCTGTCAGATTTACAATATTGCAGTCGTCGCCGTGAGGCATAAGATGTTGAGTCTCGTTACCCCAGTAATTACACTGGCTACTATGCCATTTGAACCGCAGTAACGTTTGCACACTACAGCCTTCGGTAACGCAGACCTACCACCAATTAATAATGGTAATAGTGGTGAAAATAATCAAGCGCGAATCGTGAAATTAGTTACAAATGTTTCGTGTAACTGTAATGAACTTGAAGTATACTTGCCAAGTTATATGTAACTTTGATTAATCGATTCGGAAACGATCGATCGAAACTATATTTCGAGATCGAAACGCTTATTAGTCCTGACAATGAGTCCGAATATAATAGTCCCTTCACTAGTCGAACATCACTAGCCAAATAGTATATCGCTCGAATAACATTAATCGCGGTATCGTTTTCAAATTCAAAATTAGAACGAATCAAGGGCTCGCCGAATGTCTATATTGTTGGTCGAACATTCTAGAAACTCCCATAGAACTCCATTATCGGTGCAATACGAGTTAATCATTAGCGATGACTCACCGTTTGTTGCGCACGCGCAGCCGCGCACATGTCCATCGTCTCTATTATTCTCGAATATTCTAGAACTAAATACGAACGCGAACATTTATAGAACAAAAGGATACAAGGATTTAACAGGGAGTATATTTTTTTTTGATTTAGAAATATCATCGTCATCAGCTGATGGACTATTCAAATATAAATTCAATGAATATATGAATAGATTATATTTATATATAACACATCCTTCACCACATCGTCCTTGTTCCTGTCTTTAACCATCGCTTTCAGGAGTCGGTGAACAAGCGAACTTAGTCCTATTCATATTAATCCTAGACTAAAAGGTAGAATGTTTACACTACCAATGTCACACTTTAAAAAAATTAATACAGCTCAAAACAACATTAAGTTATATAAGTATAAACCGTGTGCTGACTTGAATGCTATGTGGGCGCCGGTCACGACCACCTGCGGGTTGATCAGCGCGCCCACGCCCGCGTACGTGCCGGTGATCACGTCCAGCAGCGCCACCACCCACGGGAACTCGCCGAACTGCGCTTCTGAACCCTGCAAAGGAGCAACGATCAGCTGTGCTTCATCCCTTTTTTTTGATTGTTAATAAAACGCCCGCCCATAAAAATGGCGCCAGTTAAGATGATACTGCACCGCTTACTGGCCTTGAGACATAAGATCTTAAGTATTATTACTGTAGTAATTGGAGCAGAAGCAAAGCAGCGGCGAACATTGGTGCTGCGGTGGTACCTACCTTAGGTGGTCTGCGCCAACAGATACTTGGATAGTTTGTAGTCTTCAATAGGCTACAGTAACTTTATCTTGATATGGACTCACAGAACCGCCGGTGATGGTGAAGTCGATGCCGTTGCGGTTCCTGTAGCCGCAGCCTTTAAGGTTCTTCTTTTTGGGCACCGGCATCGGCTGCGGCTCCTTAGGATTCTTACAGCACTGCTCAACGCTCTCCTGGCACACTTCCCCGAACCTGCATATGCGATATTTACTATCAAGCGACTAGAAGAACAGTACGTTCCCTGATTGCAGTTAAGATATTCACACTGCTCTGCATTATGCGCATTTCTTTAAGACAGATCTGTTTATCTATCTATACATTTAATAGCTACAGCGCCCTTTAAACCTGAACACTTTAATGTTTGTACTATTGGTAGATTTGTCTACAGACTAAGCTCTAAGCGGTAGTGTGCTAACATAACTGTTCTACTTTGAAAGACGCTGTAGCTACGAAATTACTGAATTAATGAAACCTAACATCTTGACTCAAGACCACGAACGCAATGTAGTGTGAACATTCCAACTATTAATTATCATCAGGTATTAGAGGTCGGGGGTACGTCGCAAAAAAAATTGATGGTAAGAAACCTTGGTAGATATACACTGCATCACGTTACGCTATCATCGAGGCATAGGATTTCATGTTTGATTACCTCAGTAATTTCAATAGCTACAGCGCCCTTCAATACACAGTAATGTTTGTTAGGAATTGGAGCAGCGGTGGTACCTACTTTCATTTGCTATTAGGCTGTGACTCCTCACCTGATGTCCAGCTTGAAAGCGCCGGTGACGGACTCATTGTATACGTTCACGCCATTGAGGTCTGTATCGCATAGGTAGTAAGGCACACACTTGCACGACTCCCCGTCTTTGCTCACGAACGTCGCGGAACTTTCTGTGGGCTTCACTGTGATCTGGAAGTTGATCGGTTTTACACCTTGCATTATATATATAGTTCACACCGGAAGCCATGCTGACTGGACCGACGATCTGGTGAAGGTAGCCGGAAGCCGATTGTTGTGATCTTTGGTGGAGGTCTATATCCAGTTGGGGAAGTCTATCGGCTGATTGATTGTTTGGTGCATAACGAAAGCGGGTTTCTTTTGTTTGTCAATCACTTGAAAACTAGTGAACGCTACGATACAGGGACACGAGCAATCGCCGCGGAATTACTCGTAGATCATTATCGACTATTTTTTTTTATTGCATAGATCCTTCATAAATAATAAAACGTTTTCGACTAGAAAGTCATTCGCGGTTGCGGTTGCTCTCACAGAATATTTCAGATAAATTTCAAGTCTAATTATTAATTACGGTCAGCAAAAGCGGTCGCGAAAAACTAGTATATATATAATTTCTTTAACATGATAATTTTGACAGCTCGCACTCATAAAGTTTCGTTATTTTTTTGCGGTTTTATATACTAGACATAAATATCATGCTTTATAGATGGTCACCGCCCACTTCGCGATACGCGTAACGAATGTTCAGAGACTATAAAAAATGTCTTTGCAAATAAAATAAATCGATAGTTTAAAATAATGATAACTTCACAATTTTTGTATATCTATAACCTTTATGATACCTTTAATTATACCAATAAATTGACATTTTTATGTATTAAAAAAGTTTCACCTGTTTATTCATGTAATAAAAAAAATGAGATTTCTGTCTAGAACCTCGTATAGTTTTTTTTGTGATGAAATTTGCGCCGTTAGTTACATTGATGACCATAACAGCTTCATCGAACTCAAGGCTCGCAGATTTGGTATCCTCAAACTAAAACCTCCTTTAGTAGGTCTCAATATAATAAGAGATCTTCATCAGATCTTCGATACTTAGAAGAACAACTCTTATCCAAAAAACTAATATGAGTGTCACACGCAGTAGAAGAGAAGCTTTGTATTTAGATTGATTAAATTGTGAGAGATGAATATATTGTGGTATCAGCTCCACAACACAGAGAGAGAGAATTACATCGACTATTTCCTTATTCATTGAAGTAAGAAAGAAAGAGGCAGATAGATAGAGAGAAAGAGATAAATCGAAGCATTTAAATGATCATGGTACGGAGAGGAGACGGACGATAGGGTAAGTACATAGTAACATGTTTTGTTTCACTCTCTCACAAACCTTATGAATACTTCTCTTTACATAGCTGTCTCTTTTTCGTTACGCTTTTTCGTTTCATAAAACTGTCCCAAAAGGAGTGTCACTTCAAAAAAAATGGACTAAATTTAAGTATTAGATTTCAAATAATAATTATCGGTGCTCTCATTAAAGGTTTAATGAATGGAAGTCCATCTCAACTTACGTCTTCTAGACCGAAAGGTTTCTGTGTGGTCGGCGGTGTACCGAACACGTCTATCAGGACGTTCGGGTTGACGGTGACCTGGGGGTAGGCGAGGGCCGAGCCCAGCACCAGCAGGTACACCAACATCATACGCCTGGAAAAAAAATATTATTAACGCTTCATCATCATCGTCATTTGAACTGATGGACGTCCACAGCTGGATATCTTTTGTACTGGGTTCCACCAAGCAAGATGTTGAAAATCCAGCAGCTCGCAAAGGTTCTTTTGATATCCACTGTCCAGCTGGTGGAGGATCTACCAACGCTGCGATTTCCAGCACGAAGTCACCATTGCAGCACTTTAAAACCCCAACCTCCATCAGTTCTTCGAGCTATTTATATATTAACATGTACTGATTCATACAATAATAAACGATCCATTTAATGTTCCCACGCTTGGGACTGTAAGGTTTTTATATACATTACACAGTCCAAGTGTGAATTGGTGAGGTTTTCCTTCTAGCTACAACGTCCTTCAAACAAGTACACAGTGGCTTATACACGTGACGGCAGAAATAGATACTGAGACGTGTTTGGATATGGTATCGATAAACATTTGATATTTGGTGGGTGGGCAAGTAATCGACAATTGATATCATCATCAGTCGATAGACGTCCACGGCTGGACATAGGTCTTCCCCAAAAATCGCCACATCGATCGGTCACGTCGCCCAGTAGGTTGTTATACTTAAGTGGGATTGGGCTGGGCAGATTGCTTGAAGGACTGTCTGGATTGGGGGAGTAAGGTCCTCGAGTGGATTCTTCCTCCCGGTAGACGTACTCTTCGGAGACCTTCCACAAAGGTGGATCGACGATCTGGTGTAAGTCGCGGTAATTCGATGGATAGACTTTTGGCCAATGAACATATGATCGGAGGACATTTGGGCGACACATTTACTGGTAGACCTCAGATGAGCATTTGACCGACAGAGGTTTTGTTGTTTCGACATCTGGTCATCACAATTGGTTGTTAGACACATGTCCGACATGTGTGGTAAATAGATATTTAGCCATTTTATTAATGGATATATAGTAGACACGTTTGACGGTTGAACGTTTAGCTCATTCAATGAAGGTCATTCACCTGATGGTAAGTGATACACCCGATCATAACTTGGCAGTACTTACGATGGTATACACTGCATCACTTTGCACTCATTACCTTGGAACATGTTGTGTCTCGTTATCCCATTAATTAAACTAGTTACAACGTCCTTCAAACCGGATCACGGTAGTGTCCGTACAGTACTGTCTGTCGGCTGCAACAGGCGCTGCGGCGGTACCTAGACGGTCTATGCCCAGGATACCTACCGTCAGTTTCGGTATATAAACCTAACCCAATAGATTTGGCCCGTATATTGGAAGAACATCTGGCCAAAGGACATGCAGCCGACATATTTGACCGACGAACGCATCGTTGACGTAAAAAAAAAACTGCGGAAATAACAAAAGCGCGGGAAAATACGCTCACAATGCCGGCACTAATTATATTATCGTTAAGTTAGTATTAACTTGATGCCAGTAAAATATATGAGGAAAATTAGTTGCTTGAACGCACTTAAAAATAATTTATGGTTATTTACACTGGGTGGTCGTCATGAATACTTAGAAATGATGTAATGAAAGACAACAGAGTGATCAAATAAAAGATCAGTCAGTCCGTGAAAGGAGGTTGGACGCTACGTTATAAATGACCTTGACTTTTGACTCTTTCCTTCAGAAGTCGTAATAGGAACAATATGTATGATGTTGCCAACCGACCGGAATTACCAGTTTGGGGGGCAACAGAGGAGTTATGTCGGACTCCTACCAGCTAAGATAACACGGTTTCGCACACAGCCGCGAACCATAGAGTCAGAAGTACAGGTCCGCTCGTGTGTGGAGTACTGTTGCCATATCAGAGCAGAAGCTGCTAAATGTCATCTAGCAGCACAGTCTTGAACACAGCCGCCATGTGACCACTCCCGCGGAATTCTATAGGATACATTTCGGAGAGTCTGCGATGGTATTACACGACATAATTCCCTATCCCCGTTTCACCACCAGACGACCAGACGCAGAGTCACCATCTTTATGTTCTGGACATCCTTAGTTTGCAGAGGTGCAGTTCCTCGCTCTCAATGTGAACAGCAAAGGAGTGAAACAACTTACCGGCGTCGGTGTACCCGTCCCAATACAACGTGGATATCTTCTTGGGAGAAGTAAATAGACTGTTACTAGGTTAATACGCTTTACCACCATATATCATGTCATTCCTTACCATCATGGGATCGTGATCAAGCGCCGACCTTGTGGATGTAAAGATAACCTTAAAGGTTTCCTTTGTTTTTGAATAATTTAAATATATAATCAAAACGACCGTGCCGCAATACAACAAGTGCTGCATGGGGCTGTATGAGCCTTGAGTGCGATGAAGTTGCTGCTGTCAAAAATACTGGCGGCGTAAAACTTAATAAAAAAAAAAAAACTGCGGAAATAACAAAAGCGCGGGAAAATACGCTCACAATGCCGGCACTAATTATATTATCGTTAAGTTAGTATTAACTTGATGCCAGTAAAATATATGAGGAAAATTAGTTGCTTGAACGCACTTAAAAATAATTTATGGTTATTTACACTGGGTGGTCGTCATGAATACTTAGAAATGATGTAATGAAAGACAACAGAGTGATCAAATAAAAGATCAGTCAGTCCGTGAAAGGAGGTTGGACGCTACGTTATAAATGACCTTGACTTTTGACTCTTTCCTTCAGAAGTCGTAATAGGAACAATATGTATGATGTTGCCAACCGACCGGAATTACCAGTTTGGGGGGCAACAGAGGAGTTATGTCGGACTCCTACCAGCTAAGATAACACGGTGGTTTCGCACACAGCCGTGAACCATAGAGTCAGAAGTACAGGTCCGCTCGTGTGTGGAGTACTGTTGCCATATCAGAGCAGATGCTGCTAAATGTCATCTAGCAGCACAGTCTTGAACACAGCTGCCATGTGACCACTCCCGCGGAATTCTATAGGATACATTTCGGAGAGTATGCGATGGTATTACACAACATAATTCCCTATCCCCGTTTCACCACCAGACGACCAGACGCAGAGTCACCATCTTTATGTTGTGAACATCCTTAGTATGCAGAGGTTCAGTTCCTCGTTCTCAATGAGAACAGCAAAGGAGTGAAACAATTTACCGGCGTCGGTGTACCCGTCCCAATACAACGTGGATATCTTCATGAGAGAAGTAAATAGACTGTTACTAGGTTAGTACGCCTTACCACCATATATCATGTCATTCCTTACCATCATGGGATCGTGATCAAGCGCCGACCTTGTGGATGTAAAGATAACCTTAAAGGTTTCCTTTGTTTTTGAATAATTTAAATATAATATAATATATAATCAAAACGACCGTGCCGCAATACAACAAGTGCTGCATGGGGCTGTATGAGCCTTGAGTGCGATGAAGTTGCTGTTGTCAAAAATACTGGCGGCGTAAAACTTAATAAAAAAAAAAAAAAAAAAGCTAAAGACTTATAAAAAAATAAATAAATTTGGTATTTATTAAAAATAAATAAAATATTAATCGTTTTGAAAATGAATCGTTCGTGAAATGGAATAAAACAATATTTAAAATTCGAACGTTTCTATGTTACTTTAAGAACGTCGAAAATTAGCTGACGTCATCGCTTGCAGCGCAGCCGGTCGCGCAGCGGGGTCGAGGGCCGGTAGGTGATTGGGTAGGGGGCAGGGTGGGACAGAGACAGTGAGAACCCCGATTGTTTAATAGTTTCGTATTAACATATAAATAATGATCAGTTCTAATGGACTTTGGACTCGGGGAACCAATAGCTTTATTCCTGTAAAAGCCCAGTTGTCACGTGACGCGCGGCCGCAACACAGCGACGCTGTCATGGCGGCCGATTTACCATATGGTTGGTATATACACACTACCAACAACCATTAAAAAAATGGTCGACCCATGACCTGAAGAAAGGTTGCAGGTAACATCTTTTGGGAATGCCTTTGTCCAACTGTGGGCTATTGGCTGATGATGATGAAGTAATAAAATTGGTAGTCGTAACGCAGTGGAGGATCCGGTTCCGGGGAGTTGGATATCTGCTGATTTTTCTCCCTCCTCTTTGCTTCTACCTCTCCCCCGCCCTCATTTCTCGACCGATCGGAAATAAAAATGATTCTCGCTCGTTAGTAAATTCTTCAATTAAAAAAAAAAATATAGATTACATAAACATTTATTAGGAAAATTAAGAAACTCGATACTATTTTTAATTTATTTTATTATCGATTAATGTTCTTAATAGACATTAATTTTATTTTTAATATAAAATCGATTTAGACGTTTATGCTGTTAATAACCTATTGCAGCCGATAGACAGTACTATGCAGATATTACCGTGATCCAGTTTGAAGGGCGCTGTTGCTAGTGGAATTACTGAGGTAACCAAACTGAACATATGTCTCAGGCGACGAGCGTAATTTGGTGCAATTTATTTTATTATCGATTAATGTTCTTAATAGACATTAATTTTATTTTTAATATAAAATCGATTTAGACGTTTATGCTGTTAATAACCTATTGCAGCAGACAGACAGTACTATGCAGATATTACCGTGATCCAGTTTGAAGGGCGCTGTTGCTAGTGGAATTACTGAGGTAACCAAACTGAACATATGTCTCAGGCGACGAGCGTAATATGGTGCAATTTATTTTATTATCGATTAATGTTCTTAATAGACATTAATTTTATTTTTAATATAAAATCGATTTAGACGTTTATGCTGTTAATAACCTATTGCAGCAGACAGACAGTACTATGCAGATATTACCGTGATCCAGTTTGAAGGGCGCTGTTGCTAGTGGAATTACTGAGGTAACCAAACTGAACATATGTCTCAGGCGACGAGCGTAATATGGTGCAATTTATTTTATTATCGATTAATGTTCTTAATAGACATTAATTTTATTTTTAATATAAAATCGATTTAGACGTTTATGCTGTTAATAACCTATTGCAGCAGACAGACAGTACTATGCAGATATTACCGTGATCCAGTTTGAAGGGCGCTGTTGCTAGTGGAATTACTGAGGTAACCAAACTGAACATATGTCTCAGGCGACGAGCGTAATATGGTGCAATTTATTTTATTATCGATTAATGTTCTTAATAGACATTAATTTTATTTTTAATATAAAATCGATTTAGACGTTTATGCTGTTAATAACCTCGAAAATTAGCTGACGTCATCGCTTGCAGCGCAGCCCGTCGCGCAGCGGGGTCGAGGGCCGGTAGGTGATTGGGTAGGGGGCAGGGTGGGGCAGAGACAGTGAGAACCCCGATTGTTTAATAGTTTCGTATTAACATATAAATAATGATCAGTTCTAATGGACTTTGGACTCGGGGAACCAATAGCTTTATTCCTGTAAAAGCCCAGTTGTCACGTGACGCGCGGCCGCAACACAGCGACGCTGTCATGGCGGCCGATTTACCATATGGTTGGTATATACACACTACCAACAACCATTAAAAAAATGGAGTCGAAACAGAAACCTCCATGTCACTAGGCAAAGGATAATTATATAAATATACTGGTGGTAGTGTCTCTGTTGCCGGAGACCTAGGTAGGTACCGCCGCAGCGTCAATTTCTACCGTCAAACAGTAGTGTTCCGGTTTATAGGGCGCCGTAGCTAGTGTAATTACTGGAGTAACGAGACTCAATATCTTATATCTCAAGCTGACAAGCGCGATGTGGTGCTGTGTATACCATCCTAACTACCGCCACGTTATGGGCAGGTGAACGTCCTACTGGTGTGAGCGATTAAAAAAAAATGGTTGACCCATGACCTGAAGAAAGGTTGCAGGTAACATCTTTTGGGAATGCCTTTGTCCAACTGTGGGCTATTGGCTGATGATGATGAAGTAATAAAATTTGAAGTCGTATCGCAGTGGAGCATCCGGTTCCGAGGAGTTGGATATCTGATGATTTTTCTCCCTCCTCTTTGCTTCTACCTCTCCTCCGCCCTCATTTCTCGACCGATCGGAAATAAAAATGATTCTCTCTCGTTAGTAAATTCTTCAATTAAAAAAAAAAATATAGATTACATAAACATTTATTAGGAAAATTAAGAAACTCGATACTATTTTTAATTTATTTTATTATCGATTAATGTTCTTAATAGACATTAATTTTATTTTTAATATAAAATCGATTTAGACGTTTATGCTGTTAATAACCTATTGCAGCCGATAGACAGTACTATGCAGATATTACCGTGATCCAGTTTGAAGGGCGCTGTTGCTAGTGGAATTACTGAGGTAACCAAACTGAACATATGTCTCAGGCGACGAGCGTAATATGGTGCAATTTATTTATTTATTTATTTATTTTTTTTTTTTTTTTAATTCTAACTAGCGTGGGGCGGGGTATGGGCGTATCACTTACCACCAAGTGAACGTCCCGCTCGAGTTAACACATAGTTGTATAAAAAAAAAACAACATTAAGAGTCGTTAGTCGATAACAGCCTTAACATTCTGCATTCGCTTTGAGGAAAATAATTAAAAAAAAACAAGGCCCGCCATTTTGTGTATGAGCGCGAAATCATTAATGGTTTTCAATGAATTTATAATGAAGCAACGGAATTTGTGAGCTTTAAAATCTGATGATCAGGTTTTTCGGAGGGGATTTTGTTTGATGGCCACGGCTAATGGAGGAGGAGGGAGAGAGAGGGACATTCTATAAACGTCACAAGATGTTGAGAGATCCTCGGAATGGACTCTCGTGAGACCATGTTGAGTAATCATTGTTGTTGACCATGAGAAATATATATATATGATCGGGACGACTTAAAACAACGTGGCGGTAGTTAGGATGGTATACACAGCACCACATTGCGCTTGTCAGCTTGACATATAAGATATTGAGTCTCGTTACTCCAGTAATTACACTAGCTACGGCGGCCTATAAACCGGAACACTACTGTTTGACGGTAGAAATTGACGCTGCGGCGGTACCTACCTAGGGCTCCGGCAACAGAGACACTACCACCAGTATATTTATATAATTATCCTTTGCCTAGTGACATGGAGGTTCCTGTTTCGACTCCATTTTTTTAATGGTTGTTGGTAGTGTGTATATACCAACCATGTGGTAAATCGGCCGCCATGACAGCGTCGCTGTGTTGCGGCCGCGCGTCACGTGACAACTGGGTTTTTACAGGAATAAAGCTATTGGTTCCCCGAGTCCAAAGTCCATTAGAACTGATCATTATTTATATGTTAATACGAAACTATTAAACAATCGGGGTTCTCACTGACTCTGCCCCACCCTGCCCCCTACCCAATCACCTACCGGCCCTCGACCCCGCTGCGCGACGGGCTGCGCTGCAAGCGATGACGTCAGCTAATTTTCGACGTTCTTAAAGTAACATAGAAACGTTCGAATTTTAAATATTTCTTTATTCCATTTCACGAAAGATTCATTTTCAAAACGATAAATATTTTATTTATCTTTAATTAATTCCAAATTTATTGTTATTTTTTTAAATCCTTCGCTTTTTTTTTTTTTTTATTAAGTTTTACGCCACTAGTGTTTTTGACAGCAGCAACTTCATCGCGCTCAAGGCTCATACAGCCCCATGCAGCACTTGTTGTATTGCGGCACGGTTGTTTTGATTATATATTTAAATTATTCAAAAACAAAGGAAACCTTTAAGGTTATCTTTACATCCCCAATGTCGGCGCTTGATCACGATCCCATGATGGTAAGGAATGACATGATATATGGTGGTAAGGCGTACTAACCTAGTAACAGTCTATTTACTTCTCTCATGAAGATATCCACGTTGTATTGGGACGGGTACACCGACGCCGGTAAGTTGTTTCACTCCTTTGCTGTTCTCATTGAGAACGAGGAACTGAACCTCTGCATACTAAGGATGTTCACAACATAAAGATGGTGACTCTGCGTCTGGTCGTCTGGTGGTGAAACGGGGATAGGGAATTATGTTGTGTAATACCATCGCAGTCTCTCCGAAATGTATCTTATAGAACTCCGCGGGAGTGGTCACACGGCGTCTGTGTTCAAGACTGTCGACCCTAGTTGTGATGGGTTCTTCACCACCAACTTTCCTCTCAGCTTTCCTCTCCTCTGAGTCCAGTGCTGCTAGATGAGATTTAGCAGCATCTGCTCTGATATGGCAACAGTACTCCACACACGAGCGGACCTGCACTTCAGACTCTATGATTCACGGCTGTGTGCGAAACCACCGTGTAGTCTTAGCCGGAAGGAATCCGACATAACTCTTCTGTTACCCCCCACAGCAAGGTATCTCAAGCAGGATATTGTCTCGAAAAAAAAAGGTAACTCTATGGTTCGTATCAAGGTATATACAGTAAAAACTTCACCTGATAGTAAGTGATATGCTTAAAACAACGTGGCGCTAGTTAGGATGGATATACAGAGTATTACATTGTACTCGATACTATTGATAAATGTTAATCTCGTTACCACAGTAATATCAATAGCTGCATTACTGCTGCTACTGCTGTCTACCTGGACGGTCTCCGGCGTAGCTACAGCGCCCTTCAAACCGGATTGCGGTAATGTCGGCACAGTGCTGTCTGTCGGCTGCAATAGGCTCTGCGGTGGTACCTACCTAGACCGTCTCCGGCAACAGAGACACTACCACCAGTAACAGCTATTCGTCCTTCAAACCGGATCACAGCAATGTCCGCACAGTACTGTCTGTCGGCTGCAACAGGCGCTGCGGCGGTACCTACCTAGACGGTCTCCGGCGTAGCTACAGCGCCCTTCAAACCGGTTCACGGTTATGTCCGCACAGTACTGTCTGTCGGCTGCAACAGGCGCTGCGGCGGTACCTACCTAGACGGTCTGCAGCAACAGAGACACTACCACCAGTAATAGCTGGGGGTCCTTCAAACCGGATCACGGCAATGTTCGCACAGTACCGTCTGTCGGCTGCAACACGCGCTGCGGCGGTACCTACCTAGACGGTCTGCAGCAACAGAGACACTACCACCAGTAATAGCTGTAATCCTTCAAATCGGATCACGGTAAAGTCTGCACAGTACCTAAACGGTCTGTAGCAACAGAGACACTACCACCAGTGAATATATAACCTGGCAATTCGTTAATTAAGTAATATCATTAACTTAAGCGGAATTAAATCTCTCGTCTCGTTGCTAAGTTGAGTTAAAAAAAATATGTAAACTTTTATCGTTTTTTTTAATATTAAAAACATATAGAACCTCTTTCGTACATGACCTTTGACATTATCAGCGGTTTCTTTTTTTTTAAAAAAAAATACTAAGCTATATATATATATAGATAACTTATACAAGTATATTATTCTAAATATTCTAGATAATTGGAGAGACTTTTATAATTAATATCCAATATCGCAGCAAGTTTATTTATTTATTTTTTTTTTTTAATTCCGAAGCGACGAAAATAGCGAGACGTACACCTGATATTAAGTGATACGCGCTCTATATTCTTGTTGTAGACAGGGCTGCAAGCCACAGCGGCTCTTACAGCTCATCTGACACTGGGCTCGTGGACCCGGATCCACGGCCTGAGTTTCTATAAACTAAAATGCGCTACGCGGGATGTAGCTGTCTGGCGGATGATTGTGTGTGTCTGGTTCTTGTAGTTCTTTATCTGGCGATTCTACTCGGTCGTCGAGGCCGGGCGCGGGCCCGTTCCCTGACTACCTTCGCCTGTATCGGAATCTCTGGGCGGCGAGGACCGCCCACGATCGCGGGTGTACTTAGTGTACGCGGTGTGTGAGTAGTTGCGGCGCCGCGTTCTAAAGCGAGGGCGGCATGATGCTGATATTCGGAACGTGTTGGTAGTGTCCGAAGTGTGTGACTGAGGGTATGTGTGTGGTTTGCGGGACCCCTTGGGATGTCGGAATAAGCGCGTGCCGCGATCTGCGCTTTTTCGTCCTGGGATTCGGAGGTAGCGCGTAGTTGGCCGCGCTGGCCACCAGAGGGTTGGGATGAGTTGCCGCCTTGGCGAAGTAGGTCACGGAGCACTCTCTGAAGTGCTCCTTGATCGTTGGGAGTTTAAGGTCGCTGTGGATGTCCACATTGCGCTGGTACCATTCGGCACCAGTCGCGGTGCGGGTGAAACGGTTCTGGAGAGTCTGCAGAGGTTTGAGACGGTCTTCGGACGAATGGGCGAAGACAACGCTTGCGTAAGACATTATAGGTCTTACGCATACCTTGTAAAGGTGAAGCTTGTGTCTGAGAGAGAGCTTGCTCTTCTTACACAGCAAGGGGTATAGCTTGCCCAGTACTTGGGCCGCTTTCTTTCTCGCCTCGCGGATGTGGGCGACGAAATTGAGTCTGGTGTCGAGTGTGACGCCGAGGTATTTGACCGAGCTTCTCCATGGGATCGGCTGGCCGGAGAGCGAGAGCTGGCCGAGTTCATGGCCGCGTTTTTCGCCTTCTTGAGAAGGGTTGATGACCTACGGTGGGTGAAGTGAATGGCTTCACTTTTCTCCGGGTTTACATCGATTCGCCACGTCCGGAACCACTCGCCTAGGCGGGTGGTCGCGTTCTGTAGGCGCTTCGTTATAATACCCGGAGCTCTGCCGGAGTGATAAAGAGCGGTGTCGTCCGCAAAATGGCCATCTTGACGAAGGGGTCTCTCGGTATGTCGCTCGTGTAGAGCGAGAAGAGTAGCGGGGAGAGGCAAGAACCTTGAGGGACACCGGCTTTAATCGGCCGGGGCGAGGAGAGAGCGTACTCGACGCGAAAGCGTAGGGAGTGATTCGAGAGGTAGTCTCGAATGACGGTGACTAGACGGTCTGGCACTTTGTGAGTGTAAAGCTTGTATATCAAGCCTTCGTGCCAGACTTTGTCGAACGCCTTGGCGACGTCGAATAGGACGGCGCAGGTGTCGATCAGTTGTTTGTGCTCGAGACCGACCAGAATGTGCTCGGTCAGTCGGTGCACTTGGTGAACGCAAGAGTGGTTGCTCCTGAATCCGAACTGTTCGTCCGGGAGGAGATTGTTCTCTGCGGTGAAATGGCGCAGACGCTCTAGAATGATGCGCTCGTAAAATTTGCCCAAGGTGTTCAGTAGGCTGATCGGAGATACACGCTCATAATATGACGCTAGTTAGGATGATATATACATCATAGTCTCTGTTGCCGGAGACCGTCTAGGTAGGTACCGCCGCAGCGCCTATTGCAGCCGACAGACAGTACTGTGCGGACATTACCATGATCCGGTTTGAAGGGCCTACAGCTATTACTGGTGGTAGTGTCTCTGTTGCCGGAGACCGTCTAGGTAGGTACCACTGCAGAGCCTATTGCAGCCGACATACAGCACTGTGCCGACATTACCGTAATCCGGTTTGAAGGGCGCTGTAGCTAATTTAATTACTGCGGCAACGAAAATCAACATCCTACGTCCCAGGCGAGCACATCGTGATATATCACAACCGCCAAGTTGTAACGGGCCTGTCACTTAACATCAGGTGACCGTCCCGCCCGTTTCATAGCTTAATTGTATAAGAAAAAAAACTTGTCTCTGTACAACGATCGTTAGATACTTAACAACAATCCGTACAACGACATATTTAACAACAATACAACACTCACATAGTAAACTTGAGGAGCAGCTTAAGTTATTATTAATAATTAAAGCACAGCACTTGTTTATAACGAAGTTAAGTAATTTTTTTTTTTTTTACTAACAAACTTATTTTTTTCACGTTAACTTAAACCGCGTTCGCTCTTCATTGCGCCATTACGCGTACTGACTAAGGAGGTCGCATTCACACGATCAGGTATCAATACTAAGTATTTCTATCCGAGTACGCGCACTAGGTACCTACGCAGGAAAACGTTCAATTATTTAATACTTCGAAGCTTTCTATGTTATTATCCACTCGCGATCATTTGTTGGGTTTTTTTATCTGTTATGTATTGCGTAATATTTTTTTTTTCACCTGATAATAAGTGATAACTAAAAACAATATGGCGGCGCATCGCTTTGAGATATGAGACTGTCTCGTATTCTCGTTTGTTAGGACTTGTGTCAAGTATTAACTTAATTAACATTTATTTTTACTGTTGTGTGATAATCAGAAATTCATGTCCGAAATATTTTTTTTTTTTTATTAAACACGAGCGGAACGTTCACTCGAAGATAAGTGATACGGCTGTCCTTAACAACGTGACGCCAGTTAAGATGCTGTGCATATCACTACATTGCATTCGTTGCCCGAGACATAATGTTGAGTCTCTTTACCCCTGTGATTACATTAGATACAGCGCCCTTCAAACCGGAAAAGAGTAAGCGCACACTACTGTTGTGAACCATCAGGTGAACGTCTTACTCTCGCCAACTGTGAGAAGCAGTTAGAAACAAGGATAAATACGGAAGTCATTCCCTCTCCGATGAGTGAAGACGGAAGTCGTGAAACATTTTTGGAATCCTGCAGGAAATTTATAGAAAAACGATAAAAACTAATAAAAGTTAACAAATCATATAATTAAAATAGCGAAAATTAATAATTAAAAAATAAAAGATTGATAAATAATAAAGTACCAAATAACTTAAATTGTAAAAATAAAAGTAAGAACTAAAACCAAAAATTGAAGTCAAGAAGAAAAATGAATGCTGCAGAGGATGCTTTTATGCTTTTCAGACCTTTCCAGGCAAGCAAAAGAAGACTGTCTTCACACAGCAAGAAGGAGGATGAAAGAAGGAAATAGAATGCAGAATGATAGTGAAGAAGTTTGGAAGAAGAGAGTATGAAAGATGAAGAGAATGAATGATGAGAATTACGAAATAAATGTATGATGGTAAATAAACTGTAAATAAACTTCCTGACCCGTCACGCTCAGGAGGAATTATTAAATAAAAAAAAACAGAACGTCTTGCTCGTCTCATAGCTTCCTGTAATAAAAAAAGTGTTTAATTAACAATACTTTGAAGTATTTTATAACCTGGTTTCCAAACCTGTTATTTAATAACGTAGTTTTGATATCGAGTTCCGCGATTACGTCTCATGGCTGAGGTCAGTCTGTGAGGACAGCTGAGATGCTGTCCGATAAAGTCGGGTTTTACCAACTTCGTTACATCGACATTGTTTTAAATATTTTGAAGACACGTTCATTTACATATAATACGGAGTCATAATACAGAATAAGACCGCTAATGACTTTCTATAGCAACCGTAACCATAGCAACCGGTTATAAAATACGCCGTACAAATTTCCATCAAAGTTAATTAGAAATAAAACTATGAAGACTCTATGAAATTCATAAAAATAAATATCCTATAACCATATACAGATCACTCCGTATCGAATGCTCGTGGTCACGTGTCGCTACGTTCACTTGTTTTCAAGTGATCGACAAACAAAGAAAACTTATTTTCATATAAGTTATTATTAAGTCTTGTACTCTAATGTAGTCTAGTCGTAGTAGTCGTAGTTGTAATGTAGTCTATGTATTTATATAGACCTGGAAAAATTTCCCAATTGAATATAATTGTTACTATAAAATAAATGTCGGATTTAGTATTTCGACATAGGTCTGTCTCAACTACGATCTAGATTTAAAATTTATCTGGACTAGATTTCATTTCTATACATTATGGATGCGTTTAAAGAGGCCTTCTTTGACTTTCTTTCAAATTACTTCTTTGAACTTTGACCTTTTTTTTGTTATCAGGGGGGGAAACCTAGAAAGATACCCTGCATCTGGGGAAAAGACAAGGTTACGTGGGATTTTTTCTCAGTAAAACCATCGCCGTGGTCATTTTCAGTGGGTGGGAAGGCCCCGGGATTTCCTAACGAACGCATCGGTGCCCGCCTAGAACACTTTCCAGGGACGGCTGTAGCCCTCCTCGACACCCCCTCGCTTTGGCACGACAAGCACTAGACCACCTCTAACTTGTCATTCATCTCGGACTTCCTTACAACTTTGACATGGTGGACATTTTCATCACTTCCATGACTGACAGGGAAGAACAAGCCGTTAGTAATCTTGAACTTATTTTTTTCAGCTTAGTAACTCATATTTTTTTTATTCAATGAAACTGAGACGAGCGGAATATTCACATAATGGTAAGTAACACGCATGCTCATAACAACGTATCGCTAGTAAGTAATACGCTGCGTCACATTACGCTTGTAAAATGTTGTATCTCATTACCCCAGTAATTACTTTGTGTCGGCGACAGTAGGCGCTGTTACCTTCCTAGACTGTCTCCGGCAACAGAGACCCACCAGCAGCAAATCACGGACCTATTTATGACTGGAAAGTACTTAAAAATTGTAGTATATACCACCTTAAGTAACGCCACGTTATGGGCAAGCGTATCACTTACCATCGTCGTTTAAAAAAAATAATTTAATACAGTCACTATAAATAAATATAAAAGTTATACTGACCAAAAAGGTTAAACTTACATAAAAACTTTTTAGTAAAAAACATCGACCGACAACACTATTAAACATAATACATCTTTAACGAACCGGTCAGTCGGGTTTGAGATGTTTTATTACATAAAATTGAGTCGTGCATTCGCTCTGTTGTTTACAATTATTATAGTGTCAAGGTTGCTCGGGTAAAATGTCAACTTATAAACAAAAACCAGTTTTCCGATAAATTATGACATTAGTGTCAATTTGACAGATATACGAGAGAAGCGCTTTAATGGCGGGAAAAATGTATAACTACAGTATCTATAAGATCTATATATATATAATGAAAACAGGTTTTGTTTGTTCGCCAATCACGTGAAAACTAGTGAACGTATCGACATATCAACATGATCATTCGACGCGGACATGTTAATTTATTTTTTTAATATCATAGATATTTATTTACTTTTAATAATAAGATATTATATATATAAATGGTTATAAGGGTAGAGGAAGACCGAAGAAGGTGTAGATGGATTGTGTGAAGGATCACATGTGGAAGGAGAGTGTGGATTCAGATGTGACGGCAGTGACAGAGTGTGACGGAGGGATATGGAGAAGTACATACTGTGCCGACCCCGCATAGCGGGGAGAAGGGCATTAGGCAGAAGAAGGAGAGATATTTTTTTTTATTCAGCTAAGCGACGAGATGAGCGAGACGTTCATTTGTTTTTAAGTGATACGCTCACTCATAACAATATGGCGCTAGTTAGTAATATATATTCATAATGATGATAATAATGATCGAGCTCTTCGTCTGAGACGTAAGATGTTGAGTGTCGTTACCCCAGTAATTACATTACTTACAGCGCCCTTCAAACGGGTGCATAGTAATGTTTGTAAACGACTGTTTGGAGGCAAATTTTTTATCATTTCTATTTAACTTTTATGAACATTTTCATTTGATATTATTCACACGGTTGCTGTGGTAACGGTTGATATATAAAGCCATTTGCGGTTGCTCTCAAAGAATATTCCAGATCAATTTCAAGTGTAATTATACATTATGGTCATTAAAACGACCGAGGAATAGCTGATATATATTATAAAACGAAAATTTTGATCTCTTAACGATCTTTCGCAAGTTTTTTTTTTTTTTTTTTAATCCAATAAGCAGAAGACTAGTTCTATCTAATGGTAAGTTACGATACGCTTGTTTCCATTATACTTACTACATCACACTGTGCTTGTCGATTTGGGACCGATTGTTTTTTTACTGCAGTTCACTAGCTAGAGCGCCTTTTAAACCGGAATATTCTGTTTACACATGTGTTGGTAGTAGAGGGGGAGAATGTTTTGATGTATATAGCAATACTTGTAATGAAGTAATTGGCCAGTGTACCAAGGTATATACCGACAGGACCTTCAGGATATGCACACTGACGTGACAATGGGGTGGTCACGTCCGTCGCAGAAGTGATCACTGCTGGAGAAGACGTGTTCTGGAGTGGAGACAGCGTCTGGGCAAACGTAGCACGGGAGGCCTATTAACCAGATAGAGCAACGATCTGAGCAATGCGGCTGACATCTGGACGCTTATAGCCTAAGAGAGGTCCATGTCCAGCAGTGGACTGCTGTCGGCTGTTCATTGTGATGATACTGGAGTACTGAGGTTTTGATTTGTATAATTCATTGTTATTATATATATATATAGTAGGTAGTGAAGAGGCGCGGGTTCGATTCCCAATCAGTACAAGCTACTGGCGAAGGGAAACTGATGTTTCAAGAATATCAGTAATTAATAGGGTAACGAGGCTTAATATCCTACGTCTCACTATCGGCATGTTATCAGGTAAACTTTGTTGAATAAAAAAAAAACCGGGCGTTAATCACGTGACATCTCCACACAACAACACAATACAATGCAAACTATTTTCTGTATATATTTGTTTTTAATATCTGATTGAATAGATACGTCGACTTACGACATCCGTCGTTACCGAGCGTAGGAGTTAAGCCACGCCCACAAGCGAGACAATCGGGCGCGTTCGGCTACAGTCGGCTCGAGGTAACGGACACTTGCGTAACGGGACATTTTATTCCAATGGCTCCGATTTATGTTATCACGTCAAAAAAACAACTTCATCGTCAACATGGCGGATAAGTTTGATTCTCTCCGCGTGGGACAGGTCCCAGCTGTGGGATTACAATATACGTTGTGAAGGCATGAAAAAAAACGAAAGGCCGTAACAAATTATTTTAATGGGCAGCTTGATTAGTTTTTCGTCGCCATTTTGTTATATTACAGGTTCTCGTGGAGGAAGTGGAGCAGCGTCGCCTCGTAGTGCTTCGCCGCGTGCATGGAGCGCAGCGAGTGCCTCTCGCCGGGGTACACCTGCCGGACGGTGGGCGTCTACATTATTTGAATACCGTCACATACCGTTGTTCACCATCAGATGAATCAGTCGATGGTGAACTAACTTAAATGTACTCAATTTTGTATGATAGTATCTGACGAGACGAGCTGGACGTTCACCTGATGGTAAGTGCACCACGTAGCCGCATTAGATAAAGATGTTGAGCCTCGTCACCCCAGTAATTACACTAGCTACAGCGCCATTCAAACTGGAACACAGTAATGTTTACACACTACTGGTTTGGCGGAAGGAATTGGTGCTGCGGTGGTAACTTGATGGTATCTGGCAACAGAGACACTACCACCAATAATTGCTATACGTCCTTCAAACCGGATTACGGTACTGTCTGTCGGATGCCATAGACCCCGTGATGGTACCTACCTAGACGGTCTCCAGCAACAGAGACACTACCACCAGCGAGCTCAATCACCACGACAGTTGGAGGACAGCGATGCTGTCATGGCGACTGATTTGCACTACGAATCTTTACGTACCCGTCTCACCGCTGACGATGAACAAGGAACTAGTAAAATTTTTTTTTTTTTATAACTAGTAAGCAGTAAGTATCCGCTGATCGATACATATGTGTATGTCTATCGTCAAGAACACAGTAGACAGCTGGTCGCATCATCGCCTGCGGTGGATCCGCCGCGCGGCTCACCTGCACGCGGTGCGGCTTCCCGAGCCTCACCAGCTCCGCCAGCAGCGCGGCCGTGTGGCAGAAGTGCACGTTCTCGTCCGCCAGGCCGTGTATGATCAGCAGTCTGCCCTCGCTGGTGGCAGAGAAGCGTTGTGTTAAGTATTGGTTAATTTATGTGAGAATGTACAGGTGGTATAAGGAATAGAGAGAGAGAGAGAGAGAGAGGAAGAGGAAGTGAAAGATGAAAAAATAGAGTAAAGGAGAGAGCATAGTAATGGGTAGTAGAGATGAAATAGATGTATAGAGGATGTAGAGAGAGAGGGCGAAAAGGAAATAGAGAGTGGAGAGAGAGAGAGAGAGAGAGAGAGAGAGAGAGAGAGAGAGAGAGAGAGAGAGAGAGAGAGAGAGAGAGAGAGAGAGAGAGAGAGAGAGAGAGAGAGAGAGAGAGAGAGAGAGAGAGAGAGAGAGAGAGAGAGAGAGAGAGAGAGAGAGAGAGAGAGAGAGAGAGAGAGAGAGAGAGAGAGAGAGAGAGAGAGAGAGAGAGAGAGAGAGAGAGAGAGAGAGAGAGAGAGAGAGAGAGAGAGAGAGAGAGAGAGAGAGAGAGAGAGAGAGAGAGAGAGAGAGAGAGAGAGAGAGGAAGAGGAAGTGAGAGATGAAAAAATACAGTAAAGGAGAGAGCAGTGACGGGTAGTAGAGATGAAATAAATTTATAGAGGATGTAGAGAGAGAGGGAAAAGGAGAGGTCAGTGATAGGAAGCAGACATGAGATGGATGTAAAGAGGGAGAAAAAGAGATAGTGGAGAGAGAAAAGTAGGCGTGGTATGCAGAACAGTATGAGACGGTATATGACAGTGGGGCTGTTAATCCCGTAATTTCATCAGCAACGGCACCCTTCATTAAGAGTAGCTTCCACACTAATCCTTGCCATCGGCTGTTCAGCTCACCGCTCGGGGAAGAACGGCGCATGCGCCAGCACGCTCGCCCTGCTGTACGCGTGCGGCGCGCGCGACGGCAGGCCCATGTAACGCTCCGTGTACGCGGTGTCGTACAGCCGCCAGCTGGTCACCGGCGCGCCGGCCACGCACACCTTGAAGATGTTCGGGCGCGTCGCGAGCCCCAGCAGCGATAGGTAGCCGCCTGCACACCGGATCAGAGAAACATGAATAGGATATCATCCCTAAATAAGAGCTCACTAAATAGTCATTAACCATAAACTAACCGTCTGGATATCGCTAAGCCTATCTACACCATCAAACATAAGTGTTCCGGTTTGAAAGGCGCTGCAGCTAATAAAATTACTTCTGTAACGACTTTAACCGAAAAATTACAATATGATGTAATACACATCTTAACTAAGATCACTCATTTTTAAGTGTTAGCACGTAATATCAAGTGAACGGCTCAATTGCGTTGCTTTGACTAAATAAATTGACGGTAGTAAGATTTTTTTTTTAATTTGGAATAAAAAAAGTTCCCATTACTTTGAGATTTCCTCTCTCGCTCCCACTCTTACCATTCACATTTGGTGAGGTTGACCATCAAGAACCTAGGATTAGATAGACCTAGCACATTCCGGGAATCTAATCTGCCGACTGTATGAAAAGATTCCGAATCCCAACAGTGGGAACATCAAGTGGGCTATATGTGCTATCAGTAGTCGCAGTCGTTTCCCGAAGAACACCTTCCATCACCTACCCTCGTCACTAACTCACCGTAGCTCCAGCCGTGTATCGCGACGCGCTCCATGTCTATGCATCCGGTCTCCTTAGCCAGCCACTGCAGCACCTCCACCTGCGGACCGCATGAGATCCATTACAAAACTGAACAGGTTTGAAGGACGACTACATAGATATATCATCATCATCTGATAGACCACTGATCCTGCGTCGCTCGCATCCAGAGTGTTCCCTCGATCCTCACCAGATCGTTGGATTTTCCTTGTGGGAGGCCTCCGCCCACCACCTCGAGGATCTTACTGCCTCATCAGTCATCGGTCCTTCCAGCTATATACCCTGCCCACTGCCATTCAAATCTAGCAGTCTTTTGAGCTATAGGTACATATATATGTATATATATAAGATTGTCAAATATCTTCTATATATATATATATATATATATATATATACATATATATATATACAGGGTGTCTGGTGGCAGATTTGTTTTCAAATTTAAATAAAAATAATATGTTTGACATATAATTTTACTAAAAGTATTAAAAGATAGAGTACAAATGCGGATTTCATTTGTTTAAAGATAATGTCATCCAAATGTCTTCCATCCTGTTGCACACACACACACTGTTCGGAAACGGAAACGGAGCCTCGTATTCCGTGCCACACGCTGCAGTAAACTTGGTTCAATTGCGCTGATTTCTCGCCGAATATTTTCTTTTAAGTCCACAACAGTTCGCGGATTGTTGGCGTAAACTCTCTCTTTGAGGTAGCCCCACAAAAAAATCCATTGGAGTTAGGTCGGGTGACCTCGGTGGCCACGGGATGTCCCCAAAGCGACTAATCAGTTTTTGAGGGAGATTTTCTCGCAACAAATCCATCGAAGCTCTGGCCGTGTGTGCGGTCGCACCTGTACCGCATCCTGTTGAAACCACGTGTGAGAAGAGAATGATGAACGAGCTCGCAGGTTCGGCAAAAGAAATTCGAAATCATGAGCCGATAATTCTCACCATTGACATTCGTCGCTTGCATCGCCCCGTGCATTTTCAAAAAATGGTCCGATTATCCCATTCGTGGATAAAGCGCACCAAACAGTTACCCTGGGCAATGTAATGGTTTTGGTGCTTCAGTCGAGGATTGCGAGTTTTAGAGCCCAGTAACGGCAATTTTGCTTGTTTACGTGTCCGTTTAAATGAAAATGAACCTCGTCGCTCCAAAAATGGAATTCACAGTGCGATAACGCTCCAACATGGTTTCACAAAAAATTTGCGTGACGCAAAGTAATTTTTTTCAATTCTTGAATTATTTGAATTTTAAAAGGACGAAACTTCATATCTTTTTTCAAAATTTCATGCACGCATGCTCTTGAAGTCCCAGTGAAGCTGCACTTTTCCGTATCGAAAATCGTGCATTTTCACGTAAACTGCGTTCAACCAGTTCAATGTTTTCGGGGGTCCTTGACGATCGATTAGGTCCTGGCCGTGGTGTGTTCATAGCCGAAGCAGTTGCGCGGGACCCACGAACGAATTAAATTCACACTCGGCCCATCGCCTATCCGTCGAATATTGAAATGTGAACAAAACTGTCGGCTGTCGGAGCGAGTACGTAAGAATCGTTACTCTTGAAAAATGCTTCAATAGCGAACGCGCGATGCTCACCCGACCACTGCACCACTGCACCTCTGCGACATCGTGACTAAGAAATCCGCACGATCGGTGATTCTAATGACTGACCACTGACCACCTTCCCCACCACCCCGCACTGTTTATAACTTATTGAGATATTCGTTTTTAAAATATAAATCTGCCGCCAGACACCCTTTATATATATATAGTAGTGGGTAAAACGTGGTCTTATAATATTCCCACTGTTGGGATTGGGGATATATATACGACTTGCGTGATGGTAAGCCCATCGACAACAAAATGGCGCTAGTTAGGATTACACACTGCATCGCATTGTTCTCGTAGCCTGAGACAAGATATCGAGTGCCGTTACCCCAGTAATTATACTAGCTACAACGCCCTTCAAACCGGAACACTGCTATTTTCACAGTACTGCTTGTAAGCTGCAATAGGAGCTGATGTGGTACTTACTTAGTCTACGGCAACAGGAGTATACACACACACATATATATATGTACTTTATATGTAGTTTGTAATGAAGCATAGGCCTTACTAGTGTGTTAGAAAGAGACAGGATATATGTCTAACTTAACATCGTCCACGGACTATCCTACTAAGGAACGAGACGTTTTAAGGAGTAATGATAAAAGTTTGGGAACCACTGGACAACTTTATAATGCATTAAATTGAAGATCTTTTATAATAGTAAATATCTCGTTAATATAGTAATATTGTATAAATCTGTTTACTACTCTGCAGTAGAAAAAGAGTGATGTCACTCAAAATAAAGTGATGCTAATTAAAATGGTATTCACTAGCAACACATGCCCGTCATCTTAAAACATAAAATATTAAGTCTCGTTACCGCAGTAATTTCACTAAGTGGAGTGCCTTTGAAATAAAAATTAAGGTAGGAATGTAGGCCAGTAGGATGATCACTTGATAGTAAGTGATAGCGCTCATGAAGGTTAGCTAAGGTTATATAAATAGCACCACCAGGGTGAAGTGTAAGTCAACCTCACCTGATGGTGGTGCATCCTGCTAAACAATGAACGAGGTTCTAGCTCCTTCCGACCGCATTGGACAAGCGTGGTGGGAAATGACCCCCCCCCCTCCATATGAACCCCTACAAACGTGGACGAATGATGATGGTGATGATGATGATGACAGCACCATATTCAGTAATTATACTAGCTACAACGCCGTAGTAATGTTTACACAGTACTGACAGACGTTGTAGTGGTACATACCTAGAGAGTCCAGGAGCTATACCAGTTCAGGATATGAAGTATGACCTTACCTGGTCGTCGAGCTCGACTTGGCCCATCTTGCCCCTGATAGCAGCCTCCCAAGCGCGGCCGCGGTGCTTGGAGCCGCGCGAGTCAACCGACACCACATTGAAGCCGCGCGCCGCCAGCATGTGCATGCGCAGCTGACGGATGCCCTGGAATCCCGATAAAATACATACACTTAACGACTCGAACCTCCGCCGTCCGTCAACTAGTATAATTATTACACGGCTAGATTGAACTGTATATGCGCGTGTGTAACTGACTTACAATGAAAAGTTGCGCACTTACATATTATTACATTGCATTGTGTATCAGCTAAGTGGCGATCGTCTGTACAAGTATATTCGACGTTCCGACGCGCCGCCGTCCGCGCGGCGGCTGACAGAATTATTACGCGGCTAAATTAAACAGTCGCAATGTTCGTATCTACTGGCAGCGTGAATACACGTGCACTTGGTCGGTTAATACAGTTCTTTCATTTAATCAAATCTGTACTGTCTCCTCTAACGTATAGAGTTCATTTTAACGAGCGTTTTAAGTAGACGAGTATTGCGCGGCGGTGGAAGCAAATCGAATTAACTTCAAGCTAATTTGATCTTTATTTATAAATGCTATAGAGTTGATTTTGTAATAATCGCGTTGTGTAAATGTTCATGGTATTGTTCCCCTGTGCGGAATAACGATGACGTCACATCAACCAGTCCGTCGACTAGTCGATGGACGGATAACGGACGATCTAGTTACATAAACGGAAACGCGCCGACGACCAATCCCCTAATGCCTATGTCCCGCTCTACCTATTACCAATTGTAAAGGTGGTCACCTTGTAACTGTTGGTGACCGTCTGCACCTCGGGCCCGCCGTACACGTGCAGTACGGTCGGGCTGCGGCCGGGTCGCGCGCACCGCCACAGCGTGCAGTAAGCGGGCGCGCCGCACGACAGCCGCGTCTGCAGGATCTGCGGCGGCGGCACGTCGGCGCCGCTCAGCGACCGCTCTGCGACCACAAAGGACCACATACACTACAAATTATGATGATGAATTAGTTTTAGAACAAAACAATCATTATAACTAGATGATAAGTTAATGATGCGTGGTTGAAGATAGACAAGGATAGAGAAAGGGATGCTTAGATGGTTCGGCCATGTCGAAAGAATGGATGAAAGAAGATTGACGAAAGAGATATACAAAGTAAGAATGATTGGAAAAATCGGTGCAGGTCGACCTAGGCGGACATGTTCCGATGAAATCGGAAATGTCCTAAAGAAAGGCCGGGTCAAAAGCACTCGCAACCGGCGAGCATGCATGAAGACGCTCATGAAAGTGGAGGAAGCGGGAGAGTTGTGCCAGGATCGTAGCAAATGGAGAGAGGTGGTCTCTGCCTCCCCCACTGGGAACGAGGCGTGATATATATGTATGCATGTATGATAAATTAATGTTCATCATCATCATCATTAGGTGCCCTCTTCAAACTGAAGTTTTCAGAAAGCTGAAGCGATCAGATTGAGAAAATCAATACTCATTTTACAACATATCTAGATTTTACGATTTATTCGATTCTTTTGTATACTATATGGCCCTATATATATATTTCCACAACACCATAGTGCAATCGTCGCCTTAAGAAATAACATGTATTTTTTTTATTTAATCAAGCGACGAGACGAGCAAGTCGTTCACCTGATGGTAAGTGATACGCCTGCTCATTACAACGTAGCGCAAGCTAGAATAGTATTCATAGAACGCCATTGCGCTCATCGTCTTAAGACATAAGATGTTGATTCTCGTTACCCCAGTAACTACACTAGATACAGTGACCTTCAAACTGGAACACAGTAATTTTTGGCGGCAGGAATAGGAGCTGCAGTGGTAGCTACCCATTGGGTTATCTTAATAGATACCTTGCTTTTGGGGGGAAGACAAGGTTATGTCCTACTTACTCACTAAACCCCCTCTGTGGTTTCCGTCAGGAGTGACTCCAGGGTCTCCTACGGAACCCACCATCGCCCCCTGCACTCTGACTAAAATATGCCATGGAAGGGCAAAGCCCTCTTTTAGATCCACGCTGTGCTACGACAAATACAAGACTACTATGCATTTGCCTTCCTGCTCCTAAGGCTCGCTTATTCAGCTCCGAGGGCCCCCACCGTCAAGGTTAACGAAGCTGAAGTCCCTTTTAGTCGCCTTATAGAACAGGCAGAGAATACGTTAGACAGGAATACGTTATTCTTAATAGCCCGAGACAACAGGGCCGGCGGTGGTACCTACCAAGACGGGCTTCGGCATCGGAGACCTTCCACCTTAGTCCAGTTCTAAATCTAGTTAACCTAATAATTTCACCAGCTACAACCTTCAAAGAACGCAGTAGTGTCCACGTTAATGTTCAGCAGAGGAAGTTACTTCAGAGGTACAGAGGAAAGGAGAGGAATAGAGATCTACCACCAGTAGAAATTTTTATTTGGCAGTACCTTTGACTAGTAACGCGGTGTCACCGTCCTCGTCGCCGTCCCCCCTACTGTCCCACACTCCGTTGCAGCCGCGACTCTCCGAAGATTCTGGAAGGTGTAAGTTGAAACCTTTATCACAAGAAGCGTTACAAGCCCCGCCCACTTTTAAAGAGACGGCTTTTTCTATCTTTGCCTAAGTGGGGGGTTGTGGGCGTGCCATGTATACAAAGGTGTCGTTTTTTTATTCGAAGAAATAATTATGAAGTTATTTGGTCCTTCAAGTCGGATACATTTGAGTTCAAATTAATATAGCATCACCTAAAATTAATTAAAATTTTAATTCTAATAAAAGATGTAGATATTTTTTTAGGTACGTTATAGTTATTCAACTAATCAGTTATTAAACGTCAACATCAGAATTATTTCCTTTTTTTTTATTCAATGAGACGACCGATACGTTCACGTGATGGTGAGTGATAGGTAGTTGAATTCGTTTTAGAGCGCGACTGTACGTGTGCGTGTGTAACCGGCACACAATACAAAGTTTCGTACTTACAAATTATTAAACTTCATTGTGTACCAGCTAAGTGGCGATCGTCTGTACAAGTATACATTCGACGTTTCGACGCGCCGCCGTTCACCCGGCGACTGACAGAATTATTACGCGGCTAAATTAAACGGTCGCAATGGTTGTCTACTGGCAGCGTGACGACACGTGCACTTGGTCGGTTAATACAATTCTTTTATTTAATCAAATCTGTACTCCTCCAACGCATAGAGTTAATTTTAAGGAGCATTTTAAGTAGACGATTATTGCGCGGCGCGGGAAAGCAAATCGAATTAATTTCAAGGGAATTTGATCTTTATTTATGAGGACCATAAAGTTTGATTTTTAATCGCCGCATTACGTAGATGTACATTGTCCGGTCTGTGCTGATGACGTCACGGGCGGATAACGAAAGGTCTAGTTTTATTAACGGAAACGTGTCGACGCCCCATCTCTAATACAAGTGGACTATATCTGTGCGAGCTGAACGCTCACACGTGTTATGCGTTAATGCCTATTGGCGTTGCAATGATTGTCTTTGCCCATATTTAAAAAGTTTCCGTTTTGACATTTCACGCCTTCGGAGCAAGAGATTGAATCGGACAATAAAGTTATGGTATGAATTT
The DNA here is from genome assembly GCA_029286815.1 of Troides helena. Classification (NCBI taxonomy): domain Eukaryota; kingdom Metazoa; phylum Arthropoda; class Insecta; order Lepidoptera; family Papilionidae; genus Troides; species Troides helena. The sequence goes on from JAGSMV010000033.1 coordinate 1,005,109, forward strand.
GTTTTACTAAATGAACGAAAGCTTATGTGCAGCCGGAAGTATGTTTAAGCATAGCTCAGGTTTGTTTTTTTTTAAAAATAATAGACAAAGACACTCACCGCATACGGACTTCTCCGTGAGGGTGCCGTGCGCGAGGAGCGCGACGCGCCCGCCGGTGTGCGCGATGCGGTACACGCGCGTGCACGGCGCGCTGCTGATGTTCGACGATGTGATCACGGCGGTGGCGCACTCCTGGCGGTGATCAAGTCAGGGGTTAGCAACATTTTCATCACCTTCAACTGTTAACATCGAACTAAACGCGGTGCTGTTAGACCACATGTCATTACCGATTTTTTTTTTAATTAAATAAACGATGAGACGAACGAGACGCTCACCTGAGTGATATCACTGAAAAAAAATTACTGGTAATTAGAATGATGTACACTGCTTGTCGCTTTAACTCCAGCCTCTTTCGAACTACAACCCAGTAATGTTTGAACGGCAGTCCATTTTTTATTCGACGAAGTGATGAGGCGAACGATACAAACACTTGGTGTTAAGTGATATCACTTAAAAAAAAAGTGACGATAGAATGATACGGTACGATACGTAGCACCACTGTTCTCTTCGTCTTTAGATAAATGCCGTTACGCCAGTAATTACATTAGGTACAGCGCTTCAAACCGGGAACTCTGTAATGTTTACACTACACTTTGGCTTCAGAAACAAAAGCTGTGATGGCCAGTGATATATATATATATATATATATAGTTGGTTCTAGAAGTGTAAGACGCCCTTCCTCCTCCTCCTCCAGATGGACCGACGACATCATCAGGACGATGGAAAGTCGGTGGATGCGAGAAGCTGACGATCGCATTTGGTGGAAGACATTTGAGAAGATCTGTATCCAACGGGGGATGAGTAAACAAAGGCCTATAATGATGACAGCGGTGTTAGTTCGGATGTTTACACTGCACCGCTACCCCTCTGATTAAGAAGACATGTTACGTAGCAATAGTAGAGGTATCACTGGGCGTGGTACTGCAGAAAGCTTTTCTCGAAGAACTCCATATTGTAGCTACTAGGGAAGCCCTGGACAGGCAACTGCTTCCACAATTTGAGTGTTCTCGGGAGAAAACGTCTTTGGAACCGGACCGTACTCGACCGCTGACGTTCAAAGCTATGAGGATGAATTCTACAATAACTCCAGGGGCCTTTGATATGTGCGAGAGCGAGACGGCAATAGTATTTGCATGTGTGCGATAAGGACAGGTGATGAGTAGTGTCGTACTCACGTCGTCGATGTCGACCGTGTGCGAGTGGCCCGGCGCCGTGAGGAGTGTGACGGTGGCGGAGGGCTGGAGCGGCGCCACGTACAAATGGCGCTCCAGTGGCGTCTCGCGCAGCCCGACGAAGTACACCAGCAGTCTCACCTCGTCTACCTGAAATGATGTTTAAATCATCACACTTTCATTTGGAATCACTTTTTTTTCAGTGTTATCACTTATTATATCAGCGTTTCGCTTCGTCGGTTCGGCGAATTAAAAAAAAATTGTAATCTGAAAGCGACAAGTACAACAGCGTAGAGTATGTAATCCTAACATCACTGTTTTTTGAGTGATCTTTATCAGGTGCTTTCTAAATTGAAGTAGGAGGTAGGTAGTGAAATTACTGAAGTAAAGAGACTTACGTGTCTCATAGCGACAAGTACAGTCAGGTGCAGTATATCATCCAAACAAGTTACTTTTTAGAGTGATAACACTTATAATCAGGTGTTGAATCGCTTCGTATAATAAAGAAATTCTAGTAAACTCATTGGTAGTATTTATTTTATTAATTTTGTAGTATTAGGAAGGTGGTATGTTTTATTTGAAGTCATAAACTAAAGACAGAATGTTCTGGAAGAATGGAACTTAAATCGTATCTCTGGAATCGAACCAGGGACCTCCGTGTTGCACTGGTAAAGAGTTTTCAAATGTAGAACATCTGCAATGGTACACTAACCCATATCTTCCTGTCCATGATCTCCCATTCGCCGCTGGTGATGGCCTCCTTGCTGATGATGTTCGGCCCCACGGCGTTCGACTCGTCGTCGGTGATCATTTCAATCAACGCTGCGAATTAATACATTTGTATGTAGGTAGCCGGAAGTAGACTATGTTAGGTGTCGTCGACGCATTTCCGTTAAAGAAACTAGAAGTGACGTCATCGGCAAAAATCAACTGTATAGCTAATACAAATTTGATTAAATAAATAAACTGTATTAACCGACCAAGTACACGTGTCGTCGTCACGCTGCCAGTAGATATGAACATCGCGACCGTTTAATTTAGCCGCGCTATAATTCTGTCAGTCGCCGCGCGGACGGCGGCGCGTCGGAACGTCGAATGTATACTTGTACAGACGAACGCCACTTAGCTGATACACAATGCAGTTTAATAATTTGTAAGTGCGCAACTTTGTGTTGTGTCAGTTACACACGTACATGTACAGTCGCGCTCTAAAACGAATTCAACTACTTATCACTCACCATCACGTGAACAATTCGTCTCGCCAATTAAAAAAAAAAGAAATAATTCCAATGTTGCCGTTTAATAATTGATTAGTTGAACAATAACGTAACTAAAAAAATATCTACATCATTTATTAGAATTAAAATTTTAATTAATTTTAACTAATGCAATATTAATTTGGACCCAAATGTATCCGACTTGAAGGACCTAATAACTTCATAATTATTTCTTCGATTAAAGAAAGCTTTAAACGCCCATTAAAATTAACTCTATGTATTAGATACAGTACAAATTTGCTTAGATATATGAACTGTATTAACCGACCAAATGCACGCGTCGTGGTCACGTTGCAGTAGATATTGCGACCGTTTAATTTAGCCGTTTTATAATTCTGCCAGTTGCCGCGCGGACGGCGGCGTGTTGATTGTACGTATAATAGTTACAACGCCATTTAATGAACACAGTAAGAGCTAGATTTAGGTGATGCTGTGTACAGATATAACGTACCAACCGCGTTCTGATGTTGTGTAAACCTTCCATCATCACCATCAGCTGATAGACGTCCACCGCTGGACAGAAGCCTTCTCCGAAGATCTCCACATCGATCGACTCTCACCAGATCGTCTCTCTTTAATACTTTGAATATATCTTACATCTAGTCCTCTCAGTCTTCGTGAGCTGAAGCGCGCAGGTGACTAGGTACAGATGCAGATAGCCGGTCTCCTCCGACGCCCATATGAAGCTCACCCGGTCCTCGGTGCTCGGCAGGAAGTGGAGTATGTCGTGAACGTTGATCCAGGCGTCCGGCGCCGTTTCAGAAACCAGCACTTGGATTTGCTGCTGGAGACAAGTTGAAAATGTTAGGGAAATGATCGCCTTCGAATTTAGTACTGGAACGGTCGAGAATGATGAAGAGAGAAGAGAGTCATCATCACCAGAGAATGGAGTTTTATGGGAGTTTATAAATATGTATAGAAACAGGCGTGATGATGGTGTTGATGATGATGATAGTGATGATGATGATGAAGAGATTATTTTATATATACATTTGTTTGTTAGAAGTAATAAAAGTATCCATATCGGAACATCGTTTCATTTCGACCAAATCATTTGAAGCAAGTCACATGAAGTAATGAAATAATGGAGAAGGTAAATATTTTTTTTTTTAATTCTATTTCCTCTGACAATAGCTCTGAAAGTGGCGCTAGTTAAAATGTTCACACTGCAAAATTTTACATTGCTAAGATAAGGCATATGTAGAGCAGTGGATGTATATCAGCTGATGATGATGATGAAGATATAACATGTTTCATTATTGCAACAAATTCATTGGCAACGCTCTTCAAACCGGACAAATATTTGTAAACAGATAATTAGTTATTCCACCCCTCAAGTAAGGATGACAGTTTGTGATTTTTTTTTTTAATTTAAAGACGAGCACGACGTTCACCTGAAGTTAAGTGATACATGCGCCCATAACAACGCGGTGATAGTTATAATGATATACTCTGTACCGCTTTGTGCTGGTCGCCGTGAGAAATATCTCGTTACTCCAGTAATTTCATTAGCGCCAACGTCCTTCAAACCGGACAACATTAATATTGGCATGCTACTGTTTATAGGCAGCATTAAGCGCTGCAGTCACCAGCAACAAAGACTTACTATCAGGAAGATACTTTTTTTTTTTATCACGGGGTAAATTTATATGATATATATCTCTGGGGGGAAGATAAGGTTATGTGGGGCTTCTACCCACTAAATGCCCCCTCGATGGCCCCCCTCAGTGCATTAGGAGGAGTTCCGGGATCTCCTGCCGCACTGCACCACATCTCCATCTCACTTCTTTACCCCAGTACTGGAAAAATCATTTAACCAATACGTAAAGCAGTATATATCTCTCTCTTTCTTCGGAGTATGTACCTCTCGCTCGCACTCGTTGGTCTGCATATGAACGCAAGGCGCGTCCGCGCTTTCGTACGTCGCGGGCGCGCTGAACTCGCTCAGCGGTATCAGGGCGAGCTCCAGGCGCTGCTGCTCGCGGTCGAGGAGCTGGACCCAAACGCTGAAGAGCAAATCGGACCGTTCACTCAATTACAAGTGATGACACTCAAAAAAAAGTGATGCTGTTTTTTTTATCACGACGCAACGATACCATCCTGACGATCACCTGATGGTAAGTATTGAAGCTGATTATAACGGTATAATCTACAGCGCCTTTCACACCGGATCACAGTAACGATGATAGTGCACTCACAACTTTCCGCACGGCGTCCACCCGACCCTGGCCAGGTACTCGAACCAGGGGAACACCTCCTTCAGCGGCTGCCTCATCTCGTACCACCGGATATCCGTCGCCTCCAAGCTATCCGTGCTACTGTCTATGGACGCTGTACAAACAATAAATAATTAAACAGATTAGTATGCAGGCTTCGTGTTCTTGTTTGAAAGGCGCTGTAGCTATTTTTTCTAATACAAAGAGATGAGATGCTGAATCTTGTTACCGCAGTAATGTCATTAGCTACAGTGCGCAGAAGGAGCTGTGGTACCTACCAACACGGTTGGTAACAGAGGACTATTACCAGAAATTACTGCGGTAACAGGACTGGATATCTTTTGAAGAGTGAGATGGGGAGTCGTATGACTTACAATCAGGTGATCATCCTTCTTGTCTAGGAGAAGTAGGAGAAATTAGAAAGTGGGAAGAAAGAAATAGGTAGGTACCGCCGCAGCGCCTGTTGCAGCCGACAGACAGTACTGTGCGGACATTGCCGTGATCCGCTTTGAAGGATGTTATAGCTATTACTGGTGCTAGTGTCTCTGTTGCCGGAGACCGTCTAGGTAGGTACCGCCGCAGCGCCTGTTGCAGCCGACAGACAGTACTGTGCGGACATTGCCGTGATCCGGTTTGAAGGACGTTATAGCTATTACTGGTGGTAGTGTCTCTATTGCTACAGACCGACTAGGTAGGTACCGCCGCAGCGCCTGTTGCAGCCGACAGACAGTACTGTGCGGACATTACCGTGATCCGGTTTGAAGGATGTTATAGCTATTACTGGTGCTAGTGTCTCTGTTGCCGGAGACCGTCTAGGTAGGTACCGCCGCAGCGCCTATTGCAGCCGACAGACAGTACTGTGCGGACATTACCGTGATCCGGTTTGAAGGATGTTATAGCTATTACTGGTGCTAGTGTCTCTGTTGCCGGAGACCGTCTAGGTAGGTACCGCCGCAGCGGCTATTGCAGCCGACAGACAATACTATGCGGACATTACTGTGATCCGGTTTGAAGGACCTATAGCTATTACTGGTGGTAGTGTCTCTGTTGCTGCAAACCGTCTAGGTAGGTACCGCCGCAGCGGCTATTGCAGCCGACAGACAATACTATGCGGACATTACTGTGATCCGGTTTGAAGGACCTATAGCTATTACTGGTGGTAGTGTCTCTGTTGCTGCAAACCGTCTAGGTAGGTACCACCGCAGCGGCTATTGCAGCCGACAGACAGTATATATACTCGTTAAGCGAGCGTATGATTCGTTCTAATTTTGAATTTGGAATTGATACCGCGATTAATGTTATATGGTCGATATACGAGTCGACTCGGGAGGAGTTGGTATCTCGCTGGCCCAATAGTTACAGCCTGCAGCCTTCATTCCAATGATTGCGGGTTCGATTCTCGGCGTGTAGATGACTGATATTTACGTACATTTGTAAACTGGCCCAATCGCCTTCATATTGAGGCTCGGCTTGCGCCCCAGCAGTGGGCACGTAAATCGGCTGTTATAGTATACGAGTTGGCTCGTCCGATTACAGACGACGCAATATGAACTAAGGCTTCGGCTCATAAATCACTTCTGTCTGTCTCGCTCGCACTTACAGGTCTTATGGCGAGGCGTAGTGATGTCCGTAAGAATTGTACAGGTGATTATCGATAACGGGATAATTACTATCGATATGCTAAATTATGTTATGTACAGGAATAATTATTCTCTATCTGATTTTTTTTTAATTTGTACGATATGTCTGTTTCGACGTAACCATAGAGAAACTTTTGTCTCTGGGTATGTTTTTAATTCTTTTAAAAACAGGAACAAGTGAATTACAGCCCGAGCTTGAGTATTGATGTGACCAGTAATTTATCTAGTGTACGTATTGCGTAACGAAAGGTAAGTAATGTAATGTGTCATAACCAAAAAAAAAAAAAATATTTATGGATACACAACCAATCAGGAGTCAGATGGCCAATTATGGTCACGATGACAGATCGACACCACGTGCACAGGTAGCTGTCACATTCCTACTGTCAGTAACATTTATTGCCCGACGAGTTCAAGTAGTAGTGGTAGGGTTTTTCTCAAAGACAAAGGCAACGGAACTAAGCCGTACAGCCAATGACCATGTTTAAAATGCGTCGACTATAGTGAAGGATAACAAACGTTTTCATTACAAAATATCTATATATATAAGACACATAATTTAATATTTATGCATATTTTTTTTTTTTTTATACAACAGGTTAACTATAGACTAATGTTATGTCACAATAATCAATCACATTAATGTGGGAGCAATCAATCGGAAGTGTACTTCTCTTTCTCCATCTCTATTTATCTCTAGTCTATGAACCGAATTGTTGTGGCTACCATAAATGAGCAGTCAAGGTTTATGTGAAAGTCTTGGTGGGAGGCTGGTGAACAGTTTTCATTGGGAATCCAGATTAGTAGAGGGAACCAAGGTCGATAGATTTCCAACTACTGGTATCCAGGACGAAATGGAGCTAGAGAAATTGAGAGGAAGGAAGAATGTGTGGACGGATTGTGTGAGTGATGACATGTGTGAGAAGAGTGAATTCAGATGTGACGGCTAATGGTGGGATGTGGGTGAGAAGAACAAGCTGTACCGGCCCCATATAGCTGGGAATAGAGCAGGAGGGAGAAGATAGAGATATTACTGAGAAGACTAGACTATTCCAATTACCACCAGATCATGCCTTATGATCTCCAGTAATGAAATGAATATAGACGAACAAATTATATTTACAGCAGATCAATATGGTGATGTGGTATAACTTACCATCAGGTGAACGTCGCGCGCGTCTCTTGGCTTTGATATATGTAAAAAGGTACATACAGTTCGTCTCCGCTGCACCCTCCTGGTAGTAATCCAGGACGGTGGTCGGGGTTGCTTTCTGTAGTTTAAATGTCACTAGCTTGAGGGTAGACTTTGCGTTTGGAGTACCAGCCCGAGGGAACCTGTGGCATACGATGAAACATATAAACATGTATAGCATATATTGAGGATATTTCTGTAGAAGAGAAGGAGAGTAATGTCATAAACAAGTCAGAGAATGTTAAGCATATAAGCTTTTTTTTTTGGTTCCTCTCCATGTTATGGGTCAGAAGCCTTTGCCATCTAATTCTATTTTCGAAAATTCTCATCATTCATTCTTTTTCTCTTTAATCTATTCTTCTTTCAAACTTCTTTTCTCTTCCGTTCTACATTCCATTTCCTTTTAGCATATAAGCTTATAGCCATTAGTTATGGAATTACTATCAAGGTAGAAGAGATGAACCTTTTCTTAACCTTCTGAGTAGTCATCATCATCATCAGCCGATAGATGTCCAGTTGGACATAGGCGTCCCACAAAAATCACTTTATTAGGGGTTGATATAGGAGAATCTGGGCTCACATCCCACTCCGCTGGCCCAATGCGGATTGGTGAGAGCTGGTGTCTCGTTTGTTGATTAGCAGGGTTCACCATGAGCTGGAGATGTTGGCTTGGATTCTATGAATTGTGTGGGGACCTTTATACCCCTATTATATTACTAATAAAATTTCTATTATATACTTAAATTAATATGGTATATAAGATAGATGATGAAGAGGTGATGGAGATGAATAAATGGTTAACGTACCATCACCGTTACTACAAGACCGGCGAGATTATTACACGGCGAAATTAAAGTGTCACAATGTTCATATCTACTAGCGCCCACGACTCTTGCACTTGGTCGGTTAATACAGGTCATTTCTTTAATGAAATATGAACTGTCGCATCTAATGAAAATATCTCAGAGACTGTCATATTCAAAGAACCTTCCCACCAATACCCACTTGGCTGATGCAGTGGTTTTGGCTTAGTCTCCTCATGTCAGAAGGCAACGAATCCCCACAGTGGGAATGTTAATTAAGGAGTTTATATAGAATTATATTATCATTTTACATAATATAAGTTAGTGCATGACTCCGATCCCATCTGGTGTTAAATGGTAATGTGCTCTGATGTGGTGAAGCAAACTGGTAACAGCCTATTGACACTCGAGGAACCCTTTCCCATCTGATGCATTTACTACTTTAACATGTATATTAAAATTGTTAATAGAATATACCTGAACTCCTCGACTTCACCGCTGACACTCTGTGATGATGGAAAACTGAATATCTTCACTTCGCTCTCATCAACCTCCTCGTATACTATTCTGTACACATCATCTGCAATGAGATTGACCTGATGTTAAATTATGTTAGTAGGTTACACTAGAGCTCCTATTTACTCAGCAAATATTACTAGTAATATTACTAGGGTAACGAGACATAAATATTATAGCTTCATTATTAGACGAAGCGATAACCCAAGCGAGACTTTTACCAGATTTTTTTTTCAAACTACTGTTTGGTGGCAGACATGTGCTGCGATGGTACCTCCTTAGATGGTTCCCCATCAACATGGAGCTACCACCAGTAAAACGTTGGAAGTAAGAGGAGCACAACGTAGCATCCCCACGTTATTATATGCAGATATATCATTTCATCATCTCCAGCCGATAGACGTCCACTGCTGGACATAGGCCTCCCATAAAGATCTCTACAGTCAGCATGGCCTCCGGTACCGATGAGCAGTAGGGGCTGTTGTATGTTAGAGTTCTATGACTCTACTCACCGTTACACTTAGGCTGCCACCAAAACCCGGTGTACCTGGAGAACTCCTCTTGAGTCACGTAACACGGGACCCCAGCCTGACGAGGATCATCTGCTAATCTAGAACAAACAATCATTATACAATTTTTAGGCATATTAAAAATTGGTGGATGCTGATCAGGTATTACTGTATCTTCTGGGAAGATGTTCATAATTGGATTTCAATAGCCTGAAGTGATGATCACGTTCAAATGTAGTACTAGAACATTCAGCTGCGCGTGCGCAACGTATTTTACCAGAGAATGGAGTTGTATAAGAGTTTCTAGAATGTTCTATATACGATATATATACAGGCGATACGAACGATATACTAGTTGGCTAGTGATGTTCGACTAGTGAAGGACTTATTCTCTCCGGACTTTTGATGTCGGGAGTAATAAAAATGTTCCAATCCAATCCAATCCAATCAGCCGGAAGACGTCCACTGCTGGACAAAGGCCTCCCCCAAAGATTTCCACTCAGACCGGTCCTGGGCCACCCGCATCCAATGGTTGCCGGCGACCTTGACCAGGTCGTCGGTCCACCTTGTGGGGGGTCTGCCCACGCTACGTCTTCCGGTACGTGGCCGCCACTCGAGAACCTTTCTGCCCCAACGGCCGTCGGTTCTGCGAGCTATGTGCCCTGTCCACAGTAAGACAAGGCCCACAGTAAGCGGCCACGTCTCTGCTCCGTATGTCATCACTGGCAACACACACACACAAAAATGTTCTAGGAATATTTTTTTATTTAATTCATTTTATACACATCGTGTGAAGGTGGTCTAATTGTAGAGAGGAAATAAAAAATAAATAAATGATATTTTAAGTACATAGATACCAAGTATAATACACATATATTGATATATACATCATTCAACATCATCATCATTATTAGCCTTTGTTTATCCACTGCTGGATATAGGCCTTCCCCGACGTCTTCCACCACAGCTTCTCGCATCCGCCCAATTCGATGGCGCTGATGATGTTGTCGGTCCATCTGGTATGTATTTATGATATATATTTCTATTTGCTTGTAGACATTTCATATATTTATATAGGTAAATATAGCAGAACAGATCGGTGTCGAGATCTTTGGGAGTGCCTATGTCCAGCAGTAGACGTCTATAGGCTGATGATTATGTAAATACATACAAAAGTAAAAAAATTTAAAAACATCTAAACTAACGCATAACAATAATGATAAAGTACTACATTATGTGGTGAGGAAACGAACAACTGTTGACCTGATTGTAAATGAAACTCTCACACATAACATGGTGCTAGTTAGGTTGATACACTCCACCATATTGCAGTCCTTGCCTTGATATATATGTAGTCTCCTTACCCCAATAATGTCATACTAGCTACAATGCTATACAATAAACACAGTATTGTTTGCACACTACTGTTTGGGGTCTGCAACGAGAGCTGCAGTGGTACCTACATATACAGTCTTCAGCAATAAAGGTAACACACTTACCGATCTGGGTCATGACCCTTGCAAGCATATGTAAGTCTAGTAGGCCGCTGTAGAGCCCCGCTAGCAAGCCATATGTCCCCCCTTGCTGCGTGAGCGACTAGGGATGGAGCCCGAGGACACATAGCGGGTGTCAAAGCTGCACCTCCACCGGTGCTTAAAGAACGGGGTACTAACGGTGGTGACTGAAAAGCAAGCAATAAATTATTAATCTATAGTATGTATTTTTTTTTTTTTTATATTGTCACGCCTTTTTCCCAGTAGGGGTAGGCAGAGGTGAATCAACCACCCACGTTTCGCGAGATGTGGTCAGATTAGGTCCCATGTAACAGGGGGAGGGCCTGTTGCCACTTTATTGGGACCACCACACACGCACACACAAAGATGATATCAGTGTGCGGGTTTCCTCACGATGTTTTCCTTCACCGTTTTTGTATCTCGCTGTTGTAACTAAAATTCACAAATGTACATAACTTAAATATTAAGTCATTTGTACATGCCGAGGTTTGAACCCGCGACCTTAGGAATGAAAGCCGCACGCTCTAACCATTAGGCCAGCGAGCTACGTAGTATATATTTATAGGCTAATTGATGATCTGACGAATGTTGGATGTGAGTAGTGTAGAACTATTACAGACGAAAACCTAAACGAGAAGGCCTATGTCCAGCAGTGGGTATATATTAGTTAATGATGTTGATAATATATACGATAATGATTTATCTCTCATATATGATAAAGATGAAGTTGACTATGACAAAACAAAAATGGACCTCAAAGAGGTAAAAGACATTATAGATAGAGAGATCTCGGAGAGAAAAACCTGGGCCATAATAAAAACATAGATAAAACTAACCGAGGCTGTTGTATCCATCGAAATCATAACCAGAATTGTCTTAACATAATGATGATGTATATAAAAGTAAAGTTAGAAGATTTCTTTTAAATAACAGGCAGAAATTGTGGATCAGTCACTTAGAAAAGAATATATGTTTATTGATAGACAGTATTAAGTCATGAATGAAAGAAATGTGGATTACCTGATTAGATCCTTCCTCAGCAACAAAGAGTGATGATGCACATGGAAATAGTACCCGTCCACTTTGATGTAGTTCATAAGATGCTATACCCCAGGAAGCCACTCTTTGCCGCTCCCACAACAGTTGCTCTTCTCTGGACCACTTACCAGAGCTAACACCCAAAGCTATATTTGATTCAATCAATGGCTTCCAGTCTAATCTGTGGACATATGTACCAAGTTATGAAGATAAGATCTAGAGATCCACTTAATCTCTAAAGTAGTACAATCAAGGAGTGAGCCATAATCCATTTTTAGATCCCTCATAAAATCTTCAGAACTCTCTAATTTAAATCTTTAGTTTTAAAATAATTGATAACTTTATTTTCAATCACATAAAGAGAGGCTCAAATAGAAACACTAAACATAATCAGGCATAAATAAAATCCGAAAACATTTTCTTAGTAAATTAAAGCAAAAAAAAAATAAAACTATTTTATGTATTTTGTGAAAAAAATCAATAATTAGGTAAATCAAATCTATGCATTGATAAGATGGCCTGTGTTCAATAAAACCTAGATAAGATAAGAATTTGATAAATTTAGAAAAACTGGAAAACTACATTTGAAATCCGGCAGAATGTCTCCAAATTAATAGGAGATACATGTTAATGGATCAATAATCACAGACGTAATTTATATTTATTTAAAAATAAGTTTTTTTAACAAACCTTGTGTTATTGGACTGAACAGAATGAGTGATATCAGTATACAGCAGTGTAATTTCCCACCCATTCTGAGGAGTCTTTAAGAAATATACTCTTGTTTTTCCATTGCTTAACTTTCGAAACGAGATCGCCGTGGGCACCATTGTAGACAAAGCAGACAACTCTTTCCTTAGGTCGTGAACGGCCTGACGTACTTCAGCCCAGCTGTATTTCTTTGAAGGCGCCTGTTCACATTCCCCGGCCGCAGCCCCATCCCCAGCTTCCCTCACTTCCATTTTAAAAATATCCATACAAAATTCTAACTATTTCAAGCTTATTCTCATGGCGATCCAATAGTAATGTTTTGACAAAGAAACGTCACGGTTCAATGTATGGAGACGGCTGTTTAATATATGTTGTCTAATTTCATGACTCTTTGTCTAATGTAGGTCTCATTATAATGTGTAATTACGTGATAATATGAATATTTGCCTAAATTGAGCCAACACACAATTTTTTGACTTTTCTTACCTATTCGCACAGATAAAAAATATATACGCCCGCAAACAGATGCTCTATGTGAAGTTCGCTGTCAAAAAACAGCTGTCTATAACAATAATGTCAAATGATGTCTAGTTTTATAAAAAAAAAAATTAAAGTAAATTGTCGTAATTAAGATTTTTGTCTAATTTTGGGCATATTATGTAAAAGTATCTGGCTTTCACATTGAAATTAAGGTTTTTAAATTTTCGATATTTTCTTTCTTATTCCTTAAAATAGGCACAATAAAAATTATTAATTTTCACCTTAACATTTAAAGGGACATGTTTTAATTTAGCCAAAAAAAAATTATTACATCACCGGATGTGACAACATTTTCTTTTTCTTCACCTACCGCAGTTCCGGCAACAATTGCCGCCGAACTGTCAATCGGTAGAAACATGTCCATGTACATGTAAATATACGTTGCGTGTTTTCTTTCGTCTCGGGTTCTCGTAAAAAATGGCACCAGTGTCAAGAGTGTTACGGACTTGTGGTTTAATTTTTTATTTAATTTTTGCAGTGTGTAGTGAAGATGTTAGTGTAATCAGTCCATGGATAGTTAAATTTGAAGTGGACAGAAAACATTGTTTAGATTTAATGTGTAAATATTTATTGCACGTGCGCGGTGGTCCATACCTCGGTCATTATTCTTGGAGATTGACCGCCGCTGAAGGCCCAAAGGGCAGCGAATGCGGTGAACTGTATCCTGATTATGAAATAAAAGAAATCGAATCAAAAGAATGGGATACTCGCTTAGAAATCGCTGTGCCTAATATGGATGGAAAATTATTTTTCTGTTTACGTGATCCGCTGAAAAAAAATATTCAAATGGGTGATAAATATGTTCATCAAGGTGCTGAGCTGTTTTTAAATATTAGAAAAGACCTAGCGACAGTCGAGGGAAAACTGTAAGTAGAATAATTATATCGCGTTAACAGCTGTTGTTGTTGATTTACCGTCACTCGTAAATTATAACTGTTTTTATCATAACTGCGTAATAATCTCCGCTTCTATTGATTTGCGATCAAATGTTATTTTATATTTTTATCTAGTACTATATCATATTCTACATCATCCTTAGTAAATAAAAAATCTTACGTAAGTCGATTAAAAAATTATATCATCCAAATTAAATTACCCAAAGTTCATTAAAGCAACACATCACAACATTTTCCGATAAATGAAATAATTAATCTTTTTGTATATTTTAAGTTGTTTTATACTATTAAGTCATGGAGGGTATTTAATAGTATTCAAGGGTGTCTCCAGAGATTTTGTATAGGATAAGCACAAATCAATCTTAGTCGTTTTTTTAATATTTGTAAGATGCTAGTCACTTTAACAGTAAGCTTACCAAGCACCTTACGCTTGGTATATTGTGATGATGTAACACATGATCTAAAAAAAAAATCCTAATGTGAAAAAAAAAAGTAGAGGAAATAAGCACTCCGGTGGTAATGGTCCACTTACTTTTATGCAATAGTTTAGATATCTTCTTTAATGGAGAATAATAACTGGTGAAGTTGAATTAGCTCCGACTGTACTCTCTCAATGTTTTCAGCGTTATAGTAGAACTATGGGAACCTTTCACATCACTATTTGTTTTTTTTTAATGATCCCAAAATGTAAATACATTCAAGTAATTATTATGCTTTGGTTGATCAACAGTTCAATACATAGGGTGTTGCCGGAGATCATTTAAGTAGGTACTACCACTTCCATTTCTACTGATACTAGTGTACAAACATCACCATGTTCACTGAACAATGTAGTTTGTGTATGTCTTTTATATTTGCTCCTTGGTATGGAAAGTTGTATCACTTACCATCAGGTGAACATCATGCTAATCTCGTCTCTCCGTCAAAAAAAACACCTCTAATAAAATAGTTTTTTTTTCCGATGGTTCCTAGATTTGTCTGGTCTATATAGTATATTCTCCAAATCGTGCTGAAGAAAGCAGGATATTCACTAAGGTTTTTTAATAGACAAAGTAATGAGATGAGCCGTTAGCCTGATCGTAAGTAATTCTCAAGAGGATGACATGGTATTAATTATGGTGATATACACATCACCATATTACTTCAGTAATTAAAACAGCGACAGCAGCTTTCAATACACATGGTAATGTTCGCACACTGGGAGCTGCAGTGGTACCTACCTAGATAGCTCCGCAATAGACATGATAGTAGTAGCGTTTAGCTGATATAAGTCAGTTATTCATATCATCATCATCAATTCATCCCGTCCAAGTCCATTGCTGAACTCTAGTAGTGGAGCTCCGGTTCATTATCTATAGCCGCTGTAGTGTATATATAAATAGCTGGAGATTGTTTATCTCCGTAACAATAACTATAGAAGATAATAGTTGTGTATATTTTTTAACGGAGAATATTTTTATATTATTCCTATCTTAGTCACCTCTGGATGGTAATGCTGTATATCATTTCTTGGTGGTATTGGATAAATAACTTCATATATCGAATCATATGCTTAGTGGGAGAAGAGATCGACTCATCGGAATCCTCTTGATGGTTGTCAATATGATGGTCATCAGGATCTTGGGAATATATTGCTGCGTCTCCAAGTCTGATATCATACTAGGGTGGGTCATGGGTGTCCTTTGCATCTCCTCTCTGTATTTCCTTTTTTCTACCAGAGAACGATGGAGACTCATCTGATGGTAAGTGCTACTGTTACCCATAACGGGCGCTAGTTAGGATGACTACACTGCACCACATTGCGCTCGTTGCCATGTGACATAAAGATGTTAAATCTCGTTACCACAGTAATTTCACTGGCTACAGCGCCCTTCAAACCGGAACACAGTAATGTGCACACTACTGTTTGCCGGCTGCTTTCAGGCATCAGAGACTTACCACCAGTACATTCATTACATTTAAAAAAAAAAAACATGCCGCTAATTCCAAAGAAAATACTATGTATATATCTGTCTCGCTCTCTCTGTATGTAGATGGAGAGGGATAGAGATATATAATCTCTTACCCTCTCCATTTATACTTAATAGAACAAATCGCTCAATGTGTGCCACGGACATTCGGATTTCTTTTTTTTTTTTTTTTCTTTCGCGAACAAAAGAATAGGAATAATAATAAAGGCTCGTGTCTGTGTGTACGCTTTTGTTGTCGTTCTTTGTCGTTTCAATTTCTTTATACCTTGCTCTCGATTTTCGAGCGGCCATTTTGTTTTGCTTGTCATTACGCAATAATAATACTACGGAGGGATGTTGTAAGTTTTTTTTTTTACCAACATAACCAACTTTGCAGTGTTCGGTTGGTACTTGATGTTGGTGTTTTTTTTTTTTTAACGAAGCGACGAGTAGAGCTGGACGGTCAGCTGATTGATCGATACGCCTGCCCGTAACAGCTTGGTGCTAGTTAACATGATATACACTGCACCACATTGAGCTGCTGGTAAGGGTGTTCCGGTGGAGCTTACGGTCTAGGTGGACGATCACTGCTGGTGGTGGCCAAAAGCATGGCACTGGAACTGATGATACTCCTCTTCAAAAAGGACTATCTAACCTTCATAATTCTGAGCCACGTTTAAGCTGTTTTAAAGAGCCATAAAGAATGGCCTCGAACGCGAGCTGAACCACTTCCGGTCTCTCGAACAGGCTAGATTCCGAAAAGGCTTTAGCGCCATAGACCATATACATACCCTGCGGTGAGTTATACAGAAGACGGAAGAGTACAGACAGTCTTCGACTCAGACGAGATTTGAACAGTGCAACAGTCACTTCCGGTGTGGACTATGACATCACCTTATCAGTCCTCCGCGGCCATTTTTCCAGGTCTATCCAGTTGCAGCGAGGTGTCAGGTAAAACGATACTGTTCACAGCTGCGCTGGAAGAAGTCTTCAAGCTTTTGGACTGGAGAGGATATGGCATAGACACAAACGAGTCTATGACCCACCAAATTCGCTCATGATGTGGTCGTGGCTGTGACCCTGGGAGGCCTCAGGGAAATGCTCTATGACTTGTAGAGAGTCTCAACGCGTGGGTCGTCGGAGAGTCTACACCGGAAGTTGTCGATGGGAGGACATACCTGGGACGAATAGTCCAGCTCGGTAAGTCTTACTGCTGGACAGCGTCCGGGAGACTCTGCAGCATAATCTGATACCAACCACCTCAGTCTTTAAAGGCGAAGGTCTATAATTCATTCAGGTTCCCGGTGATGACTTGTGGTACTGAACCCTGGCCACTTACAGTGGACCCCATGAAGGAGTGCCGACTCCAACTGAGAGACGATGGATAAGGTTCTGCAGGAGGTTTCTATGCGTGATTGAATCAGAAATGAGGATGTCCTCAAATCTATGATTACCCACATAGTCCAAAAAAGTCCTAACCTTAAGTGGATGTGCGTAGAGCAGCTCGAAGGTCTGACGGCCTATGGGGCCGTAAGGTCTACGAGTGGTGGTCGCTTACCGGTAGACGTAGTACTATAGACCTCTAGGTGGTGGTGGAAACCAGTGGATGCGTACAGCCCAGGGCCAGAGAGAATATCCTTGAAGGAGGCCTAGGCTCAGGAGTGGGCGTTATCTGGCCGTTAATGTAAACATTGTGCTCGTCACTTTGAGACGTAAGATGTCTTGTTACCCCAATAATTACACTCGATACAGCGCCTTTCAAACCGGATCGCGGTAATGTCTGCACAGTACTGTCTGTCGACTGCAATAGGCGCTGCGACGGTACATACCTAGACGGTCTGCAGCAACAGAGACACTACCACCAGTATTTACTACAGCACCCTTCAAACCGGATCGCGGTAATGTCTGCACAGTACTGTCTGTCGACTGCAATAGGCGCTGCGACGGTACATACCTAGACGGTGTCCGGCTACAGAGACACTACCACCAGTAACAGCTGTAGGTCCTTCAAACCGGATCGCGGTAATGTCTGCACAGTACTGTCTGTCGACTGCAATAAGCGCTGCGGCGGTACCTACCTAGACGATCTCCGGCAACAGAGACACTACCACCAGTAATAGCTATAGGTCCTTCAAACCGGATCACGGTAATATCCGCACAGTACTGTCTGTCGGCATGCATGTATTGTACACTACATGTCGACCGCATGTAGTGTATACTATTAGTTAACTAGTAGTTGGCATACAGCCAGACCTGCCAGACGGCGTCGCTTCTATATTATTTACTATAGTACATAAATAGTATCTAAAGAATAATAGATGCTGATTGTATACACTGCTATATGAGAATCCGGATTCGTGTATTCCAAAAATCCAAGGAGATGTTCACTTGTGAGTGAGTGAAACGCACGCCCATAATAACGACCACCGTCGTCTATCGGCTGATGATGATGAGCGTCTATGTGCTCTATCTATTCCCCGCCTGCTTTGTTGCACGTAATATAGAATTACATCGCACATGGCTATCTGTACCAACCGTTACCATGGCAACCGCAAAAAAAACACCAAATGAAAATGTATATAGAAGTTGATCAGAAATAAAACTATGAAGAATGTATGAAATACAATATATTAATATCCCGTTACCATCTACAGATCACTCGGCGTCGAGTGATGATCGTGTTGACGTGTCGGTACATTCACTAGATTTCGCGTGATCGGTGAACATATAAAACCTTATACATACATATATATATATAATTATCTCGCGAAACCTGGATCCGCCAGTCCCAGGTTCGACAGCAAAAGAGAGAAAAAAAAGTGAAAGTAACTAATAATATCTTTTAACCTTACCTAACCTTTTTTTTTGCGTCGTGGGGGAAATCTTCGAAAAGATACTCTGGCTTCTGGGGGGAAGTCAGAGTTATGTGGAGATTTTTACCCACTAAAACCCCTTCGATGGTCACCTTCGGCGTTTGGAGATCGCGGGAGCTCCGTTCGGAATAACCGCGAACGTTTTTTTTTTTTTTTTGATATCGGTGGTGGAAATGCTGTTACCGCATACCCAGCGTCCTTTGCAGGGGGTGGACGCCGGGTTATGTGGGGCTCGGGGCCACTGAGATGTTGTGCGTGACCCCCATACCCACTAAAACCACCACCGCTTGTCCCGCCATATGCATACTGAAGACGCCCGGGTTTCAGTCAAGCAACTCTCCGGGCGCCTCCGCGTATAAAACTCCTCCTGGTGGGTGCCCGCGGGGAGCAAAGGCACCCACCTGCCGTCCCGTACCGGCCTCTCGCGGGACCGGCACGTTGGGGCCCCCCGACCCCACAGACGACCGCGCGCGCCCAAGATATCGGAGCGCACGCCCGGCCGCCGCCCTCCCGTGAAGGAATTGGGCGGCGGCCTCTTCCCTCCAGACTCTCCCCTCCCCATTTCGACGAGGGAGGAGGGACAAAAACCAAGACTCCCCCGGGAGACGCACCCCCAGGGGAAACACGACAAATGGCCCAAAGGTCCACGCCTAATGGCCCGAAGGCCCCTTCACACCGTGCCCGGCTAGGGGCCCGTCGCTCACGGCGGGAGGAAGCGGACGGCGTGGTTCTGCACCGCGCTCTCCCGCCGGCCCCCTCGTGCGCTCGGCGGCCTCCTTCTGACGCATCACTGCGCCGCAGAAGGAGGCCACCGCCTTCCAAGACCTCTCGCTGCTCAACATACGATCGATTACAGTCGGCAGCGAGAGGTCACTGCCGACTTGCACGACGAGGGAGTGGCGTTGCGGCCCCATGCCGGGCACTCCGCCAGAGTGTGGTGCGCCGTGTCAATCGGCGCACCACACTCGACGCATTCTTGCGTCATCTCTCTACGAGCCACCTGGTGCAGGTACTTGCCGAAACATCCATGGCCTGTCAGCACCTGCACCAGGTGGAACGTCAAGGCCCCGTACCGCCGGCTCATCCACCGGGACAGGTGGGGCCTGATGGCCTCCACCGTGTCCCGGCCGGCGGCAGGGTTACCTAACTCCGTCTCCCACCGCCGGATCAGGGCGTCATGGGCAACGCGCCTGATCCGGCGGACCGTGACCGGGTCCGCCCGACGCTCTCCGGCATCCCGCAGGAAGAGGTACACTTCCGCGAGCGACTGCGCCTGTAGATGCCAAGGCGCATCGCCCGCGAGAAGCGTACCCGCCGTCCAGGACACCGTACGGTACGCCCGACAGGCTCGGACCCCCAGGATACGTTGGGCCCTCTTCAACACGGGCCCGTTCCTGGCGGTCTCGCACCTATCCACCCATACGGGCGCACCGTACAGTGCCATACTCCGCAGGATGCCAGAGTATAGGCGCCGACACAAATGACCCGGCCCCCCGACATTGGGCAGCAATCTGCCCAGCGCAGCGGCGGTGGCGGTGAGCTTCGGGAACAGCCGTTCGAAGTGCTCCCCGAAGCTCCATCGCCCGTCCAGAGTGAGCCCTAAATACTTGAGGGCTCCCCGCACTGGGACCCTCTCGCCCCGGACGGGGATGATCGCGCCCCGGGGTGGACCCCTGCGGGGTCCGTGGAAGAGGAGGGCCTCCGTCTTCGTGACGGAGACCCTCAGACCCAGCTGCTCGATCCGGTCCACCATCAGCGACGTGCTAGTGGCGGCCAGACGAGCAGCCTCGTCGTAACTTCTCCCCGGGCCGAGACGAGTGTCGTCCGCGTAGCATAGTACCCTCGTCCCGAGGGAGGACCGGCTGCCGCAGCAGCCAGTCGTACTCGAGGTTCCACAGCAAGGGGCCCAAGACCGACCCCTGTGGAACCCGCTTTCCACGCGCCGCCGAAACAACCGCGAACCTAACCTAACCTAACCCAAACCGCATTGGGCCAAGAAACGGGAGACCGAACGTATTCGCGAGCGGGCGCCGAGGGGACAGGACGCGGTCGGAGCGCGATGATAGCTCAACGTTGTAAGGTGGGGCCGAGCGCACGACCGCCGATTGATTCCTTGGTAGAGGAACCTGGCGCCGCGACCGACATGGGCCGTCGGGCCGGCGCCCCTCTCGAAAAGGGTTCCTGGGGCGTATATAGTGACGCGTCTCGTATTCCGACGCGTCGCCATATAGGGATTTTATCGGGAGGGGTGCTTAACACCCCTCTCCGAGGTGGGCCCGGTCATTCGGGCGCCGTTCGGGTGGTCGCGGAGGAACCGAAATACGTTATCCCGCGATCCCACGAGCACGTGGATGAGAGTGGAGTACCGTGTGAAGCTTTTTAGTCGGTTGGAGCCCGACACTACTACCGACGACGGCCCACTTGGCGACGGGGTGTGCATTTCCGTTAGCATTTTGTTACACACGTTAATAATAAAAAAAAAAAAAAATAATAAAAAAAAACGTCCCTATGAATCCGCCGATTTCTTTTTATAGTCTAGATTTATACATTTTTTTTCAATTATAGGAAGTGAACTTACGAGCCGGATATTCACCATATGGTAAGCAATACGCTTGTCCATGACAGCGCTAGTGAGAATGGTATACACAACACCACATTGCGCTCGTCATGAAACATATGATACGATCGCGTTACCTCAGTAATCTCATTAACTACAGCGCCTTTCAAACCGGAACTCAGTAATGTAACGCTAACTAGGATGATATACACTATAACGCGTGCGCTTATAGACATGAGATGTTAAGTCACGTTACCGTATTAATTAAACTAGCTACAGCGCCTTTCAATCCGGAACATAGTAATGTATTTGCACAGTATTGTTTGTCAGATGCAATAGGCGCTGCCGTGGTACCTAGACGGTATCCGGCAGCAGAGACCTACCAGATAATAACACCAGTTTTAGGTGTACCCTGAAATATGTGTCCGCCATTTTGTTTAATAAAGTCGTGAATACAATACAAGGTCAACGGAAATAACTACTACACTGGTAACCCAAAAATACCACCGTCTCACGCTTACACAACACCGTGCTCCAGTTGACGTAATCCTGGCAATGACCCAGGTTTGAAGCTTGATGGTGAATGAATATATAACGAGAGGGAGGTTGTATGTGGGGGGGCTCATCGTCCCTCCGACCTTAACTCCTCATCATCAAATAGTACCAGATAGGTTCTTAATCCAACAAATCTTACTACTACCCTACTTTGTCGCTTTATAATCAGTATAAAGCGACAAAGTAGGGAGGACATCTGTACACGTGTTCACTGCCGTCTGTCCTCTGAAGATTGACCGTTCCGTCTCCCCGTTCCTCTTTTTATCCTTCATCGAAATGACTTACCCCGATCCGAATACATATATATAATATATAAGGGGTCCTCCACAACAACCCACGGGACTCCAGCCAACCTGACCTGCTCATGGTGTATCCTGCTAATCAAGAAACGAGGCTCTGTCTCCCGCCATCTAAACCATCATCATCAGCCGATAGACGTCCACTGGGGGACATAGGCCTGGTGGACCAGCGTGGTGGGAAATGGTCTAAATCCTTCCTCCTGGCTCTGCCGGAACCGGAAGCTATGCTGACTGAAGTCGCGGGAAGCTGCTGGATGCGGCCAGCGCAGGGCTGATCGAAGTGGGGATCTTTGGGAGAGGCCTATGTCGTCCAGCTGTGGACATCTATCGGCTATCGGCTCATGCTGTTCCACGTCATCGCCTATTCCTGCCGGCAAACAGTAGTGTACAAATATTACTGTCGTCCGGTTTGTAGGACGCTGTAGCCAATAAAGCACACGTAGAAGTGTATCACTTACCATCAGGTGAAAGTCTAGCTTATTTTTGATGTGCCCGCCCGTAACATTGTTGTGCTACTTAGGACGGTATACACTGCATTGTGCTTTAAGTTGATAACTATTCTATACCCCGATAACACCCTTCGACCCGGAACACGGTTGAACACTACCTAACTTATCTAGAGGGTCTGTGACAATCGAGACCATACAATAATTAATTCATATATTTTATCAGTATAGTGTGTGCGCACCCTAAGATTAGTAAATATTGAACCGAAGCGAATGGTATGAAATTGGTTTAGTGAGATATCCTAATAAAATGTTCGGTACTCAGAATTTTTATGTGTGTTATATATACCATCACATCTGATGGTAAACAAAGATGCAGTCTAGATGGTGAAGAGCACTAGTCTAGACGTCAATCAGCCCCTCTTCTCAGAAGCTGTTTATTTTTTTAATTCGACGAATCATCAAGACTGCTGTGACGCTTTCCTGATGGTAAGTAACCTAGCGCTTGTTACGATTATATACACTGCATCACATTGCGCACACTAATATATAAGATGTTGTCTCGTTACCACAGTAATTTCTCTAGCTACAGCGCCTTCCACAACACAGTAATGCATACCACTGGTAGATAGAAAAAGGAGCTGTGGTGGTATTTAGTCAGCCAGTTTTACTTAACTTATACCCCAGTGTGTACACACCCTAACATTCCCTCCAAGGTCGTACCTAATGAAGTACTCGTGAATGATACCAGAGCAATATATGTAATGGTGGAAGATAATTAATTACAGCGTACGTTTTTACGACTAACTTTAGATAGACGACGAAAAATGTGTCGGGTGACGTAGTGTGCGTAAATCTGAAGGTCTTGGGTTCGATGCGAGGTTGTTGTGGGTTCAAGTTTCATGGAAAGACGAAACAGAGTCTATAACATGGACTGGTGGTGGGTCGCAGTTGCCGACGATAGTATAGATACTACCGCAGCGTCCATTTCTAACGCCAAACAGTAGTGTGCAATTATCACTGTTTTCCGGTTTAAAGGGCGCTGTAGCTAGTGAAATCACTGGAGGTACGAGATTTAATATTCTATATCCCAAGCCGTTTAGTGTTGTGTATATCATCCTAACTAGTGCCAGGTTATTATTAGCAGGTAACTTGCCATAAGGTGAAGATTGCTTTGTAAAAAAAAAAAAAAACAGTAAACAGTAGTTCTGTATTGAAAGACGCTGAAGCTATTGAAATTACTGGTAACGAGATTTATACGTATATGAAAAGAATAATATGGCTTGGTTCCATTCTAACTAGCGCCAGAAGTAAATCTAAAAACCCTGGGATTCCTTAACTATGTCCTTTCTTCTAGTCTCACTAAGAAATGGCAATGGACATTTATCCAGTGTCATAGATCATAGAACTATCAGAACCTAAGGACCCAAGGTCTTCGCAACGCGACGTATCAGCTGGATTCATATAACCTATTGATGATGATGATTTGTCTAGGTCATATGCGGATATCACATGTCCTCGAAAATCCATTCGTAGGACATGTTGATTTCCTTACGCTGTTTTTCTTTACCGAAAGCTCTTGCTCGATGAGGATCGAACCTGGGCCTTCTCGATACGTACAGTGTCTACCACCATTATCACTACCACTGCTTCTGATAATAGAGATAAGAATGAGGAGATATTCTTCTTTGTTACAATGTTAATTTAAAATTTGTAGACCTGCTAAACTATATCATGCCCTTCTTTTCTTTCGCTCCTATAATCGTTCCAAGTTTTACGTATCTCAATCTCAAACAGATTTTTCTTCTCAGGTTTCCAAATGAAAAAAGTCCAGGCAATCAGATATCTTTGGAAGACACCCAAAAAGCTGAGCTTCTAGATTCAAACCGGAAATGGGTGGACCTATCACACGACACAGACGTAAACTATTTGCACAACGCACCCCGAACTACAAGAGAAGAAAGAAAAGATGTAGAGGTCAAAATTAATGATATCTATTTACCTTTAGACGAAATTTATGGTAACTCCATTCAAGATCTACAAGGAAAATATTGGCTGGTTTCCAAAAAAGAGAATCGTGTGAAAAGTCGAAGGAAACGTGAAATACTTCACGGTGTAAATAAAGAAAACGATGATCAAGATTTGGATAAATTGGAAGAATTGAAAATGGGGAACGACGAGGTGATAGGTCCGTTCGATGATAAATTGGATGATGCGAGGGTTAAGATTGATGATCCAACAATGCCGAGGAGCGGCCGCCAAGCTGGGCAGAAGTTTGAAGATTTCTCCACGGTTAAAGCTGATAGAGTGCCGATAGTCATCGAAGGTTTAAGGATCGAGGATTCTGATAAGGAGCCGAAGATCATCGAAGATGGTATACCAAGTGTACTTGCTGATTCGAAATTTACACTAAGGTGGGATGTTTTTGATAAAGATTCTGACTGGGACCTATCTATGTAGTATTGTCTCTATTTCTCTTTCCCTGTCTGTCTTTGGTTGTGTCTTCCCATATGGTGATATTGTCTCCCTCTCCCTCCCTATTATCTCATATATTGTTGTATTCTGCCTTTCTGTCTTAATTTTCGATTATCCCATATGCTGTTATTATCTCCCTCTACCTCTCTCTTCCTATCTATTATGCTTAATATGTGTTTGACTGACATTGTAGCTATTGGAATATGAGTACCGAGTCGTATTATCCAATATTTTTTTAGTATATCTATATGTAATCTATATAGTAGTCTCAGGTTCGATTCCGGATTATTTTTTTTTAATCAATGAGGCGATTAAAGCAAGACATTCTCATGAAAGTAAGGAATACGCCCATAACAACTTAGAGCTACTTAGTACTAATGTACCCTTCACCACGTGCTGTTCGCATTCATGAATTTTCACTAGCTAAAGCGTCCTTCAAACTGGAACACAGAAATGATTGCATATATGCACAGATTGTCGCTGGGGCGGTACCTACCTAGACGGTCTCCGGCAACGAACAACTACCTTCAATACTGGTAGTGTTGTTAATAAATATTATAATAATATTGAAGGTAGATTTATTGGCCATAGACAGTATGAAGTTACCACCGCAGCTTGTTGTCGCTGGACAGTAGTGTGCAAACATTACTGTGTTAAAGATTGAAGTGTTATATATACATACGCCTCGTTCCCAGTGGGGGAGGCAGAGACTACCTCTCTCCACTTGCTAAGATCCTGGCACACCTCTCTCGCTTCCTCCACTTTCATGAGCGTCTTCATACATGCTCGTCGGTTGCGAGTACTCTTGACCCAGCCTTTAGGACATCCTCGATTTGACCGAAACATGTCCGCCCATGTCGACAAGCACCGATTTCTCCAATCATTCTCACCTTGTATACCTCTTCCGTTAATCTTCTTTCATCCATCCAATTAACATGGCCGAACCATCTAAGCATCACTTTCCCCTAATCTCTCGACGTGTATGAGGACAAACATTTGGAAGTCATGTGATGCAGTGTAAACATCTAAAGTTATGAGCACGTGTATTATATTTCATGGTATATAAATTATTCTTACTTTAGAGTCTTCGGTCAAGGTCTCACGCAGAGGACCGTGATTGCCTTCACCCATGATCCAATGGAATACGGCCAGCCGTGCAAGTTCCTAGTTAAAGGCGAGTACATGGTACGTCTGTTCACCACCATAACCCAGATTTCAACAGGCTACCCATTGCTCCATGTACTCACATAGACCCAATTCCAGGTGAAAGAGAACACGCTGAAATCTAACACGGCATTATTCGAAATAACAGCACCAGCGCCAATAACTGGTTCGAAGCTGTTCATCTGTGCGAAGAATCTAAGGTACGGCGTCACCGACCCCAATAAGGATGAGGAGAAATACCTTCACATGGGAATAGAGAGCTGGAGGATCTTCGCTACACATAACAAACTACTCCCGCTCTGGGTCTCTTTAACTCTGATCCTGGTCTGTCTGATGTTCTCCGCCCTGTTCTCCGGTCTGAACTTGGGTCTGATGTCGCTGGATAGGACGGAACTGAAGATCATCTCGAACACGGGGACGGAGCAGGAGAGGAAGTACGCTAGGGCCATCATGCCGGTGCGCGACCACGGGAACTATCTGCTGTGCAGCATCCTCCTGGGTAATGTGGCTGTGAACTCCACGTTCACGATACTCCTGGATGAGCTTACCTCGGGACTGTTTGCCGTTATATTCTCGACCTTGGCCATCGTGCTGCTTGGTGAGATCACGCCGCAGGCGATATGCTCCCGTCACGGGCTGATGGTGGGTGCGAAGAGTATCATGGTTACGAAGGTGAGTTATGGTATGGTAGTCATGGATGATGAGGTAGCCCAGCAAGCTCATGATCTAGACATAAGGAAACAATCACAATGAGTATGATGGTGAAAAGTACTTACCCAGAATAGTCTATACTCCGGAAATGGGTGGTGAGGACCGTCCAAAGTACCTATCAATCACAGCTCCTATTTCTGCTGCTAAACCGTAGTGTGCATACATTACTGTTCCGGTTAGAAGGATGCTATAGCTAGTTATTTTATAGCAATACCGCAGTTAACTTTCTACGTATTAACGACGACCACAGTGGTGCTGTGTATATCGTCCTAACTAGGATCACCTTTTTTGAGTAGCTTCACTTACTATCAGGTGATCATATCACTCGTCTCATCGAGTAAAAAAAACACTCCAGCTCTCATACATCGCTGCTACGATGAATATGATGGTGTTAGTTGGGCTATATAATAAACATAGAACTTTGGAATCGAACCTTGGACGTTCGTGTTACAAGGCAAGTCTCTCACCACACCAAAGAGGTAGTACAACTCACCTAAGATTTTCTTACAGGCGGTGATGGCACTGACCGCACCCTTAGCGTTCCCTGTCAGCAAGCTGCTGGACTACTTCTTGGGGGAGGAGATTGGCAGCGTTTACAACAGGGAGAGGCTGAAGGAACTGGTTAAGGTGAGTTTGCTCGTTTTGACCACTTAAAACCCCACTGCTGGGACTCACTACCTTCTCTAAAAATCGATTGCAATAGAAAAAAAATTAATGAAATCTTTATTGAAATATATATTGTGCTATAAATCTCTCTCTCTCTTCTCCGTCTCTATTTATTTACTAAGATTCTATTCAGATATCGAACTGGGCTTCTAAATATAAATGCCGAACCATGACATTTGTTTCGGTGCAAATCTAGGTCATAATAAAGGTTTACTTATTTAGGTCAAATAACTTCGAAGCACTAAGCTAAATCGATGAATCAACCTCGGACTTCCGGTCAAAAAAAAAAAAAACAATATTCTGAAACCTACATGTATTCGTGTGGATATATCAGCGTCGTGAATGTTAGGCATCGTCTTGGTCCCGAGTCCCAGCTGTGGGAACAACAAATATGTCGGTAGTAGTTAATTATTTGTCTACTGTCAACGCCCAAATCCGTGGTGGTGCTCTGCCAAAATTCCAGTACTAAATATGGCGCCGCTTCCGCACACCAAACATCTGTTCAATCCCTGTCAGTTTGTCGTATATATATATATACACGAGCGAGACTTTCACCTGATGGTAATACGTCTACCTGATGTACACTGCACCACTTTGTGGTCACCTCCTTAGCACAACGTGCTGTCTCCTTACCCCAGTAATTTAACCTTCAATAACACTACTCTACACTACTCTCTGAGGGTAGGAAGAAATAAGAACTGCAGTGGTACCTACCTAAACGGTCGCCGGTAATAGAGACCTACTTGCTATAGACCTCTCCCAAGGATTCCCATATATCGGGATTGGATTCAATGGGGGTATTTGGGCTATTTCCCACCACCCTGTCCCAATGGGGGTTAGTGGGAGCCAGGGCCTTGTTTCTAGATTAGCAAGCTGCACCACGAGCTGGTGAGGTTGGCTTGGATCCCGTAAGATATTGTGCGGGAACCCTTACACCCCCCTACCTACACTTTGAGATATATTTATAGTTCCCGGAACTCGTCTATCGTATTCAAAGGCTATCGAAGAACTAATAAAATATATAGTATTTATGTCGGTGTTACTAGTGTCGTTAATTATAAATTGGCAACATTTCAAATATTGCAACATTGTATTTCAGTGGAAATATTTATAATATGGTAACACTGCACAAATGGTATGAATGTTATCTCAGTGGGAAACGTTTAAAATATGGTAATATTGAACTAACGGTCTGAATGTATTTCAGTGGAAACATTTAATACATGGCAACACTGAACTATCAGTCTGAATGTATTACACTCGAAACATTTAATACATGGCAACACTGAACTATCGGTCTGAATGTATTTCCGTGGAAACCTTTAAAACATGGCAACACTGAATAATCGGTCTGAATGTATTTCAGTACAAACGCTTAAAATATGGCAACACTGAACAAACGCTAGAAATCTCTCTCAATGTAAACATTTAAAATATGGCAACACTGAACAAACGGTCTGAATGTATTTCAGGTACAAACATTTAATACATGGCAACATTGAACAAACGGTCTGAATGTATTTCAGTACAAACATTTAATACATGGCAACATTGAACAAACGGTCTGAATGTATTTCGAGTACAAACATTTAATACATGGCAACACTGAACAAACGGTCTGAATGTATTTCCAGTACAAACATTTAATACATGGCAACATTGAACAAACGGTCTGAATGTATTTCAGTACAAACATTTAATACATGGCAACACTGAACAAACGGTCTGAATGTATTTCAGTACAAACATTTAATACATGGCAACACTGAACAAACGGTCTGAATGTATTTCAGTACAAACATTTAATACATGGCAACACTGAGCAAACGGTCTGAATGTATTTCAGTACAAACATTTAATACATGGCAACACTGAACAAACGGTCTGAATGTATTTCAGTACAAACGTTTAATACATGGCAGCACTGAACAAACGGTCTGAATGTATTTCAGTACAAACATTTAATACATGGCAGCACTGAACAAACGGTCTGAATGTATTTCAGCACAAACATTTAATACATGGCAGCACTGAACAAACGGTCTGAATGTATTTCGAGTACAAACATTTAATACATGGCAACACTGAACAAACGGTCTGAATGTATTTCCAGTACAAACATTTAATACATGGCAACACTGAACTATCAGTCTGAATGTATTTCAGCACAAACATTTAATATATGGCAACACTGAACAAACGGTCTGAATGTATTTCAGTACAAACATTTAATACATGGCAACACTGAACAAACGGTCTGAATGTATTTCAGTACAAACATTTAATACATGGCAACACTGAACAAACGGTCTGAATGTATTTCAGTACAAACATTTAATACATGGCAACACTGAACAAACGGTCTGAATGTATTTCAGTACAAACATTTAATACATGGCAACACTGAGCAAACGGTCACAGATGTATTTCAGTACAAACATTTAATACATGGCAACACTGAACAAACGGTCTGAATGTATTTCAGTACAAACATTTAATACATGGCAACACTGAGCAAACGGTCTGAATGTATTTTGGTCGATATTTCTCAATTCATTCTGATAACTCAAAAGCAGGGTGTCTTAAAGATTCCTCTCTCTCCTTCCGGTTACGACAAAAAGAAAATGGCGTCGCACATATCACTAAAGCTCAGTATATATTTGCTAATGGTTGTACGATTTCAAAGGAAACTCATCAGTAGGTATATTATAAAATATCTTATAGTGCGTGCATGTGGATGTGCATACCATATGTACACGCACACACACATCCACACCCATACATTTACATACACACGGACATTCGCTTTCCCGCCAAATTCCTGCAGTTTCCAATATACACTGTCTTTTATTGCGGGTAAGTTTCTATTGCCGGAGACCGTCTTCTGAGTAGTTACCACTGCAGCCGACAGACAGTATTGTCCAGACATTACTGTTTTCCGGTTTGAAGGGCGTCGTAGCCAGTGTAATTACTGAGGTAATCAGGCCCAACGTATTGTCTGAGACGACGAGCACAATATGGTGCAGTATATCCATCCGCACTAGCGCCGCTTATCACATCAGGTAAACGCATATCATATATAAAAATACCTAGTATTATTACGTAGTATATTATGTTGAAAACTCATATAAACATGTATTGGACGTTTATATATTTAATACTTTTTCTAGGTTATGCTTCTAGTTATTTCTAGAATTGATACTTTATCATTCATCATCAACACATTACTAAAAGTCGAGTGTATGCTAAAAGGTTTTGCTTCCGTTCCGCTCAGACCGGAAAACGGCAATGCTTATGGCGGAACATATGGTATATACACTACCACGACTGAACTTGTGACTTCGGAACCGAACCAGGAACCGGGTACAAGTCAGTCGTTTAGGCAATGAACCACGGAGGCAGTTGAGGCGATGTTATACTATGGAACATATAAATTAATATACTAGTTTTATGTTTGACGCATCCGGATCAAGTAGCTCATGGTAAGTGGTACACCTTCTTTAAAACCGGAAGCCCCGAGAGTAGTGCATGTTCGGATGCCCGACGCTGCCCATTCGTACCAGCTCCGAATACTAGGTGCGCACCGACGCGTCCGATACGTGCGGCGGCTAAAATGCGTCTAAGGTTTCTCTTCCAAATTTTGTCAGCATCCGCAAATTAAATTGGCGATCAATTCTTATTTTTATGACTACCCGCACACAAAAAAAAAAAAATAAAATCTTAAGGCTTTATACAGATATATATATTTATTTATTTATATGTATATATATTTATTTATATATCTATTTATTTAGATATATAAGAAATGATTATACCAATCAATCATCTACGTAGTAAAATGCATACAAAAACATATCTACCCTCTCCTTTCTTTATCTCACTTCCGCCCTCGGTATCTTTCATACTTGTCCTCTCTATCTCATCCTCTCTTCTCCATTCTTCTACTCCATCTGCTCACTCTTCTTATCCCTTTCTGTCATACCTTTTGATTATCTTTCCTCTATAATTTGTCTCGAATTCCGTTTCCCTTTTGTATCTCTGCTGCTCTTCTTCCTCTTTCTCTTTCTCTTCCTCTTCCAAAGTTGTTCATTATATGAAACGAAAAAAGTACGCGTTATATGCAAATAGCTTTGTTAGTTGATTGGTTGGATGGAATATCAAAGTTCTACGTTTCCCTCTATACTTCTCTTTGTGTGATAGATAACAAGTAGAATATTTAAAAATATATATATATTATACTTATACCCTCAAAAAAAAAAAAAAATTCCGCTTCGCGAATTCGACGTTTTTGAGTCTTCTGCCTGCCTCTTTCTTATTCTGTTACCCAAACTCGAAAGTCAATTGCTCTTGAAGGTGACGACGGACGTGAACGATCTCGACAAGGACGAGGTGAACATCATATCCGGCGCGCTGGAGCTGCGCAAGAAGACCGTATCCGACGTGATGACGAAGCTGGAGGACGCCTTCATGCTGCCCATCACCTCGGTCCTCGACTTCGAGACCATGTCGGAGATCATCAAATCTGGTAAATTGAAAAAAAAACTAGTATCACTTGATTTTGAGTGTTATCACTTATTAACAAGTGATTGTCCTGCTCGCACGTAACTGTGTTCCGGTTTGGAATGGCGCAGTGACTATTGAAATTACTGCGGTAACGAAACCAGTAACAGTAGTATGTCCAGCACTGTTATTGTCATTTCATGGTGCAGTGTATATCATCCTAACTGGCGCGACGTTTGTCTCATCGCTAGTAAGAATTAAAAAAAAAAATTATGTAGTGGTCCAGCAGTAGGTGTATATTTGATGTTATAGTTTAGTCATTCACTATGTTAGTAGTTATAAAGGGTGTATGCTGGTGATATGTGTGACGTCATTCGTCTATCTGATGGTATAAGCCAGCGGTTCTCAACCTGCGGTGGTAACTTCATCATCATCGTCAGCTGATAGATGTCCACTGCTGGACATCCTCCCCAAAGATCACATTGATCGGAGGGTATACGTAAATTATATAAACATAATGTATCATATGTGTCTGGTAGTGGGTAAGGCAGCTCGAAGGTCTGACGGCTGATGTGCTGGACAGGGTCGCGAGAAGCCACTGGATGCTCGAGACTGATCGATATGGAGATCTATCCAATGAACGTCTATCGGCTGATGATGGTGTACAGTCAGCAACACAATATATTGGAGCTTATTTTTTTTAATACAATTAAGAGACACCTGATGGTAAGAGATACGCCTTTAAAAAAAACATAGCGGTAGTTAGAATAGAATAGACTGTACCGTCACGCCAGTAATTACACCAGCTGCAGCGCCCTTCAAACCGGAACACGGTACTGTTTGGCGGTACAGTCGCTGATGGTAAGTAGACCGTTGTCCAGACCTACCACCAGTTGTGTGCCTCCGCAGGCTATTCGCGGATACCGGTGTACGAGGGCAGCCGCGGCAACATAGTGACGGTGCTGTTCATCAAGGACCTGGCCTTCGTGGACCCTGACGACAACACGCCGCTGAAGACCCTCTGCCAGTACTACCAGAATCCTTGCAACTTCGTCTTCGAGGACGTGACCCTGGACGTGATGTTCAAACAGTTCAAAGAAGGTCAGCATTGTACATATAAACCTTAAACCTAACAGCACAATTCCCGTGCCCTGCTTATATTACTGTGTTCTGGTTTGAAGGGCGCTGTAGCTAAAAAATATTACTGAGGTAACATCTTATGTCTCAAGGCGACAAACACAATATGGCGCTGTGTATATCATACTAACAATCGTCACTTTATTATGAGTGTGTTCACTTATAATCAAGTGAAGGTCCTGCTCGTAAATTTCTGTGTTGTGGTGTGAAGGGCGCTGTAGCTAGGGATATTACTGAGGTAACATCTTATATCTCAAGGCGACAAACACAATATGGCGCTGTGTATATCATACTAACAATCGTCACTTTATTATGAGTGTGTTCACTTATAATCAAGTGAAGGTCCTGCTCGTAAATTTCTGTGTTGTGGTGTGAAGGGCGCTGTAGCTAGGATATTACTGAGGTAACATCTTATGTCTCAAGGCGACAAACACAATATGGCGCTGTGTATATCATACTAACAATCGTCACTTTATTATGAGTGTGTTCACTTATAATCAAGTGAAGGTCCTGCTCGTAAATTTCTGTGTTGTGGTGTGAAGGGCGCTGTAGCTAGGATATTACTGAGGTAACATCTTATATCTCAAGGCGACAAACACAATATGGCGCTGTGTATATCATACTAACAATCGTCACTTTATTATGAGTGTGTTCACTTATAATCAAGTGAAGGTCCTGCTCGTAAATTTCTGTGTTGTGGTGTGAAGGGCGCTGTAGCTAGGATATTACTGAGGTAACATCTTATGTCTCAAGGCGACAAACACAATATGGCGCTGTGTATATCATACTAACAATCGTCACTTTATTATGAGTGTGTTCACTTATAATCAAGTGAAGGTCCTGCTCGTAAATTTCTGTGTTGTGGTGTGAAGGGCGCTGTAGCTAGGATATTACTGAGGTAACATCTTATGTCTCAAGGCGACAAACACAATATGGCGCTGTGTATATCATACTAACAATCGTCACTTTATTATGAGTGTGTTCACTTATAATCAAGTGAAGGTCCTGCTCGTAAATTTCTGTGTTGTGGTGTGAAGGGCGCTGTAGCTAGGGATATTACTGAGGTAACATCTTATATCTCAAGGCGACAAACACAATATGGCGCTGTGTATATCACACTAACAATCGTCACTTTATTATGAGTGTGTTCACTTATATTCAAGTGAAGGTCCTGCTCGTAAATTTCTGTGTTGTGGTGTGAAGGGCGCTGTAGCTAGATATTACTGAGGTAACATCTTATGTCTCAAGGCGACAAACACAATATGGCGCTGTATATCATACTATCAATCGTCACTTTATTATGAGTGTTCACTTATAATCAAGTGAAGGTCCTGCTCGTAAATTTCTGTGTTGTGGTGTGAAGGGCGCTGTAGCTAGATATTACTGAGGTAACATCTTATGTCTCAAGGCGACAAACACAATATGGCGCTGTATATCATACTAACAATCGTCACTTTATTATGAGTGTTCACTTATAATCAAGTGAAGGTCCTACTCGTAAATTTCTGTGTTGTGGTGTGAAGGGCGCTGTAGCTAGGATATTACTGAGGTAACATCTTATGTCTCAAGGCGACAAACACAATATGGCGCTGTGTATATCATACTATCAATCGTCACTTTATTATGAGTGTGTTCACTTATAATCAAGTGAAGGTCCTACTCGTAAATTTCTGTGTTATGGTGTGAAGGGCGTTGTAGCTAGGATATTACTGAGGTAACATCTTATGTCTCAAGGCGACAAAACACACATGGCGCTGTGTATATCATACTATCAATCGTCACTTTATTATGAGTGTTCACTTATAATCAAGTGTAGGTCCTGCTCGTAAATTTCTGTGTTATGGTGTGAAGGGCGCTGTAGCTAGATATTACTGAGGTAACATCTATATCTCAAGGCGACAAAACACACATGGCGCTGTGTATATCATACTATCAATCGTCACTTTATTATGAGTGTTCACTTATAATCAAGTGAAGGTCCTACTCGTAAATTTCTGTGTTGTGGTGTGAAGGGCGTTGTAGCTAGGATATTACTGAGGTAACATCTTATGTCTCAAGGCGACAAACACAATATGGCGCTGTATATCATACTATCAATCGTCACTTTATTATGAGTGTGTTCACTTATAATCAAGTGAAGGTCCTACTCGTAAATTTCTGTGTTGTGGTGTGAAGGGCGCTGTAGCTAGGGATATTACTGAGGTAACATCTTATGTCTCAAGGCGACAAACACAATATGGCGCTGTATATCATACTATCAATCGTCACTTTATTATGAGTGTTCACTTATAATCAAGTGAAGGTCCTACTCGTAAATTTCTGTGTTATGGTGTGAAGGGCGCTGTAGCTAGGATATTACTGAGGTAACATCTTATGTCTCAAGGCGACAAACACAATATGGCGCTGTGTATATCATACCAACAATCGTCACTTTATTATGAGTGTTCACTTATAATCAAGTGTAGGTCCTGCTCGTAAATTTCTGTGTTATGGTGTGAAGGGCGCTGTAGCTAGATATTACTGAGGTAACATCTATATCTCAAGGCGACAAACACAATATGGCGCTGTATATCATACTATCAATCGTCACTTTATTATGAGTGTTCACTTATAATCAAGTGAAGGTCCTGCTCGTAAATTTCTGTGTTATGGTGTGAAGGGCGCTGTAGCTAGATATTACTGAGGTAACATCTTATATCTCAAGGCGACAAAACACACATGGCGCTGTGTATATCATACCAACAATCGTCACTTTATTATGAGTGTTCACTTATAATCAAGTGAAGGTCCTACTCGTAAATTTCTGTGTTATGGTGTGAAGGGCGCTGTAGCTAGGATATTACTGAGGTAACATCTTATATCTCAAGGCGACAAACACAATATGGCGCTGTATATCATACTAACAATCGTCACTTTATTATGAGTGTGTTCACTTATAATCAAGTGAAGGTCCTGCTCGTAAATTTCTGTGTTATGGTGTGAAGGGCGCTGTAGCTAGGATATTACTGAGGTAACATCTTATATCTCAAGGCGACAAACACAATATGGCGCTGTGTATATCATACTATCAATCGTCACTTTATTATGAGTGTGTTCACTATAATCAAGTGTAGGTCCTGCTCGTAAATTTCTGTGTTGTGGTGTGAAGGGCGTTGTAGCTAGGATATTACTGAGGTAACATCTTATATCTCAGGCGACAAACACAATATGGCGCTGTGTATATCATACTAACAATCGTCACTTATTATGAGTGTGTTCACTTATAATCAAGTGAAGGTCCTACTCGTAAATTTCTGTGTTGTGGTGTGAAGGGCGCTGTAGCTAGGGATATTACTGAGGTAACATCTTATATCTCAAGGCGACAAACACAATATGGCGCTATTGTATATCATACTAACAATCGTCACTTTATTATGAGTGTGTTCACTATAATCAAGTGTAGGTCCTGCTCGTAAATTTCTGTGTTGTGGTGTGAAGGGCGCTGTAGCTAGGGATATTACTGAGGTAACATCTTATATCCTCAAGGCGACAAACACAATATGGCGCTGTGTATATCATAATTAACAATCGTCACTTTATTATGAGTGTTCACTTATAATCAAGTGTAGGTCCTGCTCGTAAATCTCTGTGTTGTGGTGTGAAGGGCGCTGTAGCTAGGGATATTACTGAGGTAACATCTTATATCCTCAAGGCGACAAACACAATATGGCGCTGTGTATATCATACTAACAATCGTCACTTTATTATGAGTGTGTTCACTTATAATCAAGGAAGGTCCTGCTCGTAAATTCTGTGTTGTGGTGTGAAGGGCGTTGTAGCTAGGGATATTACTGAGGTAACATCTTATATCTCAAGGCGACAAACACAATATGGCGCTGTGTATATCATACTATCAATCGTCACTTTATTATGAGTGTGTTCACTTATATAATCAAGTGTAGGTCCTGCTCGTAAATTTCTGTGTTGTGGTGTGAAGGGCGCTGTAGCTAGGGATATTACTGAGGTAACATCTTATATCTCAAGGCGACAAACACAATATGGCGCTGTGTATATCATACTAACAATCGTCACTTTATTATGAGTGTTCACTTATAATCAAGTGAAGGTCCTGCTCGTAAATTTCTGTGTTGTGGTGTGAAGGGCGCTGTAGCTAGATATTACTGAGGTAACATCTTATATCTCAAGGCGACAAACACAATATGGCGCTGTGTATATCATACTATCAATCGTCACTTTATTATGAGTGTGTTCACTTATAATCAAGTGTAGGTCCTGCTCGTACCCCTGTGTTGTGGTGTGAAGGGCGTTGTAGCTAGGATATTACTGAGGTAACATCTTATATCTCAGGCGACAAACACAATATGGCGCTGTGTATATCATAATTAACAATCGTCACTTTATTATGAGTGTGTTCACTTATAATCAAGTGAAGGTCCTGCTCGTAAATTTCTGTGTTATGGTGTGAAGGGCGTTGTAGCTAGGGATATTACTGAGGTAACATCTTATATCTCAAGGCGACAAACACAATATGGCGCTGTGTATATCATACTAACAATCGTCACTTTATTATGAGTGTGTTCACTTATAATCAAGTGTAGGTCCTGCTCGTAAATTTCTGTGTTGTGGTGTGAAGGGCGTTGTAGCTAGATATTACTGAGGTAACATCTTATATCTCAAGGCGACAAACACAATATGGCGCTGTGTATATCATACTAATAATCGTCACTTTATTATGAGTGTGTTCACTTATAATCAAGTGTAGGTCCTGCTCGTAAATCTCTGTGTTGTGGTGTGAAGGGCGCTGTAGCTAGATATTACTGAGGTAACATCTTATATCTCAAGGCGACAAACACAATATGGCGCTGTGTATATCATACTATCAATCGTCACTTTATTATGAGTGTGTTCACTTATAATCAAGTGAAGGTCCTGCTCGTAAATTTCTGTGTTGTGGTGTGAAGGGCGCTGTAGCTAGGATATTACTGAGGTAACATCTTATATCTCAAGGCGACAAACACAATATGGCGCTATTGTATATCATACTAACAATCGTCACTTTATTATGAGTGTGTTCACTTATAATCAAGTGAAGGTCCTACTCGTAAATTTCTGTGTTGTGGTGTGAAGGGCGCTGTAGCTAGGGATATTACTGGTAACATCTTATATCTCAAGGCGACAAACACAATATGGCGCTGTGTATATCATACTAACAATCGTCACTTTATTATGAGTGTGTTCACTTATAATCAAGGAAGGTCCTGCTCGTAAATCTCTGTGTTGTGGTGTGAAGGGCGTTGTAGCTAGGATATTACTGAGGTAACATCTTATATCCTCAAGGCGACAAACACAATATGGCGCTATTGTATATCATACTAACAATCGTCACTTTATTATGAGTGTGTTCACTTATAATCAAGTGAAGGTCCTGCCTGTAAATTTCTGTGTTATGGTGTGAAGGGCGTTGTAGCTAGGATATTACTGAGGTAACATCTTATATCTCAAGGCGACAAACACAATATGGCGCTGTGTATATCATACTAACAATCGTCACTTTATTATGAGTGTGTTCACTTATAATCAAGTGTAGGTCCTGCTCGTAAATTTCTGTGTTGTGGTGTGAAGGGCGCTGTAGCTAGAGAAGAAAATCCTGAAAATTTAATATTTGTGTCATCACTTACTATTAGGTGAACGTTCCAACCGTTTCGTTGGTTCGCGTGATAATTGGTAAGTTGAAGGATGAGATTAAATTTGATACTTTCCGAGTATCCGAAAAAATACTTAATGGTCATGAACCATATAATATGGTTCCAAATCCTAAAGTATTATACAATACGGCCTGATGGTGAACGGTGACCCTCAGCACAAAATATTTGTGTATTAATCTTAATATGGTCTGATATGTTCCTTAGGCCATAAAGGTCACATGGCGTTCGTCCACCGCATCAATAACGAAGGCGAGGGCGACCCATTCTACGAGACGATCGGGCTTGTCACCCTCGAGGATGTCATCGAGGAGATGATCCAGGCGGAGATCGTCGACGAGACGGACGTGTTCAGTGAGTATCCTGACCGAAGGATCTTGTATCAAATTATCTCCCATATGGCTCATGAGGTTTCTATCGAAAGTGATATGTCTAGTGCCGGAGACTGTAGGTACTACCGCAGCTTCATATTTCTGCCGCCAAACAGTACTGTATAAATATTATCGTGATCCGGTTTAAAGGATGTTGTAGCTAATGTAATTGCTGGAGTGATCAACTCAACATCTTACATCTCAACCCGACGAGCACAATTTCTGTGCAGTATACAATATCCTAAGTAGCGCCATGTTGTTATGGGCAGTTGTATTAAAAAAAAAATCTGTTCCAGTGGACAACCGCACGAAGCGACGCAGGAACCGGCCGCAGAACAAGCTGCAGGACTTCGCAGCGTTCGCCGAGCGGCACGAGAACCAGCGCATACACATATCACCGCAGCTGACCCTTGCCACCTTTCAGTTCTTGAGCACCAGTGGGTACTTTGACTTTCATCATCATCATCATCATCATCAGCAGTACAGTACTGGACATAGGTCTCTCCCGTCCGCTTTGCACAATAGAGTGCAGTGATGACGATGAGCTTCATCCAAACTAACCCCACTATGTTATAGCCAGGCCTATCCAAAGCATCCATTATTCATTTCAGGTGTAGACGCGTTCAGACCGGACACGGTGTCGGAGACGGTCCTGCGCCGTCTGCTCAAACAGGACGTGATCCAGCACATCAAGGTGAAGAACAAGACGAAGAGGGACCCGTGCACCTACGTCTTCCAGCAGGGGAAGCCGGTAAGTCCAGGAGTAGACATAAGATCTTACGCTTGTTGCCCGAGTGATTTCACTAGCTACAGCGCCTATTAAGCCGGACCTTTGTAACATGACGCTAATTGGGATATAAACAGCACCACTTTGCGCTCGTCTACTCAACGTAGTGAATGGTAACAGTAGGGTCGCGGTAGATCTCTTAGATAGACCATCATTTCCCTTTCCATTCAAGGGAGCGACGAGACCGAAGGGCGTTCACCTAAAAATAACTGATACGCCTGCCCATAACGTATTGCTAGTAAGGATGATATACACTACATAGGACTCGACGCTTCTGAACATAAGTTATTGAGTCTCGTTATGTCAGTAATTTCACTAGCTACACAGCGCCCTTCAAACTGGAACATGATGCCTAGTTGGTGCCTGAGAATAAAAGCCTGTCACCAGTAGAAGAAATGCATTATCTATGGGCAGGTCGAAAAACATCATTTTCAACCACTACCGATAGATGGCGCTGAAATCAATTAC
The DNA here is from genome assembly GCA_029286815.1 of Troides helena. Taxonomy (NCBI): domain Eukaryota; kingdom Metazoa; phylum Arthropoda; class Insecta; order Lepidoptera; family Papilionidae; genus Troides; species Troides helena. Next base: position 1,045,892 of record JAGSMV010000033.1, read on the forward strand.
TATATTGCAGTTACGCACCTTTTTTTAATGCTCGCTCTTTCCTGGCATTTTTGGGCCTCGGCTTATATTGCTATCCTTTTATATATTTCCTTCTTTCTTTCTGTTCTTATTTCTCTTTCTCTCTCTCTCTCTCTCTCTCTTTCCGTTCCATTTCCTTTCCTTCATACTACGCGCTCACAATAAGGGAGATAGACAGCCATGCTTTATTTATTAAAACTAAATTATTACAATTCCTCTTATTCTATTACAGTGTTCATTGTTACTTTTTTTTTTATTTAGATATCATTTTACTATTCTTTCATTTGTTACTGGTCTGTCGCAGGTTGACTACTTCGTGCTGATCCTCGAGGGTCGCGTGGAGGTGACCGTCGGCCGCGAGAACCTGGTGTTCGAGGCCGGCCCGTTCACCTACTTCGGCGTTCAGGCGCTGACTCAGAACATTGGCGTCGGTAAAGTTTATACACAACTCGTTCACTCATCCATTCCCCCTTCCACCCCAGTGTAGTCTGAATGCCGCTGTAGCTGATGAAACTACTTCGATGACAAACACCTTAGAAGACTTAGAGCAGACCCTGTCTTCAGACGGGACAAATGCTAGAAAGCACGTTGTGATACTGTGTATATCGGTGATTCCGGAAGTGGTCCAGGTGGATCACCAGGGGTCCACGAGAGAGGGTTAACGTTGGCATGCCATAATAAGGGGGTACACAATTAGTAAGCGGGGGCCTATGAATATTGGTCTGTGTTCGAGAACTGTTAGATGTAATCTTCACATTTGGTTGGTAGTATTGAACCTGCTGGACATCCAAGGGAACCGGTAAAATTTTGGAAGGGGTCCTTGGGTAAGAAAAGTTTGAGAACCTCTGCTTTATACCATCCTAACCAGATTTTGACAATAATGAAAGTTTTTTTAATCCATTCCAATGTACATTGAATTCGAAGGGCGCTGTAGCTAGTGAAATTATTAAGGTAACAAAATATCCTATGCATTAAAGCGAAGAACAAAATATGGTGGCATCAGCTGAGAGGCATCCACTGCTGGACATACCCTATCGCCCCCAACCCCTAAGTTGCCGTTTGTAAAGACCCATATGGGAGGATTTGGGCAATTTCCCCACCAGTCTGACCTAGTGCGGGTTCGTGAAAGTCAACCAAGTTTGTTGATTAGCAGGGTTCAGCACGAGCTGGTGAGATTGGCTTGGGTCCCGTGAGTTGTATAGGACCCCTTACACCACTTGGTGCAGTGTATACCATCCTAGCAAAATTTTGACAAAAGTACTTGTTTTTTTATTGGTGAAGGCTGCCGTAGCCAGTGATATTGGGTTAGCGACTTAATAGTTAGGCGACGAGCGCAACGCGTTGCAGTGTATTTCATCCTAACTAGCGTCACATTATGAATAGGCTTAGCTAGAATTTATTGATGACAGGTCTCTGTTGCTAGAGACCGACTGAGAGGTACCAGTGAAAAAAAAAAGTATTAAAAAAAAACCACCCTGTATATTAATGAATTTACACAAATGTTTGATCACCAGCTGAATCACCAACGCCGTCAGCGATGGGCTCCCTCCAGAACATCAATATGGATTCAATGCTGCGCCACACCTTCGTACCGGACTACTCCGTTCGCGCCATCACCGAACTTCACTACCTTACTGTCAAGCGGTAAGTACTGGTGATGGTGTCTCTGTTGCCGGAGACAGTGTACGCACCACAGCAGCGATAACCAGCACTTGTATATGGAGGTACTGGTGACAATGAGACTTAACATCTCATGTCTAAACGAGGAGCACTGGTTGCAGTGTTACATCAACCTAACTAGCACACCTAGTAAAATTACTGCAGTAATAGGACTCAACATATTTATCAAGGCAAGGAGCACTGGTTGCAGTGTTACATCAACCTAACTAGCGCCACCTAGTGAAATTACTGCGGTAATAGGGCTCAACATACGTATCAAGGCAACGAGAATTGGTTGCAATGCTTCTTAAACAGGGTCATGTTAAGAGCTATGTCACTTATCATCAAGTTAACACCAGCGAAGTCCTATAACACGGATTACATAACAAGCCAGTGCGCCGGGTATGTTCATCATCAGCCAACAAAGGCCCACTGCTGGGCTCTTCCAAACTCTTAACGATCCTGTATAACCAGCGGTCTCCATCATCACCACGTGGTGTTGCAGGTCATTATACCTCGCGGCGAAACGGGCAACACTGATGGAGAAGGGGGCCTTATCTAAGGGAGCAACGAACGAACAGTTCGACACTGAAGTGGATAAGGTATGTATATATCATATATATATAATTAAAAAAAAAAACTCGTCCATCACCTGCTTTATTTAATTATAGTGTGCATACAGCCTTATATAACTTTTTATAACGAACAAACAATTATGACGCTGTATAATCCCCATTTACTCGATAAATTAATTACCTGTTACACGTAATTGAAACCTGTTACAAGTAACAAAACGATGAAAGATCTAATGTTGGTTATACAATGATCTCATTGATATCGCATCATTAGAACCTCCTTCCTAATTCCTATACCCGAGTACCCCATCCTCCTCTCTCCCATCAGAGGCTCGGCAGTTCCAGCGGCAACTCCCAATCAGTACCGACATGGGGAAGGTTGCTCCGGTCGCGGAGCCTTGAGATATATAAAGAGGATACTGGATCTACTTCATTTAATAATAAGGTTTCAACACACATACAAGCACACACACGCACCTACACACGTTTGTTTAGTTCGTTTTAAATCTCTACAATGTAGTCTCTTCTTCAGTTATATATATATATATATAAAGTATGTTCTATGTGAACCGTCCCCTCACAACAATATACTGGTGGTGTGTGTGTGTTGGTGAGTTTCTAAGTACCAGCGCACCTTATATTCCTGGCGTCAAACTGTAGGATGATAACATTACTGTGTGTATTAAAGGGTGTAGTATAGCTAATGAAATTACGACAAGCGCTATGTCATCATCATGATCATCAGCCGACAGAGGTCCACTGTTGGACATAGGTCTTCCTCAAAGATCTCCACTTACAGTCAGCATGGCAGCAGCCTCCGCTGGACACTGAAGTTATCGTATGTAGGGGTTGTTATGGGAAGATTTGGGCTATTTCCCTCCACGCTATCCCTATGTGTGTTGGCGGGAAAGGCTGGGAGGCGCTATATGTTGTAGCGTATATCATTCTAACAAGCGTTAGTGTTATAGGCACAAAAACCTGTATTAACAATAATTTCAGTTGAATCCAACAAAGAATGTTATCGAATTGATGCAAGTAACGAAATACGTCACAAGCGACAACATATGCGACAAACGTTTGGCAAACAATCAAACGGGCAAACATTCGAACAAATCGGACAAGCTCCATGCGAGCGTCAACTACGCGAGCCAGTCTATGGCCAACATCAGCGCCAATGCCGAATGTTGGCCGAACGCGACGAACTACGTATCGAACCTGTTGGACAGCTCGGCCCAGTCGGCCAACGACGAGGTGTCCTCCTCGTCGAATGAGCTGACGAACAATTTGGATGCGAACAATTGCGCGGAATGTTTGAGGAATAATTTTTGGACGAAAACAGTTAGAGACGAGGCTTTTAAACTTTATAACGGTTAGTTTATTAACATTAAAATATCATCGTAACGATAAACATTGTGAATTGCACCACCTCCATGAGGCCAGAATACTCCGACTCTTTGGAACAGCGATACTGTCATTGCGACTGATTTACTACCTGAAGGTAACAAGGTAAACAAGCTATAATACTACTCATGTGTTTTCGGAATCGAACACACGATCTCCGTAATACCAAGCTAATTAGTAACCAAACCAAGGAGGCAGTTAAAAATAAAGTTATATTAAATTTACTATCATCACATTCTATAGATCAGCCGTTTTAATTAAAACACACCGCCATCTTGTTAGAGATGACAGTTGCTACAAGATGGCATCAATATAGATTATTAATGAGTACAGATTAATTAATAACTATGAAAATATTTATTTTTAAAAAAAATATTATTTATTTATTATTTTATGTTGTTTTGAAAATAATAGTATAACTCATTTCCAATATATCCATATACTAAGCAATACTTAATTGAAGGTAAGTATTAATTTTATCAACTTCGTCTCTCTTCTTATGAGAATATTAAAAGCTTGTTTAATAATATATATTATTATCGAATATACAGGTTATGTGCTGGAAAATTATATTTAATTTTTTGGCCTTGTGTGTACTGGTACCTTTGCCACATTTTTATATTATAAAAAGTCAAAACTTCCCAGATTCGGAATTTGGCGGCAAAAAGAAACGTACCACGTTCCGCACCGACTCGTCCCTCTTAATCATACACAATCTGTCATCTAGTAGCGACAATAAAATCGATAAAAAATCGATTCGCGAAATCGATAGGAAACAAAATAACATTACAAATTCGAATCCAAATCAATTGTCCGATAAAACGATTTCGAGAAACTTAAATATGAACGATTTGTATAATCGACAAAACCATTCGAGCGATGAATCTAATGACGATTCTGATAAATCGAAATTGGGGACTTGTATAACATCGAGACATTCAATCGGTTCTAAGCAAAGAGAAAGTTCCGATGAATGTGAGAATTTGAAGAATTCTTTTTGTACGGGAAGGGAAGAAAGGAGAAGGAGGGAGACTGATAGTTTAGTTCTAATGCAGCTGTCGAAAATAATTCGGATACTCGAAAAGAAGGATTTAACTTGATTGTTCTAAGGTTATATTTTATACTGAAAAATAATAAATTTAGTATATATAGTATTAATACTATAACTAGAATTTGGTAGTGGTTTCGAAGTCGTCTATGAAGTATAGGTATTTTGAGGCCGTCGGAATACTTTCCAGTAGGGTACTTTCTATAAAAAGTGGGTATTTCAGTGTTTTCCAAATTGGGGCCCACGACCCGCAGGAGGGCAATTCGAAAATGGATTCGACGCGAGTTTAACTCCTCTCTTTAGCTCCAGATGGCGCTAGATTACAAAAAAAAACCACATTGTTAAATAATTGCAGCGATTTAAGATAGTAATAAATTCTTAAACAATAAAAAATTTTAATATTAAAATTGTCTATGCTACATAGGAGGCATAAAATGTTAGAAAGGCAAAGATCAAAGGGGCCATGGCATAAAAAACGTTGGAAAACACTGGGGTATTTGAGATTAGATAATCGCCTTTATAGAGTAAGTAGTTGAAGGTAGACAGAAACTCACCTAAGTAGGACATGAAGTATGGGTAGGCGTAAAAAAGTTAGAACTAACGATTAAACTTTTGTCTAATAATTAGATAATTAGCTAGAGATTCCTTTCGTTTCCTTTGAATCCTTTTCCAAAATAAATTCGTATATATACGGTATAAAAATGTGTACGATTGTTTTATTAATTTGGTGATAATGTGGTGAAGAGATTAATTTATTTATCTACCCTCGCAGCTGCTGCAGTCCGTTGACGAGGATATCAGCATAAGCGGCGAGCATAAGACACCATCGCGACAGGTGAGCTCTCATTTATAATCTGTATATAGTAAAAAAAAATTGGGTATGCCACACGCGATGGAAGTGAGACTTTGTGGCCTGGTGACTTTGTAAGGGAACGAGATAAACAGAGAGAGAGAAGAGAGATTCACCGATAATTTTCTTACTGATTGAGAAAAATATAATATACCATAGATTTCAATGTTTTTCTGCCTTCGTATCAGAGTGAGATAGATATAGTGAGGAGACCAGTCTACGCGCTGCGAGCTGGAGCACTAGAAGGAGACACGATAGCTCTATATAGAAGCGCGTTCCGTTTCACTCTCTTACAAACTAAATCATATTGTTATACTTAGCTGTTTATCCTTTCATAAAATCTACATCACGAATCCAAAAAGAAGTTTCACTTAAATTTATATAAGCTTTATCAAGACACTGTTTCATCAGATATGGTGCAGTGTATACCATCCTAACTAGTGACACAATATATACGAATGCATCACATGCCATCATGTTATTCATTTCATCGCTTCGACGAACAAAAAAATTCTAAAAGTTGAAAGTACTTTGTTGGTATACTATATGAGATCAGAATCCTTAATTCACCATCACACAAGTCCACTGTTGGGCATCCCACAAATATCTTAATCTATACTGATTGGTTCCGCGTAGCTCATATTCAACAGCGTCATCTAAACGCCGCTCCAACTTAGTGTCTTCATATGTCCATACAGCTACCGTTCGATTAGTTTAGTACCTAGAAGTGTAATCCTAATCCAGGTGTCACCAAACCCGGTACCGGTGTCGGCGTCGCCTCACACCAGGGCCTCGTTCGCGTCCCGCTCGTCGCCCGAGCCGAGGAACGGCGACATATTCACGGCCAGGCAGGACGAGCAGGAGAAGCTACTCAAGTAGGTGGTTAGTGTTGCCACTGCAAAAAAAAGATCCGCCGATACATTTTAACACACGGCAACATTCATTCACGACGCCGTAGCGTATATACGTAATATGTTGTATAACATGAAATGTATATAAAAACATTTTAATACAAAAAAAATAACAGCTTACATATATATTGTAACTATACTTAAGTATTATACACACACACGTAATATATATCGTCAGAAAATATATAAAAAAAAATTTAAATATCTATAGTCATGTAATCTCCAATATTGTTAAGTATATAAATCGTTAAAACGTACAGACATACAAATCGTTCATAATAAAACAATCGTCCATTATTAATGCTGGCAATACCGACGAATTTAAATGTTGCCGGCGCAAGTTGTTGTGTTCCCCTTCTCTATTGGAGCGTTTAGAGTGAGGCGCACTGTTAATTAGGTGTAGTTCGCACTAATAATGAAATAAATATTCTAAGACATTTATTGAAGGGAGAAAGAGATCTCACTCATGCCGTCTCTTTCCGTATTACATATAATCAACAATTAAATATTGCGAATATTTAATGGTTATTTTTAAATTTTCAAACAATTAAACATGATCGATAAAGTTATTGAAAAATTTCCCCGCCATTATTTTTGCTTTCCCGCCATTTTGTCTGGCAGCCGCCATTACAATTGGATTTTATATATACGGTCATTTCAACGATTTCAATTGATTATTCGAAATGAATTGCGTAGGATTCGAATCGGTTCATACATGTCTTTTACTCTTCAGGACAGGAGATCCGTGCCTTCTTTACCTCTCCCTCCCCTCTACCCACTCCACTCCAACTGCCCTCTTTCTTTCCTATCCCTCCCATATCACCTTCACTTTACCTTCCTTTCCCTGTTCATCTCCTCTCCTCTCTGATTCTAGCTCCGTCAAAAATATTTGTTATTAATCACTCTCCCCATTAAAAGCTTTAAAAATTTTTTTAAAGAATTAACTTCTTTATTTCGTTTATTAAAAAAATAATAATATGCTAGTCCCATTCTAGATCTGTATATTAGTTTGTTTAGATTTTAATATTATTGTGTAGTACTAAATCTTAAATTATATGCCGTATAATTTCCGCTATGAGATTTTTTAATTATGGACATAGACAATTTTTTTTTATTTAATTTTTACCAAAAACAGAAAAACACTCGGTGATACGCGACGGCCTATGTGAAGAGCTATATAGCAATAATCACTTGTAGTTATTAAAGAAAAATGTACAACGACAATAATTGTAAAAAAAAAAAATCTCTCTTATTAAAAATCCTTCCAAAATTTCGGCTTTGTAATATAACGATTGTCTAAAAAAAATCAGGACATCCTGTACATTGTAATTTAATTAAAATAGTTCGTACAGATATTTTTGGTAAAAAAAAATACACTCTGTATAACAATTATTTCAATTAGGTTTTTCCATGTTAATATATAGGAAATAAAAAAAAAAACATTCATGGTTAAAACTTTCTAGCCGTGATAGATCAGTTTGCTATGTCTTTAAGAGACGCAGGTTCGATTCACATTGACATTGAGCTGTCACAGGAAGAGAACGGCATGGGGCTGGTCAACCCGCTCCCGGAGTCATGGTGAATATAGCCTCGAACCTTTTTATTTGAAATAAATAACCAAATCCCACAAGTGGGAACGTCGAGTGAGCCGTTCATTAGAATTATTTAAAATTACCATAATTTCCCGCTATTATTAATACAGATTAAAAATACTACGAAAAATATCTGTACGTTGACTATACACGAATGTCTCTTTAGTACAACTGTATTATATAGCGGTATTGTGTCAAAGCGGTAATTCGGTGTCTGTTAAGAAAAAAAAAAAACAATTGAATTGTAGTAATAAGTTTTCATATATTTTAACCCTGCTACTCACCGGAAGTGGTACAAAATTTTTATCAAAATATATAATCCGCCTTTTCATTTCGAAACTCATAGATATTTTTTTTTTCATTAAAAATATTCGTTGTGTAACAGGGTTAATAGATAAAATATATTAAATGTTGTAATCATTGAAATATATATATAAAATTGCGGTAACTGTAATCGATATATATTATTTTTAAATACATCACTCAAATTTTCCACCTAACAAAGGTTATAATTTAAACGCGGCCATTTTATAATTATTAATAGGCTGTATGATGAAATCCGAAGGCGTTGTATTCATAAAAATATAAAATTTTCTTTCTAGCATAATCTGTGTAACAGCGAAATCCCAATGCGTGATTGTATTAAAAAAAATGCACTCACAACTAAATACAGGCTGTATAAGCAAAACATAAGCGGTTCAATTAATGAATAAAAAAAAAGGTGTGACATTATTCAGTTAGTAGTAGCTTAGGCTGTACGAAGATATTTCAACCTTCCAACATATTATTAAAAAAGAATACTATTGCCGCCAAGTGAGCTGTCAGTCATTTTGATTAGAAAAAGTTTGTTTTAGGATTTTCATTATTTTTGAAATCTAGATTAATACAATAAATACTATAAATAGATAAATATTGTCTAAAATAATAGACACAAATATATATCAGAGTGATTGAGTGCCATCGTGTAAGAAACTTCGTCGTTACTAGTGGTAGAGTCAGATGCAACAGACCGCAGCGCCTGTCGCAGCCTACGTACAGCACTGTGCAGACATTACCGTGTTCCGGTTTGAAGAGCGCTGTAGCTAGTGTAATTACTGAGGTAACGATACTTAACATATCTCAGGCGACGAGGGCAAAAATGTAATGTATATCATCCTAAGGTCACGTTATACGCGTGCGTATCACTTACCATCAGGTGAACGTCTCGCTTGTATGTTCGCTTTATTGTAAATTTAAGAATGTGTAAGTCCACTGTTGGACTTGGGCTTCCCACGCAGAACAGCACGCCGACCTTGACCAGGCAAGTATACATATATTTCCATGATTACAATATTATAATTGTATATGAATTTAAGTGAGCGATGAGCCTTAAAGAGATTAAGTCAGTATTTCAATCTGGCTGAAGGTTTCTCTGTTCTCATAACTTCATTAGCCACTGTATATTCATGATGGGGGGCGAAGAAAGACCTTAATAAAACTGACACTGTCAGAAGCTCATCCAGGTCTTGAACAGGTGCGAACCTCTACTAAACATGAGCTTTGAATGTTGTCATGATCAGTAAACAGATGTTTGAAGAACTGCTTGAGCATATCACTTCCGTTCACACTCGACCAACATGGTTATCAGGTTTTGAATATTATTAACAGCTACAAGTCCCAGCTGTGGGCATAATAAGCAGACTGTCTATATTAATCAAACCTATACCAATGAAATTAAAACTATTGAAAGGCATCTCCGTCCCAACACGGCCAGACACCAGTCTTCACTTATTGGCAATTGCAGTTGCCAGTTGCCTTTTAATGCTGATGGTGGTCTACCTGTCCACCACCATGATGGTGGTGATCTCAAGAATCTTAACAGAAACCTAATTGTTACTATTATTGTTTTCATAGACAAGAAGTCTGCGAATAAGCTTTGTCCAGCTCTGTGTCTGTCTGCCGATGATGATGATGGTGCTTGCACCGTTCCAAAGTTTTCTTCAATGCGATTGGCACCATCATGAATATAAATTAGTTGCTAATAAACTATGAGAACAGCTCACCTTTGGCCATAGTGTAAATATATTATAAGTACTTATATCCGATTCATTGTACAAGGTGGGTACTTAAAGTATTTTATATGGTAACCTGTTTTGATGGTAAACTCACGGACGTTGTGGTGATGGTGGGTGGTGTTGTGGTCACCATCTTATTTATGGAATTAATAATAATTTTTATATTTTAAGATAGTTTTGATTGATTCAATCTTGTTAACTCTGTGTGTACCGCTCATATAGAGGCTCGGGTTCGATTCTCACTGAACTTGGGTCTCCGATGAAAGGAAATACTGAGAGGAAACCGACATGATCCAAGGGCAACTATGCTGGATATGAGATCTCCACCCTGAATAGCCTAGGCTTCTCTCCTTGTGTGAGAAGACATCCCATCCGGCTCAGTCACCAAACTCACCTTAACCTGTTCCTTGATCTCCTGACCTCTTATCCCCAAGCAGTAGTCCAGCTGTGGGCTTATCTTTCGCCTTGTGAGAGAAGGACCCGAGTCCCATGAGTGGGGGACATATAGGCTGTTTATTTTGTATTCATGAACAATTTATAAAATTTCTAGTCAACAGTTGTAATTTTTTTTTTTTTTTTTAATTATTTCAATGTACATTTTATTTATAAGCATCGTCACTCTTTAATAAGTGCTTGGAAGTAATTTTAAGTTGCTACGACGTCCGTGGATTTGCGTTCAGTGTCGAGATAACAATAGAAAGACTGGACTAGGGGCTAAAAAAAAAAAACAATTTATTATATTCCCTAATAACTTGAGGTCAATTTTGAATTATATAATTAATTAAAAAAAAAATTGTATAAATCTGTATATCCGTTATAACGGGGTTCCATGTGTCCAATGCCTTTGCCTCCTCGTTTAACATAACCGTTAAAATTTTAAACCATAGTTGAGCTCAATTTTAGTGATTTGTTTATTTTTAATTATTAGTAATTTTTCCTGATATAACACAGACTTCAAGTATCGAATACCTTTGCCTTCGAGTTTAATAGCTAATCGATTAAATCTTAATCATTCGGTAAGTTCGAGTTACACAATTTAAAAATCAATAAAATAATTTAAATTTTTAATATTGTATAATTTTTTCAAATAACACCTCAACCTTTTTAGTAATTTTTTTCCCGCTATAACGTCTCAAGCTTTTTTGTATTTTTTTTTCCCCGCCATAACGTGGATCCATGCGTCCAATGCCTTTGCCTCCCCGCTCTCTATTGCTATCGTCGTCGGGGTGTACGGCGTTGCATTTAGTGTGTAGTGCTGTTGTATTGTTTCGTATCGATACAGATAATGTAAGTGTAATTTATCGATTATATTTGATGATTATTATTAAATTATTGTTCGCTTGCAGGTTGTTTGTTTATTTCCCGTTCATCATCATCTTGACAGATGGATCCTCCACTGCTGGACATGGGTCCTCTCGTAGTGTGACTGGTCTCCGAACGGTCAATGACCTACGGTGATGGAACTTGGAGTCACACGGCGGGTGACGCTTGGAGTCTGCGTGGTCAAAACTAAGGCTCATCACCCGCCTATCGCTGAAGTGGCAATAGCTCGTAGAGACGATGGTCGTTGAAGACCTGAAGTACTGGTACGGAAGAGCTCAGCGTTGGTAACCTCCTCCTCCTCTGTGTAGACATTACCGCGATCCGGTTTGAAGGACCTATAGCTATTACTGGTGGTAGTGTCTCTGTTGCTGCAGACCGTCTAGGTAGGTACCGCCGCAGCGCCTATTGCAGCCGACAGACAGCACTGTGATCCGGTTAGAAGGATGCTGTAGCTGGTGTAATTACTGGGGTAACGAGACTAAACATGTTATGTTTTATAGCGACGACCGCAACGTGGTGCCGTGTACACCCGCCCTATTCACCGCCGCGCTGTTACGGTCGGGCGTATCACTCGCCGTCGGCTGAGCGCGCCGCTGGTCGGTCACGTCGCCGCACGGTCTCCATATAAGTCTCGTGTGATTGCTTTAGTTCTTTGTGATTTGTATGTGTACGTTATGTTAGTAGAGTGAGTACTGTTGCGCGTGCGCGGATCTGTGTGCGTGTGTAGTTTGTATGGGAGTGTCTGTGTGAACGTTTGTGTAAACGTATATGTGCGTGCGTGTGTATGAGTGCTTGTGCGTGCGTGCGTGGTTGCGTGTGCATGGCTTGTGCGTGCGTGTGCATGTATGCATGGATCGTACGTGCGTGTGCATGTATGCATGGATCGTGCGCGCGTGAGCATGTATGCATGGATCGTGCGTGCGTGTGCATGTATGCATGGATCGTGCGTGCGTGTGCATGTATGCATTGATCGTGCGTGCGTGTGCATGTATGCATTGATCGTGCGTGCGTGTGCATGTATGCATTGATCGTGCGTGCGTGTGCATGTATGCATTGATCGTGCGTGCGTGTGCATGTATGCATGAATCGTGCGTGCGTGTGTATGTATGCATGGCTTGTGCGTGCGTGTGTATGTATGCATGGCTTGTGCGTGCGTGTGTATGTATGCATGGCTTGTGCGTGCGTGTATGTATGCATGGCTTGTGCGAACGTTCGTGTACATGTGTACGTGGTGGGATATAAAATTAAGACCATTTTCATATTATTTTTTTATTTAAACGTATTTAACTACGCATCTACAACATTAAGTATGCAATTACACTACAATGCAAAGTTCGGATATATACATAGACGAATAAATATCATAGACAAGTATTTTTAGTGGAAAACTTTGTGTGTAATATAAATGTAGTGCGCATACATTACTGCGTGTGTACAAGCTAGTGAAATTAATGAAGTAATGAGAGCAAATAGTACGGGTTTGTAGTGTATGTCATCCTAATATGCGCCACATTACAGTTCCGGTTCGAAGGGCGCTGCAGCTAGTGAAATTACTGAGACAAGACTTAACTGCGCCGTTTGTATTGCAATGTGATGCAGTGTAAATATCCTAACTAGCGCTACATATTTTCTTATAGAGATATATTAGTTACAATAGAATTGTATATATAGTAGACAGAGTATGCTTATATATAGATAGAAGTGGTAGCGTATACATATATCATCAGGCGATCGATGCCCACTGCTGGGCATAGCACTCTTCCAAAAATCATTACACCGATCAGTGCTGCGCTTTACGCATGCATCGGTTTATACGTTACATCTAATGGGCGCCCACTGTTGAGCATCAGTGTACCCCAAAGGACAGAAGGGGAAGGGTTCAAACATTGCCGTGATCCGGTTTGAAGGATGTTATAACTGGTGGTAGTGTCTCTGTTGCTGCAGACCGTCTAGGTAGGTACCGCCGCAGCGCCTGTTGCAGCCGACAGACAGTACCGTGATCCGGTTTGAAGGACGTTAGAGCTATTACTGGTGGTAGTGTCTCTGTTGCTGCAGACCGTCTAGGTAGGAACCGCCGCAGCGCCTGTTGCAGCCGACAGACAGTACTGTGCAGATATTGCCGTGATCCGGTTTGAAGGACGAATAGCTATTACTGGTGGCAGTGTCTCTGTTGCTATAGACCGTCTGGGTGGGTACCACCGCAGCGCCTGTTGCATCCGACAAACGTTAATGTGATTCGGTTTGAAGGGAGCTGTAGCTGGTGTGATTACTAGGGTAACGGGGCTCAACGAGCGGTACGAGTTGCAATATATACCATCCTAACCAGCGCCATATTGTTATGTGTAAGCGTATCACTTACTATCAGGTGAACGCTCCGCTCGTCTCGCCGCCTTTATTGAATAAAAAAAAAAGTAAGATTTCTTTGTAGAGAGCTGTGTCCAGCATCAAACCGCCGCAGATTGATGATGATATATATATGAAATATATTATCTGTGCATATAAAGAAGCAGTAGATTATATACTACATGTATGATAAAAAAATATTTCTTCAGTACAGACTATAAAGGAGTATTACACCTACAGACTAGTAAGGTTGGTTAAGGTGAAATTTTAATTGGATTTTATAAAAAAAAAAACTATAGTTCATCCTGTGAGGGAGTGAGACGGAATGCGTATCTATATAGTTTCTTTATAGACTACTCCCCGCGATGTATATCTATCTCGCTCCGATATATGAAGGTAGAAAGAGAGAGGTACGTTGATATCTATGGTACTTTGTTTCAACCAACCCGCGCGCCGATTACGCCGCGCACCGCGCAGACTAGTTCCCGCGATGTATATCTATCTCGCTCTGTTATATAAAGGTAGAAAGAGAAATATTCGTATCTATGCTGCTTTGATTCAACCTACCCGCGTTCAGGCCCGCAGCGCGCAGACTAGTCCCCGCGATGTATATCTATCTCGCTCTATTATATAAAGGTAGAGAGAGAGAGGAACATTGATATCTATGATCCTTTGTTTCAACCTACCCGCGCTCAGGCCCACAGCGCGCCGACTAGTTCCCGCGATGTATATCTATCTCGCTCTGATATATGAAAGTAGAGAGAGGAACATTGATGTCTATTGTATATCACTCTATCTGTTTACCACCTCCATATATCCGTCTCGTTCCCTCACAAATTAACCTTCATACAAGCACTTCGATTTTTGTTAGCGGCAAGGCTTTAAGGTCTATAAGGAAACCTTCAGATCTATCACTTATCTGGTGGACGGTCACTGCAGGTGACCTGGTACCACCGCAGCTCCCAGTTCTACCAATCAGTAGTTATATGCAAACACTACAGTTTATTGAGCTGTAGTTAATGAAATTGGAGTAACGAAGCTTAGTATCTTAGATGAGGATTAAATGGTGATAGTGTATACATCTTAACTCGCACACCTCGTCTTATACACAACACCATGTGAAGTAGCACTAAAGGTCCTCACAACCGCCGCCGTTGCGGATCAGCGGCGGCGGTCCAGCAACTGTATGACCGTCTCACGACCACTGCGACGGGCACGCGTGGGCGCTGGTCGTCGCGCAGCCGAGCTGGCAGCCGCACGGCTGGTGGTAGCCCGCCACCGCCGCGGGCTGGTGACGCTATGGCGGCGTCATGCTGCCGCCGTACTCGGGAGACGCGCCGCGACCTTCACAACAATACCACTAACATCACCATCACTCAATTAAAAAAAAAAAATATTGGACTAAGCAACGACACGAGCAGGATGTTCACTAGTCAGGATATACATACCATATTGTGTTCTTCGCATTGGGACAGGATGTTGAGTTCCATTACTCCTGTATCACTAGCTACAGCGCCCTTCAAACCGGAACATAGTAATGTTTGCACACCACTGTATGGAGCTGCTATAGTACTTACACGGTCTCCGGTAGCAACCTACCACCAGCGTAATGGTAAACGATGTAAAGAATGCTCAAACCCTGACCCACAATACGTAGGGTGAGGGTAAAAAAAAAAAAAAAACCCACCGCCAGCGAAACTTATTGAAAAAGCTGATACAATACACTAAACTCGCCAGCGACCAATCAGCGATAACCAAAATAAAAAGAAAAAAAATTAACTTGCTTTGGATTCCGACCTTTTGGCCAATCACATCTACTGGTATATTATTATAAAAAAAAATTGATTCACATTTATTTGGCGTCGGCAGAATACACCGCTTTATTACTGGTATCTGTTACCGGTAACTAGTGAATTACTGCGGTAACGAGACTCAATTATGTCATTCCGACGAGCAGAGTATAATGCAGTGTATACCATACTATGTTATAAGCAGTATCACTTTTTTTCTGGTGAACAGCTCGATAGAATCGCATTACATTCCCACTGTTGGGACTGTATTATCTAATAGAGTCAATTCGTTGGGAAAGTGGACCATAATGGCATATATACAGTGTTATGGTGAAGGTGGTTACCTCGGCCTCTGCCCCGGCCGCGGCCCCTGCCCCTCCCGCGACCGCGTCACCTGCGCCCGTCGCCCAGCCCCACCATGTCTGATTAAAAAAAAAACATTGATGCATAATCAACAAGATACTCTATCATCAGTCCGATTCATCCATAAAAAAAGTTATGAAGACAAAAATAATATAAAATGGTAACACTGAAGATATTTTTTAACATTATTCAGTTTCAAAAAGCTGTTGAAGAAAAAAATATTTTGTGAATGGCAACACAAACGACATTTAAATTTCGATTTAGGAACTGTGAAAGAAAAAAAAAATTGCTACTGGCAACACTTAAGACAACTTTATGGTTTTTTAGTTGAAATAGTTTTGGAAAATTTTGTAACTAGCAACACTTAAGATGTATTAACGTTTTCAATTGAAATGGTAAACTTATTAATTCTATATCGAAAATAACATTCACTCTATTGTCGTTATATGGTGCAACACTGTTGTCTATGGTCTTTTCAATATCACTATAACAATTTAAAGTTACCATATACGAAAATCTACGGTTAAGAAACTCGTGGACCTATGTTGGTGGCAGTCTTCTCCAGGTACGCCAGGGGGCCCTGCAGGGCAGCTCCCGCGTACCCGCCGCGCCCACCAGCCAGGAACATGCCCTGCGCCAGGCTGTTCTGCATCTGCGAACGGAACCCTAATGCTCCATCCTTATAAATTTTGGAGTAATTTTTTTTTTTTTTTAAAAAATGTTTATAGATAAAAATCCTATCACCATTTAAACGTTATCTTTGGAATCGAACTGAAGATATCCATAGAGAATTAAATAGAATAAATACATTCTCTACTAATTTAAGAGATATTCAACAAATAAAAAAAAAAAATTGTCTGCAGTTTTTTATTAAATTATACTACTTGATTTTATAGGCGTGCTTAGAACTGGCATAATGCTAAGAACTCTATTTGGCAACACTGAATAATAATTACAGCCCGCGCTTTTTTTAAACATTTAAAAAAAAAAAAAAAAAAAAATATTTTTGATGGCGCTAACAATATTTTCATCATCGTGACGCCAGTGATGACAAATTGCAATACATCATGTCCGCCTTGAGACATGACATATTCTCTTTAAAGTATTACTTTAAGTAGCTACAACGACCTTCAAACCAGAACGCGATACCGTTTGTCGGTGGATATAATATAGTACCAGAAACTAGAAACTTACCACCAGTGGAATGTAACTTCTGCCGCTATGCAGTACTTTGCAAACATTACTGTCCCGGTTTGAAGGGCGCTGTAGCTAGTATAATTAGTGATAACGAAACTCGACATCTTGTGTCTCAGGCGTCAAGCGCATGTGGTGCAGTGTATACCATCTTAACTGCACGTTATGGGCAGGCGTATGGTATCACTATCAGGTCATTGCCCCGGTCGTCTCATCGTTCAATTGAATAAAAAAAAAAATCAGGAAGGACGAACATCTGACATTAGTCCATAAACAATTCTCATATCATTATCTTTTATTAAACATGTCAAAGAACCTTGAGTCGGACAGCCTAATATTTTTTTTACTCATAAAAATTTTTATACCATAAAATAAATTAATTTTATACCATATAAATGCTATAATTTTTTTTTAATTTTCGCTCTCTTTAAAAAAGTTTATACTCACCAATAAAACCGGCCAATAGTCTACAGTCGAAGCGTAATACACTAACGATAAATAATAAAAAGTGCATTCGAGAATAAAACAACGGGAACTAAATTAAAAAACATAAAGTGTACTTTATTTTGAGAGATGGTGCGTAGAAATAATTAAATAAAATTAGTGTCTACTGCTAAAAACATACGCCGGCCTACCTATATTACTACAACTACGAGATTTGCCTAAAACTATAGTTATATAAAAAAAAAAACATTACATGCTTCATTTTTGATAAAAAAAAAAAATTACATTTGCTGGTGGCAAGCGGATCTTACTAGCGGCCGTGTTGGTATACTAAACAGTAGTGTGGCACGAAGGGCGCTTAACATACGTGGTGCAGTGTAAACATTCTATCACCACACCTCCATTTGTGTTGTTTATAATTAATAATATACAAAAGTCGTAATATATTCGACTGCGCCATCTTATCATCAGCGACTTTTTTTTGTAATAAATTTAAACAGCTCATTTTACATTCCCACAGCTGGGATACTTTCAAAAGCATAATCGGTTTGCTCGTGGTATCCATTGCCGGAAGCTCAAGCTCGATGGGAAACGAACCCGCCGACCTTTCGAGAAGACGCGAAGCTCCATCGCACTTACAAATCGAGCTACCACTACTTCCTTTGTATATTCATTACATTTAAAACTACACTTTTATATCATTTAATGTACAAAGAAAATTATTTTATACTCACCGTGAATAACGAACATATATATTAATGTTATAAAAATACAATTTCTCTTTAATTCTATATCACAATTTGCTTACATCTTTTAGTTGTTTCACGCTGAACTTTAAGAAATATCCCGAATAATTTTTAATTATTAGTTTCTAATTAATTTCTAGAAATAATTCAATTAAACTGCAACAACTTGCAATTAAACAAACACAAAGAAGCTACGAAGCGATAATTAAATAAACAAGCTGTCAATAAGACGGCGGGAAGAGAAGCGTCGGTGTAGAAGAGCTACAGATTAAAAAAATTAATTTTTTCATTGGTCAAAAGTAAAAGTTATGCTTTATAGAAGCAAAATTCCACAAATAGAAAAAAATATATTTTATATAATAATTCTCTGTAAAATAAATCCGCCTTGAATGTTATTTATGTTTAATTATTTAATATTAATTATGGCTATAATTAAGCAATAGTTAATATAGCGTTTGGAATATATCAATGAAACCTCTTTTTTAATTATTTACACTGCATAAAAAAATATTATGATTTCTTTATGTTAATGTATTTTTTATATAGGTAATATTAAGAAAATTCTAAGAATGCTTAATATTATTTGTAATTTATTCTAATATTTAAAAATATATAGTATCTATTTAAAAAAAATAGCAAGGCTCTGCTTTAATATATTGATAAATATTACAAAAAATTCTTTTTTATATTTTTAGAAAAATATATTTTATGATAAAAAAATTGGTATGTCTGACTCATGACATAATTTTTTTGGGCATTTATGCTTCATAAGAATTGATGCTTTTAATCTGTGGCGCTGCTTTCTAATTTGAGTGCTGTAAGTGTAAAAAAAAAACAATGTATTCTTAGTATATATAAACAGTGTGGATGTTGTGAATGTGTGTGACGTGATGCGAGGGACAGTCGACGGGGGTCAGGGCGCCGGCGGCGGGCTAGCGCTGCGCGACGGTGGGGTACGCCGGCGGGTGCGGGGGGCGCGGTACCTGCTGCTGCTGAAGCGCCTGCTGCTGCAGCGCCGCCTGCTGCGCGGCCGCGGCGGCCGCCATCTGTTGCGCCTGGCCGGAAACCCGCTTGTCAACACGGAGTCGTTCAACCTCACACCGCACGCCTCATTCATTCACACGTTAACGCAAAATGCTAATACGGGCTCATGTTTATACGGACATTTGTCCTCGTCGGTGGAAGTTACATCACAGTGACGCAACGCGGACGGCGCTTGAACATCTGACCGTTTTGTTCACTGCTACACTCAGGCCAGGGGTCGGCAACATTTTTTTGATTTAAACAAACTTACCAGCATAACCATATTATACCCAGTCATACTTCACTGTTCAAAGACAATAAATACATATAATATTTATTACCGGTAACCTGTGCAGTGTCTAATAGAGTCGAAAGCTGATCTGGATGAAGGGTTCCTTCGAATCCGTCTGGTTACCATAAACCTGCCGCCAGTGGCGTCGGTGCTATCCAGCTATAAACATGAGAGCTGGAGTATTCTCTGACGCTTCTGTCTCATCATACCCTACCTGCACGCTCTGCTGTACGACGCAAGGCTGCTGCATGGGTGAAGCAGCTTGCTGCATCGGAGCCTGAGGGGTCTGCTGCTGGCATTTGTTGTATACCGTGTGACCCTAAAATAGACTTGACTATCATGTATTTATTTAAAACCTTCAGTCATTTTGCTCCAGGGTATCAATAGCCGAAGTCTCTATAGGTATCTTCTAGGTAACCTAGGATATATAACATGTGAAGCAATTCAGATTAAAGGTATTTGCCAATAATCACCACGCTTGGCTGGTGGGTTGGTGATTGCAGTACTGACTCTATATCGCTGCTGCCGGATTCTGGTGGACATCGTCGGTGGATCTGCAGAATGCACCACGAACTGCTGAGGATATTGACTGGAACTGAGTGTCCTCCTTAAACCCCATGTTGATGAAGATGATATTCTTACCATGTTTTAAATGCTGTTTCAGTACCACAAAAACCTAAGCTTCCCTATCGCGCGTCTCCTCTCCGTCGTTCCTCACACCATGAAGACTCCCCTCATCATCATCATCATCCTTATCATCCAATGAATATGTACTGGACCCAACCCTCATCCAAAGATCTCCACATCAAATTATTTCGACATATCATTGAAGCAGTGTGTCAAAAGCTTCGATGTGGACATCTAGGTATTGCAGCCGATAAACAGACATTACTGTGCTCTGGTTTGAAGGGCGCTGCAGCTAGTCAAATTGCTGGGATGACGAGCCCCAACAGCAGCCGATAAACAGACATTACTGTGCTCCGGTTTGAAGGGCGCTATGGCTAGTCAAATTGCTGGGATGACGAGCCCCAACAGCAGCCGATAAACAGACATTACTGTGCTCCGGTTTGAAGGGCGCTGCAGCTAGTCAAATTGCTAGGATGACGAGCCCCAACAGCAGCCGATAAACAGACATTACTGTGCTCCGGTTTGAAGGGCGCTGTGGCTAGTCAAATTGCTGGGATGACGAGCCCCAAAAGCAGCCGATGAACAGACATTACTGTGCTCCGGTTTGAAGGGTGCTGCAGCTAGTCAAATTGCTGGGATGACGAGCCCCAACAGCAGCCGATAAACAGACATTACTGTGTTCCGGTTTGAAGGGCGCTGAGGCTAGTCAAGTTGCTGGGATGACGAGACCCAACAGCAGCCGATAAACAGACATTACTGTGCTCCAGTTTGAAGGGCGCTGCAGCTAGTCAAATTGCTGGGATGACGAGACCCAACAGCAGCCGATGAACAGGCATTACTGTGCTCCGGTTGGAAGGGTGCTGCAGCTAGTCAAATTGCTGGGATGACGAGCCCCAACAGCAGCCGATAAACAGACATTACTGTGTTCCGGTTTGAAGGGCGCTGAGGCTAGTCAAGTTGCTGGGATGACGAGACCCAACAGCAGCCGATAAACAGACATTACTGTGCTCCAGTTTGAAGGGCGCTGCAGCTAGTCAAATTGCTGGGATGACGAGACCCAACAGCAGCCGATAAACAGACATTACTGTCCTCCGGTTTGAAGGGTGCTGCAGCTTGTCAAATTGCTGGGATGACGAGACCCAACAGCAGCCGATAAACAGACATTACTGTGCTCCAGTTTGAAGGGCGCTGCAGCTAGTAAAATTGCTGGGATGACGAGACCCAACAGCAGCCGATAAACAGACATTACTGTGCTCCAGTTTGAAGGGCGCTGCAGCTAGTAAAATTGCTGGGATGACGAGACCCAACAGCAGCCGATAAACAGACATTACTGTGCTCTGGTTCGAAGGGCGCTGCAGTTAGTCAAATTGCTGGGATGACGAGACCCAACATCTTGTCTGAAGGCGACGAGCGCAATGTGGTGCTGTGTATCATCCTAACTAGCGCGATGTTATGGGAGGCTTCGAGATCGCTTCGTAGATTAAAAAAAAGCGATGAGCTCACGACAAAATGGCGGACGGATACTTTTTCTTTTTTTTTTTTTAATTACTCATTCATCTATGGATGGAACAGTCTTCAACTTCTCTTTGTGTTTCTTCACATCTCCTTCGTCCTCTCTCCCTTACCTCCGTCACATTTTCTATCACATCCATCACATCTTCCATTATCATTCCCCATCCTTCCTCACATCTCTCATCCTTCACCCCATACCTTCAGCGCCCTTCGAACAGGAACACTGCAATGTCTGCACAGTACCGTTAGGCGGCTGCAATGGCCGCTGCATTAGTATCAAGCCCAGACAGTCTGGTAACAGAGACCTAGGATCAGTAATCCACCAGCGTTCCAGGACTCACCTGGAGATCAGCTAGGAGACTGTGCCATTGGGTGACCTTGTCGTAGTGCCTCCGTAGTAGCTCGTCCTTGCGTTGCAGCTCACACTTCAGGTCATTGTTGTCTTCTTTAACCAGCAGTTCCGGCTTCATCGCCGACAGCAGGAACCTGATGATTTTTTTTTTAATTAACCAATATT
Organism: Troides helena; assembly: GCA_029286815.1. Taxonomy (NCBI): domain Eukaryota; kingdom Metazoa; phylum Arthropoda; class Insecta; order Lepidoptera; family Papilionidae; genus Troides; species Troides helena. The sequence goes on from JAGSMV010000033.1 coordinate 1,068,174, forward strand.
TATATATACATGTACTCATTTATCTGATGATGGAGGGCATCAAATACTCGTAAAGATCCTCATCATCATCAGCTTATGGGCTTCCACTGCTAGTCAAACACAAAGATTCCCACGTCGATCGGATAGGGATTCATATGGAGGGGTTTGGACTATTTTCCACCACGCTGCCCCAATGGGGGTTGGTGGGAGCTAGAGCCTTGTTTGTTGATTACCAGGGTCCACCACGAGTTGGTGAGGGTTGGCTTGGATCCTGACCTTTTTCAGATAGTGCTGAGCTGGTTCAAGGATTAGTTGGGAGATCATATCAATGATTTCGCTTGGGACTAAAGTTGTTCCAAGCACTGTGATGTTGTCTCGTTTTTTTTTTAATCAGCTCAGAGACTAGGGAGGAAGTTCACCTGATGGTAAGTGATACGACTGCCCATAACATGGTGATACGGTCATCTTAAGACATGAGGTGTTAAGACTGGTTACTGTAATTATATTGGCTAAATCGTCCTTCAAACCGGAACTCGTGTCAGTATCAGTATTAAATCAGCACTGGTGATAACCTGCGTTAGCAGGATCTCCACTAAGTGCACCAACGACCTGATGGTTGCGGGTAGTCGCTGAATGGGTGCAGCACAGGACTAATCGGTGTGGGGATCTTCGGTGAAGGCCTATGTCCAGCGGTGGACGTATAAAGGCTGATGATGAGTACCCACAGAAAAACTCAAAAAAAAAAAAAAACAGCTAATGAACATATTCTCGTCGTAGCTGACGCCATCTACCTCTTCTGCAGGAAGAAAGCCTCCATCTGGCGGGCGTGGTCTATGAACCTCTCGACCTCCACCTTCACCTCCTCCTTCTCGACGCACGGCGAGAACTCCTGCTTCGTCAGAACGTTCAGGCACGCCTGTCAAATATACAAGAGCATGTTGATTCGCGCCAAATTGAATAGGCTGTACGGGATACAACCGTAGCCTTTAAACGCAAAATTAAAAAAAAACTATTTATGTTATTTCATCGTCGTCATCCGATAGACGTATACTGTTTGACATAGCCCTCCCCCAATGATTCCCACATCGATCGGGTAGGGATTTATATGGGGGGCGATTTGGGTCATTTCAAATATCAATGCGGGTAGGTGAGTAATCACTCATCAGTTGTACGTCATTTACTCCAAAAAAAAAAAAAACGTATCATTCGTTTATTTATATATATATTTAATAAATTATTATATAACAGGTTACAATACATTGTGTCGATCTGGTTCGAAGGATGCAGGAAGCAGGTCAGGATCGATCGACGTGATCTATAGGGAGAGGCCTATGTCCAGTGGACATCTGTCGCTGATGATGATTCAAATTCAACATTTTCAGTAGTCAAAGCATTATATAGTAGTAGTGTATATCCTTTAATCATATTATTCATACTTATTACCAGTAATCTAAGGCCTGTTACTAAAATATAATAGTATTTTTTTTTTATTATGGTTGACTTAGATGCAGTGATTATCCTCGTAACGGACGTCCAGGGTTCAAATCTGGTGTAGTGTATAAAGATATAGAGCTTTCGGACCTGGCATTTATAAAACCCTTGGATTGTAAGATGCTGGTCCTTGGTCAGGTCCAGGACCAGCACAACCCACGTGGCAGGTCTCAGTTCTGCGAGACCGTTCAGATACGTACCACCGCGGCGCCCGTTGCTGTTTCCTGGTGTTTACTGGGGTAACAAGCTTCAACGTCATGTCTCAAGGCGAGCGCAATGTGGTGATGTATAACATCCTAACTAGCGCCTCGTCTAACACTTACAATCAAGTGAACGCTTGATACTCCGTTTCGTAGAAAAAAAAAAATACCACTCTCATATTGTAGATTTTGATCCATCTCTGTTGCTTTGGCTGTCAGTATATGATTTACCGGAAGTAGTGTCTCTGTTGCTACAGACCGTCTAGGTAGGTACCATTGCAGTCGACAGATAGTACTGTGTTCATGTTTGAAGGGCGTTGTAGCTGGTGTAATTACTGGGATATCGAGACTCAACATCTTGTATCAAGGCGACGAGCGCAATGTGGAGCTGTGTATACCATTCTAACTAGCGCCACGTTAGTATGGGCGGGCTACTTACCATCAGGTAAACATTCTGTTCAAAATTAAAGACAAGAAGAAAAGAAAAAAAAAAGATAATGAAGATAAGAAAGAAATGTAAAAGAATAGACAAGGTCAGGTCCAAAAATTGGAAGAAAAAAAAACATTCCGCTCATCTCGTCGCTTAGTTGAATTAAAAAATATAAAAGCCTATATATATATATATCCTGGTCGATCCTCACCATCACCAACTTCATTATCAGAATCTATATTTGTATTTATAATAAGAAAATTATACTGCAGACATTTTTGACTATAGATTTAAACTCACAAATTTAGTATAACCATATATTATTATGAAAATACTCAGCGGTGTATATATAAACATAATATTTTCATTCAAACATTAACTTGTGTATAAATCCGATGATACACACTTTAATTATCTCTCATATTAATTAATTTTTTTTACAAGACACATATAAATTTTTTATAAGATCAATAGTTTCAAAACGTTACCTTTAAAAAAAGAAATTAAAACGTCACTAAACCGGAAATATGAGATCGTGTATCAAAGGAATCGAACCGGTAGCATCCGTATCAATAGGCAACCGGTTAAGCATCACCGTGCAGTGATAAACAAACTTTGTCATTATATTAATGCAATCATCAAACATAACCTAAAAATATGAACACAAAATGTCCACAGATTAATAAGTAATTTGTTGCACAGATAAAATATGTAGATTATGAAAATCTTATTAAAAATATATATTTATTAGATTTTTTTTGTGATGAACGCTCTAGAAATTTTAATCCCTATCTAGATCTTTTTTAATTATTATTAGAGAGTTAAAAAAAATCGTATAGATTTTTATTTGTAGATTTTTTAAATTTGTGTAGTGCGCTTTACCGTGAAATATCACGTTACCACTTACCATGAGATGGAATAGATGTCAAACCTTAGTCTATATAATTTAAAAACAAAAATCGGGACAGTTAAGCAGCATTACATTAAGCTTAATATGCAGCACGTTTATTTCTAATATAGCTCCTGTATCCCAGAGCTGGCTCCGTTGAAACTTTTGTCAATATTGAGTTGTTTTTTTTTTTTTTATTATTATTATTATTTGGTTTGATGTTAAAAAATTGATAATTTTATACTTTCATACATTTTAATACTTAACTGTATGACTAACATTAAATAATATTATTACACCACAATTTTGCTAATATTTTCTTATTGATTAAAAATAGAAAAAAAAAAAAAAAATGTTTTGTTTTTGAACTGCCGCATTACAATATATCCTGAAACGGAATCACGGTTCACGTTGTAAAACTAAAATCGTTTATTTACAATAATAAAACATTAACAGTTATTAACATGTTAATAGTAGACTGTTAAAATATGGTGGGAAATGTTTATTTTATTCTTTTTTTATGCCAAATTTGTTTTTTTTTTTTAAACAATTCTCGTCTATTGAGTTATTTAAATAATGAATTACTGACCGCAATAAAATAAAATTTAAATAATACAATAAGTAGTGGAAACATCCTAAGGCATGCAACACCACGAACTAAGATTAAAACTCAAAATAAAAAGTATTGTAGTTTTATATTGTCTATGAAAGACTGATGTCGTGATAAGAATATAAGTCAGGATACTTGAACTGGATTCCGGTGAAACATAGAATAAAACTTGATGTTGTGTGCCGATAGCATTACACTACTTATAAGAGAAATACTGTAGTTACTTATTGTTACAAAACCATGGCGTTTGGTACTGACTTCTATTGTAATCTAAATTGGTATTGCCATGCACAGGCCGAATATTCTGCAGTGGTGTATCCCGGCTGATGCTGCTCGAGTCAATGTTCCATAGAGATCCTTTTGTAGATGTTTCAGCCGTCTCAACTCGTGCCGTAGCTGGTGCCGGATGTGTCCTAAAATCCAACGGCCCGTCGAGGAATATGTTATCATTGTATTGACATTTTGGAATTGGAAACAGATTCTTCTCGGGTGTGGTGGGTACAGATCTCAATGGTGTGCTCGCTGGTTCTGTATATTTGACTTTAGGTGAACGCTTCTTGGGTATTTGCTTTGAGAGTGAAGATATTTCCGGTTCGGATTGTTTAGTTACCATGAACTTATGGAATTCACCCTGAAATGCACTTGGGTTCTTGTTGATCGGTGGTACCACACTTGGCAAACGTGGATTGGAATCTGTGCGTAAACTAGGATAAGGTTCATGTGATAAAGGTTTTGATTTGTGTGATTCTTGATGTGATTTTGATGATGATAGAGATGTGCTAGCTTTGATTTTGTCAGTCTTTTTAACTTCTGTTCCTTCTGTTTTGATTTCTTTTGCGACAATATCTAAAATCCGCGTTGCAGTCTGACTAGGTACAAAGGTCTCAGGAACATTATTATATTCAACTACTACTTTCTTCTTTGGAGTGCGTGGTTTTCGTGATTTCTTCTCAGGTTTTTCCTCTTGCACAACATCTCTCTTGACTTTCGACTCTTTTTTGCTTTCTTTTACGGACTTTTCTATTTTTGACTTCTCTTTATGCTCCATATCCTTCCCAGATGATTTTCGTTTCTTAGTCTCTTTTTTGTCTTTTAATGGACTTTCTGTGACTGGTTCATTTGAAATGATGCTTAAAAGTGGGTCAAATTCAGGTACTACTTCTTTATCTACAATAATAGGATTTTCATCATTTTCATGTGGCGGAGACTCCCAGTTGGAAATCACAGCTGCCATGTCTTCCAATTGTTCTTCTGATAGTTTCTTTGTCTTAACTTTTCTTTTAGATGGTCTGATTATTTTTTCTTTTATCTCCTTCTTTGTGCTGTCTTTTCTCTTTCTCCTTGGTTTTGATACCTTCTTTGCAGTTGGATCTTCATAGTCAGAATCTTTGTCAGAATCTATATATCCAACATCAGGTAACTGAGCTTCTGATGGATCCATTTCATCTCCTTTCAACCAGATATCTTCTAGAACATCAAGTTGGGTATCATTGGGTGACAGTGGCATCATTGGTCTTTTCATTGAAGTCATCATATCAAGGTCTCCTTCTGCCATAGTCATTTCATCATCATCCATAACATCATGTCCCAGAATGGAAACAGCAATAGCTCCTTCAGAAATACTCTTACTTGCCATAGCTCGTTTTAAGTGGAGAGGATGTCTTTTTTTCTTCTTTTGACCTTCAACTTCAGCCTCAATGAATGATTCAGGAAGTTCAGTGTTGTTTTTATTACAGAGAATATCTTGACCAGAAGGATGAGGTGCCGGCATCATCTTCTCGGGCTGTTCTGGATGACAACCAATGTCTTCCCCCTTGAGCCATAGCTCGTAACGATCTGGTTGAAACCTCTTTACAAATGTGTCCATAGATATCTTTACCATGTCATTGCTACAAGTGCACTGAAGTGCTCTTTTCCCATACTCAACCCAGCGTGGAGCAGCAAAGTTTGTAGACTCTGCACAGTTAAATCCATGATTAAAACCTGCATGGTAGCCATAAGGAAAAGTAATCATAATTTCACCAGCCTTCTGAGTTACTTTATTGACTGGCACAGAATATTGTTTCAAAATTTGTGGGGATATCAATGTCATTTTGTGGCGGAGAAAAGCCTGGCAAGTTTTGGCTGATGTAGGAAAGAAACCAGAAGCAATTCTTTCGAACCTCTTCCCATGTTCTGGTGGTATAGCATACCAGGTTTTAGGTTCACCGAAATGCAAGTAATTAATGGAATACAGATCCATATCTTCCGTGTGCCAGGCGAAAGTTGTTTTCCACATGCCGAAATATAGATAAGCTGTATTCACTCCGTCTATTTCGATCCCATAATCTGAGTTAACAAAGTCAAGAATTGTTCCAAGGTGATTTATGTTCCATTCTTTCACGTCCGGATCTGTAATACTGCCATTTACGTCGGCACCATATATCGGTGCCACGTACGTAACATTTTTCCAATATTTCCTCTCTAAATCGTCGTAATTAATGTGCCTCGGAGTGCAATACTTTGCCGAGTTGGCCATAACCGCAAACTGCTTTACGGTCATGGATTTCTTCTGTATATTAATTTGTTGAAACAAACCTTGCTTGCCCGTGACCACTTGACAGATAGGTGACGGTATTGTGATGTTCAGTTCGTCTAAATCGTAACCCTTCTTCCTCGGAACCCACTCTGGTGGTGGTATTACCTTAGCGAGACCAGCCTTGTGCGCTCCCTTCGATTCCATATACTGCACGTATTTGTTAAAATCTCTAAATTCTTCCCATGTGGGACGGAATACTTGGATAGAAATTCCGCTCCCACATGTACTAGATGCATCATCGTCGGCCACGGACATTATAGTTTTTCAAAACAAATTCACATAAAATCAACAATATTTTATCTAGCGAAAATCACTCTCGTAGACGATATTTCCGAACAACATAGTATTAGACTGAATTTTACTAGAATAGTTAAACGGCGTAAAGTTTTTAACCGGTAATTACATAAACACATACGCGATAAACCAATGATAATTAGTCGAAAACATTATCAGTAAAATGGCCGACATGAATGGAGATGCGCTTGCAACAAAAATCTCTAGGCTCCCGTCGAAGCCGCATAAGTGGAACTGGGTCACGTACTCACTAGAGCCCGAATCGTTTTTCCGTTTGATATTCGGGTTTAGCTTACGAAGCTTCAACTTCACTACGGCAACACTGATATACACAGTAAAATTTATATCGTTATGTTGGTATCGCTATTTTGACAGCTGTATGGATAAATACTAGCTATAAGGTTATATTCAATTGAAATTATAACATGTAAATATATGAAACTAAGTCAAATGAAATTACCTGAAATGATTCCTCAAACTCTTCTACCAGATTCCCGCTTCCGTTAGACGGGGCTGCCATTTTTAGTTTCGATTATTCTAAAACACTTCTACTTCTTTGACACTTGTTATTCACAATGTCAGAAAACAACGCGAAGGAGGCCGGCGTTCGCGCGTAAGTGTGAGTGAAGCCTATAATGTTTACACCGTTCAAGAGAACGCCTCACTCACGCACACAAATATTAATAAAAGAGTAAGTCTTTTTTTCTATCTCACTCTTATAATCAATACGACCAAGGTACCATCTTTTTTTTTAAACAATTTATGTTGAAAACAGCGATAATTATATTCGTATTGAAATAACTTTTAAAAAAAACTTACATATATAATAAAACAAACAAAAGAAAACTATATCTATTACCTTTTTCTACTTCGGAAATGTTTACGAAAATAAATTTTCAGCATTTTTGTAAACTTTCAGTATAAAGTTTATTATGTAATAGATAATACAAAAACAAACAAAAATAATATGATTTTGCCATTACAATATATTTTTAAATAGTGTATATAATATATACATATAATAAAAAATTTGAATAATTACCAATTTACTAGATATTGTCACAATTCACTCATTCGCACATAAAAGTGTTATAAGAACATGCAATGTTATTGTCCTCTTACAAAACATTAAATCTTAGTGCTATTTTTTTTCTTTTAACTTACTTAAAAAAAAAAATTTCTATAAAAAATAAAAATTCTCTCTATCCCTTGGATATGTTAGTATTCCTTTATAAGAGTTACGTTTATATAAATATCGAATTTTTTCATTTTTACATTTGGAACTTTCGAATGAAAATATTATATTGTAGCGGATTTTTCGAAAAAACTTTACTGATGAATGTTTGAATCAAATAGCTGCAAAATACATGTAGTTCATAAAATTGACAAACACGGAGTTTTTACTAGTGCCAGATCTCTTTCGATCCTTTAAGCGAGTACTGCTAGTTCGTCGGTTTTTGCCACCAACCTGGTTTAAAAACGTTATTGAGTACCGGCAAGAATGCCGCTGTAGCTTGTATTATTGGGGTAATGATACTTCGACGAGAACGGAATCATGTACAAACACAATGTGATGCAAAATATTTCAACCTAACTAGCACCACATTGTTCGGTATCAGTGTATCAGTTGCCAATATATGGATTTTGATCGTCTTTTCATCTTTGCTTCGGAATTAATATAAAAAAGTAGACTCGGAAAAGTAGCCTATACTCTAAGATGTATTTGACAGTGGCTGCTGTAAGTATATAGGCCAAGAGGAAAATTGAATCGAAACTTAGTCTACAGCAGATACGTTCCCATGTGTTTGTGTGTTATTATAAAAATTTACTTTTATAAACAATATCATTTTACAAACTGTTTACATTAAGATTGTAAATTCACAGCTGATTCAATGTGAATGAACTGAATTGTAAACCAAATCACGTGATTTCGGTAAAACCTTGAAATATGAATTCTTTTGACATTGACGTGTTGTGGTACCGTTATGTGACGTAGTAAATTTTAGTTGTATCAGGATTTTATCTTATTTAGAAGCTTTTATAAAATACATTTATTTATTATATTTACACAATCGCAACACCTTATGCATCTGTTAGTTTTTTAGAAATATCTAAAATATAACATTGAGTTTTATCAAAAAATACTATTAGAGAACTGAAAAATATTTCAGTTTAAACAAGCAATAATTTTTTACTTCAGATTTCAAATTTATTATATTTGTATCGAATTTTTGTTTTTTTTGTAGTGCTCTGTTATTGCCAACATCAAGAAAAAAAAATTTCAAAACTTAAAGTAAGTTTTGGAAATAATTAAGAATTTTCATCTACGCTGGACTATTTTTATAAGTAAAGATTATTTATTTAAAGTTAACGAATAATATCATTAAATACTATTATTGAATTAATATTTAAACGTAATGGCAATTCAAACTCTTTATTTACAAACATACTCTGTGGTTAAGTTTACAAAAATACTAAAGATGGCTTGTACGGCCAGTGTAACCTCACTTTATTGACGTTTTGTTTATGCGTAATTTTCATTTAATTGATAAGAAATATACTTTAAGAATTAAATAACGTGAAAAAAAATTAATTAACAAGTTACAATATAATGGCGGACGCAGCTGCAAGACAGTTGCAATACGAATATAAAGCTGTAAGTCAATTGGTTTTCACGTCATATTACCTCTTATTCTTTCGTATTGTGCAATTCTCAAAAACTTTCAAATCCCACTGAATGTTTTTTTCAATTAATTGATGATTAATATTAATAAAGTTAAGAAACGTCAATTATAGTGATAAAAACGAATGAAGCCTGAAAAAGCCCATATAATATTGACTTCATTAACATTCATCACATTTAAATAATTATAGATCTAAGAACTCCAGCAGTGTTCAAACTACTGTTTTAAATTGTTTCATTGAATCAAATCTACTTGCAGAACTCTAATCTTGTTCTCCAAGCTGATGTTCGGCTTATTGAGCGACGTGGACGAGATGAAGCGACTGGTGAGGTGCTTTCTCTATCTGGCAAATTGGGGGGAACACGGATGGGTGATAGAGCACAAAGAACAAAGCCTGATAAGGCTGAGGAGAGAAAAGCTAAGTAAGGAATATTACCAATAATTACCAAATATTAGATCTCTCTAATATTCTCATATTTCAGTACTCGAGGTGATAAGAGAATGACATTATAATAACTAATAGCACATATAACAATCCCATATATTTTATTGTGGTATGCTAAAATGAAAATTACTTTTTATCTAATACAATTTGTTTTATTAATCATAACAACATTGCACTTAATGTTTCCACTGCTAAGAGAACTCAGGACCATTTATTATCTTTTTTAACATATTGTAATCTTTAAAAAAATTATCATTCCTTAATAACAACTAAATATGTATGTGTAGTTTTAATGATGAGATGTCCAAAACAGACGTCAGAAACGAGATGAGGCCTCATATGAACTATCCAAGTCGAAGACTGCACGGGCAGCATGGGCTGATGACACACCTGGTGTGCTGTACCGGCCACGAGCACAACACACCAGACATGCATATGAGCTAATGCTTTCCTTCATGCAGAGTGCATTAGGCGACCAACCTAGGGATATTCTATGTGGTGCTTGTGACGAGGTGAGAAATTATGTTGAACTTCGTAGTAGATTAATGAAGTCTTACTTTCTTTAATCTTTATTGTTAATATGATTTCACAAATGACTCAGGGTTCATTTAAAAAATCTGTTTATTACCAAACATTACCATCTTTCATCCAATCAAATCATTAAATATACAAACATTAATATGCTTTATGCTGATTATGTCAACTGAAGCATAAAGACTGAAAAGAAACTGAATTTCTCTGATTATTTTATTCCAATAAAAAGAATGATTATGATGTATTATTACATGCTAAGGTTAACCTTCCCAAATAATGCTGGTTCAATGAAGTCAATGATCAATAATGAAGGTGGGACCACTGCTTATATGCTGTAGAGAGCCATATCGAATGGTCATGCATGAGATCTAATAAATTTAAATGTATCATAAATATTTATATTAGGGGGACCGGAAAGTAATGTCGTTTTCTTACGCTAAATACAAACACATACATTTTTAACGAGTCTTTATTTTTAATCAATGATGTATTCCCCATCATTGTCAATAACCTTTTGCCATCTAGTGAGTAAATTTTCAATCCCTGATCGATAAAAATTAATTGGTTTTCGGCAAAATATCTAGAGATGGCATTTTGGATATCATCCAAATTTGCAAATGTTTTGCCACTTAAAAAGTGTTGCAGCGCTCGGAATAAGTGGAAATCCGATGGTGCAACATCGGGCAAATATGGTGGATGAGGCAGCACCTCCCACCCCAATTCATTAATTTTTTCTAGAGTTCGCCTTGCGCAGTGCGGTCTTGCATTGTCATGTTGGAGAATGACGCCTTTTCGGTTGACAATCGCTGGCCACTTTTCAATTAAAGATTGATTGACTCGCTGCAATTGTTCGCTGTAGAGGTCTGCAGTAACAGTTTCTCCAGGTTTCAGTAATTCAAAATGAACAATGCCGCGAATACTCCACCAAACACACAAAAGCGCTTTTGGGGTGTAAACCTGGCTTAGCAGTACTCGAGGGATTTCATTTGGAGAGAGCCACTGCCTTTTGCGTTTGGGTTATCATACAGGACCCATTTCTCATCTCCTGTGATCAAGCGATCAAAAACGCTTCTGTGTTGTGTCGTTGAAGCAATAAGTTGCATGTGATTGATCGGTTAGCCTTATTCTGTTCGGACAGATTATGCGGGACCCAAACACCTGCTCTGCTTACTTTTCCAATCTGCTTCAAATGTTCTTGGATGGTCGACCAAGGTTTGTTGAGACTGTTTGACAATTCCTCGATCGTCTGATACGGATTTGCTTCCACTTCCGCCCTTAACACGTCGTTGTCTAACGCTGATGGACTTCCTGATCGATACGAGTCGGAAAGATCAAAATTACCCGATTTGAACTTGGAAAACCACCTTTGGCATTTACGAATGTCCAGTGCATTTGGATAAACATCGCAAATGTTTTGGTAGCAACTGTTGCGTTATTTCCTTGCGAAACTCAAAGAGCATGCAATGCCGGATGTGTACCTCTTCTGGTATTTGGCTGGCCATTTTACCCAAAATTACAAAAAAAATTGTAATTCAATTGTCTATAAGTAAAGAAATCACTATAACCTCACAATGTCTTTGGTACGCCTCTGAACAAAACAATGAGCTGACAAATGACAATCAAGTATTGGCATGCGCAGAAACGACATTACTTTCCGGTCCCCCTATTACTTATTAATGGACTAATAATATACTGACTAGAACTTTTAATAACATGCTGTAAAATTGAGAGTATTTGTTCAGGTTCTTGTTGTATTGAAAAATGACAAATTGAAAGACCCCGAGAAGAAGAAAGAGATTGAACTGCTGCTCGGTGCCATATCTGACGAGAGATTCGCGCTCTTAGTGAACCTGGGAAAAAAGATCACAGATTTCAACATTAGTTCTACTACAGAGGGCAATACCGAAATTGACGAAACCTATGGCATCAATGTGCAATTTGAGGAGTCATCGGAAGAGGATGACGAAGATGCTTATGGAGAGGTATTTAATAGAAACTTACTAGTTTACGTTGATATCACTATTTAAGAGTATTGATGAATGTCTAGTGCTGACCTCAAGAATTTTTAAAGTATGTGAAAAATAACCATAAAAGTTTCCTCAAGGTTTTTTATGATATATATTAATATCTTACTTCTTCACTATGTGTTAATATGAAATTTTCTTTAGGTAAGAGATGAAGAGAAAGAAGATGGTGAGGGTTCGGAGAACGAGCAAGGGAAAGAGAGCAGCGCAGAAGATGACAGTGACACAGAGGGTAGAAAGAATGCCATACATGCCAATGTAAGTATAAACTTGAATTGCCAACTTAAAGGCCCTACGGACCTTATGTTATCTCTTATAGAGTCCTGGCTATTAATACACTGCTCCTTAAATGTAGATGAAAGTGTTCACAAAATTTGATCATGCAAGATATTCATTACCTCATGTTTTATTTTGCTGGAAGCTCAGTGTGGTTTGAACACATGCATCATTGAGATTTGTAGCCATACAACAAATTTAATGAATTGTTATGGCTTATAATATTAGTAAGCTTTTTTATCAGCAAACTTTTGTTGCCACAGCTAAGCGAAGAGCAGACACAAAAGCGCAGAGATGCGACGCTGCATCCAATGGACATAGATGCATACTGGCTACAGAGGCGCTTGTCCAGGCATTTCCCAGACGCCATGCTTTCGCAGGCCAAGTCCAGTGAGGTATTATTCTGTTTTCATTATTTTTTTAAGTATATTTAAACATACCTGCTCTACTCTCAATGTGTTGGAAAGAATGCTGACATTAATGAGAGAAAAAAGAATAGTCTTTCCTGTCACCATTGCTATCACATTCCCATTGTCAATGCTCTTGGTAATTGTTGCGAGTATGGCAAATATTAATCTATAATTATGAATGTCTATGATGGGGCAATATGCAGATGTTCGGCAGTGGATATTATTAGACTGAAAATATGCATTTTCTTATCAATTTTTTTTCAAAGAAACCATGTATTTACGATATTTTAGGTCATCTTACCCCAGTAATTTTACGAGTGCCGTATATGCTGGTACACTAATGTTTGCACACTTGGTATCTACCAAAAAAGTCTCTGGCATCATGCAATATGTAAAACTTGTTACCTTAACGATGGTAAACTGGCATGGTTTCAGAGCATTATTGAAACTCGTGGTTGTTCCAGGTGCTGAAAGCGTTAGCCGAGGCGGCTGACGACCGGGACCTTGAGAACAGGTTGGTGTTGTTGCTGGGATATGACTGCTTTGAGTTTGTCAAGATCCTCAATAAGTACAGATATACAAGTAAGTTTGCCTGTGTTATTATTATTGTAGCAATATTTTAATCTTAAATGATCCAAAATTGCATAATTTATATCACAGTAGCTCCCTTGTATGTCTTGAGGAGACTTTGTTTACTGCGGAGTATATCACTTAAAGGTTTCCACACAACACATGTGATTCAAGCCAACCTCACCTACTCCTGGTGTCTCCTTCTAGTTAACAAACGAGGCTCTGGCTTCAACAACTCATATTGGGCCAGCAAGGTGAGAAATGGCCCAAATCCCCTCACATAAATCTCTACTCAATCAAGGTGGGAATTCTTGGGGGAGAACCCATGTCTAGCAATGGACGTCTATCGGCTGGTGATCTGGAATGGCATCATTTACCATCAGGTCAACATCTTGCTGGTCTGTTTGCTTCATAAAATAAAATAAAGTATTTCTAGGGATGAGCATTCAGATCATTCATCCTTTATTGGAACAAAGCAAGTTCATCATCACAGTGTGAACGTTTCACCAGTCCTATAGTTATGTTAAATAAAAAGAGAATATGTATTACAGTTTTATACTGCACGAAACTGGCGTCATCGCAATCGGAGAGCGAGAGAGCTAGCATAAGAGAGGAGATGTCCCGGCAGTCGCACTTGCAAAAGATCTTAGCCCAACTGGACACCGGCAAGGGTGATGAGGAGGTGAGAACAGGAACTTTTTTTTTTTTTTTTATAAGATCTAGTAGGCAAACGAGCAAGACGGGTCACCTGATGGTAAGTGATTCACCGCCGCCCACGGTCACCAGCGATGCCAGTGCGTTGCCTACCCTTCAGGTAAGAATATGCTCTTTTCTTGAATAACCCAATGTCGCAGTTGTTGGGGAAGACCGCTGATGGCAACGACTTCCAGAGACTTACTGTGCGTGGCAGAAAACTGTTTTTAAAACGCATTGTAGTGGAACGCCAATCATCCAGATGGTGCGGATGATAGTTCCGGCGAGACGATCGGTTGCGAAAATCAGCGGCTTCTATTAAATCGAACAACTCCTCAGAACACTCTCCATTGTAAATTCTGTAAAGTATGCATAGGGAAGATAGATCCCTACGCAGTGCCAAAGGATCTAGCCGATCGGCAAGTTCAGGATCGTCGACAATCCGAGATGCCCTACGTTGGATTCGGTCAAATGGAGATAGCTGATAACCCGGAGCCCCGGCCCAAAGGTGGCAACAATACTCCATGTGAGGCCGCACCTGCGCCTTATACAGTTTAAGACGGTGGGCCGGCTGGAAGTACTGTTTGGCCCTGTTGAGTACTCCGAGTTTTTTGGAGGCCATTTTAGCCTTGCTCTCCAAATGACCGCCAAACTGGACAACACACGAAATGTCGACACCTAGAATGCCAATGTTCGGCTTGGCACGAAGGTGAGTGTTTCCGAAGAGTGGCGTTGCGACAAGGGGCTTTTAGCAGTGAACGCGCAAACTTGAGTCTTAGAAGGGTTAAACTGGACTAGATTTAGTCCCCCCCAATCGGAAATCTTCACAAGGGATGATTCGATTTCAGACACAAGTTTGTTCCGACACTCATTGACGTGATCCCGAAAGATATTGCTGCGGCCGAAATACAGTGCATCCACGGTACTGTCATCCGCATAGCAATGAATGCCACTGGTATGCAACAAATCATTGATATGCAGAATAAACAATGTCGGGGATAACACGCAGCTTTGGGGAACACCAGCATTTACGGTCCGGGGGTCCGAGCATGAGCCGTCTACGACGACTTTAACTCTCCGTTCCGCAAGGAACCTGCCGATCCACCTACAAAGTCTCTCAGGAAGCCTATAGGAAGGAAGCTTCGATAGTAAGGCTTTATGCCAAACCCGATCGAAGGCTTTCGCTATGTCCAAACTAACGCCTAGTGCCTCACCCTTACTTTCGACCGCCTGCGCCCAACGGTGAGTTAGTAAAGCCAGATCACCAGCTGATCGGCCTTTGCGGAAGCCATATTGGCGGTCGCTGATCAGCTGGTGCTCTTCCAGGTAGCCCATGAGCTGGCGGTTGATTATGGATTCCATAATTTTGGAGAGCAAGGAGATGATAGCGATAGGCCTGTAGTTGGACGGATCTGAGCGGTCGCCTTTTTTAGGGATCGGGTGTACTAGAGCCGTCTTCCATGAATGTGGGACAACGCCGAGGACATAAGAGTGTCTGAATAAGCGCGTTAAAACCGGTGCCAGCTCTGGAGCACACACCTTCAGCACAATAGGAGATACTCCATCGGGCCCACACGACTTGTTGACATCCAGGGAGAATAGTGCTTTCCGCACAGCACACTGTGTGAAGCGGACGTCCGCCATTGTGGTTTCACACCTCGGGATGGTAGGAGGTGTGTTCCCCCTGTCGTCAAGAGTCGAGTTTTCCCCAAAGATAGGGCCAAGAAGATAGGCTTTCTCCCTTGCGGAATAGGCCAATGAACCATCCTCCCCGCGCAAAGGTGGAAGTGTCGACCGACAGAAATTACCCTGGACAGCTTTGGCGAGAGACCAGAACGCACGAGAGCCAGATGGCAGCCGTGCTAGTCTCTCGCCAATTCTCCCAACGTACTTCGACTTTGCCAATGCAATTTGCCTCTTAAAGAACCTGGAAGCAGAGTTGTACTTCTTCTTGAGTGAGTCAGAGTTTACATCCTTAGCGGCCTTTGCCTAGCCCAAGCTTGGTAGCATTCCCGCTTGCGACGATGTGCGTTACGGCAGGACCCACCAAACCAGGGCCGAGATCTGCCACCGACGGGTACCGCTGAGCTAGGAACAAACAATTCCATGCCTTGTTGTTGTTGCATTCTGCCCCCATGGTTAGGATGCAAAGAAAAAGCGCATCCCGTCCCAATCTGCCGACCTGTAGTACCAAACACGTCGTCTACCAGATGAAAGTGGTTGCGACGAGACGGTGAGAGGCACCACGCTCCTAATTAGGCAATGGTCCGATGACCCCAGAGGAGCATCGACCCATACCCGAATGGGTTCAGGGCGAGAGGTCAGCAGAAGGTCCAATAAGGAAGGCGAATGGTCTTCCACATCCGGCACACGTGTGGGAGAAGGTACCATCTGCGTCAGACCATTGGCAATGGCAAAATCGTGAGCAGACCTTCCCGCATGGTCAGTACGTGTTGACCCAAGCCAGTCAGAGTGGTGGGCATTAAAGTCGCCCAAAACCACAATTTCTGCGGTAGGAATCTGCTCAAGTATTCTGTCAGTGGACACCTGCAGGTGCTCGAAGAGCCGGTCAATTTCCGAATTTCCGCTATGAGACCTGTAAAGGCACGCGTAGACTCGAATGTGATCCTCACAATCGACGCGCACCCAAAGGATCGACAGGTCTCTGCCTTCAAGATAGCTGAGCCTACGGTAACAAATTCCCTAGCTAACGTACACACACACGCCGGCGCGTGGCACATAAAAGTGCTCCAGGCTATAGGCCGGGCACTTTAGATATGAAGTGTCCGTCGGGGAGGAAATCTGCGTCTCCGTCAGGAAAAGCAAATCTGGCCTTTCCGTCTCGAGATGGTGGTGGACGGTATTTAAGTTCGAGTGAAGTCCCCTGATGTTAGAAAAATCCACTACTAAAGTGGAGGGGGACTTCCTCGTGATTGGGCTCAGTTTGCACCCAGCAGCTGCGATAAACGACGCTTGATGTGCCCCCCCAGAATACGATGGCCTGAGCGAGAGCGAGAGGATAACATCTCTCGCTCTCGCTCAGAGAGGGATTCTCCAGTTTCTAAGAGTCTGGTACCCTCCTGGGGTATTTTATTTGTATCACTCGTCGCCATCACAGTAAGAGCATAAGGGGTGGGGGAGGAAAGGGAAGGAGAAAGGTCACAGAGGGTGAGGAATTGTGGGACCGGGAATAAAAAGACAGGAAGGGGCCAACTGATACTCATTCCCACACGCAACGCAACAGTCCCTAGAAAATGTGTTGCGGTATGTGTAGTATAATGAAAGTGCCAGTTGTTATTTGGGCCCTGAGGTAGAGGGATAAGGGCGCCGGGACTCTCACTCACCAGTCGAAACGCGGTGGCCTCTAGGAGGCCCCCACTTCACGCTGATTTTCTGTGAGAGGGTAGTGTTTCACCGGTCGATCCTGCCCACCTACGTGCTACAGCGAACTGCAGACTTGGATCTACTACCATATAACTATAGACAAGACTGGTTACATTAACTTACTAGCAGGCAGACGGTTTCAACTCAATTGAAAAAAAATATCTGCTATATATAAGGTTGTCAAATATCTCCCTTCCGCTTTTTTGCTCTTTATTCAATGCTTTATAAAAAGTGTTACAGTGATCGGATTTAGTTCAAATATGCGCCGTTTTGTTCGATAATCTGTTTCCATCTAGACGGCAACTTCATAATACCTCCCTCGTAGAAGCCCCTCTCCTTATTTGCGAAGAACTCGGACAGCCACTTTTCACAAGCCTCTTTTGAGTTCAACTTTACACCACCAAGGGCGTTCACCATGAACAGGAACAGGTGGTAATCACTTGGCGCTATGTCCGGGCTATATGGTGCATGCGATAAAACCTCCCATCCGAGCTCCCGTAGCTTCTGACGAGTCATCAACGAAGTGTGTGGTCTGGCGTTGTCCTGGTGGAACACTACACCCTTCCTGTTGGCCAATTCTGGACGCTTCTGGTCGATCGCCTGCTTCAAGCGGTCCAGTTGTTCGCAGTAGATGGTAGAATTAAGCGTCTGGCCATATGGGAGCAGCTCATAGTGAATGATTACCTTCCAATCCCACCAAACACACAGCAAAACCTTCCTGGTCGTTAATCCCGGCTTGGCCACTGTTTGGGACGATTCACCGGCCTTCGACCACGACCGTTTTCGCTTGATATTGTCGTATGTAATCCATTTTTCGTCGCCAGTCACCATCCGCTTCAAGAATGGGTCGAGTTCGTTCCGTTTCAGCAGCATATCGCAGGCGTTGATTCGGTCAGAAGGTTTTGCGTCAAATCATGCGGCACCCAAACATCAAGCTTTTTGTATCCAACCTTCTGCAGATGGTTTAAAATGGTTTGGTGACTAACTCCCATCTCCTGGGCGATGTCACGAGATGCCACATGCCGGTCTAACTCGATGTAGTCCATGATTTGATCGGTATTTGTCGTCACAGGTCTTCCGCCGGCTGGCTTATCCATGGTGTCGTTTTCACCGGCTCTGAATCGTCGAAACCATTCCTCCGTGGTTCGAAGTGATAGAGTACCATCCCCAAAACACCATTAATCTCACGGAACGTTTCTCTAGCGGATTTGCCTTTAACGAAGGAAAACTTTAAAATAGCGCGAATTTCGGCGTTAGTGAACTCCATGTTTACACGTCTATAACTGTTGAACGCAATATCCAAACTAATTATGCATAGCGTCGTTTTGTAGGTTATGTCAAGACCTTTCAAATTATGTATAGTATTGCCAGATACGAGCTCTGTAGCGCTTTGTACATAGCCGCGAAATTTAAAAGACAAAAAGGCGGAAGGGAGATATTTGACAACATAATATATCTTTTTGTGGTGGCGGCCATTTTTAATTTATTCCATAATTGTTTGGAGCTATAAGACATTCAACTGATGGCAAGTACAGCGTCTGTGCATACCAATGTAGCGTGACAATGTTTACACTGCACCACATTGTGCTCTTCATCATAAAAACCCAAGACTGTTCAACTGGAACATAGTAATGTTTATATACTACTGCAGTAATGAAAGTTAACATCTTATGTTATCCATCAGCCAACCATTGAATTGCTGGACTATCAGGAGAATGTCTTTGTCATATTTGAATTCATTGTTAAATAAAAAAACAAATACACCTTGATACTTTTTTTTACTTGATGCATCCTCCAGATGGCGCAGCAATCAGAAGCGCCTCGTAAACGGCAAAAGATGGAAGCTGAAGCCGTTGAGGGTGTCGGCCAAGTGACCGGCTCGAGGAAGGTGCTTGCTTTAGAGGAACTGGTGTTCGCTGCCGGCTCCCACTTTATGGCCAACAAGCGATGCCAACTCCCACCTGGTTCTTTCAGGAAGCAAAGGAAAGGTGGGTGGTACATGTTTACAATGGATTCCCTAGAATGGACTATGTATTAGTCATTATACTGTTTACTATAATTATACTTAACATTCGAACTGCTGGAGGAGTGGTAACCTTCGAATCAGGGTCCTGTTACAATGCTACCAGTTTCTCTATATCAAAAAAAATTGTCAATAATTTGAAATTGTTTTGATGTTTTCTCTTTTCATTAGGTTACGAGGAGGTGCACGTGCCGGCGCTGAAGCCGAAGCCTTTTGAAGAGGATGAGGTGCTGACGCCTGTTGAGAAGCTCCCGAAGTACGTGCAGCCGGCTTTCGAGGGCTTCAAGACTTTGAACAGGATTCAGGTGTGATGTTTATTTAATTAACTATCGATATGAGTCATGTTGCTCTCTTGACGGCAAATATTGAATTCTGTGCGTTTTTAATAAGGTTTCGTTTATTATTTACTTATTAGATAACTATATAATACTAGATAATAGTAGCTCGCTGGCCTAATGGTTAGAGCGCGCGGTTTTCATTCCGAATGTCGCGGTTTCGAATCTCGGCCTGTACCGATGACTTAATATTTAAGTTATGTACGTGTAAGTTACATGGGAACTAATCTGACCACATCTGTCGAAGTGTGGGTGTTTATTCACCTCTGCCTACCTCTACTGGGAAAAAGGCGTGACAATATAAAAAAAAATTAGATAACTAACGTCAATAGTTGGGCTTAGGTTTTTTTTTATTTTACGTGAGGAAAATATCTTTGCGTGCCTGCCATTGCGGGAACAAAAACAGGTTATGTCGGACTTGCACCACCTAAAACCTCCACGATGTTCAACGGCACATCTCGGCAACCTCCCAACTCCTTTCCACCTCTGTAAGGGTGCGTTGGAATATATAGCGCGTCCTCTTCTCGGCCTTTAGAGCCAGGAGACAAAACTCCCGACTTACTGCGGCGATCCGGTCTTGGGCCCCGCTGCCTACCAATAT
Organism: Troides helena; assembly: GCA_029286815.1. Lineage (NCBI taxonomy): Eukaryota > Metazoa > Arthropoda > Insecta > Lepidoptera > Papilionidae > Troides > Troides helena. The sequence goes on from JAGSMV010000033.1 coordinate 1,088,624, forward strand.
ACAGCTACAGAGGAAAAGGAGGGCGGCAAAACGCAATACCGACACTCCTCTTCCCTCGCGGCTCTACTGCCCCCGTATTATCAGTGTGGCACTGGTTAATGGCGGAGGGTAGAGAGAGCGGCGAGCCGCACTTCACCACGGCTACTACGGGCAGTGCAAATCCACCGCTATATATTGGAACTGCTACCTCGGACCGGCCGGATAGATTCCTTTTAGCCTCACCGTGGGTGACTACGCCACGGCTACAGATCCCCATCGCCACGACAAGGCAGCACCCTATTGGGAGAGAGGACAGGAGGCATAGTGGGGAATGATGGGTTAGGATCGGATGGTCATTCAAACCACGCCAACTCTAACATTCTTTAGTCGTCATCCGCTACTGGCACGAATCAACCAAGTGTTATTCTTAAGCTAATATATATGTATGACCTTGATTTGTCCGACAGAAGTAGATGGTATAACGTTAATTTAATCGGTCAACTTACAGAGCCGGATATGCAAAGCGGCGCTAGAGTCAGACGAGAATATGCTGGTGTGCGCGCCCACAGGCGCCGGTAAGACCAACGTGGCACTGCTGTGCGCGCTCCGCGAGCTCGGCAAGCACGTGAACGACGACGGCACCGTCAACGTAAACGACTTCAAGATCATATACGTGGCTCCGATGCGATCGCTAGTACAGGAAATGGTCAGTGTCATTTTAACTCATGATTAAGACACATGCTGCACACCCTATTTTTAACCCTTCTGTCCATTTGGTAATGGAATTCATCTCGATTGTTATCAGGTGGGCAATTTCACGAAGCGCCTCGCTGCTTACAACATGAAGGTCTCGGAGTTGACGGGTGATCACCAGCTAACACGCGAGCAGATCGACGCAACGCAACTGATCGTGTGCACGCCGGAGAAATGGGATATCATCACTAGGAAAGGTGAGCTACGTTAATACCGGGGGTCTACAAATGTAAGACAATGTTCACTTGGTGTTGTCACAATAATAACAATGGGGTCTTGTTTGGCTGCTGCCCTTTAATGCATAAAAGGTACAGCGTCATTTAAAGCAGCTGAGTTATAAGGTATCTAACAAACAGCAATAGAAAAAATTACTTAATGGAGTCTCTGCTTAACTGTCTCCGAGGCACAGTTGCTTGCCTCAACATGGGGGTCTCAGACTTGATTTTGGTACCACACCTCGTAGAGTTTGGTTCCTTTTTGCATGAACTTGCCCTGTCATGTGACAACTTATGAATACCAGGGTATTCTAGGTGAGAAAAAACTTCATTATCTATATTCTAAATGGTAATACTTTACAGTAGGTAAAAAATTTTACTTCACTGAGCTACTTTTATCACCCTCATATTGAAGGTAGACCTGTGCCCCAACAGTGGGAACGTAAATTAGCGATTGAAAAAAAAATCTAGTTTCATCGATGCAGAGATTTCTCTGGGGTAGGCCTAGGCTTGATGATGATTACTAAAAACTAACATAAAATGATTACATTCTCAACCCAAAATTACCCATAAGAGATCTAATGCTTATGTCGATGATGACGTCCTATCGACAAGGTGGAATAATCAATATGGAGATCTTTGTGAGGCCGATGTCCTGTGAATGTCTGATGACTAATTTTCATTAGGAGGCGAGCGTTCGTTCACGAACTTGGTGCGGCTGATTATAATCGATGAGGTGCACCTGCTGCACGACGAGCGTGGGCCGGTGCTTGAGGCGCTGGTGGCGCGTACGCTGCGCACCGTTGAACACACGCGGGAGGAGGTAAAAAAAAATAATCTTCACTTTAAAATCCGTACATAAAAGCCAGCTCTCTTAATGTTCCCATTGCTGGGATTCAAGCTTTTCCCCCGACAAGAGTTTTAAGACCAAGTGTGAATATCCTGATATCTCATCCGCGGAAGCTTTTCTAGGATATATTTCAACTAGTCTCTCACCTGATGTTAAATTATCACGCTCCCATGTGGAGCGAGTTAGGATAATATACACTGCACCTGTGTGGTATCGCATTGAGATAAGTTATTAGGACTCGATACTTCCACCTGTGGAAGCTCAGGTTCTGTTGAAATCGAACTTACACTTCCTCCAGTCTTACAGCATATGGAGTATGGAGGGGTTTGGTTTTTAAAATTTTACTCTGTCACAGGTGCGTCTCGTTGGCTTGTCCGCCACGTTGCCGAACTACACGGACGTGGCCGCCTTCCTGCGTGTAAGACCAGAGAAGGGACTCTTCTACTTCGACAACTCTTTCAGGTAAGTGGGAAGACATTTGAAGCTTCTTCTTTTTATTTGGGAAATCCTTAGTTTGTTTTAATAATGTCACCAATTAAGACTTGACCAGGGTGATTCATAATTGAACTGACTCTGAAGATAGATGGTCATTTAGGATGACATTTAGTCAATAAATATTATTTATCAAATTAAACATAATAGGAATTTTAAAATACTTGCAGAATAAAAAGACTCATAGTAAGTACCTTGTGTTGATTTTTATATACTCCACAAGGTTTTTCTTTTATTTTAAAACCTTATATCGAGGTATAGAAAAGGCGGGCTTAATGCCTGTTGGCATTCTCTACCAGCCGACCTTCAGTGAGGTGAGATGTGGTAGGTGAAAACTCTAGCCTTTAAATAACAACATATATCTATATATACATAGATGAAACTTATATATATACATATACATTCTCCCATTGTTGCTTAAGTAAAGCAAGCCAAGCTATATATGATGACTATCAGTGTATCAACATTATTATCCATCAGCATTGAGCTGTTACTGCCAGTTGTCCTAAACTATTACATCATCTGGCTAATGGATGTGTTCTGGTGTAATGATAGTTTAAAATATTTTTCCATTAACTGATCACTCAGGCCTGTCGCGTTGGAGCAGCAGTACATCGGTGTTACAGAGAAGAAAGCGCTGAAAAGGTTCCAAGTGATGAACGACATCGTTTATGAGAAAACTATGGAGCACGCTGGCAGGAATCAGGTGAGCTGCACATGGAACTGCATGGTCTCATGTACACCGAGTCTTTCAAACCTGAACAAGGTACCAAAGCAGCGCTTGATTCAGTAGTGTGCAAACATTATTGTTTTCTGGTTTGAAGGTTGTTGCAGCTTGTGACATTACTGGTATAAGATTTTTCATCTCAAGGCAATAAGTACATTGTCCTGTAGTCTATATCATCCTAAATAGCGCCACTTATAGATAAACGTACATTTTTATCTAAAAGTGAATGTCCTAATTATCTAATCACATTCTTAAATTAAAAAAAAAAATATGATTCTTTATGGTAATGGTGAGCACATCACGAGGTGGAACGATTAAATGGATATACAGCGTTTCCTTCCTTTCAGATACTCGTGTTTGTGCACTCGCGTAAAGAGACCGGAAAAACGGCGCGCGCAATACGAGACATGTGCCTGGAGAAGGATACGCTGGGACAGTTCCTCAGGTCAGTTCACTACATCATGATTTATTCATTCACCAACAAACAGTTACTTTCAAAATCAAATGCATTAATATTTTCTCTTAGACATCCGATACTAATGTTGCTTTGTAACACAGTAATGTTTCATCTCAAAAATGATCAGTGGTTCAGCATATCTAAATGGTGTCACATCATAGACCGACCATCATATGGTCAAGTTAACTTGGAAATCATTCATCACCACCATCATAATTTTTGTTTAATGATGTCCTCATAATGATCCGGATGATGATAATCTGAAATGAATATACGTCTTTCCCTAATCAGTTTTAGCAGGACTGGATTTATATACTTATTTATATTCCTTGCTATCTTGGCGAACTCGTTTATAAAAGGTATAAGTTATTAATTTACTATGAGGTAGTTTTTTTTTTAAATGATTTTGAATGTTTTCCTCGTCTTATATATTCTTAGAGAGGGTTCGGCGAGTGTGGAAGTACTACGGACGGAAGCTGAGCAGGTTAAGAACCCGGAGCTGCGCGAGTTGCTGCCATACGGTTTCGCGATCCATCACGCCGGCATGAGCAGAGTCGACAGGACCCTTGTCGAGGATTTGTTTGCTGATCGTCATATACAAGTAAATTTTATAATTATATATATATTTATTAATACATTATAGAATTTCTGTTCAGTACAACGCTCATGATGTAGTTAATCAGTTGAAATGATGATGAAGGCAATGCGCATACAATCGGGTTATGAGAAAGGAGACAAGGAGAAAGAAATAGCAGGAGAGATATGCAAGAAATTATTTACAAAAAGCAGTGTTATCATCGTTGTCAGCCGATATACGACTAGTGTTGAACCTTTGCCCCACAGTGGTTGGGATTTCGCCTTCTTAGTTATGTACTTTTATTATATAAAAAAAAAAATTACGTGCAGACCCGACCCTGTACAAAGATTATGTAGAGAAGTAAAAAAACTTTATAATTACTTTTATCTCTAGGTTCTAGTGTCGACGGCGACGCTCGCTTGGGGCGTGAACCTTCCCGCCCACACCGTGATAGTGAAAGGCACGCAGGTTTACTCCCCGGATAAAGGCAGGTGGAGCGAGCTCGGCGCTCTTGACGTCCTGCAGATGTTGGGCAGAGCTGGACGACCGCAGTACGACACCAAGGGAGAAGGTAGGCAGATGATGAATTTCTAATGAGGCCGTGGGAGTCGAATGTGGCCGCTTAGAATACTCCAGCTCTCATATACTGATAGCTCAGATAGCAACTCTGTTATAGCGTCAAATTATCAACATGAGGATTACCATCCAGCTGTACTCGGCTTGTGAAAACAGATTCAAATCAAGGTTCTCTGTGTTACAGAAGAGCCCTAACCACTACCTTATAAAGGCAGTTAAGTATTGTTAAGTGCTGCTTGTATTACAATGAACATCATCAGGTCAAAGATGTACATATATAGTAAAAGAGTAATGGCCATATTGTCTAAACATTCCTATCATATCAACTTCTTTACCAGGTATCCTGATCACGAATCATTCGGAGCTTCAGTACTATCTTTCGCTGTTGAACCAGCAGCTACCTATTGAGTCCCAGCTGGTGTCCAAGCTGCCCGATATGCTCAACGCTGAGATCGTCCTCGGGTCGGTGCAGAGCATCAGGGATGCCGTAACATGGCTCGGTGAGAGAATAATACCCTTTATATGGTTCTAGGCAGTATGATACTGGTGGTAGGTGTGTGTTGCCGGAAATTGTCTAGGTAGCTACCACCACAGATCCTATTTCTGTCGCTATACAGTAGTGTGCACATACTACTGGATTCCGGTCTGGAGGGTGCTGTCGGTAGTGAAATTACTGGTGTAACGAGTTTTATATCCGGTCTCAAGGCGAGGAGTTCAATGTGGTGCAGTTTATATCATGCTGACTAGCGCCACGTTGTTATGGGCAGGCTTATTACCATCAGAAGAACGTCTCGGTTTAGTAGTCGTTTTGTAAAAAAATAAATAAAGGAAGAGACTTGAAGTAAAGGGGATTAATGAGCAGAAATATAAATGGATGGAATGGATGATCTGTTCAGGGCTGCAATTTAACAATACCAATGTAACCAGGGATTGATCTGAGCAGTGGTGGAGCTTGTGGAAGCTTGTGTCGAATAGTAGACTGCTGCGGGATAATGATGATGATTATTTTTTGTGAACAGGGTATACATACTTGTACGTGCGCATGCTGCGCGCGCCTGCGCTGTACGGAGTCTCTCAGGACAAACTGCAGGAGGACAACCTCTTGGAGCTGCACCGTGCTGACCTCGTGCACACGGCGGCGTCTCTCCTCGACAAGTTAGTATCTAGTAAAATTCAAGATCATAAGAACCATATTAGTATTATATATTCCTAGAAGTAAGTACAATATTCATGAATTTTTTTTGTTTGTTTGAAAGAGAACCAATTCGGGTAGGCGAAAAAAAGATCATTTGATTTTTTGATCTATCAATTAATGTATAATGATTTTTAATTTGAAAATATATGAATGTTATTATGTAATAGTGATATTTGTTTGTGTTGATACGTTCTTTGTAATTCGTGCAGACGTGACTTCTACCCCAGCGAACTGGAGCTTACAGTGAAGGATAACAATATATTTCTGTTATCGGTGACCGTCTAGGCAGGAACCAATGCTGCGCCTATTTCTGACGTGAAACAGTTGTGTGTAAACTTTACTGTGTTCCGGTTGGTAGGGTGGTGTAGCTAGTGAAATTACTAGAATAGAGCAACTTAATATCTTATGTATCAGTGCGACGAGTACAATGCGGTGCTGTGTATATTATCCTAACTATCGCCATATTGTTATAGGCAATATACTAATTACAAGTGGATCACCCAATTGTTATCTTCGTCACACTTAGAATAAAAAAATTAATATATTATGATTTTCAATGAAGCGTGTTCCCAGGGCAGGATTGATAAAATACGAGCGGAAGTCGGGCCACTTCCAGCCGACGGAGCTTGGTCGTATCGCGTCCCACTACTACTGCACTTACGAGACGATGCAGGCGTACAATCAGCTGCTGAAGCCGACTCTCGGCGAGATCGAGCTGTTCAGGGTGTTCTCTCTGTCAGCCGAGTTTAAGCACATCGCTGTAAGAGACGAAGAGAAGCTTGAGCTACACAAGTTGATGGAACGGGTCAGTTGGTCTAGATCATTGATTAGTCCAAACTGGACATTATTGATATTAAAAGATGGAGGTTGATATTTGTAGTTGGAGACCACATGGCTTGGACCATCGTGGTGGTGGACCACGGCTTCTATTGCAGCCAAACAGTAGTGTACAAACATTACTGTGTTCCACTTTGTAAGCTGAAGCTAGCAAAATTATTGACGAAAGTTATCGACTTATATCTTAAGCCGATTAAACTTGCGTTGCAGACTATACATCTTAACTACCACCAAATTGTAATCAGCGATTATCATCAGGTATTGTCTCTAGTGAAATAAAATATTAGAGTACACCTACAGCCGATTTACGTCCCCACTGGGGCGCAGGTCTACCCTCAATATGAAAGCGATGGGGCCATAGTCACCACGCGGGCCCAATGCGGGATGGTGACTTCACACACATCTTAGAATAAACTCTAACTCATGTGCAGCTTTCCCCGCGATGTTTTCCTTCACAAATGTACACAACTTAAATATTAAAGTCATTGGTACATGCTGAGATTCGAACCCGCGACCTTCGCAATAAAAGCCTCACGCTTTAACCATTAGGCCATAGTTGGAGTATACATGAGTGTATTAATGACATTTTTATCTACAGGGAACAATACCTGATCTCAATTGTATGTCATGCTAAGCGATCGCACAAGCAATAGTGTAAATATCTTAATATTAGAAAGTAAGTAATATCTGTTAATAGCTAAGTTTCCCATGTTTCCAATTTAAGGTGCCGATACCAATTAAGGAGAGTATAGAGGAGCCGTCCGCCAAGATTAACGTGCTGCTGCAGGCTTACATATCACAGTTGAAGCTGGAAGGGTTCGCGCTGATGGCGGACATGGTGTACGTGACCCAATCGGCCTGCAGACTCCTCAGGGCCATATTTGAGATTGTACTATATAGAGGTTAGATTTATCCATTTATCATTCTTTACTACCTACGAATGGTGGCAGGTTTCTAATGATGGAGACCATTTAGGCTGGTACCACCGCAGCTCCTATTCTCTCTGTCAAAAAGCAGTGTGCTAACATTAATGTGGTCCGGTTTAAAAGGCGTTGTATCCTATGTCTTAATTCCACGAGCACTATGTGGTGTAGTGTATATCATCCTAATTAGCGCCACATTGTTAGTACTTAGATATACAATACTTGATCTTAATTTCATATGGTGTTGTATTCAGAGCTTATATTACCCTGGTTGTCAAATATTGCATGACAGGTGATCTTTTTTTTTTGTTTCGGTGAGGAAATCTTCGAAAGATACCCTGCTTCAAGGGGAGTCAGGATTATGTAGGAGTTTTACTTAAAACCCTCTCGGTGCTCTGCATCAGTGCATTCGGATAGGCTCCGGGATATCTTATAGGATGGACCAGTGCTACTCTATACTTTTGATCACGTCTCTGAGGAGGAGCTTAACCCTCCTAGACTGTCCCACATAGGTTCGTTTGAGCGACAAGAGCCCCTACCTTCAAGGCCCGCGAAACTCCTAGACCCTTTTAGTCGCCTTCTACGACAGGCAAGGTTTACCTCAGTCCTGTTCTTACTAGCCAGAGACTACAGAGCTATGCCAGGCAGTCTACTCTACATATGGCTTTGGGATCTAAAACACATTCATGTTACAAAGCTAGTGCTTAGTCACTGTGACACATCCAGGATCAACTTGGAGAACTGGGTTTGAATTATAGAAAAGTTTTTTTGTTATAGTACATATATATATTTCAGGCTGGGCTCAGCTGGTGGACAAAACCCTCGCGTTATGCAAGATGGTGGATCGACGCATGTGGCAATCGATGTCACCGCTCAGACAGTTCAGGAAGATGCCGGAAGAGGTAAATAATATGATTAAACATTTTTTGTGTGAAAGTGCAGTGTGAAAATCTTAATGTGTTTTGCTTTTAAGAATAGTAACGAGACATCATATGTTAAAGCGGTGAGCACAATATGGTACAGTGTATATATCCTAACTAGCGTCACATTGAAAAATGGTATTAGTGACCGTAACGAGAACGCTTTTCTCCTCTTGTTGCCTAGTTGAATCAAAAAAATACTAATAACTTTAAATACTAATAGAAAAGTATGAAGGTGTACTTTACGGTAACCATTTGATATCTTACACAGGTGATAAAGAAGTTGGAGAAGAAAAACTTTCCATGGGAGAAGCTTTACGAGCTCGGTCCCAACGAGATCGGGGAACTGGTCAGAGCGCCGAAGCTTGGCAAGATGATACACAAGTACGTGCACCAGTTTCCGAAGTTGGAGCTCGCTACGCACATTCAGCCTATCACCAGGTCAACACTCAGGGTCGAGCTCACCATCACACCGGACTTCCAGTGGGATGAGAAGGTGTGTTATTTGAATGGGATTAATAACTTAATTTTTTTTTATTAATTTCTAAAACAACTAAGTAATGATATGTTCTCTGTTTTCAAAACATCACATTGTACCATAGACTAAAATGTGGGATCATCACTTCGATCTGGTCCTCTTTTAGGTCCCACACTAACGTATCTTAGTTCCCTTTGGTGTATACCATATTTATATATACGACGGTAGTATATATCACTATAAAACACACTCAAGAAACTCATTAATTTCTATGTAATCTCGTCTTCCCAGATCCATGGTCAATCGGAGGCCTTCTGGGTGCTTGTGGAAGATGTGGACTCTGAGGTGGTGCTTCACCACGAGTACTTCCTGCTGAAGCAGAAATACTGTCGCGACGAGCAGCACGTGAAACTATTCGTGCCGGTATTCGAGCCGCTGCCGCCGCAATACTTCCTCAGGGTAGTCTCCGACCGGTGAGTGAATTATCAGCTCTTCAACGCTGGTGCAGTTAATTATATCACCTAACCATACATCAATATATGCTTACTTACTCACCAAAGTGAGATCTACACCCAAAGTGAGTCCGGGTCGAGTGTAATCCACTGCTTAAACACATAGGTACTGCTCTACGGCATCCTTCCAAAGATATCTGGGTCGGCCGACAGGTCGGCGCCCAATTATGGTTCCGAGAAACCCTTTTTTGACTCTACAGCCGCCTCCCATCCTTAGCAAGTAGCCCAACCAGTGAAATCTGTGTGCTTTGGCTTCCCCTAAGATGTTCGGTTCGCCAACCAGTGACATAAATTTATATATACGTATATAAAGTTATATATGCGATAGTTATCTTTGTAAAAGAAGCCTTGAGTCCCAGTTTTGTGAAATTATAAATATCTTAAATAGCATATACAGCACAATTTTTTGATGGTAACGTCTCTGTTGCCGGAGACCGTCTAGGTACTATAGCAGCTCCTATTTCTGCCGTTAAACAGTAGTATGCAAACATTACTGTGATCCGGTTTGAAGGGGGATGTAGCTAGTGTGATTACTGAGGTAACGAGAGTAACGTTTTATGTTTCAAGGCGACGGGCGCATTGTGCAGTGTGTAACATTGTAACTAGAGTAATACGTAGTTATGGTCAGAAGTATCACTTAACATCAGGTGGATGGACCGCTCGTCCCATCGCTTCGTTTAATAAAATAAAAATATATTTAACTACCCTACTGCGTTAGGAATGAATATCCAAAGGTCCATGAAAATTGTTCTTGTATATGTCTGGTAGCTCACGATGTTATCCTACACCGATAAGTCACATTCAACGAGGATCGAATCCGTCTCTATTCGTCTATAAGACTTTTACTAATATTATGCACTTTGTAACTTATTCATAGTTGGATAGCGGCAGAGACACAGCTGCCGGTTTCTTTCCGCCACTTGATCTTGCCAGAGAAGAATCTACCGCCCACCGAGCTGCTCGACCTGCAGCCGCTGCCGGTCACCGCGCTGCGGAACCCCAAGTACGAGGCGCTCTACAGCGACACCTTCCCGCAGTTCAACCCTGTTCAGACCCAGGTATATTGTACATTTTAACCACCATTAAAAAAAAGAAATGTCATAAGTATGAGTTTATGATAAAAAACATCACAAGGAAATAGATATATTCAAAACGGTTTGGTGCCTCTCCCTCGTCATCATGGTGGATAAGAAACAAGACCATGACTTCTTCCGTTTAAGACAAGACCTTGGAAACCAATGGCGGCTCCAGTATATCGAGTAGCTGTATCCTTACACTCACGTAAGAAGCAATTTCTACTAATCCATATTTGTCCTTGTGTCAGGTGTTCAACGCAGTGTACAACTCCGACGACAACGTGTTCGTGGGCGCTCCGTCGGGCTCCGGCAAGTCGGTGATCGCTGAGCTCGCGCTGCTGCGGCTGTTGGCTGGGGACGCGGGCGGGCGCGCGGTATACCTGCTCCCTAAGGACGCACTCGCGGACATTATCTTCGCGGACTGGTACCATAAATTCGGCACGAAGTTCAACCTCAAGGTCAGTCGGTTCGTTTATGTGCCTTTTAACAATGGTTCTTGGTTCAATCCAGAAAAAAAAATTTTTCGATACTTCTAAATATATATAATAATAAGAACCTGTAAAAATAGTAAACACTATATTGATTATGATAATATGTAAAAGTTTTATTATGTACTCTCCCATTCCACCTGATGGTAAGATTATCTAGATTTTGTTGGTGAAGGAGTACTAGTTTATATTCCTGCAGATTTTATTAACACCATGGGTTAGCTAGGAAAAGTCTGACACCGCACTCGCTCTCCTGAAATATTAAAATTAGTATTAATGCTATACCAACGAAAAAAAATTAAAGTCTATATACTTGAGAGATAAGTATGGTTTGTGGAATACATTACAAGAGACCTAAATGTCCAGCAGTGGGAACATAAAATACCTTAATTATATTAACATAAATCATTTTTAGTGTATATGTGGTATTTTAATCTGCTAAAATAATCGTTATGATGGGACAGTCATTCGACGCCATTTTTCTTTACACAAAATCCTTTTAATCTTTTAACATAATCTGACAATTTCTATTGATGAAGAGAATGCATACAATATGATATGATTTCATCCAGGTTGTCCAACTGACCGGGGAGACTGCCACTGATCACAAATTGCTGAACAAAGGGCAGATCATCATCACCACTGCTGAGAAGTGGGACGTACTATCAAGGAGGTAGGTTGACTTTGTTTTTTATTCACCTAAGCGACGAGACGAGTTCCACGTTTGCGAAGCAATCTATATGGCTGTGTACTCCAAGTTACACTGCACATTTTTTTTTATATATATCACGCCTTTTTCCCAGTAGGGGTAGACAGAGGTGAATGAACACCCACATTTCGCCACATGTGGTCAGATTAGGTCCCATGTAACAGGGGGCGAGCCTGTTGCCACATATTTTTATAAAGAATAAAATATACAGATTCAAAACAGACATATAATGTTAAGTCTGAATACCGAAGTGTAGTTAAAAGCTAGAACACTAATAAATTTTTAATACTGATGACAATTATATAACCACCATCATCATCAGCCTTCGTTTATCCACTGCGGGATATAGACATTCCCCTATCCAATCCAATCCAATCAGCCGGAAGATGTCCACTGCACCTTCACCTTCCCCTATGTCTTCTACCAAATGTGATCTCATGCTTCTCGCATCCACTCACTTCCGACCGTTCTGATGGTGTCGTCGGTCCATCTAGAGAGAGGGCGTCCGAGATTTCTGAATCGACTACGTCGCCTCCACTCCAAGGCTTTTCTCCCCCATCGGCTGTCACTGACACGACAGACATGCCGCCCCATTGCCACTTCAGCTTGCAGGTTTTGAGAGCTACGTCGACAGCTTTAGTTCTCCGTGGAATTTCTTCGTTCTGGATTTTGTTCCTTAGAGGCTCTGGCTATCACCAACCCGCATATTGCCAGCGTGGTGCGAAATGGCCTAAATCCAATCCTATGAACGCTTTTTTTTTCTTACATCCGTCCCCCAGTTTGTTTTATCTAGGACCCTGTCTTTCTTTGTTCTTTTTATTGATATTTACTTTCTACTAATTCATTATCCCTATCCTTCTTACTTTCCCTTCTTTCTCACCTCATTCTTCCTTCCTTTTCTTCTATCACCCGTTATTTTTTCATCTCTCACTCTCCATCCTTTCTCCTTGCATCCATCTCTCATAAATGAGGACAACTCGCTCGATCTTGCTAACACATTACATTTTTTTTCTCTAATTTTACTTTCACAGTTTTGCTTATTTTTCTACTTATCTAATTATACTTCGCATTTCCTATTTTACATTTTGCATTTCCTTATCTAGTACCAGGTCCCTAGGAACCCTTACAATTGTGGAGATCTTTTGGAGGGTATATATCCAGCAGTGAACGTCCATGGGCTGATGTTGAAGTTGTTATCATCATCAATCGATAGCATCCAGCGACTTCGCGCAAACTTCGTTTGTAAGAGATCACACGGGGGAGGGGGGATTGTTATAAATAACGCTGATTTTTTTATATACTAAACTATCTCTTCTCTTCAGATGGAAGGTAAGGAAGAGCGTCCAGAACGTGTCGCTGTTGATTGTGGACGCGCTGCAACTCCTCGGCGGCGAGGAGGGCCCCGTGTTGGAAGTCGTCTGCTCGAGGATGCGCTACATATCCTCACAAATCGGTCAGTACTATTGCATATGTTTAAAGCTACTGTTTTGTCTAATACAACTAGGTTGACAAGTACATACGGTCCACTTGGTGGTGGTAACCATGTAGGAAGGTACCATGGCAACGTTTTTTTTTTTCACCAAACAGTAGTGTGCAAAAATTACTGTCTTCAGTATTAAAAGGCGTCGTAGCTAGTGAAATTACTGAGGTACTATTTATATCAGATGAACCCACAAGCATAATGTGGTGCAGTGTATATCATCCCAACTAGTGCCAAATTTTGTGGGTAGCTCTCTCTCCCAACAGTGGAGATGTAAATTGGCGGTAAAAAAAAAGTGTCAAATTTTTATGGGCGGGTGTGTCACCATAATATAAATGTCCTACTCGTTTCGACAAAAAAAAAAAGCGTCTGCTTGCTTGGCAAGTGTCATTCCTCGTTTCTACCGCAGGTCGACCCATCCGCATAGTGGCGCTGTCGCTGCCGCTGGCTGACGCCCGCGACGTCTCTCAGTGGCTGGGCTGCAACTCCAACGCATCGTTCAACTTCCATCCGAGCGTGCGTCCACTGCCGCTAGAACTGCACATCCAGGTTAACATGACTCTCAATACTTGCAATCTGTTGCAGTGTGCATCATCCTAACTAGCTTTATGGTTAGGAACATTATTCTTTACCATCGTTTGAACGTCTCGCTCGTAGCTTTGGCGAATAAAAAAAAATTGTGACGATCAACACATGGACAACCACACTATCTGAACGAGAGATATCCAGACATTCATTGAATCATCACAAGATCTCCGACACTATTTGGTAGAGATACTACTTCAGCCATTTGAAGGTCAGCTAAGAATGGATCTTACAAAATTAGTTCCCCAGAGATCTCTTTATATGTACAGTAAAGTTCCTATGGATGTAGCAACTTGTTTATGATACCTCTGCACTATTACAGCCGTTCAATGGCAGCCTGTATATCTGTTTGCGGTTTTAGTGATATAAAAATTTGTGTCAGTGTTCAGAATCCAGAGGATAAATGTGTTGTATACATATATATCACGCCTCGTCCTCAATGGGGTAGGCAGAGACCAGCTCTCTCCACTTGCTAAGATCCTGGCACTCCCTCTCGCTTCTTCATCTTCATACATGATCGGTGGTTGCGAGTACTCTTGACCCGGCCTTTCTTTAGGACATCCTCGATTTGACCGGAACATGTCCGCCCAGCTCCACCTACACCGATTTCTCCAATCATTCTCACTCTGTATACCTCTTTCCTTACTCTTCTTTCATCCATCCATTCATGGCCGAACCATCTAAACATCCCTTTCTCTATCCTTGTCACTACATCTTCAACCGCGCCACACCGCTCCTTTATCACACTGTCCATTAGCTTCACTCCAGTTATACTTCTCAGGCTTCTCATCTCCACAGCATTAATCCTACTTTCATGTTTCTTCTGCCATACCCAACATTCACTACTATACATCAGTGTGTGGATCAACTCGCCTCTGTGCACAGCCAGTCGTTCTCTTTGTTATGAAGTGCCCAAAACACTTGATAATATACACCTGTATAACATATATATATATATGTGGCGTGTATACATCACCACAAGAGTACTGTTATGACGCCGCTCTGGACAGATGTTCTTTGTTATTCCGTCATCGTCCTCTCACCGAGCACTCGAAGACTAAGCAATCTAATCTGTCGCTTATATTTATAACAAATGTTGAGTTATTATTTTGTTTATTTCTACAATGCGTTGAAGGAAACATGAGTACTATATCGTGTGTCGCCTTCAAATAATCAATTAAGTATAAAAGACTGGGCGTCTAGCGGTAGAAATAACTTATATTCCTACGACAGCCGAGTTAACTGCTAATAAATAATTTCTTTTACTATTGTAGTGTATTTATAAATACACGGGTACTGTTTGAAACGACATCATCTGCAAGAAAGCCCACATATATATATAATATATTGTGTTGTTGAATGTTGCAGGGTTTCAACATCTCGCACGCTGGCTCTCGTCTCGCGGCGATGACGAAGCCTATATACAATGCGGTGTCGCGGCACGCTGGTTCGCGTCCGTGCGCTGTGTTCGTCCCCTCGCGGAGACACGCGCGCCTCCTCGCCGCTGACCTGCTGGCGCTCGCCGCGGCCGCTGGACGCCCAGCGCGCTTCCTGCGCGCGCGGCACGACCTCGTCAAGCCGTTCTTGGACCGGGTGAAGGATAAGGTAACCCTACCATATGTATATGTATAAATCAAGTCTTTTCTATACTATTTATGTCAACATCCAATTGTTAGGACACAAGCATACTCTCAATATGAAAGCGATGGGGCTATAGTCATTACGCAGGCCCAATGAGGATTGGTGACTTCACACACACCTTAGAATAAATCCTAATTCATGTGCAGGTTTCCTCACGATATTTCCTTCACCGTTTGTATTTCGCTGTTGTTGCTAGTGTTCAGAAATGTACATAACTTAAACATTAAAGTCATCGGTACATGCCGAGATTCGAACCCGCGATCTACTGAATGAAGGCGGCACGCTCTAGCCATTAGGTCAGCCGGCCACTACACAGTCTATGTAAATATGAAATACTGTGCACGTAGGTCTCTGCTGTATTAGCATGTATCATCGAAGCCCCTGTAATATGCAAACATTGTGTTTCGGTTTGAAGTGCGTTGTGGAGATAACGAGATTTAACACCCTATGTCTCCACGTTATGAGCACCATATATAATATAATAGTGTATATTATCTTAATTAGCGCTACGTTGTAGTCATCAGGCTATCACTTAACGTCAGATGAATATTACTAGTATCGTCTCATCTTCGAATAAAAAATTGGTCACTCAATGCTACCTCGCTTTTGTATTCTGGATGATGACTATGTGGTCTTTTATTTCAGAAATATCTTGAATTACATTATACTTTAATTTTGAACAACTACGTTCGCTCGTCATCAGATGCTGAAGGAGACGTTGTCGGCTGGCGTCGCGTACTTGCACGAGGGCGTGGAGCCGGCAGATCGGCGGCTGGTGCAACAGCTGCTTGAGTCGGGCGCGGTGCAGCTTTGCGTGGTCGCCGCTGAGCTGGCGTGGGCATTCGCAGCCCACGTGCACACCGTCATCGTAGCGGACACACACGTGTTAGTGCACACAGTTTATACATACATATATCACGCCTCGTTCCCAATGGCATAGGCATAGACCACCTCTCTCCACTTGCTATCCTGGCACACCTCTCCCGTTTCTTCCACTCTCATGAGCGTCTTCATTCATTTCCGTCGGTTGCGAGTACTTTTGACCCGGCCTTTCTTTAGGACATCCTCGATTTGATCGGAATATGTCCGCCTAGCTCGACCTGCACTGATTTGTCTAATCACTTACCTTGTATACCTCTTTCGTTAACCTTCTTTCATCCATTTATTCAACATGGCCGAATCATCCAAGCATCTCTTTCTCTATCCTAATCATAACATCTTCAAGCACGCCACACCGCTCTCTTATCACTGTACTGTATGTATACTGTGTATACTGTTCGTCACTTTGTCCATTCACAGTTTATATATATATTTAATTTTCATACGAGCATTTTTTTATTTCAAGTTATCAACTTGAGGTTAATAAGGCGTTGAGTAAATATCCTATCTAGTTTTCTATTGTTCAACATATAATCGTTACCTATGTATAACGTCCAGTAGTGTAAGGTCGTGCTTTGGGGAACACATTACAAGAGGACCTATGTCCAGCAGTGGGAGTCCATCGGTCGAAATGAATGAATGTATAAAGTATGACGAACGTGTTACTCTCACAGTCGCTCGGTTGTATCTCTTTTCTCCATTACTGCACCACTAACATTTCCTCTACTGAGATTCTTCAGCTTTTCTTACAAGAAACATGAAAGCTGCTTGGAACATGTCGGTTTCTTTACATTGTTCAATTGAAAAATAAAAGCGAGAATTTAATCCACCCCTCTTTGACTCCTATCCTCAGCTCGACCGTACTTATAAACTTAGCCATCACCGCTTCAATATAAATCAATCCGTCTTCTATATAAATCAATATATTATCCTTCTTTAACCTTCTACAGCTACAACGGCAAGTTACACTCCTACGAGCAGTACCCGATCACGACTGTACTGCAGATGCTGGGGCGCGCGTGTCGCCCGCTGGAGGACGAGCGCGCGGTCGCTGTTCTGATGTGCGCCGCGCACCATAAGAGCTTCTTCAGCAAACTACTCAATGATTGCCTGCCTCTAGAGGTTTGTAGTGTTTATTACATTTATCAATAGTTCATGGCTGGAGGTGGCTGTCGGTACTTGATTCTTATCTGATGGTGAAGTTTAGATAGTGTAAGGACAGTAGCTTGCCAACGTCTACCATTATGAACTGCTCTGGTGGTAGATCCCTGTTGCCAGAAACCGTCTACGTAGGTATTACAACAGCTTCTTACAACGTATAACAGCAGGAATATTCTTCGAGAGCATGCTCGCCCTCGTAATAAACAGTGCCCTATATTCCCTCAGCTGGAAATTATTTCTCTTATCATGAACATGAAGCTGTTGTTCTTGAAAGCAGTTTCCTCTCGATGTTTTCCTTCAACGGAAGCTCATGCCTAACAGGGGTTGAGTCAGCAACTCCTCGAGACGATACGACCGTACTAATTACACACACTTGAATCATACCCTAATAATCTATTTCCAGAGCCACTTGGACCACAGACTACACGACCACATGAACGCGGAGATTGTTACGAAGACCATAGAGAACAAACAGGATGCCGTCGACTATCTGACTTGGACCTTCCTATACAGGAGGTTGACGCAGAACCCCAACTATTACAATTTACAAGGAGTTACCCACAGGTATGAAATATCATGTCGCATAAAGTGACGCACCTACCTGCCTGTAACTGTGAGACGCAAGTTGGGGTGTTTACACAACACTATAGTCTTTAGTAACTGCTGCTGCTATGGCTAGTACCCAAACACCTCGGCGTGTGGCTTTTCTTAAAAGAAAAGTACAGTACCAGTATATATTATATAGCCTAGTTATCTTACTGGTGCTAGCTCTCTGTTGTGGGAGACTATCGAGGTAGATACCATCGTCATCCCTGTAGTCTCGGGCTAGTAAGAATAGGACTAAGGTAAGCCCTACCTGTCGTAGAAAGCGACTAAGAGGGCCTTGAGGGGGGGTGCCCTTATCGCTCAACAAGCGAACTTACGTGGCTCAGCGTAGGAGGGTTAATTACCTCTTCAGAGAAGTGTTCTACTAAAGTGTAGAGAGGCACCGGTGTGTTCCACAAGAGATTCCAGAGCCTCTCCGAATTAACTGATGCAGAGCACCGAGATGGTATTTGTAAGAATCTCACATAACCATGACTTCCCCGCCAGAAACAGGGTATCATTCAAAGATTTCCGCCCGGAACAATAAAAAAAAAGATAGGTACCACCGCAGCGCCTATTTCAACCTCCCAACAGTAGTATGCTAACATTACTGTGTTCCGGTTTGAAAGACTCTGTAGCTAATATAATTACTTGTTTAATGAGACTCAACACTATATCTCAAGGCTATGAATAAAATGTGGTGCAGTGTATATCATTCTAACTAGCGATACGTTGCTATGAGCAGACGTATCGCTTACCATCTGGTGATCCTCCTGCCTCTCTCGTCGCCTTCTTAAATAAAAAAAGAGATATATAATATATATCTCTTTAGAGATATAGAATATATATATCTTTTTTTTTTTAGATTTGTTATAGATATAGATATTTATAAGTAGTATGACTTTACTCGGACTCCAAAGTATTGGTTATATGATGCGTGCGAACATGTAGGCACTTGTCGGACCACCTGTCGGAGCTGGTGGAGACGACGCTGTCAGAACTGGAACAGTCCAAGTGCATCGCCATCGAGGATGAGATGGACGTCAGGCCGCTTAATCTGGGCATGATCGCGTCGTACTATTACATCAACTACACAACCATTGGTAAATTTTTTTTTACTAATATTTTAAAATAATAATACTGATGGTAGGTCTCTGTTGTTCAGCCCTTTAGTCTCGGGCTAGTAAGAGTAGGACTAAGGTAAGCGCTGCCTATCGTAGAAAGCGACTAAAGGGTCTAGGAGTTTCGTGGGTCTTGAGGATGGGTCAACAATTATGGTAGTAGATCCAAGTCTGCAGTTCGCTGTAGCACGTAGGTGGACAGGATCGACCGGTGAAACACTACCCTCTCACAGAAAATCAGCGTGAAGTGGGGGCCTCCTAGAGGCCACCGCGTTTCGACTGGTGAGTGAGAGTCCCGGCGCCCTTATCCCTCTACCTCAGGGCCCAAATAACAACTGGCACTTTCATTATACTACACATACCGCAACACATTTTCTAGGGACTGTTGCGTTGCGTGTGGGAATGAGTATCAGTTGGCCCCTTCCTGTCTTTTTATTCCCGGTCCCACAATTCCTCACCCTCTGTGACCTTTCTCCTTCCCTTTCCTCCCCCACCCCTTATGCTCTTACTGTGATGGCGACGAGTGATACAAATAAAATACCCCAGGAGGGTACCAGTCTCTTAGAAACTGGAGAATCCCTCTCTGAGCGAGAGCGAGAGATGTTATCCTCTCGCTCTCGCTCAGGCTGCCCATCGTATTCTGGGGGGGCACATCAAGCGTCGTTTATCGCAGCTGCTGGGTGCAAACTGAGCCCAATCACGAGGAAGTCCCCCTCCACTTTAGTAGTGGATTTTTCTAACATCAGGGGACTTAACTCGAACTTAAATGCCGTCCACCACCATCTCGAGACGGAAAGGCCAGATTTGCTTTTCCTGACGGAGACGCAGATTTCCTCCCCGACGGACACTTCATATCTAAAGTGCCCGGCCTATAGCCTGGAGCACTTTTGTGCCACGCGCCGGCGTGTGTGTGTACGTTAGCTAGGGAATTTGTTACCGTAGGCTCAGCTATCTTGAAGGCAGAGACCTGTCGATCCTTTGGGTGCGCGTCGATTGTGAGGATCACATTCGAGTCTACGCGTGCCTTTACAGGTCTCATAGCGGAAATTCGGAAATTGACCGGCTCTTCGAGCACCTGCAGGTGTCCACTGACAGAATACTTGACCAGATTCCTACCGCAGAAATTGTGGTTTTGGGCGACTTTAATGCCCACCACTCAGACTGGCTTGGGTCAACACGTACTGACCATGCGGGAAGGTCTGCTCACGATTTTGCCATTACCAATGGTCTGACGCAGATGGTACTTTCTCCCACGTGTGCCGGATGTGGAAGACCATTCGTCTTCCTTATTGGACCTTCTGCTGACCTCTCGCCCCGAACCCATTCGGGTATGGGTCGATGCTCCTCTCGGGTCATCGGACCATTGCCTAATTAGGAGCGTGGTGCCTCTCACCGTCTCGTCGCAACCACTTTCATCTGGTAGACGACGTGTTTGGCACTACAGGTCGGCAGATTGGGGCAGATTTGCTTCAAGTCAGAGGATCCTAGCACCTGCGCTGATTCGGTTGCCGGCGTCGTGCTGCAGGGCATGGAGTTGTTTGTTCCTAGCTCAGCGGTACCCGTCGGTGGCTGATCTCGGCCCTGGTTTGGTCGGTCCTGCCGTGACGCACATCGTCGCAAGCGGGAATGCTACGAATCTTGGGCTAGGGCAAAGGCCACTAAGGATGTAAACTCTGACTCACTCAAGAAGAAGTACAACTCTGCTTCCAGGTTCTTTAAGAGGCAAATTGCATTGGCAAAGTCGAAGTACGTTGGGAGAATTGGCGAGAGACTAGCACGGCTGCCATCTGGCTCTCGTGCGTTCTGGTCTCTCGCCAAAGCTGTCCAGGGTAATTTCTGTCGGTCGACACTTCCACCTTTGCGCGGGGAGGATGGTTCATTGGCCTATTCCGCAATGGAGAAAGCCGATCTTCTTGGCTCTATCTTTGCGGAAAACTCGACTCTTGACGACAGGGGGAACACACCTCCTACCATCCCAAGGTGTGAAACCACAATGGCGGACATCCGCTTCACACAGTGTGCTGTGCGGAAAGCACTATTCTCCCTGGATGTCAACAAGTCGTGTGGGCCCGATGGAGTATCTCCTATTGTGCTGAAGGTGTGTGCTCCAGAGCTGGCACCGGTTTTAACGCGCTTATTCAGACACTCTTATGTCCTCGGCGTTGTCCCACATTCATGGAAGACGGCTCTAGTACACCCGATTATTAAAAAAGGCGATCGCTCAGATCCGTCCAACTACAGGCCTATCGCTATCACCTCCTTGCTCTCCAAAATTATGGAATCCATAATCAACCGCCAGCTCATGGGCTACCTGGAAGAGCACCAGCTGATCAGCGACCGCCAATATGGCTTCCGCAAAGGCCGATCAGCTGGTGATCTTCTGGCTTTGCTAACTCACCGTTGGGCGCAGGCGGTCGAAAGTAAGGGTGAGGCACTGGGCGTTAGTTTGGACATAGCGAAAGCCTTCGATCGGGTTTGGCATAAAGCCTTACTATCGAAGCTTCCTTCCTATGGGCTTCCTGAGAGACTTTGTAGGTGGATCGGCAGTTTCCTTGCGGAACGGAGAGTTAAAGTCGTCGTAGACGGCTCATGCTCGGACCCCGGACCGTAAATGCTGGTGTTCCCCAAGGCTGCGTGTTATCCCCGACATTATTGTAAGTTTACAAAAAAAATCGAACCTGTCTGGGACAGTGTATGGCTCAGCGATGGTGCCAAAGAAGGTTAGGTTCCTCCTCAGAGACGCGTAACAGAATGTGTATAGAGGCACCGGTGCGTTCTATAAGAGATCTCGGAGCCTCTCCGAATGCACTGATGCAGACCAACAAGAGGGTTTTCGTGAGTAAGAAATTCACAAAACCTTGGCTTCCCACTAGAAAAAGGGTATCTTTCGAAGATTTCCCCGCCCGAAGAGAAAAAAAAGGTGTCTGTTGTCTATCTAGGTAGGTACCACCGCAGCGCCTGTTGCCACAGAAGTGAGCAAATATTACTGTGTTCCGATTTGAATGGCGCTGTAGATAGTGAAGTAAATTACTAGAGTAACGAGACGACATCTGATATCTCAAGGCGATGACTGCAATGTGATGCAGTGTTTAGCATCTTAACTGGCGCCACATTGTTATCGGCGAGCATATCCTTACTGTCAGGCTTGGTGGTCTCATCACTTCCTCGGAGAAAAAAGAAATAGCTTTGTATTCTTCTTTTAAGCTTGCCGTTCTCTATACTGCCTAACTCTAGTGTTCATATATTACTATGTTGTAGTCTGAGGCGATCGAAGTAGTCAAATTATTAAAGTAGAGCCTTCTTACAATGATGACTGAATGATGATTGTTTAAGAGCGATCACCCTACTCACAGGAATATGAGCTTATCTTTCACCAGCTTGACCTTTGATCGTATGCATGTACCTTGCAGAGCTGTTCAGCCTCTCGCTTACCAGCAAGACGAAGATCAGGGGTCTGCTGGAGATCATCTCTTCGGCAGCTGAATACTCAGACTTGTGCATCAGACACCGCGAGGAGAATATTATAAAGGCACTCGCTTCTAAGTGAGTACAAAATATTAAAGAATAATAGATACTAGTTGAATCTCTTCACCAGCAATGGCATTAAACTTGACCAGAACTTCACATGGTTCTATGTGGTTATGACGACGAAGATAGTGTAGGGTACGCCCTACAGAAGATTTTTTTTATTTCTACAACTCATCATAGTCGTTCTCTTCATTGTTGTGTTTGTAATGTTTTTTTTTTATTTTTATAGTCTCATTTCTTATCCTATCCTATTCGTTCCTTTTTTCTTCCTTCATTTCCCTTCACTCACTCTCCATCCTATCACCATCTTTCATCCATCTCTCATAAATGAGGACAACACATACCAATTTTTATTATCCATTCCTATCTATAGTTAAAATTCCTTATTCTTATGTAGTTTTACTTATAAAATTTTCTTCCTTTGGTTTACATACTGTTCTTATTTCCTATTTTTTTTCAGTCTTATATAATGATCAAAATATCACAGTATTTCTTTTCTTTATATCTATTTTCTATTTCTCCAATCATGTTCATAATGTTCGTAGCAATGCTGCGGTAACATCCGCTATCGGCTAAGGGAAGCTAATTAAATTCTACCATCATTAAAAATAAGTCAGAGAGGAATTTACAACTATAGCATATAAAGAAAAAAAATATTTTTTTTTTTGTTGCTTTATTAGGGTGCCACATAAGCCGGCCGCGGGCAGCGCCGGAAGCGGAGTTGCGGGAGGCGCAGTGCGCTACAATGATCCGCACGTGAAAGCGCACGTGCTGCTGCAGGCGCACCTGTCACGCATGCAGCTGCCCGCTGAGCTGCAAGCTGACACCGCTATCGTGCTCACCAAGGTGCTCATAATATTGGACAGGCACAACTGGTTACGAGTACCGCGCACCTCTATACATCCATATATACGCAAGCTGGTGCTCTCATGCACGTATGGGCCTACATACGCACGCACTCTCGCATACACACGTAGTTTTGTGAACGCTGTGACCTTGATAGACGATAATAACTTTTTGGCATAGTTTATAGAACTGATAAAATATCGATATTAAAGCAAAGCAGGGGACCTTTAGAGTGTCAGGATATATGGAGGACTTAATCCTACGAGGTTTGGAGTCCGAATTGTCGGAACATCAAGTAGACCTTACATTGTCTTTTCCAGGCGATCCGCTTGATCCAGGCGTGCGTGGACGTAGTGTCCAGCAGCGGCTGGCTGTCGCCGGGCGTCGCTGCTATGGAGCTCGCGCAGATGGTGACGCAGGCGATGTGGGCCAAGGACTCGTACCTGCGCCAGCTGCCGCACTTCACCAACGAGATGGTGCAGCGTTGCTCCGAGAAGGTGAGGGCATAATCGATTTTTTTATTTACTTTGTTATACCAGAAGTCAACAGATTGACTACAACTTGCAACTAATATTTACTAATGACTTTTATAAAGAGGAATCAAATTCAATATAAAGAACAAGTATATTCATGGTTAAGTAAAAAAAAAATGAAGCGCTATAAAATATATATATAAAGTGACAATATGAAAAAATTGTATTGTGGTTGTCGGGCTCGTCCGGGATTTGAACCCGGGACCTCTCGCACCCGAAGCGAGAATCATACCCCTAGACCAACGAGCCGGTGTTGACAAATACAAAATCGTTAACAGCTACAAACTCCCGCGAGCGACGTAGGAACTGTCTTGGTACTTGAAGGTTATGGTATAAGGTCGGGGACCACATCGCCGCTTGCACCATGAACTGCCTCCATAGTGACGTGGCTAATGGTTCGATTCCGAAGCTTGAGGTTACTATACTCATTGTTAATCGGTTTCCCTAACATCATCAGCCTCCACCATATGAGAGCAGGACTAGTCTTGGGTGGAGTAAGTCAAGCCTCAACCTTCTATGGTTGGGAAAAGGTGAACAAGCAATATCTTATATATTCATATATATATGGAAAAATCATTTTTTGCTTAATCACCCACCACTTGGTCAAGCTTAAAATTGACTAAGCAACGTCTGAAGACCATCAAAATATAACTGTCACCAGCTCAAAGGGCACTGTACTAAGTACAATTACTGAGGTAACAAGACATATAATTTCATATCTTAAAGCATCGAGCACATTGTGCAGCAAAGCCGGCAGACAGTAACAGTACTGTACTGGCACAGGCCAACATTACCGTGCTCCGGTTTGAAGGGCGCTGCAGATAATGCAATTACTGGGGTGACGAGATCTTATCCTTACTAGCGCCACGTTGTTATAGTTGGGCGTATCACTTACTATCAGGTGAACATTGATCTGGTCACTTCGTAGAATAAAAAAAAATTACTGCGAAGTTTCTTCTCTACTCATACTATTTGGCACATGACAACCATCATCATGATCATCATTTAACTTCCACTATCATCCTCTAAGCCATTGGTAGGTCGTCCACACAATGTGGAAAGACGATGAGGTAAGATCTTTGGGAGACGCCTATGTCCAGCAATGGACGTCTATCAGCTCACCCTCCCCAAGATTTCCATGCCTGCCCTTAATAATCGTGGTTGTTTAAAACTGTATTTATCTTCAGGGTGTGGAGACGGTGTTCGATGTGATGGAGCTCGAGGACAGCGCGCGCGCTAAGCTGCTGCAGCTGTCGCCCGCGGAGATGGCGGACGTCGCGCGCTTCTGCAATAGATATCCGAACGTCGAGCTCACGTACGAGGTACGGTGACGACTTGCTAGAACAGAGATGGAGAGTGGGATAGAGAGGGAATATCCGTCGAGACAACGTTCACCTGATGATAAGTTATACGTCTTCTCTTAACGTGACCCTAATTGGAATGTTGTACACTGCACCATGTAGTGCTAGTCATCATCATCATCATCATCAGGTGCCCTGGTATTTCCATTAGGTCATCAGACCATTTCTTCCGCTGTCAGGTGCACGTTTTCAACAGGTTCAACCTTGGGAACTCATAAAGGGATCCTCTTTGAAGATGTCCGAAGAAGGCAACCTATGTTTGCATGACGGTTGTCATCAGGCTACGTTTGTCACCTTGAGACAAGGTGTTAAGTATTATTATTCCAGTAATTTCACTAGCTACAACGCCTTTCAAACCGGAACAGTAATATTTGCATACTACTGTTCTCCGGCTGCAACAGGCGCTGCGGTAGTACGTATCTAGAATATCTCCTTATATAACAGCAATGGGCACAATGGTGGTGGTATGTATACCATCCTAACTAGCGTTAAAGGCGGGTGTATCGTTTACCATCAGGTGAACGTCTCGTCTCCACGTTTTGTTCAATAAAAAAAAAATTACCATCTGCTGTCTAAACCGCGATGAAAGATCAACGTGGACTCTCCGTCCATGTATACTTGTAGCGTGGATGCGTTCCTGTGCTCCTGCTGTGAAAGCGGGGATGGTGATGGTGGTGGTTTTAGTTGGTGCTTTTGATACTTACCTCCAGGGTGAATATGCAAACACTTAGTTTGCCGGATTTCTTCACAAATACAAACAAAATAAAGAAGAGCGATGGAGAATAGAGAGAGAGAAAGAGAGGGAGAGAAAGAGAGAGGGAGAGAAAGAGAGAGGGAGAGAGAGAAAGAGAGAGAAAGAGAGAGAAAGAGAGAGAAAGAGAGAGAAAGAGAGAGAAAGAGAGAGAAAGAGAGAGAAAGAGAGAGAAAGAGAGAGAAAGAGAGAGAAAGAGAGAGAAAGAGAGAGAAAGAGAGAGAAAGAGAGAGAAAGAGAGAGAAAGAGAGAGAAAGAGAGAGAAAGAGAGAGAAAGAGAGAGAAAGAGAGAGAAAGAGAGAGAAAGAGAGAGAAAGAGAGAGAAAGAGAGAGAAAGAGAGAGAAAGAGAGAGAAAGAGAGAGAAAGAGAGAGAAAGAGAGAGAAAGAGAGAGAAAGAGAGAGAAAGAGAGAGAAAGAGAGAGAAAGAGAGAGAAAGAGAGAGAAAGAGAGAGAAAGAGAGAGAAAGAGAGAGAAAGAGAGAGAAAGAGAGAGAAAGAGAGAGAAAGAGAGAGAAAGAGAGAGAAAGAGAGAGAAAGAGAGAGAAAGAGAGAGAAAGAGAGAGAAAGAGAGAGAAAGAGAGAGAAAGAGAGAGAAAGAGAGAGAAAGAGAGAGAAAGAGAGAGAAAGAGAGAGAAAGAGAGAGAAAGAGAGAGAAAGAGAGAGAAAGAGAGAGAAAGAGAGAGAAAGAGAGAGAAAGAGAGAGAAAGAGAGAGAAAGAGAGAGAAAGAGAGAGAAAGAGAGAGAAAGAGAGAGAAAGAGAGAGAAAGAGAGAGAAAGAGAGAGAAAGAGAGAGAAAGAGAGAGAAAGAGAGAGAAAGAGAGAGAAAGAGAGAGAAAGAGAGAGAAAGAGAGAGAAAGAGAGAGAAAGAGAGAGAAAGAGAGAGAAAGAGAGAGAAAGAGAGAGAAAGAGAGAGAAAGAGAGAGAAAGAGAGAGGGAGAGAAAGAGAGAGAGAGAGAGAGAGAGAGAGAGAGTGAGAGAGAGAGAGAGAGAGAGAGAGAGCGAGAGAGAGAGAGAGAGAGAGAGAGAGACAGAGAGGGAGAGAGAGAGAGAGAGAGAGAGAGAGAGAGAGAGAGAGAGAGAGAGAGAGAGAGAGAGAGAGAGAGAGAGAGAGAGAGAGAGAGAGAGAGAGAGAGAGAGAGAGAGAGAGAGAGAGAGAGAGAGAGAGAGAGAGAGAGAGAGAGAGAGAGAGAGAGAGAGAGAGAGAGAGAGAGAGAGAGAGAGAGAGAGAGAGAGAGAGAGAGAGAGAGAGAGAGAGAGAGAGAGAGAGAGAGAGAGAGAGAGAGAGAGAGAGAGAGAGAGAGAGAGAGAGAGAGAGAGAGAGAGAGAGAGAGAGAGAGAGAGAGAGAGAGAGAGAGAGAGAGAGAGAGAGAGAGAGAGAGAGAGAGAGAGAGAGAGAGAGAGAGAGAGAGAGAGAGAGAGAGAGAGAGAGAGAGAGAGAGAGAGAGAGAGAGAGAGAGAGAGAGAGAGAGAGAGAGAGAGAGAGAGAGAGAGAGAGAGAGAGAGAGAGAGAGAGAGAGAGAGAGAGAGAGAGAGAGAGAGAGAGAGAGAGAGAGAGAGAGAGAGAGAGAGAGAGAGAGAGAGAGAGAGAGAGAGAGAGAGAGAGAGAGAGAGAGAGAGAGAGAGAGAGAGAGAGAGAGAGAGAGAGAGAGAGAGAGAGAGAGAGAGAGAGAGAGAGAGAGAGAGAGAGAGAGAGAGAGAGAGAGAGAGAGAGAGAGAGAGAGAGAGAGAGAGAGAGAGAGAGAGAGAGAGAGAGAGAGAGAGAGAGAGAGAGAGAGAGAGAGAGAGAGAGAGAGAGAGAGAGAGAGAGAGAGAGAGAGAGAGAGAGAGAGAGAGAGAGAGAGAGAGAGAGAGAGAGAGAGAGAGAGAGAGAGAGAGAGAGAGAGAGAGAGAGAGAGAGAGAGAGAGAGAGAGAGAGAGAGAGAGAGAGAGAGAGAGAGAGAGAGAGAGAGAGAGAGAGAGAGAGAGAGAGAGAGAGAGAGAGAGAGAGAGAGAGAGAGAGAGAGAGAGAGAGAGAGAGAGAGAGAGAGAGAGAGAGAGAGAGAGGAGAGAAAGAGAGAGGAGAGAAAGAGAGAGGAGAGAAAGAGAGAGGAGAGAAAGAGAGAGGAGAGAAAGAGAGAGGAGAGAAAGAGAGAGGAGAGAAAGAGAGAGGAGAGAAAGAGAGAGGAGAGAAAGAGAGAGGAGAGAAAGAGAGAGGAGAGAAAGAGAGAGGAGAGAAAGAGAGAGGAGAGAAAGAGAGAGGAGAGAAAGAGAGAGGAGAGAAAGAGAGAGGAGAGAAAGAGAGAGGAGAGAAAGAGAGAGGAGAGAAAGAGAGAGGAGAGAAAGAGAGAGGAGAGAAAGAGAGAGGAGAGAAAGAGAGAGGAGAGAAAGAGAGAGGAGAGAAAGAGAGAGGAGAGAAAGAGAGAGGAGAGAAAGAGAGAGGAGAGAAAGAGAGAGGAGAGAAAGAGAGAGGATCCAGCAATAGAGATCTATCAGTAGATATTACGTAGAACATTGCTGCGAGGGTATGAAGACTAACAAAGGATTGAGACCATTTTTTTTTTTTTTTACTGTTACTATTTTCTTGTCACCTATCTATCATCTTTCACTCTTTTCTCTTTCATTCTACCATTCCCTTTCTTCTGTCATTCCTTCTCTCCTGATGTGAAGACTTCGTCGCCTCGTAAAGAAGTCTGGAACAAAATTTTCTTGCTGAAATAAAATCATCCCATTTTTCATACAATTTTTCTCCTCCTTTTCCTCCTTTTACTTAATACCTTTTAATTGTTGCTCAATTTGCTTACTTTGCTATTCGACATTCCTATTACTGCTGGAGATTTGCAAATGGATTGTTGCTGTTGTTTATATGCTGTATAAGTAATGTTTTAATAGAAAAGGGAGGAGGGATGGTGGGTGGTGGTCGGCGAGCCGAAGAGCAACAGCCTGCTGTCGATCAAGCGCGTGTCGCTGGGGCGCGCGGCGCGCGTGCGTCTCGACTTCGTGTGCGGCGCGAGCGGCCGGCACGCGTACACGCTGTACTTCATGTCCGACTCGTACCTCGGCGCCGACCAGGAGTACAAGTTCACCGTCGACGTGGAGGACGCGCCGGCGACCGACTCCAGCGATACGGAATAGACCTAACGCTCACCTCAACACCGGCTCTCAAGTGTCACTGAATAAAAATTGTTTGTAAGTGTAACGTAGTTTTATATCACTGAAATCTAATTTCGTAATGCCATGGTAGGTACCGCCGCAGCGGCTATTCGAAACGTTACTGTGTTCCGGTTTGAAGGGCGTTGTAGCTAGTGAAATTACTACTAACAAGACTTAAAATCTTACATCTCAAAGCGACGAGCACAATATGGTGCAGTGTATACCATCCTAATTACCGCCACGTTGTTATGGGCTGGCGTGTCACTTACTATCAAGTGATCGTCACGCTTACCTCGTTTCGTGGACAATAAAAAAAAATACTCCGTGATCATGCTCCTCTTCTTGTCTATTACGATATCGACAATCAATAGATATGTCATTTTGACGCAAAAAATGGCGCGAATTTATTTTTAATTTTCACACCAGTTAAAGAACTGCATACGTACTGCCAATATATAGCATTAGCAAAATGATGGCAATTAATGACGGTCTCACCCACCAACCAGGATTGGGCCAGCGCGGTGAGAAATGGCTCGAATCCCTTCACATGAACCTGTACTACGGCGGTACATGAGGCTATGCTGGCTGCGTGAACCAACGAGCTGGTGAAGGTCGCCATAACTATATCATTCATACATAGCGTAGACCAGATAGATATATGCATCGTTTCTAAGATGATTATAAACTATTGTAATGAAATTATAAATACATTAATTATCCACATTACGTTTTCTATTTATTATTCGATGAAACAAGACAAGCTGGTTCATCACCTGTTATTAAGTGATATACCCTCTTATAACGTGGCGCTAGTTAGGATGATATACACTGATACTGTACTCGTTATAAAAAAAAAAGCTGTTTAATAATTCAGTAATTTCACTAGCCACAACGCATTACTGTTTGGTAGAAATCTCTCTTTCTTCCCTTCCCTTTAACTCCCTCTTTTTCTCACTTCTACCGCGTATGACTCATTTTTTTTAATTAAAATTTGAATTTTTGATATTCTTTATTGGGTTTTTAATTATAAACGAGGTTAGATTACACGTTAAATAAAGAACTGGTGAAGGTCACCAGATGTCGTTGGATGAGGACAGAGCGGAACTGATCGGTGTGAAGATCTCTGACAGATGTATACTCAGGAGTGTGCGTGTGCCGGTAGGTAATGACGAAGTTTTGGATATCTTGAGCTGTTGACCTTCCTGTTGAAGCTACATGATGTCTTGGTGTTACGGCCATACGATGCTCTCTATCCAGGGTACGTATACAGACACCTTGGTGAATACCCCGGGTTTGCCGACCATGCCGCAGTCGTTCCCGAAGGATGTCACTCCTACCACGGTGTACATGCAGCTTATCTGCCTGTTCTTTATCTGTAGCGGGCCGCCGCTGTCGCCCTGTCGATGAATAGATTATTTCATTATTTAACACTCATTTACTCGTAAAACCAGGTAGAAGTACACGCCATTGTACAGCCGAGAAACTCCTTCGAATAGCTTAGATAATCCACCCCGAATAACCAAGGTACACCTATTCCAAATATCTGTGATACTCCTTATTTGAATAGCCGACATGATCCTACCCTGAACTGCCAAGATATCCCTTCCACAATTAACCGAGATGCTCCTACTTCTAATAGCCGCTAAACTCTTCGTTAGATTAGCTGACAAACTCCTCCGCCGTAATAAACCTCTTCCTTCGGATTACCGTATTTACCTCTATCACAAATACTTAGTATATTCCACCTTCGAATAGTGAGGCTTTTCTCCGCCCTAATAGCACAGATACTGTTACTCCGCATAGCCGAGTAAATTTTTTCTGAATACCCGAGACAATCCTCAAATAAATAGCCGAGACAACCTTACTCTCAATACTCAAAATACTCCTCTTTTAATAAGGTATTCCTCTCCGATTTGGCGAGTAACTCCTCTCTTGATTAGCCTAAACATCATCATTTTTAGAATAGCCGAAATATAATCGTTTCTCGGATAGCCGAGATATACTCGTCCCTCGGATAGCCGAGATATACTCGTACCTCGGATAGCAGAGGTATACTCGTCCTTCTGATATCCGAGATGTAATCGTCACTCGGATAGCCGAGATATACTCGTCCCTCGGATAGCCGAGATATACTCGTACCTCGGATAGCAGAGGTATACTCGTACCTCGGATAGCAGAGGTATACTCGTACCTCGGATAGCAGAGATATACTCGTCCCTCGGATAGCTGAGATACACTCGTCCCTCGGATAGCCAAGATATATTCGTCCTTCTGATATCCGAGATGTAATCGTCACTTGGATAGCCGAGATATACTCGTCCCTCGGATAGCCAAGATATATTCGTCCCTCTGATATCAGAGATATAATCGTCACTCGGATAGCCGAGATATACTCGTCCCTCGGATAGCCGAGATATACTCGTCCCTCGGATAGCCAAGATATATTCGTCCCTCTGATATCAGAGATATAATCGTCACTCGGATAGCCGAGATATACTCGTCCCTCGGATAGCCAAGATATATTCGTCCCTCTGATATCCGAGATATAATCGTCCCTCTGATATCCGAGATATAATCGTCCCTCTGATATCCGAGATATAATCGTCTCTCGGATAGCCGAGATATACTCGTCCCTCGGATAGCCAAAATATATTCGTCCCTCTGATATCCGAGATATAATCGTCCCACTGATATCCGAGATATAATCGTCTCTCGGATAGCCGAGATATAATCGTCTCTCGGATAGCCGAGATATACTCGTCCCTCTGATATCCGAGATATAATCGTCCTTCTGATATCCGAGATATACTCGTCCATCTGATAGCCGAAATACCAGGATGTCGAACTCGCATATGAGGTATGATCCATTCCCAACTTCCGAGTGAGAGAAAGAGAGAGAGAGTAAAAGAGAGTGCGTTAGGTAAGCAAGGAATCTCCAAACTGGGAGTCACCGTATCGTAGTGATGGTGCCCTGATGTTAAAGCGGTGATGATATCACAAGGCTGGTCTATATTCCAGGGCCGGTCAGAGAAGATCAGCTCTAAGTGGGTTCGATGTGTGATGGTATGGCCTGGTGCTGATCACTACTCACCTGGCATGCATCCTTCGACTCGGTCCTCCCGCCGTAACACGTCTGCGTCATGACGTCGATGCCTTTGTCCATTTTGCGGTTCGGATAGTACTTGGCTGCGCACTCGCTGTCGGTGAACTTCTCCAGGATAATCTTGGGGAAGATTGAGGAGTCATAAATGGAACAGTTCTCTAGAAATTTCCCAAGTGGACGTTGAAGCTATTTTTTTTTCTAAATCGGTAGGCTATAAAGAGTTAATAATTTAAGTTGAGTTAATCAGTAGCGTGCAGACGTAAGTGTATTCCGGTTTGAAGGGCGTTACAATTAAATCAATTTAATAAAGAAATTCACTTGTCATCCTAACACATGCCTCGTTATGTGAAGGCGTATCAGGTTACCATCGTGATTGTCTCGTTTTGTTGAAAGAAAAATACTATGTGGTGTAGTGTATGTTATCCTAACTATCTTATTAGACATGTGTGGATGGCTACTGGTCTGTTCTTGGATTTTATCACTTTTAGTCGCCTTTTACGACACTCCAAGGGCAGATATTTCAACCCATTTCGGAACAGAAAATGGTCAAAAAATATACTTTGTACAACGATAATGATAATAGAAGAAAAAAGAATAAGGCAGCAGACTCAAGAAGACGTGATAAAGTAACATGGAAGTAGTTCATCTCATCCGAAGCACTGTCTTTGAAGAGGCCTGATACCTTCATGAGGCACGACAAAAAGAAGTACAGAACCTGTTCATAGATTGAAGGTATACCTTCTGCAAAACGTTGGAAGTTTCCCCGTTGTATTTCGTTTTGCCCCATCCGGTTGCGATGGCCTTGTCACCGGCGACTGACTCGTCGATCGGGAGACACGCTGGCACCACTTCGGCGCTCAGTTTCATTCTGAAGGTGGAAGAGTTCGATTGGTATACATATGGTAGTGGTTCGCCGGAGCTGATCTCCAGCGCTGTATTCATGGTTAGGAAACCAGTTAATCGCCACTCCAGTCAAGATACTAGACAAAAAGATGCTTAAGAAACTTACACTACACACCTTCGAGACAAGATCATCCTCGTTAGCCCAGTGCTAGTAAATTCGAGTAATGTTGGAGCAGTTCTGTTGTCTGGAAACCCTCGATGGAACCCTGTCTCCTGGAAGAATGAGAGAGCATCTCTTTCTCCATCTTTTAGGACATGCTTAGATAGTCCTATTCCTAAGTCACGTCTAAAGAAGATCTAGACCGGTCCCACACTATCATCATCATCAATCGACTGACGTCCACTGTTGGGCATGTCTCCCAAACTTCTCGGCACCGATTGCATAGGTCATCCATTTAAGTTAGTTCCCTCAATATATCCATTTCCGGTCTAGACTAATGAAAGATGACCGCTAGTCCCAATTGTGGGAATACTAAGTGGGCTATTTATGTTATGTAATATAAAACGCTGGTGGTAATATAATCAAAAAAAGTCAAGAATTATATTTAGAAGTTTATATGGTTAATATGTGAATGAATGAGAGGTCATATACTGTGGAGGTGGTAAACAGAGATGAAGAGAGAAAGAGAGAGAACGATTGATCATTAACTTTCTTATTGTAATATAAAAGAACGCAAAACAGAATAAAATAATGTAGATTTCAACGTTACTTTCTATCTACATATGTTAGAGTGAGATAGAGATACAGCGTGGTAACTACTGAGGAGAAAGAGAAGGCGCGCTGCGGGCCGGAGGGTAGGAAGGAGAGAGAACGATTGATCAATAACTTTCTTATTGTAATATAAAAGAACGGAAGACAAGAATAAAATAATGTACTGTAGATTTCAACGTTACTCTATCTCTTTCTTTACCTTCATATGTTAGAGTGAGATAGAGATACAGCGTGGTAACTACTGAGGAGAAAGAGAAGGCGCGCTGCGGGCCGGAGGTCGGAAGGAGATGCGCTATAAGGACACTAGAAGCTAGCTCTATCTCACTCTCATACTCTTATAAATTCATTTATGGTTGTCTCTTTTTCTCTTTATAAGTATAAACAATGACTCACTCTTGCGCGGTCCTCAGTAGAGCGATGTCGTTGTATATCGCCGGTGATCTGTAGAGCGGGTGCTTGATGACGTCACCGACCCTGTACACGTGCTTGTTGTCCATCCTCATGTCCAACACAGCCAGGCGGACCAGGCTCACCTTCCTGCAAAACGGAACCTCGTTACCGTGTAATAGAGATGACGCTTCGGCGCGCCTCCATTGACGGCACTAGACCGTCATCCGTTCATCGGCTGCTTGACGTGACGTCATCGTCATCCGTCAGGCGGACACGTTCCTGGTATATAGCAATAAAGTGATACGCAAAGTAATAAAGTACAGTAGAAAGTGAAGAGTGTGGAGAAATAGTAGACGTAGGTAGATTAAAAAAAAAAAAAAAAATATTGTGATAGATAATAAGACTGGAAGAAAGGTAAACTGTAAATAGAATAAGCAATTGTAACTATTAGATATGATTTTTTTTTTTTTTTTTTTTTTTTTCAATCTTTCAATTCAATTTTCTAGAGGTACCCGTCTTGTATAACACAGCAGAGAGAGTGCCGAAATTAAAAATCGATCAGCTGTAGCTAATGAAATTACTCAAGTAACGAGACTAGACGTCTTGTGACAGTACGACCACAATGTGGTGCAGTGTACATCATCCTAACTACTCACACGCGGTTATATTCAGTGCAGTGCCCAGCTGTTAGTACGTAGCGCTCGCTGATGAGGGTCCCGCCGCAGGACCAGCTCGCCGTCTGCGGCTCGTCGCCGAAGCCAAGCAAAGCCTGCCAATAGATTTTATTTAGTATCACTGTTACTGGTAATAACCGGCTGTTACCGTCTAGGTAACACCACAGCGCTTATTTCCATACGCAAATATAACCGTACTCCGATTTGAGGGGCGCTGTAGCTAGCTTAATTCGCTGATACGCGGCGCGGGTAGGATGGTATATACAGCGCCATATTCCGCTTCTACGGCATGAGATGTGGAGTTTGGTAACTCCAGTAATCTCACTAGCGCCCTTCAAACCGGAACAGAGTAATAAAGGTATGACGGCTCAAGGTGTATCATACTGTCTAATGCTTATGTTGGTAACAAGTCTTAACATCCCGTCTCAAGGGGAGGAGCACAATATGGTGCAGTGTAAACATCCTAACTAGCGCCACGGTGGTATCGGTTGACCTGTCACTTACTATCAAGTGAACGTCTCGTTCATATGGTTGCTACATAAGGTTAAAAAATATAACTAGCTACAGCGCCTTTCAAACCGGAACAACAATATTTGCACAGTGCTTGGCGCCAAGGTTAGGCTGCGTGGATGCGCTGTGCGGCTGATGGTAAGTGATACGCCTGCTCATAACAACGTGGCGCTAGTCGGAATGATAGACAGACATACGATGTTGAATCTCCTTACCCTAGCTATTGCATCGGCTACAGCGCCTTTCAAACCGGAACAACAATATTTGCACAGTGCTTAGCGCCAAGGTTAGGCTGCGTGGATGCGCTGTGCGGCTGATGGTAAGTGATACGCCTGCTCATAACAACGTGGCGCTAGTCGGTATGATAGACAGACATACGATGTTGAATCTCCTTACCCTAGTTATTGCATCGGCTACAGCGCCTTCAAACCGAACAACAATATTTGCACAGTGCTTAGCGCCAAGGTTAGGCTGCGTGGATGCGCTGTGCGGCTGATGGTAAGTGATACGCCTGCTCATAACAACGTGGCGCTAGTCGGAATGATAGACAGACATACGATGTTGAATCCCCTTACCCTAGCTATTGCATCGGCTACAGCGCCTTCAAACCGGAACAACAATATTTGCACAGTGCTTAGCGCCAAGGTTAGGCTGCGTGGATGCGCTGTGCGGCTGATGGTAAGTGATACGCCTGCTCATAACAACGTGGCGCTTAGTCGGAATGATAGACAGACATACGATGCTGAATCCCCTTACCCTAGCTATTGCATCGGCTACAGCGCCTTCAAACCGGAACAACAATATTTGCACAGTGCTTAGCGCCAAGGTTAGGCTGCGTGGATGCGCTGTGCGGCTGATGGTAAGTGATACGCCTGCTCATAACAACGTGGCGCTAGTCGGAATGATAGACAGACATACGATGTTGAATCCCCTTACCCTAGCTATTGCATCGGCTGCAGCGCCTTTCAAACCGGAACAATATTTGCACAGTGCTTAGCGCCAAGGTTAGGCTGCGTGGATGCGCTGTGCGGCTGATGGTAAGTGATACGCCTGCTCATAACAACGTGGCGCTAGTCGGGATGATAGACAGACATACGATGTTGAATCCCTTTATCCTAGCTATTGCATCGGCTACAGCGCCTTCAAACCGAACAACAATATTTGCACAGTGCTTAGCGCCAAGGTTAGGCTGCGTGGATGCGCTGTGCGGCCGATGGTAAGTGATACGCCTGCTCATAACAACGTGGCGCTAGTCGGGATGATAGACAGACATACGATGCTGAATCCCCTTACCCTAGCTATTGCATCGGCTACAGCGCCTTTCAAACCGGAACAACAATATTTGCACAGTACTTAGCGCCAAGGTTAGGCTGCGTGGATTGCGCTGTGCGGCTGATGGTAAGTGATACGCCTGCTCATAACAACGTGGCGCTAGTCGGAATGATAGACAGACATACGATGCTGAATCCCCTTACCCTAGCTATTGCATCGGCTACAGCGCCTTTCAAACCGGAACAACAATATTTGCACAGTGCTTAGCGCCAAGGTTAGCTGCGTGGATGCGCTGTGCGGCTGATGGTGCGATACGCCTGCTCATAACAACGTGGCGCTAGTCGGAATGATAGACAGACATACGATGCTGAATCCCCTTACCCTAGCTATTGCATCGGCTACAGCGCCTTTCAAACCGGAACAACAATATTTGCACAGTGCTTGGCGCCAAGGTTAGCTGCGTGGATGCTGTGCGGCTGATGGTGCGATACGCCTGCTCATAACAACGTGGCGCTAGTCGGGATGATAGACAGACATGCGATGTTGAATCCCCTTACCTAGCTATTGCATCGGCTACGGCGCCTTTCAAACCGAACAACAATATTTGCACAGTGCTTAGCGCCAAGGTTAGGCTGCGTGGATGCGCTGTGCGGCTGATGGTAAGTGATACGCCTGCTCATAACAACGTGGCGCTAGTCGGGATGATAGACAGACATACGATGTTGAATCCCCTTACCCTAGCTATTGCATCGGCTACAGCGCCTTTCAAACCGGAACAACAATATTTGCACAGTGCTTGGCGCCAAGGTTAGCTGCGTGGATGCGCTGTGCGGCTGATGGTAAGTGATACGCCTGCTCATAACAACGTGGCGCTGGTCGGAATGATAGACAGACATACGATGTTGAATCCCCTTACCCTAGCTATTGCATCGGCTACAGCGCCTTCAAACCGGAACAACAATATTTGCACAGTGCTTAGCGCCAAGGTTAGGCTGCGTGGATGCGCTGTGCGGCTGATGGTAAGTGATACGCCTGCTCATAACAACGTGGCGCTTAGTCGGAATGATAGACAGACATACGATGTTGAGTCCCCTTACCCTAGCTATTGCATCGGCTACAGCGCCTTTCAAACCGGAACAACAATATTTGCACAGTGCTTAGCGCCAAGGTTAGGCTGCGTGGATGCGCTGTGCGGCTGATGGTAAGTGATACGCCTGCTCATAACAACGTGGCGCTAGTCGGAATGATAGACAGACATACGATGTTGAATCCCCTTACCCTAGCTATTGCATCGGCTACAGCGCCTTTCAAACCGGAACAACAATATTTGCACGGTGCTTAGCGCCAAGGTTAGGCTGCGTGGATGCGCTGTGCGGCTGATGGTAAGTGATACGCCTGCTCGCAACAACGTGGCGCTAGTCGGGATGATAGACAGACATACGATGTTGAATCCTTACCTAGCTATTGCATCGGCTACAGCGCCTTTCAAACCGGAACAACAATATTTGCACGGTGCTTAGCGCCAGGTTAGGCTGCGTGGATGCTGTGCGGCTGATGGTAAGTGATACGCCTGCTCACTTAACAACGTGGCGCTAGTTACGACGATATACACCGGACTGCATTATATTCTCCCATAACAACGTGGCGCTAGTCGGAATGATAGACAGACATGCGATGTTGAATCCCCTTACCTAGCTATTGCATCGGCTACAGCGCCTTTCAAACCGGAACAACAATATTTGCAGTGCTTAGCGCCAGGTTAGGCTGCGTGGATGCGCTGTGCGGCTGATGGTAAGTGATACGCCTGCTCATAACAACGGCGCTAGTCGGAATGATAGACAGACATACGATGTTGAATCCCCTTACCTAGCTATTGCATCGGCTACAGCGCCTTCAAACCGGAACAACAATATTTGCACAGTGCCAGCGCCAAGGTTAGGCTGCGTGGATGCGCTGTGCGGCTGATGGTAAGTGATACGCCTGCTCATAACAACGTGGCGCTAGTCGGGATGATAGACAGACATACGATGTTGAATCCCCTTACCCTAGCTATTGCATCGGCTACAGCGCCTTCAAACCGGAACAACAATATTTGCACAGTGCTTAGCGCCAAGGTTAGGCTGCGTGGATGCGCTGTGCGGCTGATGGTAAGTGATACGCCCGCTCATAACAACGTGGCGCTTAGTCGGAATGATAGACAGACATACGATGCTGAATCCCCTTACCCTAGCTATTGCATCGGCTACAGCGCCTTTCAAACCGGAACAATATTTGCACAGTGCTTAGCGCCAAGGTTAGGCTGCGTGGATGCGCTGTGCGGCTGATGGTAAGTGATACGCCCGCTCATAACAACGTGGCGCTAGTCGGGATGATAGACAGACATACGATGTTGAATCCCCTTACCCTAGCTATTGCATCGGCTACAGCGCCTTTCAAGCCGGAACAACAATATTTGCACAGTGCTTAGCGCCAAGGTTAGCTGCGTGGATGCGCTGTGCGGCCGATGGTAAGTGATACGCCCGCTCATAACAACGTGGCGCTAGTCGGAATGATAGACAGACATACGATGTTGAATCCCCTTACCCTAGCTATTGCATCGGCTACAGCGCCTTCAAACCGAACAACAATATTTGCACAGTGCTTAGCGCCAAGGTTAGGCTGCGTGGATGCGCTGTGCGGCCGATGGTAAGTGATACGCCTGCTCACTTAACAACGTGGCGCTAGTCGGGATGATAGACAGACATACGATGTTGAATCCCCTTACCCTAGCTATTGCATCGGCTACAGCGCCTTCAAACCGGAACAACAATATTTGCACAGTGCTTAGCGCCAAGGTTAGGCTGCGTGGATGCGCTGTGCGGCTGATGGTAAGTGATACGCCTGCTCATAACAACGTGGCGCTAGTCGGAATGATAGACAGACATACGATGTTGAGTCCCCTTATCCTAGCTATTGCATCGGCTACAGCGCCTTTCAAACCGGAACAACAATATTTGCACAGTACTTAGCGCCAAGGTTAGGCTGCGTGGATGCGCTGTGTGGCTGATGGTAAGAGATACGCCTGCTCATAACAACGTGGCGCTAGTCGGGATGATAGACAGACATACGATGTTGAGTCCCCTTACCCTAGCTATTGCATCGGCTACAGCGCCTTTCAAACCGGAACAACAATATTTGCACAGTGCTTAGCGCCAAGGTTAGGCTGCGTGGATGCGCTGTGCGGCTGATGGTAAGTGATACGCCTGCTCATAACAACGTGGCGCTAGTCGGGATGATAGACAGACATACGATGTTGAATCCCCTTACCCTAGCTATTGCATCGGCTACAGCGCCTTTCAAACCGGAACAACAATATTTGCACAGTACTTAGCGCCAAGGTTAGGCTGCGTGGATGCGCTGTGTGGCTGATGGTAAGTGATACGCCTGCTCATAACAACGTGGCGCTAGTCGGGATGATAGACAGACATACGATGTTGAATCCCTTTATCCTAGCTATTGCATCGGCTACAGCGCCTTTCAAACCGGAACAACAATATTTGCACAGTACTTAGCGCCAAGGTTAGGCTGCGTGGATGCGCTGTGTGGCTGATGGTAAGAGATACGCCTGCTCATAACAACGTGGCGCTAGTCGGAGTGATAGAAAGACATGAAACGTTGAGTCTCGTTGCGCTAGTAACTACGCTGGCGACAGCGCCTTCAAACCGGATCACAGTAACGTCGGCCGGCTGTAATAGATGCTGCGGTGGTGCCTAAACCCACCACCGGCAATGAACCTCATGAAGGATCTAGAAGTTCTCACCATATGTGGATACTCCCTCCTGGCTGCGTTAGTGCCGCCGACGATGAGCTCGTTGACGTTGTGGGGGCACTGGGTCACGCGGTTCTTCGTGCTGCTGAAGCTGTTAGTCCTCACGCAGCGGTACACCAGATTCTCCTGATACTCTATGCATTCTGCGATGGAGATTTTTTTTTTAATCAAGCGCCGCGACGACCGGGTCGTTCACCTGATGGTAAGTGATACGCCCATAACAACATAGCGTGCTATTCACAGCGCCACATTGAGCTCGTCGCCTTGATATACAGAATTCTAATTTTCGTTACCCCAGTAAATACACAAGCTACAGCGCCCTTCAAACCGGAACAACAATATTTGCACAGTGCTTAGCGCCAAGGTTAGGCTGCGTGGATGCGCTGTGCGGCTGATGGTAAGTGATACGCCTGCTCACTTAACAACGTGGCGCTAGTCGGGATGATGAACAGACATACGATGTTGAATCCCCTTACCTAGCTATTGCATCGGCTACAGCGCCTTTCAAACCGGAACAGCAATATTTGCACAGTGCTTAGCGCCAAGGTTAGGCTGCGTGGATGCGCTGTGCGGCTGATGGTAAGTGATACGCCTGCTCATAACAACGTGGCGCTAGTCGGGATGATAGACAGACATACGATGTTGAGTCCCCTTACCCTAGCTATTGCATCGGCTACAGCGCCTTTCAAACCGGAACAACAATATTTGCACAGTGCTTAGCGCCAAGGTTAGGCTGCGTGGATGCGCTGTGCGGCTGATGGTAAGTGATACGCCTGCTCGCAACAACGTGGCGCTAGTCGGGATGATAGACAGACATACGATGTTGAATCCCCTTACCCTAGCTATTGCATCGGCTACAGCGCCTTTCAAACCGGAACAACAATATTTGCACAGTGCTTAGCGCCAGGTTAGGCTGCGTGGATGCGCTGTGCGGCTGATGGTAAGTGATACGCCTGCTCGCAACAACGTGGCGCTAGTCGGAATGATAGACAGACATACGATGTTGAATCCCCTTACCCTAGCTATTGCATCGGCTACAGCGCCTTCAAACCGGAACAACAATATTTGCACAGTGCTTAGCGCCAGGTTAGGCTGCGTGGATGCGCTGTGTGGCTGATGGTAAGTGATACGCCTGCTCGCAACAACGTGGCGCTAGTTACGACGATATACACCGGACTGCATTATATTCTCCCATAACAACGTGGCGCTAGTTACGACGATATACACCGGACTGCATTATATTCTCCCATAACAACGTGGCGCTAGTTACGACGATATACACCGGACTGCATTATATTCTCCCATAACAACGTGGCGCTAGTCGGGATGATAGACAGACATACGATGTTGAATCCCCTTACCCTAGCTATTGCATCGGCTACAGCGCCTTCAAACCGGATCACAGTAACGTCGGCCGGCTGTAATAGATGCTGCGGTGGTGCCTAAACCCACCACCGGCAATGAACCTCATGAAGGATCTAGAAGTTCTCACCATATGTGGATACTCCCTCCTGGCTGCGTTAGTGCCGCCGACGATGAGCTCGTTGACGTTGTGGGGGCACTGGGTCACGCGGTTCTTCGTGCTGCTGAAGCTGTTAGTCCTCACGCAGCGGTACACCAGATTCTCCTGATACTCTATGCATTCTGCGATGGAGATTTTTTTTTTAATCAAGCGCCGCGACGACCGGGTCGTTCACCTGATGGTAAGTGATACGCCCATAACAACATAGCGTGCTATTCACAGCGCCACATTGAGCTCGTCGCCTTGATATACAGAATTCTAATTTTCGTTACCCCAGTAAATACACAAGCTACAGCGCCCTTCAAACCGGAACACTGTAACATGGCACTGTTTGACGACAGACAGGAACAGCGGTGGTACTTACATAGACTCTCCAGCATCAGAGATCTACCATGAAACATTAGGGCTGCTGATGGCTGAAGCTGATGCTGGTGTACATAGAGCGTATTCGGTATTGGACCTCTTCTGGTTTGGGGTGGGGGGATCTTCCAAAGATACCCTGCTTCTGGGGTGAAGTGAGGGCTATGTGAGATCACTAAAATCCCTTCGGTCTGCATCAGCATTCGGAGCGGCTCCGGGATCTATTGAAGAACCGGTGCTCCTTCACACTTGGTGTTAGCACGGCTCTGATGAGGAGCTTTACCCTGAAGAGGCACCATCGCTGATCCATACGCCGTTTCAACATTAAAGCTAGCGGAAGTCCTAGACCCCACCTGTTTTCTGGTGACGGTATCCATGATGGCACCTTGAAGTGTGAAGGTGAAACATCACTTACTATCCCACGCTTTGCGGCCGGTTTTTGGCGCCGTCAGCTGAGGAGAAACAGGTGGACAGTCGCTCTGATCCTTCATAGCTCCAATCCTGGAAGAAGAAGTATCATGTATACAACGAGTCTATCAGCTGATGATGATGATGATGATGGTGATGATATCCTCGATTAATAAGCCGTCCTTGTTAAGATTACACAGCTGCATAACGATCATCACCTTTCATATGTGTACTGGTGGCAGTGTCTCTGTTAGTGTAGCGCCTCACGTTACCGTGATCCGGTTTGAAGGACGTTATAACTATTTCTGGTGGTAGTGTCTCTGTTTCCGGAGACCGTCTAGGTAGGTACCGCCGCAGCGCCTATTGCAGTCGACAGACAGCAGTATGCAAACATTACTAAGTTCCAGTTTGAAAAGCGCTGTTGCTAGTGAAATTACTGTGGTAACTAGATCTATCTTATATTCCAAGGCGACGCGCAAAATATGGTGTACATCATCCTAAGTAGTGCTACGTCGTTACGGGCAGGCGTATCGCAGCCAGCTAACAGAAACAAAAGTTTTTTAAGAAAAAATTGTTAAATAATTAATATTAACGCCATCTAGTGTTCAAGTGTGCAACACACAACAAACATTTTGTACGGAAACTTCCCGCGCAATACCTCACGGGATTTTTTTTGGGCGGGTGAACTTCGAAAAGATACTCTGCTTTCTGGTGGGAAAGTTATGAGGAGATTTTTACCCACTAAAACCCCCCTCAGTGGTCACCTTCGGCGCTTGGCGAGGTCGCGGGATCTCCGTTCGGAACACAACCGCGGCCTCGCTAACGCTATGCTGGCATGGCCCGTCCGGGTTCTGCTTATACAGACCCTACCAGCTCCGTGAGTACTACTTCAATGACCGGAGACCACGTCCAGCTTTTGTCATCCTCAGTCTTTTAGAAGGCGATGAGAACCCCAATCCTCAGTGCCAACGACCCACAGGACTGCACTCAAGCTAACCTCACCAACTCGTGGTGCAGCCTGTTAATTAACAAACGAGACTCCGGCTCCCACTAACCCGCAATGGAGCAGCGTGGTGGGAAATAGCCCAAATCTCCCCATATGGATCCCAACAAACGTCAGCTCCTAGTGCCGACGGTAGCGAAGGCCATGTTGACTTGAAAGTCGAGGGAAACCCTAAGGGTGCAGGCAGCGTAGAACCGATGTGGGCATCTTTGGCTAAAACCTATGACCAGCTGTGGACGCGTATCGGCTGGTGATAACGATGATGTCGATGTAGGTCTACGCATGGACCATCTCTGCCGCCAAATAGTGATGTCCATACATCACTGTATTCCGGTTTGAAGGGCGTCGTAGCTAGTGTAATTACTAAGGTAACGAAACTGCTGCATACATCATCTTGATTAGTTCCATTTTATTATATGCGGGATCACTTATCAGGTGAACGTATCGCTCGTCTTCGTTG
The DNA here is from genome assembly GCA_029286815.1 of Troides helena. Taxonomy (NCBI): domain Eukaryota; kingdom Metazoa; phylum Arthropoda; class Insecta; order Lepidoptera; family Papilionidae; genus Troides; species Troides helena. The sequence goes on from JAGSMV010000033.1 coordinate 1,133,113, forward strand.
ATTGAATAAAAAAAAACTGATTTTTTGATAATATGATGGTGGTAAATGCGACATACCCTGGTGTATTGGTTCTTGAGCCCTGGGTGGAGGCGGTGGCTCTCTGCACGGAGCTGATGCAGCAGACGAAGGTCACCCCGCGAGATACGAAGCACACCTGCAATTGTATACAAGTCAAATTTTAAAAACTTAAAAAAAAAAAAAGAAAAGAGGTTTTATATTAATTTGCCTTCGCTCATCATTTCAGCTCAAAGTTGTCCAACTTTGGGCTTAAATTTTTCTTCAATTAAATAAAAATACTTTTTAAAACTTCACTTTTCGGTCCGGGAGTACTCAGCCGTCTGTCCGGCACTATTTTTGAGTAACGGGTACGTGACCCTGGCTTCCCGAGCTACTACTGACTCCTTTCTGCTCTTTCCGGGTCAGTAGTATCCTTTCTTATTGTTAATCCCTTCCCAAAGTCCGCATTCCCTTACTTTACACATCTCCCTACCTAATCCTTCTCATTTCCCCTCCGCCAAGCCAGTGGTAGGCCGTGCCCAAGTGCTGCGTGCCCAGAGGCGAGTCTGGGATTAGCGTGCCATTGCCCTGGGACCGGGTGACCCCAGAATAAGGCTAACCTTGCCCAAACATGCTCTTGCAAAACAGGCTCTGTTTGGGTCGACGAATTTTTCCCTTGCTGCTCGTGGGAACGCTGATGATAAAACACTTTTCATGCCAGAATGGCGGCGACGTGGTTCGCAACCCGTCACGTCTCGTCTCCCGGGGGAGCGAAAAGTGGGCTGCCGATAGCCACTTTGCTACTTTGAATGTTAGAGGAGGAATGAAAGATAAAATTGATGATGTATGTGAGATGATGAGGGAAAGAAGAATTGATATTCTATGTGTGAAGGAAACTAAGCGGAAAGGATGCGAGACCACCATACATGGATCTTACACAGCCTACTGGTCAGGAGTCCCTGAAAACAGCAGAGGCTGTCAAGGAGTTGGTGTGCTGCTTTCTGCTAGAATGAACGAATGTATGACTGACTTTGGGTGTGTGAGTCCTCGACTCATATGGGTGAGGTTGAAGATTGGCCTTACCCGCATCTTCATTCTAGGGGTATATGCTCCACAAGATGCGGGATGGAACCGGTCTTCGAGAGCCCAAACCGAAAGGGAAGAGTTTTGGCATAGTCTGAAAGATGTACTGAATGAATGTAAGCGTAATGAAAGAATTGTAATGCTTGGAGATTTTAATGGATGGGTTGCAGTGCAGCGTGATGGATATGAAACTGTGTTAGGGAAATTCGGTGATGAAAAAGTGAATGAAAATGGAAAGAATCTGCTTGAGGTCTGCTTGGAGTGGAATCTTGTGGTAACAAACACAATGTTTGAGCACAAGAAGATCCACAGGTACACAAGAAAAGAAGGAAACCAGGAAAGTATGATTGATTTTTTAATGGTCGATAAGAGATTAAGAAAGAAAGTGCTAGACACCAGGGTGTACCGTGGCACTGCCATCGACACTGATCACTTCCTGGTGTTATGTCGATTAAGGGGGATCTTTAGGCGATGGCGGCATCATGTTCGGGAACCCATTAGTGTGCTAGAAAGAGTGAAAGTCGAGGTTTTGCAAGATGATGAAATGAGAGAGAAGTATAAGAGTAAATTGATTGATAAGTTTGACAGATTAGAAGGAATGTGTGAGGTTGAAGAGTTATGGAAGTCGATCAAGGATGGAGTTGTGAATGCGGCCACTGATGTATGTGGTGTGAGCAGGAGAAGAAAAAGAAGTATGTTGAAGACTGTAAGTGCAAAAATTCGGGAGGCGGTGTCTGAAAAGAGGAAAGCATGGCAGGATTGGTTGGTAGCAAAAGCCAATCATAGAATGGACAAGGCAACAATAGAGGATGTACAAAATGCGAAGAATGAGTATAAAAGACGTAAGACCGTAATAAAGGAAGTGGTTGATAGAGATGAATTTGAAAGAAGGTTATTTGATGGCTATTCTTATGTCTTTCCTTCTGGAAGGCCATAAGAATAGCCAGAGCTAATAATACAAGCTCACATGGCGAAATCAGGAACCAGAATGGAAGCTTTATGGCAGGTGAAGAATGTATACTAAAGAGGTGGAAGGAATATTTTGAAAGTTTATTCGAGAAAGAGCATATACATGTGCCAAACCCCGGTAGGGTCAAACAGAGTGGGGATGAAAGTAATATTAGTATGAAAGAGATTTTAGATGCAATGAATAGTATGAAGTTGGGTAAGGCTGCAGGATATGATAGGATTACGGTCGAGATGCTGAGAGCTGGACAGGGCGTGGTAGCTAGTCAGCTGTACTACCTTTCAATCTTTGTTGGAGGAGCGGCAAAATGCCAGATGACTGGTGCAAAGCCGTAATCGTTCCGGTATATAAAGGAAAAGGGTCACAGCAAGACTGTAAAACTATCGTGGCATTAGCTTACTGAGCGTCGTCGGCAAACTGTATGCAAAGATACTGATTAAAAGAGTGATGAATGAAACTGAAGAGAAAATTTGGGATGTACAAGCAGGATTTAGAAGTGGAATGGGATGCATGGACCAGGTCTTTTCCTTACGTAGCATTACCGAAAATGTTTGGCACATAGCCAAAAGGTCTATTGCGCTTTCGTAGATTTGGAAAAAGCCTATGACAGAGTGGTGAGGAATGAATTGTGGTCCATATTGTCTGCTTATGGGGTGAACAGAACGCTGATACGAGCATTGAAATCACTTTATGGGGTTCTAGTGCTTGTGTCAGGATAAACGGAGCTACTCAGACTAGTTTAGCATCCAGAAAGGTGTTAGACAGGGATGTGTGGCCTCGCCGTGACTGTCTAACCTATTTTTAGACAATTGCTTGAAAGATTTGAAAGATAGTGATTATGAACTAAGAATGAATGAGTTGACCGTCAAGTGCCTCCTATACGCTGATGATCAAGTTTTATTATCATCATCGGAGAGGGAGTTGCAAGCGATGGTCGACATGGTTCATGGAGCTTTAACAGGCAAAGAAATGAAAGTGAATGTAAGCAAGACGAAAGTAATGGTTTTTGAAAGAGAAGAATGTATGACAAACTGTGACATTATGATTGAGGGACAAAAAGTGGAACAAGTGAAAGAATTTGTATATCTGGGTTCACAGTTTACGAGAGATGGCAAGTGTGATGATGATATTGAAAGAAGAGTTTTAAAAGGAATCAAGTCAATGGGGCACTTCATAACTTTATGAATAGCCGGAACGTTTCACAAAAGAGCACGACTGGCTGTGCATAGAGGCGTGTTGGTCCCCACACTGATGTATGGTAGTGAATGTTGGGTATGGCAGAAGAAACATGAAAGTAAGATTAATGCTGTGGAGATGAGAAGTCTGAGAAGTATAACTGGAGTGAAACGGATGGACAAAGTGAGGAACAGTGTGATAAGGAAGCGGTGCGGCGTGGTGGAAGATGTAGTGACAAGGATAGAGAAAGGGATGCTTAGATGGTTCGGCCATGTCGAAAGAATGGATGAAAGAAGATTGACGAAAGAAATATACAAGGTAAGAATGATTGGAAAAATCGGTGCAGGCCGATCTAGACGGACATACTCCGATCAAATCGGAGATGTCCTAAAGAAAGGCCGGATCAAAAGCACACGCAACCGACGAGCGTGCATGAAGACGCTTATGAAAGTTGAGGAAGCGAGAGAGGTGTGCCAGGATCGTAGCAGGTGGAGAGAGGTGGTCTCTGCCTACCCCGCTGGGAACGAGGCGTGATATATATAAGGTTGGAAAATATCTCCCTTCCGCCTTTTTGTCTTTTGAATTTCGCGGCTATGTACAAAGCGCTACAGAGCTCGTATCTGGCAATACTATACATAATTTGAAAGGTCTTGACATAACCTACAAAACGACGCTATGCATAATTAGTTTGGATATTGCGTTCAACAGTTATAGACGTGTAAACATTGAGTTCACTAACGCCGAAAACGCGCTATTTTAAAGTTTTCCTTCGTTAAAGGCAAATCCGCTAAAGAAACGTTCCGTGAGATTAATGGTGTTTTGGGGATGGTACTCTATCACTTCGAACCGTGGAGGAATGGTTTCGACGATTCAGAGCCGGTGAAAACGACACCATGGATAAGCCAGCCGGCGGAAGACCTGTGACGACAAATACCGATCAAATCATGGACTACATCGAGTTAGACCGGCATGTGGCATCTCGTGACATCGCCCAGGAGATGGGAGTTAGTCACCAAACCATTTTAAACCATCTGCAGAAGGCTGGATACAAAAAGCTTGATGTTTGGGTGCCGCATGATTTGACGCAAAAACCTTCTGGACCGAATCAACGCCTGCAATATGCTGCTGAAACGGAACGAACTCGACCCATTCTTGAAGCGGATGGTGACTGGCGACGAAAAATGGATCACATAGGACAATATCAAGCAAAACGGTCGTGGTCGAGCGGCCAAGCCGGGATTGACGGCCAGGAAGGTTTTGCTGTGTGTTTGGTGGGATTGGAAGGGAATCATCCACTATGAGCTGCTCCCATATGACCAGACGCTTAATTCTACCATCTACTGCGAACAACTGGACCGCTTGAAGCAGGCGATTGACCAGAATGGTCCAGAATTGGCCAACAGGAAGGGTGTAGTGTTCCACCAGGAAAACCCCAGACCACACACTTCGTTGATGACTCGTCAGAAGCTACGGGAGCTCGGATGGGAGGTTTTATTGCATCCACCATATAGCCCGGACATAGCGCCAAGTGATTACCACCTGTTCCTGTCCATGGTGAACGCCCTTGGTGGTGTAAAGTTGAACTCAAAAGAGGCTTGTGAAAAGTGGCTGTCCGAGTTCTTCCCAAATAAGGAGTGGGGCTTCTACGAGGGAGGTATTATGAAGTTGCCGTCTAGATGGAAACAGATTGTCGAACAAACGGCGCATATTTGAACTAAATCCGATCACTGTAACACTTTTATAAAGCATTGAATAAAGAGCAAAAAACGGAAGGGAGATATTTGCCAAACTAATATGTATGTATGTAAAACTTCAATACCATAGACAAACAGATCACACAGATTAATTATCTGTGCACAGATAATAAATTACTGCTTCGGATGTAGTTAAAAAAAAAATACTTCTAGTAAAATTATATCTGTTCCCATCTCTTTTTTTTTTAAATTAACAATGGACAAAGAATTCATGTTTAACGGCTGCGTTCAACTTTAATATTTATTTTTAATTTAATACAGTTATAGACACAGGTGTTGCAGGATTATAAAAATTAAAAAAAAAAAATTATGCAATTCGACGGAACGGTCACCTCTGGCTACAGAGACAGTACCGCCAGTAATAGCTATAGGTCCTTCAAACCGGATCACGGCAATGTCTGCACAGTACTGTCTGTCGGCTGCAACAGGCGCTGCGGCGGTACCAGAAGGTGTATTCACAATACTCACTTTTGGCTGAAGACCAGCTCTGGCGTTGCCTTCGGCAGTTGGACAGTTGTTCAGCGGCACACACACGCCGCGGAATCTGCCGTGGTAACATTGGGAATCTGTCATAAAGGAGAAAAGGATATAAAAACGTTTTTTTACCATCACCTGCTTTAAGCGATTAACCGGAAATGGGGCTGAACCTCATTGAGCATCCGCTTCGGTAACAACTTTTACTTAAAACACTAAGATTTTTACAATCAGACGGGTTGTGGGCGTAAACATCTGGCTTTATGATACTTCTTCGCTTGCGAGCTGGTCATCCTTGAGGAGACTTCATTCTATTCTTGAAGAACCATATTCTGCAGCTCCATATAGAAACCTCAGCGTCGATTTTATTCAAATAATGAATTGGTTATAATATAAAATATTCATGAAATCGACCCGCGCGCCGCCATTTTGAATTTTGAGTATAAAGGTGACGCTTTCCTTGGCGGCGCGTGACCCATGTGGCTGGCTTTGAAAGTGTTTACATTGCCATCGTTAAAAATAATATAAATGTAATAAATATACACTACGTATTAAACTACTGTGTTTAATTATAAATTTAATATAAAACTAATCCACATTAGTGAGAAGTTTTTTTTTTATTTAATTAAACAACGAGACGAGAGAAATGTTCACTTGGTAAGCGATACGGCGGCGTATAACATGGCGCTAATTAGTACGATATCTCACATTTCGCTCGTCACTTGCGATATATGTTGGGACTCGTTACCACAGTAATAACACTGGCTGCAGCGCCCTTTAAACCGGAACATAGTAATGTTTGCACAGTACTGCTTAACAGCTGCAATAGTCGCTGCGGTGGTAATTAGACCGTCTCCAGTAATAGAGATTTACTACCAATGAAGTTTGCATCGTCTTCATCAGCTGATAGAAGTCCACAGCTGGACATAGGCCTCCTCTATAGATTCCCACACTGGTGCACCACAGAGCTGGTGACGTAGACTTGGATCCCGTGCTGTTCTTGAAGGTTGCATGGAACTGGTAAAAGCTAGATGCTTCATAATTATAAGGAGACTCACCCACGTTCTGCGCTATGATATTAACCGGAAGGCATAGATAAATATAGATCACAAGAAATCTGCTTAACATGATTAACTTTATATATATACACCAAAGAGTATTTATTTAAAAAAAAAAAACAAACAAATGATGTCTACTTTCAGCCACAAACGGCGCAGTAATGTAAAACCATATAATATTTGTAATCTATACCCAAACGCTTATCTATAGCAGTACTATTAAATAGAAATCAAAATTAATGATATAAACAATATCATTATTATTTGATAATATGTATTTGAAAATAATGATATATTCCAGTAAAAAATGATTGCTTTTTAATGATGTATACAATTATTAAAAGGTTGTTTACCTCTGTCGCCGGAGACCGTCCGGCTACCGCCGAGAGCGGAGACGTCAGCCTACTAGCACCGCAGTGTTATAGGCAAGCGTATTACTCACTGGTACCGCCGCAGCGCGTATTGCAGCCGGCATACAGTACTGTAATCCGGCTTGAAGGACCTACAGCTATTACTGGTGTAGTGTCTCTGTCGCCGGAGACCGTCTGGCTACCGCCGACAGCGGAGACGTCAGCCCACTAGCACCGCAGTGTTATAGGCAAGCGTATTACTCACTGGTACCGCCGCAGCGCGTATTGCAGCCGACAGACAGTACTGTAATCCGGTTTGAAGGACCTACAGCTATTACTGGTGTAGTGTCTCTGTCGCCGGAGACCGTCCGGCTACCGCCGAGAGCGGAGACGTCAGCCTACTAGCACCGCAGTGTTATAGGCAAGCGTATTACTCACTGGTACCGCCGCAGCGCGTATTGCAGCCGGCATACAGTACTGTAATCCGGTTTGAAGGACCTACAGCTATTACTGGTGGTAGTGTCTCTGTTGCCGGAGACCGTCCGGCTACCGCCGAGAGCGGAGACGTCAGCCTACTAGCACCGCAGTGTTATAGGCAAGCGTATTACTCACTGGTACCGCCGCAGCGCGTATTGCAGCCGGCATACAGTACTGTAATCCGGTTTGAAGGACCTACAGCTATTACTGGTGGTAGTGTCTCTGTTGCTGCAGACCGTCCGGCTACCGCCGAGAGCGGAGACGTCAGCCTACTAGCACCACCGCAGTGTTATGGGCAAGCGTATTACTCACTGGTACCTGCCGCAGCGCGTATTGCAGCCGGCATACAGTACCGTAATCCGGTTTGAAGGACCTACAGCTATTACTGGTGGTAGTGTCTCTGTTGCTGCAGACCGTCCGGCTACCGCCGACAGCGGAGACGTCAGCCTACCAGCACCGCAGTGTTATAGGCAAGCGTATTACCACTGGTACCGCCGCAGCGCGTATTGCAGCCGGCATACAGTACCGTAATCCGGTTTGAAGGACCTACAGCTATTACTGGTGGTGTCTCTGTTGCTGCAGACCGTCTGGCTACCGCCGACAGCGGAGACGTCAGCCTACTAGCACCACCGCAGTGTTATAGGCAAGCGTATTACTCACTGGTACCGCCGCAGCGCGTATTGCAGCCGACAGACAGTACTGTAATCCGGTTTGAAGGACCTACAGCTATTACTGGTGGTAGTGTCTCTGTTGCTGCAGACCGTCTGGCTACCGCCGAGCGGAGACGTCAGCCTACTAGCACCGCAGTGTTATAGGCAAGCGTATTACTCACTGGTACCGCCGCAGCGCGTATTGCAGCCGGCATACAGTACTGTAATCCGGTTTGAAGGACCTACAGCTATTACTGGTGGTAGTGTCTCTGTAGCTGCAGACCGTCCGGCTACCGCCGAGAGCGGAGACGTCAGCCCACTAGCACCGCAGTGTTATAGGCAAGCGTATTACTCACTGGTACCGCCGCAGCGCGTATTGCAGCCGGCATACAGTACTGTAATCCGGTTTGAAGGACCTACAGCTATTACTGGTGGTAGTGTCTCTGTTGCTGCAGACCGTCCGGCTACCGCCGAGAGCGGAGACGTCAGCCTACTAGCACCGCAGTGTTATAGGCAAGCGTATTACTCACTGGTACCGCCGCAGCGCGTATTGCAGCCGGCATACAGTACTGTAATCCGGTTTGAAGGACCACTACAGCTATTACTGGTGTAGTGTCTCTGTCGCCGGAGACCGTCCGGCTACCGCCGAGAGCGGAGACGTCAGCCTACTAGCACCGCAGTGTTATAGGCAAGCGTATTACTCACTGGTACCGCCGCAGCGCGTATTGCAGCCGGCATACAGTACTGTAATCCGGTTTGAAGGACCTACAGCTATTACTGGTGGTAGTGTCTCTGTTGCTGCAGACCGTCCGGCTACCGCCGAGAGCGGAGACGTCAGCCTACTAGCACCGCAGTGTTATAGGCAAGCGTATTACTCACTGGTACCGCCGCAGCGCGTATTGCAGCCGACAGACAGTACTGTAATCCGGTTTGAAGGACCTACAGCTATTACTGGTGGTAGTGTCTCTGTTGCTGCAGACCGTCCGGCTACCGCCGAGAGCGGAGACGTCAGCCTACTAGCACCGCAGTGTTATAGGCAAGCGTATTACTCACTGGTACCGCCGCAGCGCGTATTGCAGCCGACAGACAGTACTGTAATCCGGTTTGAAGGACCTACAGCTATTACTGGTGGTGGTGTCTCTGTTGCTGCAGACCGTCTGGCTACCGCCGAGCGGAGACGTCAGTCTACTAGCACCGCAGTGTTATAGGCAAGCGTATTACTCACTGGTACCGCCGCAGCGCGTATTGCAGCCGACAGACAGTACTGTAATCCGGTTTGAAGGACCTACAGCTATTACTGGTGGTAGTGTCTCTGTCGCCGGAGACCGTCCGGCTACCGCCGAGAGCGGAGACGTCAGCCTACTAGCACCGCAGTGTTATAGGCAAGCGTATTACTCACTGGTACCGCCGCAGCGCGTATTGCAGCCGACAGACAGTACTGTAATCCGGTTTGAAGGGCCTATAGCTATTACTGGTCGTAGTGTCTCCGATTCTTTTTTAATAGTTTCCCTTGCGCGTGTTGGGTCAGGACCTTTATTCATCAATTCACTTATCATCTATTTCTTACTCTATACAATTTTTTCCTTCGCTCTCTTCTTTCATTCTCTCTTCTCTTACCATACGTATCTTCTATTCTCATTCGTTCTCCATTCCAATTCCATCTCTCATACCTCTCGCTCATGAGTACAGTCCGTACTCGCCTCATCCAATGCCTGTAACAATTTTTTTTTACTCCTTCCTCTTCTGTGATTTGCTACATTTACATTTTCCTTCCATATTGTTATTTTTACAATTTTAAATATTAATCCTAATTGGCTTAATCTAAAAGGTGCATGGCTTGAAATAGAATTAAAAAAAAATCCTGTTTACTGTGGGTCTCATTTTAATTTCATTTCTTTATTTGCTTCTATTATTTATTTATTTAACGTTATACAACTCGTGTAAAGGCATATTATTATATATATTATTCTAGTTATAACTTTTATAGTATTTCAGGAATATTTGGCGACTTTAGTCCTCAGTCATCAGATAGGCAATGACTTCCGTATCTAACCTTCCGCCTATCTCAATCTCCAGGTCTGCTTTTTCTCTCCCATAGAAAGGACACGAAGTCAGGATGTGCTCCACAGCATAGTCCACCGCCGGGTCACAGAGACACGCAGGACTCTCGGGACTCTCCTCGAGCTTGAACCTGTGAAGGTACTCGGAGAATCCCCGTGCCGTTATCCCTTCCACATACCTGCTCCATTCCTCAAGCGTCCTCATCCTTAGCTGACACATGACGATAAAAAACGGAACAATCCTCGTACTCCGGTCTTCAGGGCCGCATCCTTGGCCAGCTGGTCCGCCCTTCCATTCCCCTCCATCCACCACTTCAACCACTACGCCAGCGAGGCTTACTACAGAGATCCGACGTGTTATAAATTACACTAACACGCAATTAAAAGGGTTCCGCATACCAAACCAAAAATATAGGAACTAAATTATCAGGGCCGGTACTTACCGCGTAGCCCAATCCGGATTGAATTAGTTTAATTGAAAGTTGAGAATGATTAGGAAAGAGAGAAACCTCTGATGCCAATGAAACTGTAAATTAAAAGCCCTGACCCATAAAACAGGGAAAACATTAAAAGAATAGGAGTAGGAGAATGAAAGAAGATAAGAAGACAATAGCAATTGCCCCCGAAATGGTACACAGTGAAACTCCTCGTCTTCCTGGAGCGTTACTGGTTCCCGTAATCGAGTTAGACATTTTTTTTTATTAATTACCAAATTCACTGATATTATTCAAGGCTTCACCTTATCTTATTATTTACAACATTTATTTAAAATATAATTACAACTATTTTGGCAGTTTTTTTATATACTTATGCTATCTAATATTTATAGAAATACACAGAATATTACTGTGTGCATATATATAAATAATATATACAGAAATACGTAAAATATTACTGTGTGCATATATATAAATTAATATTTATAGAAATACACAAAATATTACTGTGTGCATATATATAAAGTAATATTTATAGAAATACACAAAATATTACTGTGTGCATATATATAAATTAATATTTATAGAAATACACAAAATATTACTGTGTGCATATATATAAATAATATATACAGAAATACGTAAAATATTACTGTGCATATATATAAATTAATATTTATAGAAATACACAAAATATTACTGTGTGCATATATAAATTAATGTTATAGAAATACACAGAATATTACTGTGCATATATATAGAATTAATATTTATAGAAATACACAAAATATTACTGTGTGCATATATATATAAATAATATATACAGAAATACGTAAAATATTACTGTGCATATATATAAATAATATATACAGAAATACGTAGAATATTACTGTGTGCATATATATAAAGTAATATTTATAGAAATACACAGAATATTACTGTGCGCATATATATAAAGTAATATTTATAGAAATACACAGAATATTACTGTGCGCATATATATAAAGTAATATTTACAGAAATACACAGAATATTACTGTGCATATATATAGAATTAATATTTATGAAATACACAAAATATTACTGTGCATATATATAAATAATATATACAGAAATACGTAAAATATTACTGTGTGCATATATATAAATAATATTTATAGAAACACACAAAATATTACTGTGTGTATATATATAAATTAATATTTATAGAAATACACAAAATATTACTGTGCATATATATAAATTAATATTTATAGAAATACGTAAAATATTACTGTGTGCATATATAAATTAATATTTATAGAAACACACAAAATATTACTGTGTGTGCATATATATAAATAATATATACAGAAATACGTAAAATATTACTGTGTGCATACATATAAATTAATATTTATAGAAATACGTAAAATATTACTGTGCATATATATAAATTAATATTTATGAAATACACAAAATATTACTGTGTGCATATATATAATGTAATATTTACAGAAATACACAGAATATTACTGTGTGCATATATATAAGTAATATTTACAGAAATACACAGAATATTACTGTGTGCATATATATAAGTAATATTTACAGAAATACACAGAATATTACTGTGTGCATATATATAAATTAATATTTATAGAAATACACAAAATATTACTGTGTGCATATATATAATTAATATTTATAGAAATACACAAAATATTACTGTGTGCATATATATAAAGTAATATTTATAGAAATACACAGAATATTACTGGAGCAGTTCAAGTATTGTGAGAATTCTCCGTGGCCAGTGAATACCTGGGTTAACTGCCCAGTTGGCCTGACCTTCCTCATTAACCAATATGCCTCTGCTGGCAGGCGCTGGTCGTAGTCTGGCTTTCACCTGCTGTTAACGGTAGCCAGCGTGGCTAATTCATCAGCACGCTCATCACCAGGTAAACCTACATGGGCCTTGACTCAGAGCAGTTCTCCCTGATCACCACGGCATGATGGAATGAGCCAGGATCTTAGCAGTATCGGGCGTGACTTTAAAGCCACTCAAACCATAGGTCGCTTCCGTCCTCTTGAGGGTCATTGTGGTTGCCTTCCATGTGGCCAGGAGTTTCGCCTGGTATAGACACAGCTTCCGGTCTTGGGTCTCAGTCTCGCTTTTCCATATAGAAAGTGAGGCTCCAAGCTTCACCTCAAAAAAAAAATTGTTGTATAGATGATAAGTGAACTGTAAATTAAAGGCCCTATCCCAACCTACGTAGGGCACAATTAAAAAAAAAAAAAAGAAAAAAAATCCCTTCATCTCAAGGTTATTGTCGTCTAAATCAGCAAACAACATCGACACATGGCGATGACACCAACTCCAGCATCACGACGTTATGCGAGCGCTGCTCTAATCCGGTTTGAAGGGCGCTGCAGCTAATGTATTTACTGGGGTGACGAGACTCAATACCTCATGTCTCGAGTGACGAGTGATTTGCGGTGCAGCGTTGTTAATGAGGGACACTTAAAATCAGGTGAGCGTGCCTTAGCTATAATAAAAAAAAAAGTTTGTTCAGACAAATATTTAAAAAAAAAAAAAAGGTAATTTTAAATCAGTCGTCATCGTCGAAGTCGTACTCATCCGGTTCCACCTTCACTAAGCTCTTCGCTTCCGGTGACGAGTAGAACTCCGGCGGGCAGCACACTTGGTCAAAGGCGCAATGGCTGTAAAAAAAAAAAAAAAAAATATTATGTCATTGTAAATGTACCCGTCGCGGTGTGGTCATGCGACGGAGGGTCCTGGAGGGACCTAGGTTATGAGGTATCCTTGGCGAAGTTATAGGAAGACCTGCATCTGATATACAGCGGAAGAAGTGGTTCGAGGAGATGAAGCAGCGGACCTGGTTTGAATCCATAACAGCCAATTTACGTCTCAACTGCTGGGGCACAGGCCTACCCTCAATATGGGGGTAGGCCTGTGCCCCAGGGTAGGCATGCTTTATATACCATTGACGAGAGCATCTAGTGATGTGTGTACTATACTGTGCGAGTATTATCACGTTCCGGTTTAAAGGGCGCTATAGCTAGTGTAATATCTGGGGTAGCCGAGGGTCTGGTGAATGTCGCGGTCGATCGATGTGGAGATCTTTGGGGGAGGCTGTCCAGCTGTGGACCTCTGTCGGCTGATGATGAGTCTCAGACGAGCGCTATGTGGTGCTTAAGTAGCGCCTAGATATGGGCGGGAGTATATAATCAGTTGGAAGTCGCGTTTATCTTATAACTTAATTAATTAACAAAAAAAAAAAAAAAAAAAAAAAAAAAAAAAAAAAAAAAAAAAAAAAAAAAAAAAAAAATGTTTCCCTTTAGATCTCACTTCGTGTAACCTCGTGGCACGTACAGAGTGAAGTCTATGTGAGCTGTTCCATAGTCGCAGCGCTCCCTGCCGACGCAGGAGCCCGCCTGGCCCCTGGCCGTCACGCAGGCCTTGGCAGCGCTATCTGAAACACGAGGATCATAACCGGTCCCCACATAAGGACTTTGGACAGAGTTGATGATTAACACCAGCACAGCATATTCAACACCATATTTTATTTATACTACGAAGCGACGATATCGATCACCTGGTATTAAGTGACACGGCATAACAACCGCGCTAGTTAGGATACACCGCATTGCGCTCGTCGCTTGAGACGTAACATAATTGAGTATCGTCACCCCAATGATTACCTACACCGCCCTTCAAACCGGAACAAAGTACTGTCTGTATGCTGCAATATATAGCTCTACCACTAGTATCTATATATATAGGAGATATCCTGAGATCCGACCAATCACGAGATCTCCGAAACTATTAGAAGTGGACACTCAAAATTAGGTGAAGACATTGCTTCTGCCGTTCAGAGGTCAACTAAGACTGGACTTTACAAAACTCCATCTCCACAAGGAGAGCGCTACAACGGAGCACTGAAGGTTAAAAACTTCACTGGTAGTAGGTCTCCGTTGCTGAAGACGGTCTTGGTACCACAGCATCGAACAGTACATTAGTGTTCCTGTTTAAAGGGCGTTGCAGCTATAACATATAGTGCGTAAATGAGACCTAACATCTTGTCTTTGCGACGAGCATATTATGGCGCTGTGCCACTGTAACACCAGGTTGCAGCAGACGTATCACTTACCATCAGCAATTCTCACCTCATCGTTTCTTTGAATAAAAAAAAAAGTAGATCTTAGATCACCACCTCACAGAACTTTGAAGGGTCTAAACAACCCTCAGTTATAAGGGTACAATTAACCCCTTCAATTAATAATTTGAAGAAATACCTAATTGCTATATTAGGTTAGGAAGATGGAGTCCACATTGAGACAGAAACTCCTGGCTCCAACTCTTGGACAGAACTTCAGTCTGGATGTTAGTATGCGTCTGAAGAAACGTTTCAGGTATCCTATATCACCAATAATAATGATCTAGATAAAATAAATCTATATAATTTAGATCCTTAGATCTTGTATATATATTTATCATGATATTTAGGATCTAAGGTTCTATATTAAGTATCACCATGATGATGAAGATATATAATTTAGATCCTTCTATATATATATATATTTATCACAGTTTTCAATGTAGATATCATCATCATCATCTCAACTGATAGACTCACAGCCTCCGACCAATTAGTCATAACTTAGGAATTATACACAACTTACTAATATTATTTGTTACCGCAGCAGGTCCCGTTGGTGCTGCTGTTAGGTTCTGACTGTACACTGCTGCGCTTCCCAAACTTACAGCAGTTAGACAACTGAAACAAAAAAGTAATCCTAAAAATTAATATTCTAGACACGTCACAATTACCAGCGGAACTTTCCTCTGGTGGTCAGAGACCTACAGAAATATACGCTAGTTAAGATATTTACACTGTAAACTGGTGGTACGTGTCTGTTGCTCAGATCTGTAGTCTTCAGCTAATAAGAATAGGACCAATGTAAGACCTGCCTGTCGCAGAAGGCGACTAAAAGGGCCTCGAGGGTCTGGGCTCTTATCGCTCAATAAGCGAACCTGCTGTGGCTCAGCGAAGATGGTTCTTCAGGGTCAGCCTCCTCCTCGGAGCTAAGCTAACACCAAGTGTGGAGGGGCACCGGTTCTATAAGAGATCCCGGAGCTTCTCCGTATGCTTAAATTACCCTGACTTCTTTCCAAAAGCAGGGTATCTTTCGAAGATTTCTCCCCCGAAACTATAAAAAAGAGATCTTTGTTGAAGAGGATCATCTAAGTAAGTACCATTAGTATCGTGGGGGTTGAATCCAGAGGTGATCAGAACAATGTACCCGGTGGTGTTGGAGACTAACATATTTTATGCAGCGAACACATGGGTGCCAGCGACTGAGGAGATGCTGGTTCGAAGGCAGCTTGACGCGGTCCAGCGTCATTGTACTTGGACCTAGTGCTTGCTGGGCTGCTGCCTCTGGATTTTCGGGTCCGAAAAGCAACCACCTTATTTGAGGTGAAGCGTAAGCGCTACCAGGAAGTACTAGTAGACCGAGAGCTGGAAGTAACAGTAAGCCACTTGAGACTTCCCCCCCCACTGAACAGATCGGAGAGTTTCTCCTGCCTGGGAGAAGGTGCGGAAGAAGTCCAACTTGCCACCTCGGCAGCCGCATCGACGACAAAGCCGGCAAGCAGCTTCAATCTTGTGTTGTATTGGGCGACCAACGATTCATCTTTGAAACGGTCAGAACACCTGACACCCTCCGTCCCTTAGAGTTAAGAGTGAAAGAGAATATAAAGAAAGCGACAGAGAAAAGGGAGAGATGTAAGATTATATTGGGTGAGAGCGTACGCGGGGACGGAGGGCAACGAATGGCAGACCAGCTGACCAAGGATGCGGCGCTGAAGAGTAAAAGGAGACCATCATACGAGAGGTGTCCTGTTTCATTAGTTAAGCGAAGGGTAAGGCTAAGAACGCTTGACGAGTGGAACGTACTATGTGGAAGGCACTAAGATATCTTTCCCGAGCGTTGCATCGGCGTATCAATCACTCCTCCATGTGGAACTGGTCACTCTACTGGACCAGATGTTCAAGGGCAAGAGGGTGTGAGTACTTCCACAGGTTTAATTTCAAGTAGAGTCTCTCATGCGTTCGTGGAGAAAACGCCTCCCTGATGCCAACAGTCGGCTCACATTCCTAAAATTCTATCGAAGGGCAATAGTTATAAATGGAATGAAGATACAATAGAAAATAATAATAATAATAAATATATACAAATGTAAATATGTAAGATGAAGACAATAAGATAAGAGAAATGTAAATAGATAAATCATAAGAAATTGTAAATAAGAAGAGAAGAGAAATGAATAGGAAAGCAATAATGTAAACTAGATAGAAATTGATCGATAACGTTAGATATAAGACGATGTGAGTGAAAATAAAGAAGGGTGTGTTTTTTTTATTTCAGAATGACGGATGAAAGAAGGTAATAGAATGGGGGAAGATAGAAGAAAGGAAGTTCGCGAAAAGAAAGGTATGATAGAATGAAAAAAGAAAGTAGAGAACGAGGAATAGGATAAGAATGACGAACAAATAAAAGAGAAGAAAGGAAACGACAGGGCTCTGTACAATTGGAAGGAAAATAAAAAAAAGTAGGTAATACTGCAGCGGCTATTTCTAGCACCAAACAGTAAAGTACAAACATTACTATATCCCGGTTTGGAGGGCGCTGTAGCTAGTGTAAGAAAAGTAACGAGATTCAATATCTTATGTCTCAGGTGACCAGTGCAATGTGGTGCTGTGTATACTACCTTAACTAGCGCCACGTTATGTTCAGGCGTATATCTTACCATCAGGTGAACATGCCGCTGGTCTCTGGTCTCTGTGCCGAGTTCCGGTTTGAAGGGTGCTGTAACTAGTGATATTACTAATGTCTTTTGTCTCCCCCAAACATCACCACACCGACAGTCAACATGGTCTCCAGTACCGCCGGGCATTTGGGGCCGTAGTTTGTAGGGGTTCATTTGTGGAGGGATTAGGGCCATTTCACAATACGATGGCCCAATGCCGGATGTTGAGATATATGTTATGTGTATATAGAATTGTATAAAAAACTTACACAAACACAAACGCGTCCATCTTTGCCGATATAGTAACTAGACTGATCTAGATTACAATAACAATTATTAAACTATTTAAACGTCCATTACATTAACTGGTATGTGATAATGATGATTAGACTGGTATGTAGTAATAGGTTTATAAAATTTAAGCAATGGTGATTATATTGATTTGCAGTAATATCCTCGTTCATGTTAAAGGGGAATTCATCGTGAGGAATGTGACATTATCTGTGAACAAATTTTAGAGGATATATGACTTCCACCAGTTCGCACTTGGCCATTAGAAGAAGGCCTTGATCAATGTTATTAGATAGAAGATCATCAGAGGAGTGGGAACAATAATAGGGCTGTATATTTTTTAATATCTTATTGTGGTTGTAATATGGAATTCTCGCCCCGCGGCCATTTTCCATTATCAACTCCCTCACAATTCCTTTTGGGGAAGGAATTTTTGTCTGATCTCTTAAAAGCATCAGCTATATCTCAACTAAATCTTGAGTGTTTACCTTTTATAGTTTCAGAGATTTCGTGGTAAGTCTATGGATCTCTGGACATCTATCTATACATATAAAATGCGGGACAGATGTATGTGGAGATCTTTGAGGACGGTTTGATGTTCAGCTGTGGACGTTTATCGGTTAATGATGATAATATATATAGAATAAGATATTCATTTCAGTGAAGTAAAAAGCCTGTAATTTAATATGACAGACACCTTATCTTACTTTATCCAAGTAGTAAAATTTACTATTGTACAATAAGTAGCCTAACGGATAGTCTAGTTATTATTAATCTGTGAACAGTAACCTTTATTATCTGGTTTGAACTTTTTATCGTTGATAATGTAGTAAACAGAGTCTGTTTGTTGGACAAACTTACATTTTATCTAATATTATTCAATTTCAGCGATTGTAAACCATTTTGATCTCTTTTTCCTTGTGTTGACAATTATTTTTGTTTACTATTAGAAATAACTGAATACAGGCTTGTGGGCGCACCTGCTGAAAGTTGTGTCCATCCTTTTATTAATCGCTTGCATTATCTCGTCTCAGAGTAGAGCTGCCACTCCCCACCTTTAACTAACGCACAGAAGCACCGTACGCGCCACCTCGAGGCCTTTCATTTACGGCAACGAGCAAACCCCGAACTCGCTGCCGTTGCCTCTGTTATGGGGGTTGGAAGCTGTTATGCACTCTCCTCCGCCCGCCGCCCAGTTCTCTGGCTACGAATAGGGAGAAGAGTAGTTCTTTCTCTCTCCCTCTCCGCAGCCTCCTTTTGCGACATCACCTGTTCGCAAAAAGCGACGCCAGCACTTCGACGACGCTTTCTCGCTTCCTTTCACAGCCTCAATGAAAGCTTGAAGCGAGAGGTCTCTTCCTATTTCAGCGATGAGATCTTGACGCAGATTTGTCCAGGTGACACAATCCTCCAACGTATGCTGCGCCGAGTCTTCATCGTTGCCACCATGATGGCACATTGCTGTTAGCTCTTTACTAATGCGGCACAAGTACTTACCGAAACGTCCGTGCCCGATCAGCACCTGTACCACTCGGAAGGTCTACGCGCCATGTGGTCTGTTCAACCAGTCACTTAAAACTGGGAACACAGCATCAAGTTGTTGTGTCCATCCTAAAATAAGACTTTGGAAAAAAAAAATTACGATATCTCCTTGAAAGAGGATAAAATATTTTTTTTAATATTTAAATATATTTGTTGAAAATTCATAATGTTTTCTTTTTACTTTTCATCTCATCGTCTGCCGATAGACGTTCACTGTTGGACAGGTCTTCTCTAAAGATTTCCACATATACTCAGCATCGCCTCCGGTACCGCATGGCACTAGAATTCATCATTTGTAGGGGTTTATATGGACGGGTTTTAACTATTTTTGATCCGAAACCAAGGTGATAAATATAGTTATTAATTTCTGATACATCCTGAGGAAAACCGCACACTGAAATCATCTTTGTGTGTGCGTGTGGTGGTCCCAGTAAAGTGGCAACAGGCTCGCCCCCCGTTACATGGGACCTAATCTGACCACAACTGGCGAAATGTGGGTGTTCATTCACCTTTGCCTACACCTACTGGGAAAAAGGCGTGATTATATAAAAAAAAATGTCTGATAATTGTAATTTTACAATATTCAAATTTTATCCTAATGTTAAAGATATTATCTACTTATTTTTCTAATAGGATTGGAAAAAATTTAAAGGTTGAATTTAAACTCATCAAGATTATTTTTATTTGGTAACATTTGATCAGGTGTCATGTATCAGCTGTTACAAGAATTAGGCCTGTCGTTTACTTGCAAAACTTAATACCAGTATTGCATATATGTATTTTAAATACCACGGCCGGAAACCAAGTTTCAATATTGTTTTAAAAGTATTTTCAATATTCATGATAAATATGAAAATTTAAACCTTCCCGAATCATTCAAAGAGTAAATTCAATTATAAAAAGAAAATACCTTCTAAGACTTATATCTAATCGTTTTGTTTTCATAGAAGTATTATTTAAAATATACTCATTTGTATGTTAACGATATTAATTTAATAAGTAGTATAAGTATGCTAATAAAAATAGTATCAATAATGTTAACTATTAAACGTCAGTTTGAAGAGGGTACCCAATGATGATGATGATGATGATGATGATAAATTATTAAGTATTTGAAAGGTTTTATTTAGAGTAGCTAGTACCAAATACTTGGTTTCAAAACCTAGTAACTGGTATCATACATCTGTCACCGTACGTCCGTATAGAAATAGCAAATGACAAATATTTTCGCATAGAATAATGAGAGAAGAAAATAATGCCGGAAATATTATTTACTTTTTAAATTAAATTGTAAGTAATTTTGCTGTTTATAGAAATATCTTTAAAACGTTTTCCTTAAGTCATATCATTGATAACATCGCAACGAAAAGCAAAGATTTTTATTAATATTACTACAATTCAAGAAGAATTTCGCTTACTATTGTTTATATGAATTAAACGTATTGGAAACATAGTCCCATTTTATTTACCTTTTTGTAAACATGTTTAATATGACACGTTAATTAGCAATGTTCGATATTAGTTTATAGTATATTTAACAGTTAATAGTAATGTAAATGATCTCACAATGAACTTTTTGATATAAACTCAAAATCACTGAAAGGAAAAGGCTGTTTTCTTTTAGCCATTCTATCTTGATTACAAGTGTTAGGTCCATTTTGGGAAGAAATAGGTATTGCTTCTTGATTGCATTTATAACCCATTCATTTTTAGGGCTTGATAGAGATGATATTATATAAATTAAGCTTTTTCCAATAAAGAACCCATCACCTTCTTGTCTAAAAATAATAGATATAAATTATATAATGAAAATAAAAATTGGTTGCATCTCAATAGTGTTTCTATTTAAGAGTCCTATTGAACCCATTAAACTTACCTCTTAACCAGATTTAATACTTTATGTTATAAAGTGAATCTTTAATACTTTGTGACTGTTGTAAATCTTACTAGAATGTATAATATAAAATGACAATATAATTTTTTTTAATTAAATAATTCATAAAAAAAACATTTGTTTGATGATAAGTGATAGTCCTATCATACACTACTCAGAATAATACAAATTGTTTTGTCTCTTGAGACTCCAGATATCAGGTGCCTTCTTTAACAATATCAGTCTTCTAATGGGTACATAGAATCATTCCCACAGTACTATCTGGTCGCAGAAATACAAACTGGTAGGCTTCAGTAACATATCATCATCATTTGATGCCTTCTAACTGAAGTTTGGCGATCAGACTGAGAAAACCAAATCAATAATCAGATATTCATTTTAACTGATGGTATTTAAACCCGGTCCACTCCTTTAGGTCATCAAAGCATTTCTTCCGCTGTCTACCAGATGGATGTTTTCCAGGAATATTGCCTGCCCGGATCAACTACAGGAACTCAAAGTGATCGTCTTTGATGGTGTCCAGTAACATGGTTGTGCCGATAAATTTTAATACAACCTTAAAAATACTATTTATTAAGATATCGAATGAGTATGTTCATGTCCGGAGTCCTCATTGTGCAATGCTGTTTTGTTTTTATTGTTATTGATAACAAATATATTATTAACAGATGGCGTTGTTTATGAAACAAGACTTCTGCCCGCCGCTGCTCTCCAGGAAATGGATTGCGATAAAATTAAGACCAAACATGGTAGGCAGGTATTGGCTATACATAACAGCCGGTTAGTCCTTTGACAATTTGTGACAGCTTATCTGTTAATGGGAATAGGATCCTGGGGTCCGCAGGCTGATAATTAACTACCTATTCTGTTAAATGACCCTAATTCAAGATTCCATGAGTCAGATCGGAGACCAGTCACTTATAAATAAAACTTTATTGTAGCAAAAATAATATATTCTTTTAAAACTCTTCAGACTGGTGATAGGTCTCCGTTGCCTGGAGACGGTCTAGATAGGTAGTGTGCATACATTACTGTGTACCAGTTTTTTTTTAATTCCACTAAGTGAGGAAACAAGTAGAATATTCCACCTGATGGGTTGGCATACACTGCAACAACAATGTGGTCTTCGACTGAAGATGATGAGTCTTGCTACTCCAGTAATTAGACTAGATACAGCGCCCTTCGAACCGGAACATAGTATTGTTTGCACAGTACTGTTTGTCGACTGCAATAGGCTCTGCTATGGTACCTACTTAGATGGTCTCCAGCAACAGAGAGTACCAGTAAAAACTTACTCAACTTACAGTTAATATATAGCCGTGAGCACATCCTTTCAATCCTGGAGAGCGGGCTGCTGTTCAGGGAGGACTGTGTGGAGGTGGAGCAGGAGGCGCCGTCCGATGAGGAGGTGTGGGCCGCGGCCAGCGGCAGTCGGGGTGGTTGGTTCACGCGCGGCGAGCTGGTGGCTTCCGGTGTTGCTGTGCTCGCGTGCCTCCTCGTCTGCCCGCCCAGGAAGTAGGTACCTTAAACTACTCGTAACAACAGCGCAGTGACTAAGCTAGTCAAATTACTCCAGTAACGAGACTTAACATCTCAAAGGAGTAACTAGCGCCACATTGACACGGACACTTACCATCAGGTGAATGTCTTATCACTGCTTTGAATAAAAAAAAATAATAATAGCTGATTCCCATAATTATTTTATCAGCTCACCCTTCCTCCATAGATGTATGTGTGTGAGTATATGAAAATTAATTTTATAGAATTTCTTCCCTAAGAGAAGTTGTGAGGGTGGTCAGAAAACTAGGCTGGAGAACAGGTATTATATATATATATATATTTATATATATATATGTATATATATGTAGGATGCATGAGCGATGGATGCTTGGAACGGAACGTAAGGAGACAGTATGGACGAGTGTGAGCGAGAGAGATATACTGGGAAGTGAGAGGAAGAAGTGTAGCGATGGCGAATGTGATGATGATGATACATTCCTTACCCACACCTTCAGTTCCACACATATATATATATATATGAATATACTAGCTGTTCCTTCATCCTCTTTGCTAGCACTAATATCCCTTTGACTAAGAAATTTTTTAGTCCATTAGCTGAGCTCTAAATGAATAAACGTGTAAATTTTTTAATAACTGTTTATCTAGATAAGAACTCTGACCCGAGTCATGAGATCAGGAGAAAAAAAAAACAGAAACGGCAAGAGCAATATTACTACCAAATTTTGATTTGTCACGTCTAATAGTTTAGTATGTAGTATATAGTGTGATCAGTATATATATATGTATGTATGTGTGTGTGTAGTTTTCAGAGGTCATCGCTGGTGCGCGCCGCCGCGTACGCGCTCGCGCCCGCGTGCGTGCGCGCGGCGCACCGGCGTCGCTGCGGCGGCGGCCTGCGCGCGCTGCTCACGCGCATGCGCGAGTACCTGACGCTCGCGCGCCGCGCCGCCGCCATATGCCGGGAGTACGCGGCGTTGCACGCGAACCTGTAATTACCGTAACATCCAATTTACCTCCCCACTGCTGAGGCGCATGCCTACACCCACAATAAGACAGCGATTGGGCCATAGTCACCACGTTGGCCCAACGCGGATTGATTACTTCACACACACCTTACAATAAATCCTAACTCACGTGCGGGTTTCCTCGCGATGTTTTCCTTCACCGTTTGTATCTCGCTGTTGTAACTAAAGTTCACAAATGTACATAACTTAAATATTAAGTCATTGGTACATGCCGAGATTAGAACCCGCGACCTTCGGAATGAAAGCCGCACGCTCTAACCATTGGGCCAGCGAGCTACTCTGTGTCTTCACGTGATACTTGAACGAAATGAAACAGAGACAGCTATAGATGTATTTATAGAGTTCAGCATGTGAGAAAGAACGAAAGCGAGAGCTACAGTTTGAACGCTTCTATTTCGATGTAGTTACTTTCATTGGGACCTGTTTACGTACTTTTTTTTGATGTAGTTAGTTTCATTGGAACCGGTTTGAACACTTTTATCGATGTAGTTAGTTTCATTGGGACCTGTTTGAACACTTTTATCGATGTAGTTAGTTTCATTGGGACCTCTTTGAACACTTATTCGATGTAGTTAGTTTCATTGGGACCTGTTTGAACACTTATTCGATGTAGGTAGTTTCATTGGGACCTGTTTGAACACTTATTCGATGTAGTTAGTTTCATTGGGACCTGTTTGAACACTTTATTCGATGTAGTTACTTTCATTGGGACCTGTTTACGTACTTTTTTTTGATGTAGTTAGTTTCATTGGAACCGGTTTGAACACTTTTATCGATGTAGTTAGTTTCATTGGGACCTGTTTGAACACTTATTCGATGTAGTTAGTTTCATTGGAACCTGTTTGAACACTTATTCGATGTAGTTATTTCATTGGGACCCTTGAACACTTATTCGATGTAGTTACTTTCATTGGGACCTCTTGAACACTTATTCGATGTAGTTAGTTTCATTGGGACCTCTTGAACACTTATTCGATGTAGTTAGTTTCTTTGGGACCTCTTTGAACACTTTTATTCGATGTAGTTACTTTCAATGGGACCTGTTTACGTACTTTTTTCGATGTAGTTAGTTCATTGGGACCTCTTTGAACACTTTTATTCGATGTAGTTAGTTTCATTGGGACCTGTTTGAACACTTATTCGATGTAGTTAGTTTCATTGGGACCTGTTTGAACACTTTTATCGATGTAGTTAGTTTCATTGGGACCTCTTTGAACACTTATTCGATGTAGTTAGTTTCATTGGGACCTGTTTGAACACTTATTCGATGTAGTTAGTTTCATTGGGACCTCTTTGAACACTTATTCGATGTAGTTAGTTTCATTGGGACCTGTTTGAACACTTATTCGATGTAGTTAGTTTCATTGGGACCTGCTTGAACACTTATTCGATGTAGTTAGTTTCATTGGGACCTCTTTGAACACTTATTCGATGTAGTTAGTTTCTTTGGGACCTGTTTGAACACTTTTATTCGAT
Source organism: Troides helena (assembly GCA_029286815.1). Classification (NCBI taxonomy): domain Eukaryota; kingdom Metazoa; phylum Arthropoda; class Insecta; order Lepidoptera; family Papilionidae; genus Troides; species Troides helena. The sequence goes on from JAGSMV010000033.1 coordinate 1,158,162, forward strand.
GTAGTTACTTTCATTGGGACCTGTTTACGTACTTTTTTTCGATGTAGTTAGTTTCATTGGGACCTCTTTGAAAACTTATATTTCGATTTAGTTACTTTCATTGGGACCTCTTTGAACACTTATCTGATGTAGTTACTTTCATTGGGACCTGTTTACGTACTTTTTTTCGATGTAGTTAGTTTCATTGGGACCTCTTTGAAAACTTATATTTCGATTTAGTTACTTTCATTGGGACCTCTTTGAATACTTTTATTCGATGTAGTTAGTTTCATTGGGACCTCTTTGAACACTTTTATTCGATGTAGTTAGATTCATTGGGACCTGTTTGAACACTTATATTTCGATGTAGTTACTTTCATTGGGACCTCTTTGAACACTTTTATTCGATGTAGTTAGTTTCATTGGGACCTCTTTGAAAACTTATATTTCGATTTAGTTACTTTCATTGGGACCTCTTTGAACACTTTTATTCGATGTAGTTAGTTTCATTGGGACCTGTTTGAACACTTATTCGATGTAGTTAGTTTCATTGGGACCTGTTTGAACACTTTTATTCGATGTAGTTAGTTTCATTGGGACCTCTTTGAACCCTTATATTTCGATGTAGTTACTTTCATTGGGACCTGTTTGAACACTTTTATTAGATGTTTTTAGTTTCATTGGGACCTGTTTGAACACTTATTCGATGTAGGTAGTTTCATTGGGACCTGTTTGAACACTTATTCGATGTAGTTAGTTTCATTGGGACCTGTTTGAACACTTTTATTCGATGTAGTTAGTTTCATTGGGACCTCTTTGAACACTTATTCGATGTAGTTAGTTTCATTGGGACCTCTTTGAACACTTTTATTCGATGTAGTTAGTTTCATTGGGACCTGTTTGAACACTTTTATTCGATGTAGTTAGTTTCATTGGGACCTCTTTGAAAACTTATATTTCGATGTAGTTACTTTCATTGGGACCTCTTTGAACACTTATTCGATGTAGTTAGTTTCATTGGGACCTGTTTGAACACTTATTCGATGTAGTTAGTTTCATTGGGACCTGTTTGAAAACTTTTATTCGATGTAGTTAGTTTCATTGGGACCTCTTTGAACCCTTATATTTCGATGTAGTTACTTCCATTGGGACCTGTTTGAACACTTTTATTCGATGTAGTTAGTTTCATTGGGACCTGTTTGAACACTTATTCGATGTAGTTAGATTCATTGGGACCTGTTTGAACACTTATTCGATGTAGTTAGTTTCATTGGGACTTCTTTTCACACTACCCACCTACCATTGATTATTTATTCCTTTATACCAGTGGTTCGTTGTCATCTGTGATCGAGTCGACGCAGACGATGCTGTGCCGTCAGCAGAGCGAGCTGGCGGTGCTCATGTCCAGGGCGTCGTCAGCCGTGCTCGGCAACGCGCCCTGGCTGAGGGATGACGTAGCGTGGAACGCGGTCACCATGGACGGCACGGAGAACCTGATGGTGAGGATCGAACGATAATTCGGACTTAGGATCGCATCTCACAACGTGATTAGCTGATACTCTGAGACAGTTCAACATCAGAACTATATATATAAGACGTTGAGTCAGATCCTTCGAGCCTGATAACTGTAATATATGAACACTGCAGTTTGGAGCTGCTATATATAACTCTGATCTGATCTCTACTCGCAACCGAGACATTCACTTGATATTACGTGATACGCCTGATCATAATTACACGGCGCTGGTCTCCTAACCATGATCATCATCCTCGATGATCATCTACTGCATCACATCCTGCTCGTCGCTTCCATAGGCGTACTAACGTTAAATTTCTATGCCCCACCGTAGCTCTATACAGCAGTGTTCAAACATTACTGTTATCAGGCTCGAAGGACCTGACTCAACATCTTACAGAAAAGCTAGAATGGTGTATTACAGACGGGTATATCAATATCAACTATTAATATATAAAGTTGCTCATTTAATTTGACCATTGTTGGGCATCGGATTGACCACAGTTTGTTCTGACCACAATTGGCCACGGAATCGAACCAGGGTACTCGCATGTTACTAGTCAAGTAGTCAATAATAGAGACCTATTATAGAGAGTGATGGAGAAGTCAATGTCTCGAAATGGAACTACTTGCAGAAAATTCACCACGCGTTCCTGGTGGTGCAGTCGACGCTGCTGAAGCACATCGCGATGGCACACTACCTACCACCACTTCAAGCTCAGAGGGTGTACAGGAATCACAACGAGCGGGTCTACTGGATACACAGCGAACTGCTAAAGCATCTGACTGAGGAGTTCGATGAGAACTATTCAGCCCTGGAGAGGATGTACCGGCTCCTCAAGAACTACGGCGCTAGCAGTGAACCGAAGAGACCTGGTCACGCGGTTAAAGACAGCTGGCTCTACTCCGACGTACACACCGATATAGCGAGGGCGAACCTTGAGCTGAAGCTGGCGCTGAAGATGTGCAACAGCATCGACATGTTCCTGGACGCCTGCGCGATCAACGAACAGCAGCTGGACGTGGAAGTTCTGAACAGGGACATCGAGGACTTGATAGAGAACCTCACCAAGTGTCTAACAACGGTGCAAAACTCACAGATAAGACTGATGAAGTTGCACAGGAAGTACGAAGGCAACGATACGAAGGTAGAAGAAAACGAACGGGCATCCGCTGATGAGGAGAAAGCGGGAATTTTAAGAATAGAGGATAAAGAACCGGAAACAAAAGACGAAGTGTTCTACTTCGTTAAAACTGAGGAGGACGTCGTCGCTCAGGCAGCAGAAGACGTCACCACCGGCCCGGGGAAGAAAGAGAAGGAGACAACTAAAGTCGTTCTGAACGAGTTAAAAAGGAAGCTGGTGAAGAGGGAGGACGCGATGAGGATGAGAGAAAGAAGGGCGCTGGCGGAAACGATGCCTGAATTGAAAATCCTCCCCGACTTCCCCCGTCAGATGAAACTGGAAGAGGCATCCGAACAAAAAGGTTTTATAACAAAAACTAAATGTAGCAAGAAGCAGAAAAGGAAACAGCAACATCCTTTTTTTTTGGGAAGAAATAAAATGGCGCTTTTAAAATTTAGAATAAATGGGGGTAGATTAAAAATCGCAACGTATACAGATAAAGAGACCATCCCTGTGTATACGTGTGAAGTGAATACGAAATTGAAGTTGAGGACGGCTCTGATAAGTGTTGCCAGGTGCAATCGCGCGTTGGTCGTCACTAAGTGGTGTAAACTGGTGAAGGGGGTGGTGGTGGATGAGACTGATGAAGATCGTGGGGAGCCGCAGAAGGTACCATTCGGATCGTTCACAACACGTGAAGACAATTTTAAAGTGAACAGGGATGACCTGGAACTGTCTACGTCGGGGAGCGAGAGTGAGTTTGATCTGGTCGAGAGGTCAGAGATATTGAGAGATCTTCGCAGGCACAGAGCGAACGGGAAGAGGAACAGAGAGAACGGCAAGATGAACAGAGAGAGACTGACGGACACAGAGGTAGATGAAGGCTTGAAGCCGATGGAGTACAGCCTAGGCACGGGCCTGGCGATGGCGTCTGTGCTGCAGATCAACAGCCTCGCCAACCGACCCAACATGGCGGAGGAGGAGTTCATAGGCGATGGTGAAGTGTCAGATGACAGCGGGCACGATGATCAATAGATAGATCCGTAGATCATCGGAACAACTCAGATCTCCATATGGCGATTATGATAGTCATTTATATATAAGAAAGTCATAATGACATAACCTCAAATTTTTTTTTTTTAAATAATTTACGCCTAAATAATTCTGTTATAAAAAAATTTTATTTCTTATGAAGAATAAATAAAAAGAAAATATTTAATACGACAAATTTAATATTTGAAAACTTTTTTTTCTATATATAATCTACATAGTTTCTATATGACACAATGACACGCCGCCATCTTTGATTTGTTATCCGCGTAGTGAATAAGTTTTAATAACATAAATACATAATCCATTTTTTATTGTTTATTAATAAATATTGAGTCAAATGAAAGATATAGAAATAAAAAAAAAAATTATTGTTTTTCTAATACGAATCATAACCTAAAATTCCTTCAACATGAATATGATCGTGTATGTAAGAGAAGTGCCTGTGTAAGTACTTAAAAGGACTATGAATACAAAAGGGTTTAAGTGCGATACTTAACCAATAAGCTACTGTTATTATTATAACCAATTTAATGTTTTTTTTTTAATAATATTTCACAATAATTGTAACTGATTATAACTAAATAATGTAATGAGTGCAGATACTATTAATTATATGATGATTATGTAACTATATTTCTAAATAAAATAAAAAAAAATTGTTTCTGCTGTGTATTATTTGAACTGGCTGTAACAAGTTCTATTTAGTAAATAGCACCGATCCGTGTTGCAATCCATGGGAGAGACCTGTGTCCAGGACGTCTGCTGATGATGATCTGTTTACTTATTTCATACGTATAACAAATGCAATAAAATAGTGTTATAATATTATATATGTTGAAACAATTTGAACGGATGATCTGGTGACTACCTGATGAAGGAATCTTCGTATCTATTCGATTAGTTGCCAGAGTATACTAAAAACCAGAGATGCTCCAGCTTTTTTTTTTCTTAGAGGCTACAATAGCGCGTTAGACGGGCTGCATGTTAACTGTAGCTGCTATAAATACTATGTAGCTGAAGATTTATAAATCTATTTTTTTTTTTTTTTATGAACGAAGCGACGAGAGTAGCAGGACGTTCACACGACAGTAAGTGATACGCCTACTTATAAGAACGCGGAGCTAGTTAGAATGATATTCACTGCACCATATTGCTCTGAACCCTTGAAACAGGATATATGGATGGAGATGTCGGAGGTGATATGTATATTTTTAAATTCACGTTTGGTTTTATGGCCATTTTTAATATAAACTAATTTTATTGACGACTTAAAAATAAGACTGGAATATTAACACAAAATTATTTTAAAATATTAGCTACATCTACTGTCATTATAAAATAAATTATCTAAGTTGTAATCTAGATAACAGATAGCGCTTTAATTATTATAACACAAATAATAAACTATATGATTTATCACTTGATAGAAGACATTAAAGAAGATCTATATTTAGCGGATAAAGAAAAAACGCTACAAATATTGTCGATTTCTTTATTATATCGATGTTTAAATAATAATTAAACGTGATAGATTCTACCCAAGTCGGTACACCAGCCAGCTTTTACTGAATGATATTTAGATTCATAAAAATCTAATTAATATAGTTTGGAAATAAATCCAGAGATGGCATATTATTTAAATATGTCCCTGCTATTCTGGCTGTTACACCTCCGCAACTCCTTTTGGGGGTAAGATTTCGTAAAATCGACTAATTAAAAAGAATTCGTAACGTAACAAGATCATTCCTCCCGTGACAATAATCACATCAAACAACTTGAGAAAGGTAATTAATATTTAAATATACTTACTGGTGGCAGTGTCTTTGTTGCCGGAGACCGTCTAACTACGTACCACCGCAGCGCCTATTGCAGCCGACAGACAGCAGTGTGCAAACATTACTAAGTTCCAGTTAGAAGGGCGCTGTAGCTAGTGAAATTACTATGGTAGACTTAATATTTTATTTTCCAAGGCGACGAGCAAAATATGGTGTATATGGTATACACCATATTTTTCTCGTCGTGCACCTAACTAGAGTTACGTTGATAAGGACAGGCGGAGGCAGAAAAAAAAATGATGAAGAATGAAGATAAAACTCTTAAAATTCATTTTATTTAGTATATAATATTTAAAAAAAGAAAAATTGTTAAATGTATTAAATAATTTTAACGCCATCTAGTGTCGAAATGTGCAACATCTAACAAATACATTATATGAAAACAGTTTTTATTTTCTATTTATTCTCAGACATTGTCCAAGTTCTTGTTTAACTTTATTATTTCGCCATTGTTTAATTTTTTTTTCTTCGTCACCAACTACCCGTATATACATATACTAGTAGCGTAAAAGTTTATATATAGTAGCTGTTCTCCCCACGCTTTAGATTTGAAGTTTGTATGAAATATTCCTTGAGAGCGACCGCAATCATTAACCACAGCAAACGCATAAACAATACCAAATGAAATAGTTTATAAAAGTTAATTAGAAATAAAACTATGAAGGACCTATGAAATTCATTAAATAAACGGCTTACAACCATGTACAGATCATTCCGCGACGAATGTTCATGTTCCCATGTCGATACGTTCACTAGTTTTCACGTGATTGACAAACAAACACAATCATTACACATATATACGTGTATAGGCGTATCAATTGATGAGTACAACATAAATGGCGTCGGATAAATAAATAAATAAAAAAAAACTCCTTTCGGAGGGAATGGATACATCAATTCACATATCTTCAAGTGGTGGCTGTTTATTAAATGAATTTATTGTTAATGTTTTATTTTTAGTAGCAAATTTAGTCAAGTGCCACAAGCCGCCATTTCTTCAAGTATATATATTGCATTAACTGAATACAGAGTAAGTAGTTGTTTGTTTTTTATACAATCAACCTACGAGACTAGCGAGACATTCACCTGAATGTGAGTGATATACGATGCACCATATTGCGCTCGTGGTATTAGACAACATATTGACTCTTGTTACCCCAGTAATTACATAAATTACAGCGCCTTTCATACTGGAAGAAGGTAATGTTTGTTGGTTGTGATTAGCGCTGCGGTGGTACTTAGTACCTAGACTGTCTGGGATAACAGAGACCTAGCAGTAAACAGTTGCCGTAGACCGTCTATGTAGGCAGCTCCAAGTAAAGAGCAAAGAGGTTCAGCACCTCGTTCTTCATGAGAATAGCAAAGGAGTGGATCAGCTTGCCAGCGTAGGTGTTCCCGCCCAAGTACGACTTGACTGATCTTCAAGACGAGAGACTATCAGGTTAATGATCCTCACCACTACCGATCACATCACTTAATATCAAGTGGGATCGTAGTCAAGAGCTGACATTATTTATTGTTTTTTTTTAAAAAAACTGCCGTGTACAGGTTTGTTTGTAGCTAATGAAATTGCTTTAGTCAACAATATCACGTGTGAAACCGAAGCATAATATAGTGTAGTGTTCATACAAAATAGCATCACGCTATTATGAGTGTATCACTTACAATCAGGTGAAAGCGTCGCTAGTCTCATCACTTCATAGAATAAAAAAAATAAAGTCACCCACTAACGGACAAGACTAAATAAAAAAGGTTACAATAGACATGTCAATTACTTTTTTTTTTGCATATTAAACAGACACGGAAATAAATATAATTATACATTTAAAAAAAAAAAACAAATATTGTCATTGGAGGAATAATAGGCATTATCCACAGTTGACCTTTGTCTGCTGAATAAAATTATGTTTAATAAAAAAATATTATTATTGTCAAAATCGTATATATATTTTATTCTAGTAATAGCTAGTTTTGACAGGTGGCGGTAAGGATGGGGTCGTATGTATAGTAATATAATCGATAACGAAACGATTCGATTATCGATTACTTTTCTCATAGAATATGTTATCGATATTTGTATAGTTTTCATGTTCAAATTAATATATTTTTTTTTTTGTTGGCGGGAAGTTCACCTTGTAAGTTTAGCGGTGGTAGTGTCTCCGTTGCAGCCTACAGACAGCGCTGTGCGGACATTACCGTGATCCGGTTTGAAGGATGTTATAGCTATTACTGGTGGTAGTCTCAAGGTGACGATCGCATTGTGTTGCAGTGTGTACATACCATCAGATGAACGTCTTGCTCGTCACGTTGCTGTCTCGAACAAATAAAAAAAGTAATACGTGATACTAGTTAAGATGATGTACACTGCATCGCATTGCGCTCGTCGCGTTACCGACACAATTTTACTAATCGCAGCGCCCTTCATACCGGAACTTAATATCTCACTTGTTCATAACAATATAGTACTAGTAAGAATATATACACCGCCACGCCGCTCTCGTCGCTTTATATAAGATGTTAAATTTTGTTACCGCGGTAATTACACTAAGTAGAACGCCCTTCAAGCCGGAACAGTACACTTCAACTGTTCAATATAGCGCCAGTTAAAATATACACACTGCGCTCCGTTTTGATCGTCGTTATATATAAGATTGAATTTAGTTACCGCAGTAATTACACTAGCTACGCCATTTGATACACAGAGTAATTACTGCACAGATCTGATATGTGCGTGAGTTATATTATCATTTAATGTTCTACAATATATATATATATATATATATAAGTGCGCTCGTGTCGATGTACGCCGGTGGAACTCCCCCTTAAATCGCCGCGGTGGAGATGTCGCGCGCAGCCAGATGCACAATTGATGACGTCACGGTGCACGCTCCAGGGCTGACATTGTCCTCATCGCCTTAAACCATAATATATTGTGTTGTTACCGTGGTAATTACTCCATCAACAGCGCCCCACAATGTGTCTGTCCATACCAAAATGGCGCTTGTTAGAATATATACACTGCACCGCGCTACTCGTCACTTTACATTTGGTATAGTTCGTTACCGTGATAATTACTCCATCAACAGCGCCCCACAATGTGTCTGTCCATACCAAAATGGGGCTAGTTAGAATATATACACTGCACCGCTACTCGTCACTTTAAATTTGGTATGGTTCGTTACCGTGATAATTACTCCATCAACAGCGCCCCACAATGTGTCTGTCCATACCAAAATGGCGCTAGTTAGAATATATACACTGCACCGCGCTACTCGTCACTTTACATTTGGTATGGTTCGTTACCGTGGTAATTACTCCATCAACAGCGCCCCACAATGTGTCTGTCCATACCAAAATGGCGCTTGTTAGAATATATACACTGTACCGCGCTACTCGTCACTTTACATTTGGTATAGTTCGTTACCGCGGTAATTACCCATCAACAGCGCCCCACAATGTGTCTGTCCATACCAAAATGGCGCTGGTTAGAATATATACACTGCACCGCGCTACTCATCACTTTACATTTGGTATGGTTCGTTACCGTGGTAATTACCCATCAACAGCGCCCCTGATGTGTCTGTCCATACCAAAATGGCGCTGGATTAGAATATATACACTGCACCGCTACTCGTCACTTTACATTTGGTATGGTTCGTTACCGTGGTAATTACTCCATCAACAGCGCCCCACAATGTGTCTGTCCATACCAAAATGGCGCTAGTTAGAATATATACACTGCACCGCGCTACTCGTCACTTTACATTTGGTATGGTTCGTTACCGTGGTAATTACTCCATCAACAGCGCCCCACAATGTGTCTGTCCATACCAAAATGGCGCTTGTTAGAATATATACACCGCACCGCGCTACTCATCACTTTACATTTGGTATGGTTCGTTACCGTGGTAATTACCCATCAACAGCGCCCCACAATGTGTCTGTCCATACCAAAATGGCGCTAGTTAGAATATATACACTGTACCGCGCTACTCGTCACTTTACATTTGGTATAGTTCGTTACCGCGGTAATTTCACTAGCCACACCGCCCTATACACACTACTGTTTGACAGCGGTATCTACATACAAGTGTGTACATTGTACATTGGAATATACATACTATATATATTTTATGCCCAGCAGTGGGCATCTATAGATGATATAATTAAAGCACCTCAGCCAACTGAACTTTTTTTTTTTTTATACTATAAAAAAAATATTTGCGCAAAAACCGTATTTTTTTTATATTAACCTCGTGTCACATCCCTAATGCGTCGCCATGACACTTTTTAGACGATTTGGCAGTTCTGGCGTTTGGTCCGGCCGGTTCACGCTCTACGGCATAAGCGAATAGCGATTTACAAATAATATTTATTCAATATAAATATAAGCACAAATGTAGACTAATAAATAAATAGACAGATAGTTGAATATATAAGTAGATATATAAATAAATATATAGTTAATCTATAGTTATGCCACAACTTCCTTACTTCCGGTGCAGATATGGCACCAGATCTTCAAGCTGGTCCACAGATTCAAATTGGTACAGTGAGCGATGGAATCCGGATCGAAGGAATTCCACGGAGAACTGGAGCTGTCGGCGTAGCTCTCCAAATCTGTAAGGTGATGTCGCAGTGGGGCAGCCATATCTGTGACGGCTGACGGCTGATGGTAGAGGAAGGTCTTGGAGTATGAGCCGCCCCCTCACCAGATGGATCGAGGTCATCATCAGAGCGGTCGGAAGTGGGTGGATGCGGGATGCTGAGGATCTCAATTGGTGGAAGACTTCAGAGAAGACCTATAATCAGCAGCTGATAGACAAATGCTGATGATGATGATAATCTGGTGGAGGGTCGTATTCCAGCCGACAGACGGGAGCGTGCAAACATTACTATATTCCAGTTTGAAGGGCGTTGAAGCTAATTTAATTACTATGGTAACAAGACCAAACGTATTGTCTCATAACGAGCAGCAGAATGAGGTACAGTATCACTTATTATCAAGTGAACGTGTGGTTGGTTTGTTTAAAAAAAAAAAAGTGGTGTGGGAAGGTCGCAGCCGCTTGTGCATTGCGCGGTGTGGTGACCATCGCTTGCAGCGCCGTGTGACGTATCGTCCACCACTCGAGGGCGCGAGTGGGTCTCACCACGTACCCCCCATTATTTACCGTCGCCCGAGCACCATCGAGTGTTCTCTATTTGAAGAAAGTCATCTCGAAGGTCGCGCAGTGATCTCGCAATCGAGTCGAGCGTTGCAGTGTCCGCCACAACGCGGTTAGAGGTATGCTGTTGTAGAGGTGGCCAGTTCCAAACCGGAAACGTAGCGTTTGCACGTGGACCGGATGTTGTTTAATCTCCATCGTCATCAGCTACAGCTTTTGTCAGTCCACTGCTGGTATAGGCTATCCCATCAACTGCCTCGTTGTCACTTAATATCAAGTGTATATATATATAAAAAAAAATTATAAATATATGTCCATGTCTAAATATATTATGTCTATTTACACTGTGCGTCGCTTCGTATGTTTTAAAGTGCATGGCATGATCATAAGAACATGCGCAGACGCATAAGCATATGGGTACAGTCGCGAACAACGTCTTTAGATTTTTTTTTTAATTCCCGTTTACCTAAGTCGGCGTTAGTTAGGATGATATATCAGTATTTACTACAGCACCCTTCAAACCGGATCACGGCAATGTCCGCACAGTACTGTCTGTCGGCTGCAACACGCGCTGCGGCGGTACCTACCTAGACGGTCTGTAGCAACAGGGACACTACCACCAGTAATAGCTGTAACATCCTTCAAACCGGATCACGGTAATGTCCGCACAGTACTGTCTGTCGGCTGCAACACGCGCTGCGGCGGTACCTACCTAGACGGTCTGTAGCAACAGAGACACTACCACCAGTATTTATTACAGCGCCCTTCAAACCGGATCACGGCAATGTCCGCACAGTACTGTCGCCGCAGCGCGTGTTGCAGCCAACAGACAGTACTGTGCGGACATTACCGTGATCGGTTTGAAGGACGTTATAGCTATTACTGGTGGTAGTGTCTCTGTTGCTGCAGACCGTCTGGTAGGTACCGCCGCAGCGCGTATTTGCAGCCGACAGGCAGTACTGTGCGGACATTGCTGTGATCGGTTTGAAGGACGTTATAGCTATTACCGGTGGTAGTATCTCTGTTGCTGCAGACCGTCTAGGTAGGTACTGCCGCAGCGCGTGTTGCAGCCGACAGACAGTACTGTGCGGACATTGCTGTGATCCGGTTTGAAGGGCGCTGTAGCTATTACTGGTGGTAGTGTCTCTGTTGCTGCAGACCGTCTAGGTAGGTACTGCCGCAGCGCGTGTTGCAGCCGACAGACAGTACTGTGCGGACATTGCTGTGATCCGGTTTGAAGGGCGCTGTAGCTATTACTGGTGGTAGTGTCTCTGTTGCTGCAGACCGTCTAGGTAGGTACCGCCGCAGCGCGTATTTGCAGCCGATAGACAGTCCTGTGCGAACATTACTGTTATCCGGTTTGAAGGGCGCTGAAGCTATTACTGATGGTAATGTCTCTGTTGCTGCAGACCGTCTAGGTAGGTACCGCCGCAGCGCGTGTTGCAGCCGACAGACAGTACTGTGCGGACATTGCCGTGATCCGGTTTGAAGGGCGCTGTAGCTATTACTGGTGATAGTGTCTCTGTTGCTGCAGACCGTCTAGGTAGGTACCGCCGCAGCGCCTGTTGCAGCCGACAGACAGTACTGTGCGAACATTACTGTGATCCGGTTTGAAGGGCGCTGAAGCTATTACTGCTAGTAATGTCTATGTTGGTGCAGACCGTCTAGGTAGGTACCGCCGCAGCGCGTGTTGCAGCCGACAGACAGTACTGTGCGGACATTACCGTGATCGGTTTGAAGGACGTTATAGCTATTACTGGTGATAGTGTCTCTGTTGCTGCAGACCGTCTGGTAGGTACCGCCGCAGCGCGTGTTGCAGCCGACGAACGGTACTGTGCGGACATTACGGTGATCCGGTTTGAAGGGCGCTGTAGCTATTACTGGTGATAGTGTCTCTGTTGCTGCAGACCGTCTGGGTAGGTATCGCCGAAGCGCGTGTTGCAGCCGACAGACGGTACTGTGCGGACATTGCCGTGATCCGGTTTGAAGGGCGCTGTAGCTATTACTGGTGATAGTGTCTCTGTTGCTGCAGACCGTCTAGGTAGGTATCGCCGACGCGCGTGTTGCAGCCGACGAACAGTACTGTGCGGACATTACCGTGATCCGGTTTGAAGGGCGCTGTAGCTATTACTGGTGATAGTGTCTCTGTTGCTGCAGACCGCTCCAGGTAGGTATCGCCGACGCGCGTGTTGCAGCCGACAGACGGTACTGTGCGGACATTACCGTGATCGGTTTGAAGGGCGCTGTAGCTATTACTGGTGATGGTGTCTCTGTTGCTGCAGACCGTCTAGGTAGGCACCGCCGCAGCGCGTGTTGCAGCCGACAGGCGGTACTGTGCGGACATTACCGTGATCGGTTTGAAGGGCGCTGTAGCTATTACTGGTGATGGTGTCTCTGTTGCTGCAGACCGTCTAGGTAGGTACCGCCGCAGCGCGTGTTGCAGCCGACGAACAGTACTGTGCGGACATTACCGTGATCCGGTTTGAAGGGCGCTGTAGCTATTACTGGTGATAGTGTCTCTGTTGCTGCAGACCGTCTAGGTAGGTACCGCCGCAGCGCGTATTTGCAGCCGACAGGCAGTACTGTGCGGACATTACCGTGATCCGGTTTGAAGGGCGCTGAAGCTATTACTGGTGGTAGTGTCTCTGTTGCTGCAGACCGTCTAGGTAGGTACCGCCGCAGCGCGTGTTGCAGCCGACAGACAGTACTGTGCGAACATTACCGTGATCCGGTTTGAAGGGCGCCAGCTATTACCGGTGATAGTGTCTCTGTTGCTGCAGACCGTCTGGTAGGTACCGCCGCAGCGCGTGTTGCAGCCGACAGGCAGTACTGTGCGACATTACCGTGATCCGGTTTGAAGGGCGCTGTAGCTATTACTGGTGATAGTGTCTCTGTTGCTGCAGACCGTCTAGGTAGGTATCGCCGAAGCGCGTGTTGCAGCCGACAGACAGTACTGTGCGGACATTACCGTGATCCGGTTTGAAGGGCGCTGTAGCTATTACCGGTGATAGTGTCTCTGTTGCCGCAGACCGTCTAGGTAGGTACCGCCGCAGCGCGTGTTGCAGCCGACAGACAGTACTGTGCGGACATTACCGTGATCCGGTTTGAAGGGCGCTGTAGCTATTACTGGTGATAGTGTCTCTGCTGCTGCAGACCGTTCAGGTAGGTACCGCCGCAGCGCGTGCTGCAGCCGACAGACAGTACTGTGCGACATTACCGTGATCCGGTTTGAAGGATGTTATAGCTATTACCGGTGGTAGTATCTCTGTTGCTGCAGACCGTCTAGGTAGGTACCGCCGCAGCGCCTATTGCAGCCGACAGACAGTACTGTGCGGACATTACCGTTATCCGATTTGAAGGACGCTGTAGCGTATGTATTTACAATGTATTTACTAACGACACTGATCTTGCCTTAGAAGACGAGGGCAATGTTCGGTGTGCAACATCCTAACTACCGCCATGTTATCGGCACGCGTATCACTTACTATCAAATGAATATATATATATATATATTTTTTTTTTCTTCTATTCATCTCCTCAATAATTGCAATGGCCGCCATTAATTTCTTTATAGTTTTCTTTCAATAAAGCACATAACCTTTAATATATTCTATTTTTGAGCTATTGGGCCAGTGTGGTAGGATATAGCCCAGATCCCCCCCATCTTAACCGCCCAGCCAGCCAACAGGTATGCGCCTCGTCGTGGCGGAGGGGCTCAGCAGCCGTGGCGCGGTCGCACGGTGAAGCGAAGAGGAACCTACCCGGCCGACGTGTAGGGCCGACCCGAGGCGTAGGGTCGACCCGGGGCCGCAGTTATTTGCGAAAGCGCTTCTTTTAGTCGGTGCAAGTCCGACATAGCCTGTCCTTGTCCTCGCGAGGAAGGATATAAAAGCATTTGCCCCACGTTAAAAAAAAAAGTTTACAAACAACAGCTGTTGGTGCCGACGGTACTTAGGATATGCTGACTATGATGGCAATGTAGTGCAGGAGCAAACGATGTTGATATGTTTGGGGCAGGCTTATGTCCAGCAGTGGACTTCCATCAGCTGATGATGATGATGATGATGATTTCCATTTTACACAATCCTGGCGACTATTCTGGTCTCATGGTGATAGTAATGAGGTCAGAACATCGACCTGGTGTACGACCACGTGATACCTATACACTCATATAGGTCAGCTGTTTAAGCCACTTTTATTTTTGGCGCGTAACGAGCGCGCCGATTGACGGCCGACGCGGGAAAAATAACTTTTTTTTTCTCAATGACATTCTTACCGGCCAGTTCGAATGCGTTAACAATGTATTCGGCGTTTCAAAATGCTCAGCTGTAATTATGCTGTATTTGCGGGTGTTAGGTCTCTATATATACCTGCAGCGCCTATTGCAGCCGGCAGACAGTACTGTGCGGACATTACCGTGATCCGGTTTGAAGGACGTTATAGCTATTACTGGTGGTAGTGTCTCTGTTGCTACAGACCGTCTAAGTAGGTACCGCCGCAGCGCGTGTTGCAGCCGGCAGACAGTACTGTGCGGACATTACCGTGATCCGGTTTGAAGGACGTTATAGCTATTACTGGTGGTAGTGTCTCTGTTGCTACAGACCGTCTAAGTAGGTACCGCCGCAGCGCCTATTGCAGCCGGCAGACAGTACTGGGCGGACATTACCGTGATCCGGTTTGAAGGACCTATAGCTATTACTGGTGGTAGTGTCTCTGTTGCTGCAGACCGTCTAGGTAGGTACCGCCGCAGCGCCTATTGCAGCCGACAGACAGTACTGTGCGGACATTACCGTGATCCGGTTTGAAGGGCGCTGTAGCTATTACTGGTGGTAGTGTCCCTGTTGTCTAAGTTGCCTGTTGTAGAAGTGGTAATTGTAGTAGTTGGGAATTAATAAAAGAAATGGAAGAAGATATGTGAAGAAGAGAGTGGGAATGTGACAGTTAAGACATTTATATTTGTTTATTCACAATAATATTTTCAGTATTTTAGTGAAAATATACATAGAACTAGAAACGTTTCTATTCCATCGAATGGAATGAACATTGGTTATATGAGTATGGAAGCATTGGCGGAAAGACTATGAAGTATTGGCGAAAAGATTGTACGCATTGGCAAAGATACTATAGAATCATTAGCAAAAAGAGTATGGAAGCATTGGCAAAAAGACTATGGAAGCATTGGCAAAAGACTATGAAGTATTGGCGAAAAGATTGTACGCATTGGCAAAGATACTATAGAATCATTAGCAAAAGAGTATGGAAGCATTGGCAAAAGACTATGAAGTATTGGCGAAAAGATTGTACGCATTGGCAAAGATACTATAGAATCATTAGCAAAAGACTATGGAAGCATTGGCAAAAGACTATGAAGTATTGGCGAAAAGATTGTACGCATTGGCAAAGATACTATAGAATCATTAGCAAAAGACTATGGAAGCATTGGCAAAAAGACTATGGAAGCATTGGCAAAAGACTATGAAGTATTGGCGAAAAGATTGTACGCATTGGCAAAGATACTATAGAATCATTAGCAAAAGAGTATGGAAGCATTGGCAAAAAGACTATGGAAGCATTGGCAAAAGACTATGAAGTATTGGCGAAAAGACTATGAAGTATTGGCGAAAAGATTGTACGCATTGGCAAAGATACTATAGAATCATTAGCAAAAAGAGTATGGAAGAATTGGCAAAAGACTAGACGCATTGGCAAAAGACTATGTATGTAGTAAAATGTAAGATAACGAGACAAACTGATAAATAAAGAGTCAGTTGAATGTGTTGCCAATTTACAATGTGAGTCAGTTCTGATGATGAAATGTGGATAATAAAGCTGGATAATGTCGCACAAAGCGGAACCCTGTTCCGGATAACGTATTAATTATAACACAATCGCCATTTTGTCTTCAATAGAGTTGTTGTCCAACATTGTTTAATGAACAAGTCTTTTATTTATTAATTAATTTATAATTTTTTTTATCAACATGGCGTAGGTTTTAATGTATGACGGCAGTGTGTTGATATGCTCTTAATCAATTTTAGTAAATTCCTTCATACTCATGATGGTAAATCTGGTGCTGATGACCATCCAGGTACCAGCACAGCTCCTATTGCAGTCGATAAACATTACTGTGCAAATATTACTGTGTTGCAGTTTGGAGGGTGCAGTAACTAATGTAATTATTGGAGGTAATGAGACTCGACATATTGTCTCAAGGCGGCAAGCGCATTATGGTGGTGAGTATACCATTCTAACCAGCGTCGAGTTATAAACAACTGTATCACTTAAAATCAAGTGATAGGAAAATGAGCTAACGTTGTCTTAATTTCCTATGGTGGTAAGCGACAAGCCATTGATGGTGAGACTCTATGAGAATCCCGCTCTCATATAATATGGTGGTAGTTCGTCAGGTGAGTTATGAAAAACTGTAGCACCAATCAAAGTCTACAGTCTGACCTTGGAATCGAATTACAGACGCTTACAAATCAAACGCTACACAAACGGTTAAAATATATATATATTGATTCATCGAAGTGATGACGCGACCTGGACGTTCACCTGATGGTAAGTGATAATAGCTATTGGTCCTTCAAACCGGATCACGGTAATGTCTGCACAGTAATGTTTGTCTGCTTGGAAACAATATGGCGATTAATGGGCTTTATTAATATTGATGATCAATTGCCGTCTGTCTGTCACAATGAAGCGCTGCACCAATGAGGTATCAGATCGCACCAACTAATGGATGACTGAGTTTTGACCTTCAAAAAAAAAAAACGCGAGGTTACTGGTGGTAGTGTCTCGCACTGGCGCCTATTGCAGCCGACAGACAGTACTGTGCAGACATTGCTGTGATCCGGTTTGAAGGACCTATAGCTATTACTGGTGGTAGTGTCTCTGTTGCTGCAGACCGTCTGGGTAGGTACCGCCGCAGCGCCTGTTGCAGCCGACAGACAGTACTGGGCAGACATTGCTGTGATCCGGTTTGAAGGACCTATGGCTATTACTGGTGGTAGTGTCTCTGTTGCTGCAGACCGTCTGGGTAGGTACCGCCGCAGCGCCTGTTGCAGCCGACAGACAGTACTGTGCAGACATTGCTGTGATCCGGTTTGAAGGATGTTATAGCTATTACTGGTGGTAGGTAGGTCTCAGTCGGTACAGACCGTCTAGGTAGGTACCGCCGCAGCGCCTGTTGCAGCCGACAGACAGTACTGGGCAGACATTGCTGTGATCCGGTTTGAAGGACCTATGGCTATTACTGGTGGTAGGTAGGTCTCAGTCGGTACAGACCGTCTAGGTACCACTGCAGCGCCTTTTAAGGTCGAGCGTATCACTCACCATTAGGTGAACGACCATACTGGTCTGGTATACGCTGCGCCATTGTGCTAGAGGTTCTTCGAGCCGGATAATAGTAACGTTTGCTGTACTGCTGTAAAGCATGAGGAGAGGCAGTAGCACCATGCTGCTGACGTCATAAACGCCATGCATCCACGCCAAGTATCCATGGGGCCCGTGTTTGTTTAGGTCAGCATGCGCAAGAGCAGAGGCGACTGCAAACATGGCGACCATATCAACAGGCTGACTACCTGGGCGGGCGCCTTTGTACCTTTATACAGGGTGTTGAAAGAAACCCATAGATATATATATATACTTAAACGTTACTACAACCACTGGATCATACCTGATATGACCACATTTTTTTTTTTTAAATCTATTGATGATAAGTGATAAGCTCGGTGCTAAGACGACACACGCTCACCGCGTCCCCTTCTGGCATGAGATGTTAAGTCTCGTTACCCTAGTAATTTTTCTAGCTACAGCGCACTTCAAACCGGAATTGAGTAAAGTCTGCACAGTGTTTATTATCGGCAGTAATAAGAGCTGCGGTGGTACCTAGATGGTCTACAGCATTAGAGTCATAAATCTTATTACCCCAGTAATTATACTAGCTACAGCGCCCTTCAAACCGGAGTTGAGTAATGTCTGCACATTACACTATTTCGGCCGCAATAGGAGATGCGGTGGTACCTAGACACAGCCACAGTCGACAGACAGTACTGTGCGGACGTTACCGTGATCCGGTTTGAAGGACCTATAGCTATTACTGGTGGTAGTGTCTCTGTTGCTGCAGACCGTCTAGGTAGGTACCGCCGCAGCGCCTGTTGCAGCTGACAGACAGTACTGTGCGGATATTACCGTGATCCGGTTTAAAGGGCGCTGTATCTATTTTAATCACTGGGGTAGCATTAGCAGTTTACCCTAGTCTCTCCATCTTGTCTAAGTGATAATTTGTACCCTAACTCAAAAGGTACTTTACTACGCTTTAACTATAGTATAGTTCAAGATTAGTGTTCATTACACGAACACTATCACCTCATCAGATCGTGCGCCATTAGAACCGGATTGCACGCATTATAAAGTGTGATGGCGCGCAAAACACAGGGCGGCGCATTAAGCGATGGCGGCTGTTAGATGCGGCCAATGATCTAACTGTATTCACGTGCTGTTACCATGAACCTGTTACCAATCACTATATATAATCTGTGGTTTCTTTAAAATTTAATACTAGCTAGTAAATTACTTATATTAATTTTTAAATTGCCTCTACTAAATATAGTAATTTTAATTTATATTGATTATATTTATTTAATACTTTACATATTATTGAAAATATTTTTAAATATTTAGTAAAAATACTAGATATTACGATAATTGATAGACAACTAGTATTATTACTTAATATCATTCCTATAAATAAGTATTATATACTAGTCGTCATATAATTTTTTTTTTATAATTAAACGACAAGACGATCTGGACGGTCACTTGATTATAAGTGATACGCTTGCCCATTACAACGTGGCGCTAGTTAGGATGGATATACTGCACTGTATTGCGCTCATCGCATTGAGTCGAGTTACTCCAGTAATTACACTAGCTACAGCGCCCTTCAAATAGGAACTCAGTACAGTTTGGCGCCAAAAAATAGGTGCGTAGGGCAATGGCAGCCTTTGTCAATGAATCGTGGTAGCAGGTAATGTGACAGGTGCTGTATTAAACGCCTTTCTTAATTTCCCACTGCTGGGACTCGGATCTCAGAAGGAAAAGTCAAAGTTTACTGGCAGATCTCTGTTACCGGATGTCGTTTAGGTCCTATTTCTGCCTATATCACTTATCTTCACGTGAACGTCCCGTCTCTTCAGTCGTTCCAAAAAAAAAGCAATAAAACCTTTTTACACAACTACACTAAATAATTTCTGAATAATACAAAAAAGCGTATAAAAAATATAAAACGCCAAAAAAAATTTGATATAAAACAAAAAAGTTCTATACACAAGAGGCTACATCGTCTTGAGACAAGCCTACTCGCACGGTATATACCATCACAAGATGGCCGCTGCACAAGATGGCCGCCGCCTGTCAAACGTGAACCGATCACAGCGCGTCATATATGTTCACACTTCTCTTAAAACTCTTGTTGCACGCCTTAATCCCAGCAGTGGGATTGAGTATAATATCCGTAAAATAAAAACGTTATAATACTGACGAAGTAAATACGACACTGGGTAAGGGATTGGTGGAACTAACGTATTCCTTCTCGACTTTCCAGCTTTATATGCAGCGTCCATTTAAAATTTGTATTGTATGACAGTCCCAGCTGAAGCTGTGGTCACCCCATTGTTAACCTAGAGACGGTATGGTAAGTCTACAATCTAGATTCAGTCCATTCAGAGCTCTCACCGCCAGGGGCCTGGAGTCAAGGAACTCCGCTAAGGACCTGTCGAGCACCACCAGTTTATGGTCTGAAAACTTTTTTTTTTATCAGCAAGACATTATAAGACAACGGAATCGAACTGACGACTAGGAGCTATCTGATGCCCTAAGGAAGTCATAAACATCAGCTTGTGATAGTCCACTGTTGGACTTAAACTTCCAATTAACTCCCCTTATCCCAATATAGCGACTTCTAATTTTTTTTTTTCTAGATTAGTACTCAGCTATAAATAGGATGGTGTATACTACACCGCTTTGCGCTCGTTGTCTAAGACCTTATATGTTAAAAAATGTTACCTTAGTAATTATACATAGCTATAAGGTCCTTCAAACCGGATCACAGCAATGTCCGCACAGTACTGTCTGTCGGCTGCAACACGCGCTGCGGCGGTACCTACCTAGACGGTCTGCAGCAACAGAGACACTACCACCAGTAATAGCTATAACGTCCTTCAAACCGGATCACAGCAATGTCCGCACAGTACTGTCTGTCGGCTGCAACACGCGCTGCGGCGGTACCTACCTAGACGGTCTGCAGCAACAGAGACACTACCACCAGTAATAGCTATAACGTCCTTCAAACCGATCACAGCAATGTCCGCACAGTACTGTCTGTCGGCTGCAACACGCGCTGCGGCGGTACCTACCTAGACGGTCTGCAACAACAGAGACACTAACACCAGTAATAGCTGGGGGTCCTTCAAACCGGATCACAGCAATGTCCGCACAGTACTGTCTGTCGGCTGCAACACGCGCTGCGGCGGTACCTACCTAGACGGTCTGCAGCAACAGAGACACTACCACCAGTAATAGCTGGGGTCCTTCAAACCGGATCACGGCAATGTCCGCACAGTACTGTTCGTCGGCTGCAACACGCGCTGCGGCGGTACCTACCCAGACGGTCTGCAGCAACAGAGACACTACCACCGGTAATAGCTGGGGTCCTTCAAACCGATCACAGCAATGTCCGCACAGTACCGCCTGTCGGCTGCAACACGCTGCGGCGGTACCTACCAGACGGTCTGCAGCAACAGAGACACTACCACCGGTAATAGCTGGGGTCCTTCAAACCGGATCACGGCAATGTCCGCACAGTACCGTTCGTCGGCTGCAACACGCTGCGGCGGTACCTACCAGACGGTCTGCAGCAACAGAGACACTACCACCAGTACAGCTGGGGTCCTTCAAACCGGATCACAGCAATGTCCGCACAGTATTGTCTATCGGCTGCAACACGCGCTGCGGCGGTACCTACCTAGACGGTCTGCAGTAACAGAGACCCTACCACCAGTAATAGCTGGGGTCCTTCAAACCGATCACGGCAATGTCCGCACAGTACCGCCTGTCGGCTGCAACACGCGCTGCGGCGGTACCTACCAGACGGTCTGCAGCAACAGAGACACTACCACCAGTAATAGCTGGGGTCCTTCAAACCGGATCACAGCAATGTCCGCACAGTACTGTCTGTCGGCTGCAACACTCGCTGCGGCGGTACCTACCTAGCCGGTCTGCAGCAACAGAGACACTACCACCAGTAATAGCTATAACCTCCTTCAAACCGGATCACAGTAATGTCCGCACGGTACTGTCTGTCGGCTGCAACACGCGCTGCGGCGGTACCTACCTAGACGGTCTGCAGCAACAGAGAGACACTACCACCAGTAATAGCTGGGGTCCTTCAAACCGGATCACGGCAATGTCCGCACAGTACTGTCTGTCGGCTGCAGCACGCGCTGCGGCGGTACCTACCTGAACGGTCTGCAGCAGCAGAACACTACCACCAGTAATGGCTGGGGTCCTTCCAAACCGGATCACAGCAATGTCCGCACAGTACTGTCTGTCGGCTGCAGCACGCGCTGCGGCGTGCCTACCTAGACGGTCTGCGGCAACAGAGACACTACCACCAGTAATAGCTGGGGTCCTTCAAACCGGATCACGGCAATGTCCGCACAGTACCGCCTGTCGGCTGCAACACGCTGCGGCGGTACCTACCTAGACGGTCTGCAGCAACAGAGAGACACTACCACCAGTTATAGCTATAACCTCCTTCAAACCGGATCACAGTAATGTCCGCACAGTACTGTCTGTCGGCTGCAACACGCGCTGCGGCGGTACCTACCTAGCCGGTCTGCGGCAACAGAGACACTACCACCAGTTATAGCTATAACCCTTCAAAACCGGATCACAGTAATATCCGCACAGTACTGTCTGTCGGCTGCAACACGCGCTGCGGCAGGTACCTACCTAGCCGGTCTGCAGCAGCAGAACACTACCACCAGTTATAGCTATAACCTCCTTCAAACTCGGATCACAGTAATGTCGCACAGTACTGTCTGTCGGCTGCAACACGCTGCGGCAGTACCTACCTAGCCGGTCTGCAGCAACAGACACTACCACCAGTAATAGCTATAACCTCCTTCAAACCGGATCACAGTAATGTCCGCACAGTACTGTCTGTCGGCTGCAACACGCTGCGGCGGTACCTACCCAGACGGTCTGCAGCAGCAGAACACTACCACCAGTTATGGCTATAACCTCCTTCAAACCGGATCACAGTAATGTCCGCACAGTACTGCCTGTCGGCTGCAACACGCGCTGCGGCAGGTACCTACCTAGACGGTCTGCAGCAACAGAACACTACCACCAGTTATGGCTATAACCTCCTTCAAACCGATCACAGTAATGTCGCACAGTACTGTCTGTCGGCTGCAACACGCGCTGCGGCAGTACCTACCTAGACGGTCTGCAGCAGCAGAACACTACCACCAGTTATGGCTATAGCCTCCTTCAAACCGGATCACGGTAATGTCCGCACAGTACTGCCTGTCGGCTGCAACACGCGCTGCGGCAGGTACCTACCTAGCCGGTCTGCAGCAGCAGAACACTACCACCAGTTATAGCTATAACCTCCTTCAAACCGGATCACAGTAATGTCCGCACAGTACTGTCTGTCGGCTGCAACGCGCTGCGGCAGGTACCTACCTAGACGGTCTGCAGCAACAGAACACTACCACCAGTTATAGCTATAACCTCCTTCAAACCGGATCTGGTAATGTCCGCACAGTACTGTCTGTCGGCTGCAACACGCTGCGGCAGTGCCTACCTAGCCGGTCTGCGGCAACAGAACACTACCACCAGTTATAG
This sequence comes from Troides helena, assembly GCA_029286815.1. Lineage (NCBI taxonomy): Eukaryota > Metazoa > Arthropoda > Insecta > Lepidoptera > Papilionidae > Troides > Troides helena. The sequence goes on from JAGSMV010000033.1 coordinate 1,181,749, forward strand.
CTATAACCTCCTTCAAACCGGATCACAGTAATGTCCGCACGGTACTGTCTGTCGGCTGCAACACGCGCGCTGCGGCAGGTACCTACCTAGACGGTCTGCAGCAGCAGAGACACTACCACCAGTTATGGCTATAACCTCCTTCAAACCGATCACAGTAATGTCCGCACAGTACTGCCTGTCGGCTGCAACACGCTGCGGCAGTACCTACCTAGACGGTCTGCGGCAACAGAACACTACCACCAGTTATAGCTATAACCTCCTTCAAACCGGATCACGGTAATGTCCGCACAGTACTGTCTGTCGGCTGCAACACGCGCTGCGGCAGTGCCTACCTAGACGGTCTGCAGCAGCAGAACACTACCACCAGTTATGGCTATAACCTCCTTCAAACCGGATCACAGTAATGTCCGCACGGTACTTTGTCTGTCGGCTGCAACACGCGCTGCGGCGGTGCCTACCTAGACGGTCTGCGGCAACAGAGACACTACCACCAGTTATGGCTATAGCCTCCTTCAAACCGGATCACAGTAATGTCCGCACAGTACTGCCTGTCGGCTGCAACACGCGCTGCGGCAGTGCCTACCTAGACGGTCTGCGGCAACAGAGACACTACCACCAGTTATGGCTATAACCTCCTTCAAACCGGATCACAGTAATGTCCGCACAGTACCGTCTGTCGGCTGCAACGCGCTGCGGCAGTACCTACCTGAACGGTCTGCAGCAGCAGAGACACTACCACCAGTTATAGCTATAACCTCCTTCAAACCGGATCACAGTAATGTCCGCACAGTACTGCCTGTCGGCTGCAACACGCGCTGCGGCAGTACCTACCTAGACGGTCTGCAGCAACAGAACACTACCACCAGTTATGGCTATAACCTCCTTCAAACCGGATCACGGCAATGTCCGCACAGTACTGTCTGTCGGCTGCAACAGGCGCTGCGGCGGTACCTACCTAGACGGTCTGCAGCAACAGAGACACTACCACCAGTAATGAAAATTCCTTACCGGAATACATTTATTATTCGTTGCTCTAAAAATCTACATCATGTATATTTTCACGCATATAAAGGAGGAGTTCGTTTCTAAAACAAAACCATTCAGAGCACCCTGTATATCAAGTAATAATTCGGCTCAGTCATTTCGCTACTTCACAAAGCAGCCCCCGTGAGGCAAAGGTGTCAATTCGATATAATATAATAATACACCGTTTTCGAAGTAAACCGTACAAAAAAAAACTGTCAAGTGCGAGACTTGTTCTAACGCTGTGGGTTCCGTCGACATTTTTTTAATTTCGAGCATTATTTAATTATTACTATTATTACTTTTATATAACAAATCATCCAGAAGGAGATTTTTTTTAATAGATGACATGTGGCAATGTGCGTTTTTTTTTTTCTAGTATTTTATAACAAATCGAAGAGATTGTAATAATTAGATTGGATCGATACTCGATACACACACACACTTCGGTCTTCATCGTTGGTCGCTTCTACCACACCTAGTGCTGCACAGTAGCAGACGAGGAGAAGGTCAGGAAGACTTGGAACGAGATTGAGGGAGAAGGTAAAGACCTAACGCGATGGAGTCTCTTATGGATGTGACTGAAAATGAAATTGTGGAAGGTCATGGTTCAGAACTTCCTCACCACACCTTCACGAGCCAAAGCCATGTATCCACCATACTGGTCAAAAGCGGTCTCTGTCGCCGGAAATCATATAGGTACATCCAAACATTACCGTTTTCCGGTTTGAATGGTGCTGTAGCAACTAGATGAAACATCTTATCGCTACTTTGCTATGGGCGGGCGCGTCAGTTACCATCAGGCATATCCGGTTCGTATGATCTCTCATAAAATAACCTTATGACGACTAATTTCTACTGATGGGACTATGGGATGATAAATTCTATGATCAATAATATTAAATCACCAGTCGGTGGACGTCCACTGCTGGACATAGGCCTATCCCAAACATCCTCACAACAACCGGTCCAGCGTTTCTAGCAACCAACGGCTTCCCACCATGGACTTGTAACCATGGATTGTTTGTAAGGGTTGCTATGAGGAGGTTTAGGAAACTTCCCACCACTTTGACCCAATGCGGGTGGGTGGGAGCCAGAGCCTGGTATGTTGAATAGCAGGTTGCACCACCAGCATGTGAACCCCTTCCACAATCTTCTTCTAGTTGTGCCTCTCCACTAATGGAGGTTGGCCGGCAGCTCATAGAACTTCTCCAGATGTTGTGCCAATCGAAAAAGTTGTTCTACTGTTGTTGTTGTTGTTGTTTTGTAATGGAAATATTAAAATACACTATTATTAATATTAAAATAATAAAAAATAATAATTTTATTATTTAATACGCGCATCTCTAAAAAGCTAGGCGGCCATTTGAAAGACGCCGTCCCGAATTAAAAGCAAAACAAAATGGCGGACGCAGTCAAGTGCGAACGCCATTGATACCATTCTGTGGGGAGATTGGAAGATCCATCGGGAGAATGGAGCCCATTGTTAAATTACGAATATTACTATTGAATTTATGACCAGAGTATCGACAAACAAATTACTGGTAGATATTGTGCAGTAATTTTTTTTTTAAATACACATCAAGTTAATCGACAAAAAAATCGATAAAAAAATCGATATGAATATTTAATTAGATTTCACTGTTTTATTATTTGAAGACTTTTGGTGTTGGAGTTAGTCGTCTCTTCTTATCAGTCGGATTACGCCCATGGATACAGGCCTCCCTCAAGGAACCTTATGGGGGATGAAATTGGGCCTTATCCCCACCACATTAGCCCAGTGTGGGTTGGGTGGGTAACTAGAGCCTTGTCTATAGTTTAGTGGAGTGTACAAGTGAGGTCGAATTGGGCTCTGTAAGATGTTGGACCGTACCTCTTAAACTTACGATTAGTTATAGATAATTTTATAAAATGAGAAATGTTTTAAAAGAAAGAAAGAGAAGAAGAAAGAAGAAGAAAAATAGAAACAGACAATTTGGAATTTTGCAGATGCTTTTATGTTTTTGAGGTTATTTTTCAGAACTAAAATAGACACGACGGCTTCACTTGCGAGACGTATGGAAGAAGGAATTGCGAAGCAGAATGAGAGTAGAAAAGAAGCGTGGAATAAGAACAGAGTATGAAAGAATGAGTATGATGGTAAATGTATATAAAGGTCCTGATACACCAGATGAGGACCTTTATATATACAGATGAGGGAGAAACAATAAAAAAATACCTTTGCCCCGAATACTCCAGCTCTCATATCACAGCCAGAACAAAACTACGTTGCTGTGGTAATTATACAATATGAGAATGATATACATAGTATTTATAATTCCAACTATTTATATACTACATATTATAAATAGCCCACTTATTGTTGCCCAGCAGTGGGATTCGGAGCTTTTATAATATCATTCTGTAAGTAGTAACTTCGATGTGCAAACATTACAATGAAACAGTTTAAATTGCGTTGAAACTATTTTAATTACCGAAGTAACGTCACTTAAGATCGCGTGCCTTAAGGCAAGTATGACGTGTTGCTGTGTATATCATCCTAATTAGTATTTATTACTTAACATCACGTGAAGACCGGTTCGTTTCATCTTTTTATTAGATGAAGCGAGGAGGCGAGGACGAGATCCATCTGATGTTAGGAGATACCCCCTAGAAGAAGGTAGCGCTAGTTTAGATATACACTGTATCACATTGCGCTCATCGCCTTGAGAATAGACTTCAGTTCTCGTTACCGCAGTAATCACACTAATTACAACGCCCTTCAAACCGAAACACAGTAACGTTTGTCAGCTACAGTAAGCTCTACCTACTTGGATGTCTTTTTTTGTTTTACCTGGAGGAAATGTCTTCTTATAATTGCAATAGTGGGGAAGAAGATAGGTTGTGTCGGACTTGCACCGACTAAAATCCCCCACCATGTTCCACCATCGTAGCTTTTCACGGTGGGGCCACAGGAAAGCTTTGGCGCACCCACCCAGGGCAAAATCTCCCCTTTTCCATCTCTGTAAGAGCTCGCCTGAACATACTGTATTGCTCTTAGTATCTTTATTAGCAACGGATCTCCCTGAATCCGGGATCTGACTGTAGGCGTGAAGAGAGGAAACTCTCAGTTCCATCCGGTGGATCTGGTCTTGGACTCCGAAGTCAACTGTTATACAGTCACAGATGAGAGCGACGAAACGCAGTGCTAACACTCCTCTTCCTCCGCGACTCCACCACGGCTGTGAACAGCAGGACTAGCCTTCTCTTACAGCCCACCAGCACACTTGGAGCAGTTCCTCTTAGCAGCCACGACAAGGCAGGAGCCTGTTCGACGGGCTGGCAATAGACACCAGCAAAAATTGTTATCGATTTGCGTTTCTTCTACATTTGTCTATGGATTCGACCTCAATACCATAGACGCGTCGATGATTTTTTTTTATAGACCGCTCCCTCGGGAACTGTGTTTCCAGAACATTCTAAATTCAAATCTGCGTGTGTTTATTGTGTAATCCACTCAGCTGCGGATTAATAAATCTTTTTTTTTTTTTTTTTTTCGTACTGCATTCTCAGAACGGGGCTATGATAACATTGCGTGATGCCCACGCGTTTAACGGAAATATATTATCTGTGCGCTGTAAAATCTTTTCCTTAACCTTTTGTAGGTTTTTCCTTTACTTAAATATGTAAGTGACTGTACCGGGTCTCGTACAATAATTCACAGGACCCAAGCTCTGCTGTTCTTGATGCACCTTGCAAGAGAACTCCTGGCTCCCACCGACCAGCATCGGGCCAGCGCGGTGGGAACAGCTCCTGACGTTCGACGATGCGGTCATCGCAGGACCGATCCATGTCATCTTTAGGAACGGCCTATACCCAGCTGTGGAGGTCTACGAGCTGACGAAGCCTGACCTTCTCCAATGTCAAAATACGGTCTTCAGCTTTTCGCATCCACTCACTTCCGGCTGTTCTTACGGTACCGTCGGTTCATCTTGAACAAGGCGTCCAAAATCCCTGCTTCCTGTACGCGGTCTTCACTCCAAGACCTTCATCCCACTACGAACCCCTCACTGTCACATCAGCTCGCAGATTTTGAGAGCTTTTTCTCATGTTTAGTTCTCCGTAGAATCCCTTGGTTCCGGATCTAGTTCCTTAGAGCAATGCCAAGCATGATCCTCTCCATCGCTGGCTATTCGTCTTTGGATACGGAGACCAGGATGATCATGGACTCTCTCTTTCTCTCCCTCATTCCATTCTGTAATTGCTGCTCTGCTGGACTCCATTTACAGTTCAGTTTACCAATCGCTGATAAGTAATGCGAAAACATATAATCGATTTTCCGAGTACATACGTAATGAACCGTTAAAACAAACACTATCCAATAGCAATTTAACTTAATTATCTTCCTAATAAATTACTTTACCGATAACCCGTTGACATCACTAGCGGAAACAAAAACGGCACCGAGTTAGAAAGGGCCCCTCACTAGAATTAATTGACACATACCGTTTTTATCACACAATCCGTTGGCATCTATTCGTATAATATATTTAATTAAAAAGCAATCATCTGTTATCTATCGATCGCTTGTCTATGAATAGAGGAAGCGTGTAATATGCGCATAGATAATAAAATGTTGTTTATTATTTATTGTTTACATCTAAACTAATTATGAATTTAAATATTTCTATATATGTTTTTGGTGCCTATTGCATAGTTTTTTTTTTATAGTTTAAAGTGAACATGAGGCTGAAGATGGCGAAGCATTTGCCCAGAATTCTTCAGCTCTCATATGAGAAGAGCACATCGATGTAATGGCGGCAAAGTTATGAGAGGTAGCTATTATATAAACGATTAATACAGACAATTATTGAACTATATTTATTTTAATCGATTATAAAATCGATTTTGAACATCACCGAATTCTAGCGACTACTATCATCTAAATATCGATTATTCAGTTATAATATTATATCTAGTAAATATATATTTATTTATTCAATTAAGCAATAAGACTGGGACGTTCATCTGATGATAAGTGATACCCCTGCTCATAACATGGCGCTAGTTAGGATGATATACACTGCACCAAATTGCTCTCGTCGTCCGAGCCAAAGGATTTTGCGTCTCATTACCAAGATAATTTCACTAGCTACAGCGTCCTTCAAACCGGAAAATAAAGTAATATTTATTCCCTACCTAGACGGTCTTTAGTGACAGACGTACCAATAACAAAAATAGTTTACCTTTTAACTGCTATACAATTATCAACATAGGATTATTCTTAATATTCCCACTGCTGGAACTGGAGGTCTTCTAAGAAGATCATATACTGGTGGTGAGACCTTAAGCTGGAGACAATTTAAGGACACTGCAGAGCTTATTTCCGCCGCTAAACAGAACTGTGCTACGGTTTGAAGGAAGCCGTGGCTAGTAAAATTATTAAGGTAAAGAGATTTAACCTCTTGTCTCAAGGCGACGAGCGCAATGTGGTGCTATGAATATCATATTTACTAGTGTTGTTATTTAGAGCGGACGTATCACTCATTATCACGTGAACATCTCGGTCTTCGAGTCTCTTAATTGATATGAAAGACCAAGTCTTTAATATACGACATTAAAGTGTCAAATATGTACGAAATAATCTTAGGACATATCGACGTCCTCACAATGCTCTCCTTTTACCGGAAGTTGTGTGAAGATGGAACCAGTGCTTCCTCAAGATGTACAGCATGATGATCTGATAAATATATATACACAAGCGTCGTATTTAATGTTATTAGATTGAGTTGTTGTTCAGTTATATCGCGTTTTGCGCTGCGTCATACTTTGCCGCCATTGCGTGTTCGCGACGCGTACGAGCCGGGCGTAATCGGAGAACATTTGTTTTTTTTTTTAAAAACAACGAAACAAGGCAATGCCAATTTGCTTTCGCGGCATGCACAGACTCTCATCCCTTGCCTTACAAAGCGTTGTGCGGGCAACTCCGTGTTATTTTTAATCTGTTGATATGATAATTTTTTGTCTTTCATATCAAACGAAATCGGGGCGTTGGGATGGTTAGGAAGTTTATACTACTCAAGATACACATATAGTTATATTATAGACAGATATATATGAATGTAAATGATTGTTGTGTTGTTTTTAAGCTGCATATTTGCAGCACGTGTTGGACATAAAGTTTATCTCTGCATTTCTTAAGATAGGGCGATATGGCGTAATATCAACGACGGATGGGATTGGTCTTTAAAGATATGATAAAGGTTGAAAAATTAATTAAAAGCTTAAGGTCGGCTATGACATCACGTCACCTTTCACTCCAGTTTTCCCGTGACCGTGGCCGATGTGAAATCCATAAAATTCAACATTCGCCATATCCGAAACCGCTCCGTGAACTTTGCACGGCGTAGGAATATCGCGTTGAATTTTTTTTTCTTTATAACCACGAAATACCTGTGCGGGACATCTGTAAGGAATTATTAACCCATGAAACGTGGTCTGATCTTTGTACCTATATAACATTATCAAAGTATTATACAAAATACGCCTTAACATCTTAGCATAAGAAGTGAATAAGATGCACGGATACATTTGTATACGTTCACCGTTGTGCCAATGTAATTGAATTGTGCGTTAAGCAATAATGAGCTTTATCCCATTGTAATAAGGTGTACGTCAACTGTATTGTTAATTTTGTTGGCGCTCACCGGTCATTTCGTTGTAGGAAGCAACCTCAGTATCGGCCAAGCGCCGGACCCGAGCGGACGTGTCGGCGCGTCGGTTTCGGGCACGCTCCCGCCAAAATTACGAATCGCTTTGACAACTTGCCACAGATTAAAATAAAAAACGAATTATCGCAGTTAATCGGGGGCCCAGTTTCCCGCCAGTGTTACCTTATGTAAATTATTATTTTTTTTTAATTCAAAAGTTCGTCATAATCGGAGTGTATCGTGTAGTTCTTCAACTTTCAATTCGTGCGAGTGTTAAACTTTTACGTTCCGTTTCAATTAATTCCGTCGTTTTTGGATTCTGGAGAGGTGAGAGGTGTTTTTTTTTTTTCATTTCCAAAAATTTCATTAACGTAACGTTTATTATTATTCCACAATTTAATTACTTTCAACTATATAAACATTAATAACATCAACGACATGCAAATTTTATTCAGCTCTTATATAACTCGTGTAATTAAAAAAAAAAAAAATGCTAATTGAATTTTGCAAAAAATTCTTTATATGTTTATAAAATAAAATATAAAATTATGAATAATAAGAAATTTTTTACTAATTAAAAAAAAAAAAAATTATCTATGGTTTAAATGATATGTTATCTGTCAAAATATTAGAGTAGCGAAATTATTAAAGCTCTATAATAATTACGGTAATATAATAAATTTTAATATATATAACAACGACATATTACTACGGTAATAGACAATATATTTTTTTTTGTTTCATTTTTTTTTTTTTTTAATAAATTTTGCATAAATTACATAAATCCTATATAACTTCATTCACTTGATAATAAGTGATACACTTAATATTAGGATAGCATACATTGCATCACATTGCCTTCGACCCCTTGTCTACACGTCTAGATTCGTTACCCTAGTAATTCCATTAGCTACGGCGCCCTTCAAACCGGAACACGGTACTATCCGTCCGCCATACTCCGCACCGTATTATACTCGCCACGTCAACACATGAGATGTTTCGTACCGCAGTATCATAACCTACAACGCCCTTCAAACCGGATGAAGGTGATGTTTGCACACTACTGCTTATCGGAGTTAATTCGACAATCGACAAATTAGTCGGCTTATTTAGAAAATCGCACATGATATGTATCATCATCATCATCAGCTGATCGACGCCCACTGCTGGACATAGGCTCCACCCAAAGATCTCCAGTTCCATCAGCTCGACGCTGTCTACATCCAGCGGCTTCCCACGAACTGAGAATGGCTAGGTACAAGGGGCTGTCGTTTGTAGGAGTTCTTATGGGTGACTGGATCTGGACAAATCCCCCCCGGATTTGTCCAAATCCAGTCACCACCTCCACCACCACACGACGACACGTCTACCTGTACGCGGCTGGTATCAGACATAGAAGATATATAGAGTCATACATCAATTGCCCAATCAAAGCACCCCACCGGTGGGACTGGGAAGAAGACCTAAATCGTGTCTACGGTCACCGCTGGCCAGCAGAAGTCACACGCTGATGAATTGGATCTTCGAGTGTTCCCACACCGCTCGTCACGAGCTCGACCTTCGACTTCAGCTGGTCCATACACCTTGAATCGGTGATGGCTGGTGGTGTGATCACTCCATCACCAGACGCAAGTTCACCATCTTTATGTCGTGGACATCATCCTAACAGCACAGAGGTGGAAGTCTGTTACTAGGTTTTGCCTAGGTCTAAGGCAAGCCCTGTCTGCGTCGGCTTCGAAGGTGGCGACCCTCATTGCCAACTAAGCGAGACGACAAATACAGGATCTAGTGCTTCTACTAGTGTTGGTGCCTAGGATACCTGCAGCATCTAGTGCCGGTGCGTTCCGTAGTAGATGGTCTCCTCACATAACCTTGTCGTCTCCCGCCCAAACAGCTGTGTATCTTTTTAAAACGTTTCCTCCGGATGGCAAAAGGAAAGTACTGTACCGCTTCCGGAGAGCATCGTTTGAAAACATTAGCCACAATAAAAAAAAAAAAAATTAGTGCACTTCCATCACAAACCACATTACTAAATATTAGGTGCTGTCGTGATCCGACGTTGACATTGACGGTTCAAAAAAAAAAAAATTTTTTCGCGCCAATCTCTATCGTTCATTCCCATAGACAATTTATTTCTGTCATTAGTGAGATCTTAAACAATTATTTGTTTTGTTTATGACCAGTATCAGTAATTTGTATAAATTACATTTGTAATTACATTTGTATTACCCTAACGTATTTGGAATTCATTTTTTTTTTTTAATTATTTATTTTATCGCATTTATTTAATTTATTAATTATTTTAATCGATTTGAAATCGATTTTGAAATAACCGATTTGTACTGTACTATTTTCTAAATATGTTAATGAAAGTGATAATTTTAGTAATTTTTTTTTTTTTTTTTTTTTATACAAGTGACTGAGGAGCGGAACCTTCACTTGATGATGAGTGATACACTGCATTACATTGCGCTTATCGCACACACTAGCTACAACGCCCTTCAAACTGGAACGTTGTATTGCATACTTTGGCGGCGGGAATAAGCGCTGCGGATTGTGTTCCGGTTTGAAGGGCGCCGTAGCTAGTGACTGAGGTAACGAGACGCAACTTACGCGACGGGCGTACTGCGGTAGTGTTTATCATACTAACTACCCTCATATTGTTATGGGTATCACTTAATATCAGGTGAACGTCCAGCTTAATAGGAAAAAAAAAAAATCAACCTCAATGAGCGAGGCTCTGGCTCCCACCGACCAGCATTGGGACAGTATAGTGGGAAAAGGCCCAAATCCCACCATACTAATTCCAACCCGATTTAGGTTGGGACCTAGATGAGACCTATGTCCAGCAGTGGACATCTATCGGCTGATGAGGATATTCTAATCACCAGCACCAACTATAGCGACGGTCTCCACCAACAGACATTTTTTTTTGGATTCGGTGGGATCCATTGAAAGATACCTTCCTTCTGGGGGAAGTCAGGGTTACGCGAGATACAAAGCACTAAGACCCATCGGTGGGAGAACCGGTGCTCCTCCACACTTGGTGTTAGCACGGCTCTGATCAGGAGCTTAACCCTGAAGAGGCACCGTCGCTGATCCATACTCCGTCTGACCATCAAAGCTAGCGGAAGTCCTAGATCCCTTCAGCCGCCTACTACAGGCAGGGCTTACCTTAGTCCGGTTCTAGATGCAGACTACAAGGCTGCGGCAAGAGACATACTAACAGTTATATTAAGTTTTTATTATAATTATCACGTATGAAATATTAATTATTAATTATTATTTAATAATTAGTACGTTTCCCAATTAAACGGATGATTATCACGCTCCACATTGTCACGGCTTCCGGCTGTCAGCGGCATCGGCATCCGTTCGGACATGTCGAGGGTTTTCCTCGTGACATTGAAATTAAAATTAAATTGGCGCGAATTGACGTCCGCTTGGCGCCGGCCGCGATCCACAGACAATAAATGGGCCGAGCCGATTACTCTATGTTTTTTTTTTTTTTAATTCCAACAATCAACGATACCGCATTCTAACTCATACGCCAATAACATGCCGCTTACATCCAACATCTATACAAGGTGATTGGTTGTATAAGTCGACTAAAATGATTTTAGTGTTCGCGTAAGTCGACTAAAATTATCATATTCGTAGTGTACGAAGGCGGCCATCTTTGTGCACTAAGCCCGCGTTGAACTGGTGCGAGACGATCTACTCCCTGCACCAAAGTGAGGACGTAGCACCAGCGCGGAAGCAGTTCCTGGTGCCTCCCGCAACGGTCTCATGATGACCACCGCTACGGTTGTATTGGGTAAAAATCTAGACCTGATCTGCTCTTGAAGACCAGGGTATTTTTTAGATCTCCACAAGGCCAAAAACATCAGGGTTTAAGATATTTTGGTCGAGGTTCATCAGCGGCGGATGACGAAGCGGAATTGGTGAGGAACACGTGTCAGTATAAGTATTTTTATCTTTATCCTCCTTAGTATAAAACCACATTTTCCTCTTGACGCAATATGGCCGCTGATGCAATATGGCGGCTAAACCGATATGGCGGCTGAACCGATATGGCGGCTGAATCAATATGGCAAGTGAAGCAATATGGCGGCTCAACCAATATGGCAGCTGAATCAATACGGCAAGTGAAGTAATATGGCGGCTGAACCAATATTGCAAGTGAAGCAATATGGCGGCTGAACCAATATGGTGGCTGAATCAATATGGCAAGTGAAGCAATATGGCGGCTGAACCAATATGGTGGCTGAATCAATATGGCAAGTGAAGCAATATGGCTGCTGAACCAATATGGCAGCTGAATCAATATGGTGGCTGAATCAATATGGCAAGTGAAGTAATATGGCGGCTGAACCAATATTGCAAGTGAAGCAATATGGCGGCTGAACCAATATGGTGGCTGAATCAATATGGTGGCTGAATCAATACGGCAAGTGAAGCAATATGGCAAGTGAAGTAATATGGCGGCTGAACCAATATGGTGGCTGAATCAATATGGCAAGTGAAGCAATATGGCGGCTGAATCAATATGGCAAGTGAAGCAATATGGCAGCTGAATCAATACGGCAAGTGAAGTAATATGGCGGCTCAACCAATATGGCAGCTGAACCAATATTGCAAGTGAAGCAATATGGCGGCTGAACCAATATGGCAGCTGAACCAATATGGTGGCTGAACTAATATGGCGGGTGAAGCAATATGGCGGCTCAACCAATATTGCAAGTGAAGCAATATGGCGGCTGAACCGATATGGCGGCTGAACCAATATGGTGGCTGAATCAATATGGCAAGTGAAGCAATATGGCTGCTGAACCAATACGGCAAGTGAAGCAATATGGCGGCTCAACCAATATTGCAAGTGAAGCAATATGGCGGCTGAACCAATATGGTGGCTGAATCAATATGGCAAGTGAAGCAATATGGCTGCTGAACCAATATGGTGGCTGAATCAATATGGCAAGTGAAGCAATATGGCGGCTCAACCAATATTGCAAGTGAAGCAATATGGCGGCTGAACCAATATGGTGGCTGAATCAATATAGCAAGTGAAGCAATATATGGCGGCTGAACAATATGGTGGCTGAATCAATATGGCTGCTGAATCAATACGGCAAGTGAAGTAATATGGCGGCTAAACCAATATTGCAAGTGAAGCAATATGGCAGCTGAACAATATGGTGGCTGAACTAATATGGCAAGTGAAGCACATGGCGGCTGAACCAATATGGCGGCTCAACCAATATGGCAAGTGAAATAATATAACGGCTCAACCAATATGGTGGCTGAAGCAATATGGCGGCTGAAGCAATATGGCGGCTGAATCAATATGGCAAGTGAAGCAATATGGCTGCTGAACCAATATGGTGGCTGAATCAATATGGCAAGTGAAGCAATATGGCGGCTGAACCAATATTGCAAGTGAAGCAATATGGCGGCTGAACCAATATGGTGGCTGAATTAATATGGCGGGTGAAGCAATATAGCGGCTCAACTAATATGGCAAGTGAAATAATATAGCGGCTCAACCAATATGGCAAGTGAAGCACATGGCGGCTGAATCAATATGGCAAGTGAAGCAATATGGCTGCTGAACCAATATGGCAAGTGAAGCAATATGGCTGCTGAACCAATATGGTGGCTGAATCAATATGGCAAGTGAAGCAATATGGCTGCTGAACCAATATGGTGGCTGAATCAATATGGCAAGTGAAGCAATATGGCAGCTGAATCAATACGGCAAGTGAAGTAATATGGCGGCTAAACCAATATTGCAAGTGAAGCAATATGGCGGCTGAACCAATATGGTGGCTGAATCAATATGGTGGCTGAACTAATATGGCAAGTGAAGCAATATGGCTGAACCAATATAGCAGCTCAACTAATATGGCAAGTGAAATAATATAACAGCTCAACCAATATGGTGGCTGGAATCAATATGGCAAATTGAAGCAATATGGCGGCTGAATCAATATGGCAAGTGAAACAATATGGCTGCTGAACAATATGGTGGCTGAATCAATATGGCGGCTGAATCAATATGGCAAGTGAAGCAATATGGCTGCTGAACCAATATGGTGGCTGAATCAATATGGCTGCTGAATCAATACGGCAAGTGAAGTAATATGGCGGCTAAACCAATATTGCAAGTGAAGCAATATGGCTGAACCAATATGGCGGCTGAACCAATATGGTGGCTGAATTAATATGGCGGGTGAAGCAATATAGCGGCTCAACTAATATGGCAAGTGAAATAATATAACGGCTCAACCAATATGGTGGCTGAAGCAATATGGCGGGTGAAGCAATATGGCGGCTGAATCAATATGGCAAGTGAAGCAATATGGCGGCTGAACCAATATGGCAAGTGAAGAAATATGGCGGCTGAACCAATATGGCAAATGAAGCAATATGGTGGCTGAACCAATATGGCAGGTGTAGCAATATAGCGGCTCAACCAATATGGCAGCTGAATCAATACGGCAAGTGAAGCAATATGGCGGCTGAACCAATATGGTGGCTGAACCAATATGGCGGGTGAAGCAATATGCCTGCTGAACCAATATGGCCGCTGATGCAATATAGCAGCTGAACCAATATGGCGGCTGAATCAATATGGCAAGTGAAGCAAAATGGCGGCTGAACCAATATGGCAAGTGAAGCAATATGGCGGCTGAACCAATATGGTGGCTGAACCAATATCGCGGCTGAAGCAATATGGCGGCTGAATAAATACGGCAAGTGAAGCAAAATGGCGGCTGAACCAATATGGCAAGTGAAGCAATATGGCGGCTGAACCAATATGGTGGCTGAATCAATATGGCAAGTGAAGCAATATGGTGGCTGGACCAATATGGCGGGTGAAGCAATATGCCTGCTGAACCAATATGGTTGCTGAAGCAATATGGCGGTTGTATCAATATGGTTGAGCCGCCATATTGCTTCAGCTGGATGGAGGTTGTTCCTGACCTCAATATGAGCTATTACCAGTAATTAATTTAAAGTATGAGTCATACTTGCAGAAGTACACCAAACCGACCTAGTACAGGATTCTTTATTTTTAATTAATCATAGAGACGAGCGGGACGTACACTTGATAATGAGTGATACGACATAACCATGCGGCGCTAGTTAGGATGATATATACTGCTCCGAATAACGTTTATCGCCTCAGCGATAAGATGTTGATTCTTGTTACCCCAGTTACATTAGCACACAATTACACTAGCAACAACGTCCTTCAAACCGGATCACGGTAATGTCTGCACAGTACCGCCTGTCGGCTGCAACAGGCGCTGCGGCGGTACCTACCTAGACGGTCTGCAGCAACAGAGACACTACCACCAGTAACAGCTATAACATCCTTGAAACCGGATCACGGTAATGTCCGCACAGTATTGTTCGTCGGCTGCAACAGGTTCTGCGGCGGTACCTACCCAGACGGTCTGCAGCAACAGAGACACTACCACCAGTAACAGCTATAACATCCTTCAAACCGGATCACGGTAATGTCCGCACAGTATTGTTCGTCGGCTGCAACAGGCGCTGCGGCGGTACCTACCAGACGGTCTGCAGCAACAGAGACACTACCACCAGTAACAGCTATAACATCCTTCAAACCGGATCACGGTAATGTCCGCACAGTATTGTTCGTCGGCTGCAACAGGCGCTGCGGCGGTACCTTACCTAGACGGTCTGCGGCAACAGAGACACTACCACCGGTAACAGCTATAACATCCTTCAAACCGGATCACAGTAATGTCCGCACAGTATTGTCTGTCGGCTGCAACAGGTTCTGCGGCGGTACCTACCTAGACGGTCTGCAGCAACAGAGACACTACCACCAGTAACAGCTATAACATCCTTCAAACCGATCACGGTAATGTCCGCACAGTATTGTTCGTCGGCTGCAACAGGCGCTGTGGCGGTACCTACCTAGACGGTCTGCAGCAGAGACACTACCACCAGTAACAGCTATAACATCCTTCAAACCGATCACGGTAATGTCCGCACAGTATTGTCTGTCGGCTGCAACAGGTTCTGCGGCGGTACCTTACCTAGACGGTCTGCAGCAACAGAGACACTACCACCAGTAACAGCTATAACATCCTTCAAACCGGATCACGGTAATGTCCGCACAGTACTGTCTGTCGGCTGCAACAGGCGCTGCGGCGGTACCTACCTAGACGGTCTGCAGCAACAGAGACACTACCACCAGTAACAGCTATAACATCCTTCAAACCGATCACGGTAATGTCCGCACAGTACTGTCTGTCGGCTGCAACAGGCGCTGCGGCGGTACCTACCTAGACGGTCTGCAGCAACAGAGACACTACCACCAGTAACAGCTATAACATCCTTCAAACCGGATCACGGTAATGTCCGCACAGTATTGTCTGTCGGCTGCAACAGGCGCTGCGGCGGTACCTACCTAGACGGTCTGCAGCAACAGAGACACTACCACCAGTAACAGCTATAACATCCTTCAAACCGGATCACGGTAATGTCTGCTCAGTATTATTTGTCGGCTGCAACAGGCGCTGCGGCGGTACCTACCTAGACGGTCTGCAGCAACAGAGACACTACCACCAGTAATAGCTATAACATCCTTCAAACCGGATCACGGTAATGTCCGCACAGTACTGTCTGTCGGCTGCAACACGCGCTACAGTGATTGAGTAGTAAACCCACCACGCTGGTCCAGTGACAGTCGGTGAGTGACCAGCGCCTCGTCTGATATAGTGGTCGACTTGGGCTCCGTAAGATGTTAGGCCGAAACCCTTGAGCCTTTTGTCTCATCGCAACGTCAAAAAAAAAAAACTATACAAGTATCAACGCATCAATGTATATCATCGCAATTAGCGGCGCATTAATACGAGCAGTACTCACCACCAGGTCAACGACCTCTCGCTTCAGTTTAGAAAAAAACCGTCCCAATCGGAAAGGCGGTAAAGTAAATACACTGCGCGATTAATATATAGCAACTGTTTCGAAATAATCGCCCGCTTCATTGTTAATGTATATTTCCTAACTGAAATAGAGTAAGGACGGAATAATTGACTAGTAACAATTTGTCACAACGTCGCCTCTGATGAATATTTGAAGTGTTACTAAACACTTGGAATGGAGTGATGAAGACATTTTTTTTTTTTCGACCAGTCCAATTAATTTTCCCGCCGCCAGTATTCTGAGCTGTGACAGCCGAGTAGATATCAATTGCGCCGATCACGTGTTACGTCTCCATCGATACTAGGTTTTATAGATCAACGATCAAGTAATAGCTGATGGTAAGGATGGTAATCTTACTGTTTGATGGTAAAGCGCATTACTATAGAAATAGCCTTTTTATTCCTTTCTTAAATATCGCACCAGCACATCTAATATGAGTATCGTGCAAATTTTAAATAACAAGTATTGAAAATACTATGAAGTGTTTTTATTTACTGGTGGTAGTGTCTCTGTTGCTGCAGACCGTCTAGGTAGGTACCGCCGCAGCGCGTGTTGCAGCCGACAGACAGTACTGTGCGGACATTGCCGTGATCCGGTTTGAAGGACGTTATAGCTATTACTGGTGGTAGTGTCTCTGTTGCTGCAGACCGTCTAGGTAGGTACCGCCGCAGCGCGTGTTGCAGCCGACAGACAGTACTGTGCGGACATTGCTGTGATCCGGTTTGAAGGACGTTATAGCTATTACTGGTGGTAGTGTCTCTGTTGCTGCAGACCGTCTAGGTAGGTACCGCCGCAGCGCGTGTAGCAGCCGACAGACAGTACTGTGCGGACATTGCCGTGATCCGGTTTGAAGGACGTTATAGCTATTACTGGTGGTAGTGTCTCTGTTGCTGCAGACCGTCTAGGTAGGTACCGCCGCAGCGCGTGTTGCAGCCGACAGACAGTACTGTGCGGACATTGCCGTGATCCGGTTTGAAGGACGTTATAGCTATTACTGGTGGTAGTGTCTCTGTTGCTGCAGACCGTCTAGGTAGGTACCGCCGCAGCGCGTGTTGCAGCCGACAGACAGTACTGTGCGGACATTGCCGTGATCCGGTTTGAAGGACGTTATAGCTATTACTGGTGGTAGTGTCTCTGTTGCTGCAGACCGTCTAGGTAGGTACCGCCGCAGCGCGTGTTGCAGCCGACAGACAGTACTGTGCGGACATTGCCGTGATCCGGTTTGAAGGGTGCTGTAGCTAGTGAAAATACTGAGGTAACGAGACAAAATCCTGTCTTAAGGCGAAGAGCACAAAATGGTCTAGTGTATCACTTACCGTCAGGTGACCGTCTCTAAAAAAAAGCGCAGTGTAAACATCCTAACCGAGATCTCGAGATGCAGTGTTCATTGAATTAGGGTGCAGTAGTGTAACGGGTTCCGCCCAACTCGTGGAGATCTTGGACAAGCATATGTCCAGCAGTGGACGTCTGTCGGCTGATGTTAGTGTGAACGTCTTCACCGTGTCCTCTCGTTGCAGTGTAAACATCCTAACAGTGGACTTAGTACAATACGACAGGAGTATATTGATGAATA